>CM065593.1:117758608-118358608 GCA_033119425.1 Bufotes viridis | reverse complement strand
AGGAGACAAGATTGTACCTGACTCAGTATCAATGCATTCAACATATGCTTTCATATTAGCAACTCCAGGGGGAATAGTCACTACAAAATTAAACTGCGTAAAAAACAGGGCCCCCCGCTCTTGCCGGGGATTCAATTGCTTAGCCGTATCCAGATAGGTTACATTTTTATGATCAGTCAGCACAGTGACTTGGTTCTGAGCCACCTCTAAATAGTGCAATCACTCACGATTGCCGATATCAAAGTTTTTCTCAGCAGGGAAGTGAAACCTATAACTGGCAAGGGTGTATTGCCAGCAGGAGATTAAGGCTACGCTCACATCTGCGTTTTAGCTGGATCCGTCAGGGGATCAGCAAAAATGCATCCGGTCAATAATACAACCGTCTGCATCCATTCAAAATGGATTGTATTTTCTCCTAAATGAACAAGACGGATCCAGCAGTAAATCCATTATATGTAACTGGGGACCGGATCTGTTTTTTTTTTTGTGTCCGAATAAATGGATCTGGCACCATTGAGTTACATTGTGTTTTATGCTGGATCCTTCTTGCTCAGTATCCCATGACGCGCACAAAATGCTGCTTGCAGCACTTTTGTGTGCATCATGGGAATGCAACGAAACAGAACGGAGTGGATTCTCATACACTCCGTTTAAATTTGTTCAGTTTTGTCCTCATTGAGAATTAAACTGAAGTGTTTAACTGTGGTCCCCATTATAGAAAGAAAACCGAAGTGTTTTACTGTGGTTCTGAGATCATGTGACGGATCTCAAAACCATACAGCAAAAAGCAGATGTGAAAGTAGCCTTAAACAGAGCGCCAACCCCCTGGATTAGAACCTGATAGGTTCAGGGACTCGGCGCCCTATTGGACCACAATACAAGTAGTCCTGAGATAGGCAGGCTGAGCAGTCACTCAGCCTGCATCATAAACATATAGGTGAGATCTATAACTCACTAATCTCTGCCAGTGGGCATGCACTGTGGGAAGGAACAGAGAGCGCTCTGTTGCTACGGACACTCTTGTGGCAGTAGGGGCTGTGGCTTAGGCAGCACATCCCCCAGGGGTCATGGCTTAGTTGGCGGGGCCCAGCAGCACGTCTCACTCGTCATGTCCAGGCGGCAACCTTGGATCAAATAACCGGAGCCAGGCCAGGTAAGTTTATCACTTTTCTTTTTAGCAACAAAAACCCTATTGCTTTTCACCAATTCATATTTTATCAGTAAATATTTTATTAAATTAAAAACCTGGTCACCCAGTCAAATGTAGTATGTACAGCTTTATTTAATTGACATACTGATAATCAATTTGTTTTGTTCAATCACATGGGAGCATTGTATTTCTGATCTCATTAAGTATCGCTACCACCACCTAACTGATGTCCACACTAAGGCTGGGTTCACACGGGCGTCATGTTTGACGGCCGGATTGGATGCGGGTGCGTTGCGGGAATATGTGGGATTTTTCCGCGCGTTTGCAAACTTTTGTAATGCGTTTTACACGCGCCCGTGCGGACTTCTTGGATCAGCTTATTCAAGTGAAGTGCGCACGTGCCTTGTGCGCACGAGCCAGCGCTTACAGCAGGAGGAGTGGGAGGGAGGGAGAGGGAGAGGCGGCACAGAGCATTAGGAGGCGGTGCTGGGCACATACAGCGATGACTGCGGCCGGGCACCCTGCATCGCTGGACCTCCCCTTGGGCACCTTATATGTTTGATTGACAGATTAGTAAAACCTGTTTTTTGACAAAATAACGCTACTAATCGGATAGATGAGCCCACATTAGGCATGCTAATGAGACCCTGAACGTCAGCATATGTTTAGCTGACAGGGCTCAAACGTGGTGACAGATTCCTTTTACGTTTTTTATTTTTAACCCCTTAATCCTCATTCTACAAAGCATTCTTTGTTAAGAATGCTATTATTTTCCCTTATAACTATGTTATAAGGGAAAATAATGAAGATCGGGTCCCGTCGCTTAGCAACCATGCAGGAAAATCGCACTGCATCCGCACTTGCTTGAGGATGCTTGCGATTTTCCCGCAGCCAGATTCACTTCTATGGGGCCTACGTTGCGTGAAAAACGCAGAATATAGAGCATGCTGCGATTTTCACGCAACGCAGAAGAGATGCGTGAAAATCACCACTCATGTGCATAGCCCCATACAAATGAATGGGTCCAGATTCAGTACGGGTGCAATGCGTTCACATCACGCATTGCACCCGCGCGGAAAACTCGACCGTGTGAATGCAGCCTAACAGGGGTTAGCTGCAGGCTAACTAGTATTAATCATTGATTGGCGATGCTGAAATTTTAAATCATGGTTGCCCTCAATATGCATAGTCTGTCATGTGGCATGGTTTGCATATAGTCACTCTTATCATGAAGCTGCAGGCCAGCGTCTGAGGTGTGATCAACTTGCCTCATCGTAGGTGCGGCCCTGGAGATAAAACACTTAAAAAAATAGATCCCACCTCTGGGACCTGCACCTACAATGCATTCCGAAAGTCTTCTGACCTTTTTACATCTTTTCATATCCTCTTATGTTGTGCCCTTATGCTAAAATAAGAAAAAAAAGTCTTTCCCCATTATTCTACTTTCAGTAACCCATAATGACTCTGGAGCAGTGGAAATGTGAAATGACAAGTCGCGCTTCTCTATCTGGCAGTATGATGAATGAGTCTGGATTTGGCAAATTCCGGAAAACATTACCTGCCTGACTGCATTGTACCAACTGAAATGTTTGGGGGGTGGGGGTAATACTGTGGTGTTGATCTTTAGGGGCCTAGGCCACTTAGTTCCAGGGAAGGGAAATCTCAAGCCAAGCCCTCTAGACTAACATCAATGTCAGCCCTCACAAATGAAACAGTTCAGGGTCCTTTTCTGTTCTAGTATGACTTTACCTCAGTGCACAAGCAAGTTCCATAAAAGCATGACTTCAGTAGGGGCAGTGCTGCAGTAATTAGCTCAGTCCACTACAAAGAGAGCTGTCTGCTTCTGGCACCCAAGCTATTGTCAAGTTATTGTCAACCGCTGATCTGTGAGGGGGGGGGGGGGTGTTGTGTTAGAACCCCACCAATCAGTGATGGCCTATCCTGAAGATAGACCATCACTTTATAAAAGATGGACAACCCCCCTAAGGTGGATTAGTAAGCTTCATATGGTGTCTAATGTAAGGGCAACATATAATAGCTATAGGTCCATACTACTGGTAGTAGTAGCCAAAACAGCACAAAATACATTATGCTGTTTTTCTACTAGCAGTGGTAAAGGTATACAGCAGACACATACAGTAATTTAAATCCTGCTGTATTCATGAGCAGTTAACCCATACTTCCACCTCCTGTCCCTTGGGACACTGATTGACAGTCTGCTGTGTATTAGTGATTGTATAATGGCAAGCCTAGACTAGGTAATGTACTGAGACCTTGTACTGTCCTTTCATCACTGCAACTTTGCTGACTTGCTAATGGTTGATACTTAAAGGGGTTCTACGGTTCTTTTAAACTGATGATCTATCCTTTGGATAGATTATCAGCATCTGATCGGCGGGGGTCCTATACCCAGGAGACCGCTGCCGATCAACTGTTAAAGAAGGCAGCGGTGCTCCAGGAGCGCCGTGGCCTTCTCTCGGTTTTCCCATAGGTCCAATGATGTCACAACTAGTATCACTGGCCTGGGCGGGGCTAAGCTCTGTTCACTTCAATGGCGCTTAGCCGCGCCCAGGCCAGTGATACTAGTCGTGACGTCACTGGGCCTGCGGTAAACAGCGAGAAGGCCGCGGCACTACTGCCAGCACTGCTGCCTTCTCAAACAGCTGATCCCGGGGGTCCCAGATGTCGGACCACCGCCGATCAGATGCTGATGATCTATCCAAAGGATAGATCATCAGTTTAAAAGAACTGCAGATTTTTTACAGAAGCTAAAAAATCATCAGATATTAAGTGCTATCTAATATATAAAGCTGAGTGTATGTATGTGTGTGTATGTCCGCTAAAGGAATCTGCACAGTCGCATTTACAATCACATTTGGCACACAGGTACATCAGGTGTCCAGGAAGGTTTTAGACCAGGTCTCAGCTCTCTAGCACGTACTGTTCCTGAAATATTCCCAACAAAATGCATTAGCCAATAGAAGCCTGGTCACATGACCCTTATCAGCCAATAGAAGCTCACAGGCCCTTAGTCTCCACAAACACACAGTTTTACACCAGGTTTCCATAACAACCCAGCCATTTTTCTTCACTGCTGTAGGTCAGCTTTAAAGGAAATCTGTCAACAGGATAATCGCTATTGAAGTAAAGCCATACCCTAATAGCAGTTAGTACCTTATTTTCACACGTGCCTTTGTTCGAGCAATAGATGTGTTTTATCCTCTGAAAATCCAGTTTATTTAGTATACAAATGAGCCAGTAAGGTGCCCAGAGGGGCATCATTTTTGCAGAACAGAGCCCAGGCACGCCTCCTGCCACAATATGTCCACCCACCCCTCCTACATCACATTCAAGCCATAACTCTGCCCCCCTTTTCCCTGCTCCCAACATGAGGGCGGGCTTGGGCATTAGCAGGAGGCGTGCCTGGGCTCCTTCCTGCAAAAGTGACGCCCCTCTGGGCACCTTACTGGCTCATTTGCATACCAAATAAACTGGATTTTTAGAAGATAGAAAACATCTATTGCTGAAACAAAGGCACATCTAGAAATAAGGTACTAAGTGCTATTAAGCTATGGCATTACTTTAATAGCGATTATCCTGGTGACAGATTTCCTTTAAAGGGTCAGGGTGCTGTGGATGACACTGTTAAGGGAGTGGAGTGCTGTGGAGGTCACAGTTCAGAAGGCAGGTATAGTGGCCACCCATTCAGGCCACCCTCAAAAGATGGACTTAACAACCCCGCCCCAGGCCCTGATAAGCCACCTCCCCCGAAACGGTTAGGCCACGCCACCTCCCACTCCGCAGCCGACGGGGATTGAAAAAATGAAGGTAAAAATCAACTTCTGTGAGCTGCAGGGGTGGGTGGAAGAGTGACTTCCTCCCTGCATCTCACGCTCAGACAGCAGCACTGTGCTGCTGTCTGTGAGTGAACTGTTAAAAAGGACATCCCTGTGTCCGTCCAGCCCTGCTCCGGACGGAGGACAGGGAGTCTGAAAGCCGGACTGTCCTACCTAAAATCAGACCTCTGGCCACCCTAGGGTCAGGCTGCAGTGGAGGTCACAATTAAGGGGATGGTCCGCTATGGAGGTCAGTATTTAGGGGCAGATTGCTGTAGAGGCTACTGTTAAGGGGGCAGGGTGTTGTGGAAATCACTGTAAAGGAGACGTGGTACTGTGGAGGTCACTAATAAAGGGGCGGCCGCTGTGGAGGTCACTGTTAAAGGGGCAGGTCACTGTGGAGTTCACTGGTAAGGGGACAGGATGCTGTGGAGGTCACTGTTAAAGAGGCGGGCACTGTGGAGGTCTCTGTTAAGGGGGCAGGGAACGGTGGAGGTCCCAGTTAGGAGGATTGTTTGCTATGGAGGTCAGTGTTAAGGGGCGGGTGCTGTAGGGGTCACTGTTAAGGGTGTGGGGTGTTGTGGAGGTCACTGTTAAGGGGGCGGATTATTGTGTAAATCACTGTTAAGGAGACGGGGTACTGTGGAAGTCACTAATAAAGGGGCGGCCGCTGTGGAGGTCACTGCTAAAGGGGAGGGCACTGTGGATGTCCTGTTAAGGGGGCAGGCCGCTGTGGAAGTCAATGTTAAAGGGGCGGGCACAGTGAAGGTCAATGTTAAGGGAGGAGGGGACTGTGGAGGCCACTATTAAAGGGGCAGCGGGGTACTGTTAGGTCACTGTTAAGGGAGCAGGGTACTGTGGCAGTCACTGTTAAAGGGGCAGTCGCTGTGGAGGTCTCTGTTAAGGGGGCCGGGAATGCTGGAGGTCACAGTTAAGGGGACTGTATCATATGGTCAGTGTTATGGGGCGGGTGCTGTAAAGGTCACTATTAAGAGAGCGGGCCCCTGTGGAGGTCACTGTCAAGGGGGTAGGCTGCTGTGGAACTCACTGTTAAAGGGGCAAGCTGCTTTAAAGGTCAAAGTTAAGGGGGTGGGCTGCTGTGGAGTTCCCATTTTAATGAGACACGGCACTGTGGGGGGGGCCAGTGTTAAGGGTTGGGAGGCTGTGGAGGTCACTGTTAAGGAGGTGGGGTACTGTAGATGTCACTGTTATAGGGGATACTGTCAATATCTTTTGCCGACACACACAAACATTAAATAAAATAGATGAAATATACCCATGCAAAGCCGGGTCCTTCAGCTAGTTTTATATAAAACCCAACAGATAATAATACATTGTGTGGAGTAGGGCAGAAACACTGCTGAACATCTATAAAAGTTATAAAGTTAAAACATTTTAATGATAAAAAACCAAAATACTTTTTTTTATCTATGAGATACAAATGAAATCAAATCTACTGAGCATTTTCCATGGCTTCAGAGAGGTGATTATGATACAGTCAGTATGGATTTGCTATCTTTCAAAGCAAGATAGTTTCTGTAGCTCTACATTAAGTTAAGCTTCACTTCCATAATCTCTAGTATTTGTAGGCTTAAAGGAAAGTTCATTACAATTGGGACATGAAAGGGTGTTCAGTGATATCTTGAGATACAGATGACAGGGATTTAAAGAGATTCTCCCTTAAAAAAATCGCCCCTCGCCTTTTATAAATGAGCTAGTATACATATGTTTAAAATAACTTACATATGGATTTGTCAATGTGCTTTTAGTCTCAGTTACTTTTTTCAGTTAGGTCATATTTCCCCCCTATGAGACTATGATCCCCCAACGTATCCCTACCCACTGGATACAGAATAACTTTCTGATTGGTGGGGAGGTCTGACCGCTGGACCATCATCAATCACATAAACGGAGGTTCCAAGTCCTCTGAATTTAGAGGTGGTCAAGCATGCACACTGCTATTCCATTCACTCTCTATGGGACTGCTGGAAATAGCTGAGTATAGCTCTCATAAGAATAAACGTTGGGGGCATTCATTGCAGGTACGGTAAAGTCGGCAAATCAGTCCCTTCATTTTCTCCCTTTTGTTTAAATAATTTTCATGTAGTGATTTTACATGCATGTTGGTAAAGGGGTATTTCACCTTTTTCTGTTGATGACTTATCCTCCAGACAGTTCATCAATATCATATCTGTGGGTGTCTAACACCCGCATTTCCACGGCCACGATCACCACAGCTATTGTTGTGGGTAACAAAACAATGAGAGAAGCCAGAAGGAGAAAAGTCCATCCACTGTGTAGTAGCCATGTCACAAAGAAACGAGATGTAGTATGCTGACACCTGAGCTGCCTGAGCCACAAGAGTTTGCATAGAAAATTTCATGGTGTATAAGGATTATGTTGATTAGGAGTACATTGTTCACATCTGCATCATCATTTCCATTTTCCTGTTATAACAAAAGAAACACAAAAATGACATCTGTGATGTATCCATCAGATTACGGGTACCAACGGTGCCTGATGGACCCTCATTGACTATGATGAGATCTGACAGGTTTCCATCATGGTGTCTCTCATTTTACCATACAATATGACATGCTGCACTGTTTTTTACTGTATTTTTCAAAGTCTGCAACAGAGGCTCCTAATGTAGATGCGAACACAACCTGACTATGTTGCTGTAACTACTTCTTTATAAAAAAAAACTTTATGGAACTTTATGGGTATTTTGGCATGCAGTGGTACCATTTTTTAAGCACTCAGCATAGCAAGACACATGCATGGACCTTTTATGACAAGACACAGTCTGTGCTACCACATTGTGTCTATATGAGACTTTATTCCTCTCTAAATAGAAACTCAGATTAAGGAAACACAGGGTACAGTATAGACTCATGGCATCTATATAATAGATCTGTGCTGAGGTTTAAGGCTAGTTTCACACTAGCGGCAGGACGGATCCGACGTTCAGCCTGTCGGATCCGTCCTGCCGCTAGTTCAAGTGTGTCGCCAGACTGCCGCTCCATCCCCATTGACTATAATGGAACGGGGGCAGAGTTCCGGCGCAGCAAGGCAGCGCACGGCGAGAGGCCGCCGGACTAAAACTACGACATGTCCAACATTTAGTCTCTCGCCGTGCACTGGCATGCTGCGCCGGAACTCTGCGCCACCCCCATTATAGTAAATAGGGACGGAGCGGCAGTCCGGTGACACACTTGAACTAGCAGCAGGACGGATCCGACAGGCTGAACAGACTGTCAGATCCGTACTGCCGCTAGTGTGAAACTAGGCTAACCGTCCTGAATGACATACTTCCTTATTTCCTGGGGCTGTCCGACAACTATCATTGGATATAAATTGGTAAATATTGGTCAATACCTGGATTAAAAGTCTAACAAAATTAGGATTAATTTGGGAATCTATAGTGAAGTATGATCGATGAGCGGCATCTGTTGGAGGTATCTGTTGAAGATATAATTTCTTTTTATTTTTTTTAAATAATCACATTGATTATGTCTGTATCTTCCCGGATCAGTACAGATTTTTAAAAGGAATGGGCTCTATAGAGTCCAGTAGAACCCACTTAGCTATTGCACATAGATTTCAGAGATTTCACAACATTGCAGCCATACTGATATTGATATGAATGGTCTTTTAGTAGGTAAAGTAAAAAATTTGGTAATAAAAATCAGTGATGACCTGGGATTACAGACTTTTCATCAATAGGATTTTCTTATACAATGCTTTCAAAAAGACTTTAGACTCTTTTAATTTTTTCACATTTTTTGTTGTGGCCTTGTGCTAAAAAAAAAAAAAATCGAGTTTCCCCCATCATTCTGCACTTAATACCCCATAATGACAAAGTGAAAACAGAATTTTAGAAATGTTTACACATTTAATAAAAAGGAAAAGATAACATTTTGCATTAACATAAGTATTTAGAACCTTTGCTATGACGCTAGAAATTGATTTCTGGGGCCTTCCATTTTTGGATCATCTTTGAGATGTTTCTGCATTGATTGTAGTTCACCTGTGGCAAATTCAGTTGACTGGACATGATTTGGAAACACACACCTCATTATATATAAGGTCTCTTCTGACAATGCAAACCAGAGCAGGAACCAAGCCATAAGGAGAAAAAACTGCATGTAGAGCTCTGAGGCAGGACTGTATGGAAGCACAGATCTGGAGAAGGGTCCCAAAAGTTTTGCTGCACTGAAAAGTTTCCAAGAGCACAGTGGCCTCTATCTCTCTTAAATGGCAGAAGCTGGCTGCCCCACCAAACTATGTTAATCAGGAGAAAAGGGCCTTGCTAAGAGAGTAGATAAAGAACCCAATGATCCCTTGCTGAACTCGAAAGATGACGTGTGCAGATGGGAGAAACTTCCAGAAGGTCAACCATCACAGCAGCACTCCACCAATCTGGGCTTTATGGCAGAGTGGCCAAAAATAAGCCTCTCCTCAGTAAAGGGCAGGTTAAAGCGCACCTGGAGTTTGGAAAACAGCACCTAAAGCCTCAGACTGTGAGAAACAAGATTCTCTGGTCTGATGAAACCAAGATTGAATTTCTAAGTGTCATGTCTAGCACTGCTTATCACCTGCTAATATCATCCCTACAGTGAAGCATGGTGGTGGCTTCATCATGCTATTGAGGTGTTCATCATGCTATTGAGTTTTTTATCAGTGTCTGGGGAAGGGAGACTGCAGTGGCGTTGCGAGGGGGGTGCGGGAGGTGCGGGCCTGATGGGGTGACACCAGTGCTGGCTGCCAGCACAAGATAGTTTATTCACTGCACTGATCGCTGTAGAGGGAATCTGAACATGAAGGGGGTATCCCAAGATAATTTATTCACTGCACTGATCGCTGTAGAGGGAATCCCGGTCTGAGCTCTGACTCCATATATGGTTGTGTCCATATATGGAGTCAGTGCTATGAACATTGGGTATGCTTGGGGATACCCAATGTATTTTAATCTAATTTAGCTTCTATTTCTGAAAAGTTGCCACTGGGATTCAAACTCACAACCTTTCATATCAGAGGCAAGAACACTAACCACTGAGCTATGGAGCTCAATGGTAAACTGTATTAGAAAAACCTCATAGTAGTTTATCAAGTATTAGGTATTCCTATACAGCAGAGTGATACATGATACACTATACAGCCGAAGTATAAATTACATATTTCTTTTTCATTGTAAAAGAAATGTATGACACAAAATACAGTAAAAATAAATGTGTAATTACTACATTTATATATAGTAATTACACATTTATTTTTTTATTTAGTTATACTTCTGCTATATAGGAATACCTAATACATGATACACTCCTAGGAGGTTTTTCCAACATAATTTATCATTGAGCTTCATAGCTCAGTGGCTAGGGTTTTTGCCTCTGATGTGAATGGTTGTGAGTTCTAGTCCTGGTGGACTTTTTAGAAATAGAGGCTAAATTATGCATTCATGTACATCAGAAGTATGATAATATATATTTATGCTTCTGATATATATATATTACATTTATTATATATGGGAAACTATTACTGAGGTTTTTAGCCATAATAGTAGTATAGCAGGTTAATATGAAGCTCTGATGGGGGATGTATGGTTGCCACTGATGGGGAGGATGTGTGGAGGATGTGTGGAGGACACTGATGGGGGGGGTTGTGTGGATGACACTGATGGGGGTATGTGTGGAGGACACTGATGGGGGTATGTGTGGAGGACACTGATGGGGGTATGTGTGGAGGACACTGATGGGGGATTGTGTGGATGACACTGATGGGGGATGTGTGGAGGACACTGATGGGGGATGTGTGGAGGACACTGATGGGGGATGTGTGGAGGACACTGATGGGGGGTTGTGTGGATGACACTGATGAGGTATGTGTGCAGGACACTGATGGGGGTGTGTGTGGAGGACACTGATGGGGGTGTGTGTGGAGGACACTAATGGGGGTGTGTGTGGAGGACACTAATGGGGGGATGTGTGGAGGACACTGATGGGGGGATGTGTGGATGACACTTAGGGGGGGATGTATGGAGGACACTGATGGGGGGATGTGTGGATGACACTTAGGGGGGATGTGTGGATGACACTGATGGGGGGGGATCTAGGGAGGGGTGTGGGGATGTTGGGATGGGAGGTCCTGGAGGGGTATAATATGTATGCAAATATGTGTGTGTGTGTGTGTGTGTGTGGGGGGGGGGTTCTAAGCAGACAGAAGACAGATCGCCAGGGGTTGGGGGCCTGTTGGGGGTGCTAGAATTTGAACCCAAGCGATAACATGGATGGGGGTTTAGATAGTAAACAGACAGCTGACGTGGGGGCGGGGCTAAGCAGAGAGATCGCCGCCGATGGGAGGGGGGGTGTTGTGCTGGGGGGGGGGGGGGTGACACCATTTTCTACCGCACCAGGTGACACCAGCCCTAGCAACGCCACTGGGAGACTGGTCAGAGTTAAGGGAATGCTGAATGTAGCAAAGTAGAGATTTTCTTAATGAAAATCTGATCCAAAGTGCTTTGGACTTCAGATTGGGCCACCTTCCAACAAGACAGCACACAGCCAAGAAGTAGCAGTAGTGGCTTGGCGACATCTCTGTGAATATTCTTGAGTGGCCTAGCCTGTGCCCTGACTTGAACCCAATTGAACATCTCTGAAGAGACCTGAAAACGGCTGCCTCTGATGGTCCCCATCCCACCTGAGAGAATTAAGATGATCTGCAGAGAATAATAGCAGGAAATCCCCAAATCCAGATGTGCAAACCTTGTGGCATGTCACTTAAGAAAACTGGAGGCTGTAATCACTTCACTTCCTGACAATGCACAATTTTATGTTTTCCTTTTCAGTGAATTAGCAAAGACTTTTAACATTCTGTTTTCACGTTGTCATTATGGGATAATTAGTGCAGAATGATGAGTAAAAACTAGATTTTTTATTTTATTTTATTACAAGGCCACAACATAACAAAATGTGAAAAAAGTGAGAAGGTCTGAAGACTTTCTAAATGCACTGTAAGTTTCCATGACATTCAATTAATTTCTCATTTAAGTCCCTTTTATAATGGCAGCTGTGAGGAATATGAGCAAAATATGAAAAACAATGACCAAAGTCCATTCTCCCGAATGGTTAGGTGCCCCTCTGTATATTATGACACAATGCAGCACCGTTCTATTGAACACTGGATTTATATAAGTTATGCTTATACATGTGAATTCATTTTCATACAAACCTGCAATAATAATGCATTCCACAATCAAAATAAACAAGTCACGCAAGAATCGCTTCAACACAAGTCTAAAACATACATGCCAGTTGGCAAGGTGCCTGGATATTTCCATTTACAACATATCCCCTGGCAGAAACACTCATGGCCTATGGAAGAGGCACCCACTATTGTGAATGTTAAAAACATATTATGTGAATACTGAAGTAATGACAGATGGTTGACATATGTTACATATGCGCTCAGAGGAAATGTTTAAAAAAATACAAAAAAAAACAAACATTATGGAATATCTACAAATAGATATAAAATGTAACTGTACAAAAGTAGTGGTTCCTATACAAAAGGACGTACAACAGTTACAGTCAAGATTTCTTCTGAGATGCTGAGTAAAGCATTCATGTCACAATATAAAGAGTTTCTAAATGCATCAATGTGACCCATGAAAGGGTTCAATGTCTGTCCAGCAGTAAGAAGGCCAACATTACATCAATGTCAACAATAATACTTGTAGAAGGGACAGTCAGTAAGGACTGAGGATCAGATCTCACGCATTCTGGTAGTGTTTTACTTAGTCAACAGAACCAAGGACTCCCAGCCAGACTCCCAAGCTGGTACTTGCCAGGCCTTGAGCTGCAATCTGGCGAGTGCAGGTACATTCAGCTTAGAATGAGCGTTAAATGTTTTACTTAAAAAAAAATTGCATAAATTATATTCCACCAAGAGCAAAAATAATATGCTCATTCAAGGTCCACATATTTTCTCCACAGATTTAGTGTTCACTTTTCAAAGTACCCATGTCTTCATAGTCTATCATCTCAAGCAATGTCAGTCATAGTACATAGCACCTGTACTGCCCTTAGTCCAATACATTCCATCAGTGTGGCTTGAAGATGAAGGAATTGCTGCACAATCCATCGCTCTCAGCTGTTTTTGGGTTTTAATATCCATTCTGCATTAGGATTTACATGATATACATCCAGCATATAGGTGTCCGGGTCTAAGCAGTGTTCTCCTAGAGAGGAAAAGAGTGGTGTAGTCAGTGACAGATGGAATACATGTTGGGTGAAGATCTGTGAACACTTTATAGACATATTGTATTATGTTACTAATCATATTACTTTTTAGCATAGCTGTTACCCTCTGACTGACCCAGGATGGAATTTATTATGATGTCATACATCAGTCTTAAGATGCAAAAAATTTGTTATAAGAGGCTCGGGTCTCTTAAAAAATGTGTAGCATTTTAAGGCAGTCCATACAGGGCGTTTGCAGGGACATTGCTGGCGGGCCCCTGTCCCCACTGTTTCCCTCGAGGAGCAGAAGTGATGGCATTCTGTTCCTATTCATGTAATCACTGAGACCAAGCATTGGCATCAGCAGTCATCTGGGTACGAATGGAAAGTGAATGCAGAGGCTCAGTGGTCATATGGCATCCATACACACATAACCATAGGGTTTGGACATCATCACTTCCAGTCCAGTGGTGATTGAAAGTGGTGGAAATGGAAAAACTGCTTTGAAAGGTTGCATTATTCTGTTTTCGTGTCTTTTTTTATTTAGGTCAGACAACCCCTTTAACAGATACTGTCGGTAGTGCCAAAGTTGTAGCAGGCTTAAACAAGGTTGTAAACTGAGTTGGGCAATTACTGAGGCATTTATCATTGCTGATATACAGATGCCCTGAGCTCTGGAAAATTGTTGCTCACTGCCCGTTTTTTGGTTATAATCCAAAAGTCCGGCTATTATTAAACCAGAAAACAGGAAAAAGGGCATCAGATAAAAAAATAAGTGTAGCGACCTGAACAAAGCTACAGTGCATCACTGAATGATTTCTAATGCAGTAGTAAGCTTTATATAGTGGTTGTATAAGTTCCAAACTGATAAAATTTTCTGAGCCATTGTAACTTGTAACCACACTCAATTTATAATGCCAGTGGTGTGGAAAATGTCCTCTTACAGGTGTCATGGCCTGCTTTGAATCTGATACTTGGTACCTATTATTACTAACCTGAGCTGATGTTTTTTAGGTTTCTAATGTGAGAACACATTACTGCAGCATTACAGATAGTCTTGAAACATTCTGGCAATTTTTGAGTAGTTTTATTTCTACTTCCCAGATTTCTGCTGCCCTATCTGAGAGCAAGAATGGAGGAAGAGAATCTGAGCTCTGTGATAAACAGATTTATATGATTTAAAGCAGACAGGACTCCTAATAGAGACAGTGAGAGTCCTAACTTACTCCGCCCACACACAGTGATTGACAGCCTTCTGTGTATACACTGATAGAAGACGGAGTGGAGTAATCAGGACTCTCACTACCTCTACTCATCCTGTTCCATTCATATAAACCTACAGTATATATCACAGAGTTCAGCTCCTCTCCCTCTATCACCTCCAGCTCTTAGATAGGGCAGCAGAAATCACCTGACAAGTCCCTTTTAACCTTGCCTGCCACATTCAAACAACCATGGTACCGTAGATCATGAATATGGTTCAGTCGAGCAAGCTATGGCATCATCCATAATGTACAGCTGACAATCATGCTTACCTATGTTTCCTCCAATTTCATATAAACTTTGGTTGAGTGATTTATCAGAAGTGCCATGGCTGAAAAGCAAAACAGAAAATTTCAGGCCTTTGATTGGAAACATCTCTATGTAGTTTGCTTTCATTCTAAATATGTAAAACCAGCCTATTGTATGAGATTCTTGGCCCCAGCTGTCATGTCTGCGTTGTATTCTCTGGGGTGTACCACTAATTAGTTCCAGAATTCGAACCAGACATTCTGGTGCAAATATGCTTGGTTCCCCTCTTATTACTATAATGAATATAGCCCTCAACAAAGATTCTCGATTCATTAAATAAGAAGAGAAAGCCAGATGCCACCAATAATATTTGTACAATGGTTACGGGCAAATGAACAAAATCAGAAAATGATCTCTAGTAAAAATGTAACTGCACCAGCTGCAATGTAGAGTTAATTCAATCACTTGGTAAAAAATACTGATTCCATATTGCCTGCTATTATTTGTGCTTGACCTTCTATACAGCAGCGCATAAAAATGGCACTTATCAATGGCACTTATCTTTGAACAACCAATATTCAGAAGAGACTAAGAGCTTCTGAGCTATTTCCACAATGACATTTCAAGACCACAAAC
Organism: Bufotes viridis; assembly: GCA_033119425.1. Classification (NCBI taxonomy): domain Eukaryota; kingdom Metazoa; phylum Chordata; class Amphibia; order Anura; family Bufonidae; genus Bufotes; species Bufotes viridis. The sequence goes on along the minus strand of CM065593.1, from coordinate 118,343,234 downwards.
ACGTAATATATATAGGCAGAATGTCTGTGCAAAGATCCTTTTGTGAGGAGTCCTTAAAGGTTAAGTATTTTTGCAATCTTTCTTTGCTCCTATTCATCCAATGCATTTTGAATAAAACCCTCATGCTGTTCTGTGTATACAGATTGTGTGCAGACCTATGTGTCTCTATGGTTACAAACAAGTCCATAGAGGATATGTTTAGTGGACAATTTCAAACAGTCCAAACAGCCTAGTAGAATGTAATCCAGGCGTGGTGTGGATTTATGAAAAGTGAAAGACCCCAGCGCTATGCCTGAACAGTTCAGCTTCGCAGATCCAATGTGTGTCGTGGGCTGTATTCACACCACAGTCACTACGTTTTTTGTTAAGATGGCCGCGCTGCTGATTGTCTCCTTCTCATGAGAGGTTGTTCAGATGTGAAGACAGGTCAGCCGAAACTTAGACACAGTAAACCAGCCTCTCCTTCACCCGTTGGTATTAACCACACGTTGTTTCCTGATTAATTGTAAATCACAACCATAGTGAAGTATTGCCGGCTCCGTGCAAATAATAATGGTTTTATTATACTCACAAGTATCTCTCTTGATTAAAAACATATAACAGTTTCTTTTAAAAGTTTCAATAAAAGTCCACAGTAAGCCCGACCCAGGTTTCGCCTTTCGCGCTTCGTCAGGGTCGGTGGTTTATATTGATGTACTTCCTCTTTTGCACGTCATTAGCCCACACATGTTTGAAAGACCGACTTTAAAAAAGGTTTAGCTTCCCATAGTGTGTCTCTACATTTCAAAATAAAGCATGGGCAGGATCCTAGTGGTTTGAAATGTGTAGGGGTTGAATCAGTGAAAAATCCTAAGAGCGGGAGATTTAAATCACAGGATAAATAAAAAAGAAGTTGAATGGATGTAAGTTGAAAACCATATAGCCCTTGGGTCTCAATATAGAGTGTGATATAAAATCCTTTTTATATGACTAAATGTAAGAAAATGAATTGTATATGAAGAGGACAATTTGGTAGATCATTTTTCAGTGTCCAGTTGCATGTGGTCCGCGCCGGCATCCTCCATAGTACACATTATTTGCTTGGGATGGCCATTTGCTGCGGTCCACATGCGGTGGGACTGCTCCCCCAATGAGAAACACGCTACAGTGTTTGGGGTCTGAGCAGTTCCCCCATATTGGCCACTATATTTCTGTGATCTTGTTCCATATGTATTAAATGTGCCTTCACCTGGCATTTAACATTCTTTTGCACCTGGTAGCCTCCATCACACGGTCTGATATGGGTGTGACTTGCAATCTTGCTTATTCACATTGCATTAGTTGTCCTGCTATGCGGTTGTGCGGAAGCTTGGCTGTGAGCAGTATTCCATCACCTTCAGACCGTGTTTAGACCATAGTCAGCGTAGTGGTAGGACCCCTTGCCATGCTGAGCGACCGTGACGTGGTGCATGAGGGGGGGCTCCGATGTGTTCCTGACAGGAATATATTGGCGAAAGTCTCAGCTTTTAATATCTGCATGTATGACTAGCTAGTATAGTCAGTGGCATATCCGTTTGGTGCATTTTTTTCTGTGACTTATATCCAGTTACATTGTGGGATATTTATGTGAGATATGGGGGACACATATTGGAATGTTGTATAGGTCTGTTATTTAACCATTAGTCCGGTCACCTAAGGGGTTAATAATTAGGGAGACTGGTCGGTCTTTCAAACATGTGTGGGCTAATGAAGTGCAAAAGAGGAAGTACGTCAATATAAACCACCGAGGGAATGAGTGATCCACATGCCCCTGACGAAGCGCGAAAGGCGAAACCTGGGTCGGGCATACTGTGGACTTTTATTGGAACTTTTAAAAGAAACTGTTATATGTTTTTAATCACGAGAGATACTTGTGAGTATAATAAAACCATTATTACTTGCACGGAGCCGGCAATACTTCACTATGGTTGTGATTTACTATTAATCAGGAAACAACGTATGGTTAATACCAACGGGTGAAGGAGAGGCTGGTTCACTGTGTGTAAGTTTCGGCTGACCTGTCTTCACATCTGAACAACCTCTCATGAGAAGGAGACAATCATCAGCGCGGCCATCTTAACACTCTCCCACTGTAGGTTAGCAAAATGAGGGGGAAGATATAATGTAGTAACCCACTGGTAGGTTCACACAAAGTTTTGTTGGAGGAGGTTTTGAGTCAGATTTTCCTGCAGGTGATTCAGCCAAAGCCAGCAGTGGATCCATCAGGAAGAAGAAGTATAAGTCCTTCCTTTATATTTCTGATTCCTTTTGAAAACCCTGCAGAAAAATCTACTTCAAAACGTCTTCCAAAAAAACTCAGTGTGAACCTACCCCATGACTGTAGGATCACACTTCAGAAAGGGTTTGTGAAGAGCTTATACCTCTTGATATGTAAAAGTTTGCACAAAAGCCGTAGACACAAAATGGTAGAAGATTTTTAATCAAGATTTACTCTAGAGAAACTCCATGTAATGAAGTGCATGCACACCAAGCCTGACTGCATAGAACAAACATTTCTCCAAAACCCAATTCCTCTTGTAATTATTCACTATAATAGCATTCAGTTTTCCTAATAAATAATGATTTGACCCTACTGTATACCTAACAGATTTGGAAACCAAGACGGCAGCACACAGGTATAACACATGAGATAGTGGTGCCTAAGGGTACTTTCACACTGGCGTTTTGGATTCCGTTTGTGAGATCCGTTTCAGGGCTCTTACAAACGGTCCAAAACGGATCAGTTCAGCCCCAATGCATTCTGAATGGATAAGGCTCCGTTCATAATGCATCAGTTCGGCTCCGTTCCGCCTCTATTCCGTTTGCAGCAGCTTGAAGCATTTTGGTGTCCGTCTGAAGATGCGGAGCCGAACGGATCGGGGACGGATCCGTTTTCAATTACGCAATATGGTGCATTTAAAAACGGATCCGTTCCCCATTGACTTTCAATGTAATTCAAAACGGTTTTGTTTTGACTTTGACATTTTTCTTTAAAACTAATGCAAACGGATCCGTTCTGAACAAATACAAACGTTTGTATTATAGGTGCGGATCCGTCTGTGCAAATAAAGAGACGGATCCGCACCAACACAAGTGTGCAAGTACCCTAAGATAAACACATGTAAACAGTAAAGCCTGCCACAACATAGTTTAGGGATTTGCTTCTCCAAAAACTCTTATTGAAAGAGGGTTGTAACTTTCTTAAAGTGTTAGTTCTCTCCTATTAAGGCTTTGGGAGTGATAGACATCACCCCTATAATCCAGTTCAACATAGACATTTTATACGTCGATGCTGTCATGGAAAGCACCAATCACACTGTCACTTTAATGCCTTCCTGCCTTACTTCTTTCTTAAAGTGGTTTACAGGATTAGAATAAAAAGGTCTTTTTCACTCATGTCCATCGGCTGAGTGTGACTGTGCACCCCCATTTAAGTAAATAGGGCTGAATTCAGAAGTGAAACCTGTTGCTTCTGGGCCCCAGTGCAAAATTTGTAAGAGGGGCTCCTCTTATTACAGTATGTGTTCTTTATAATAACAGTTATTATAAAAAAGAGACAGTCTCTTCTTTATAATAACTGTCTCTTCTTGCCATGTAGTACCATAATCAAACCTTGGACTGGAGTGCTGCTGCTTCCTTTAAAGGGATTGTACATGTTGCTCTATTATAGCTATAACCTGCTGTCCGGCTGTTAGAATTGTGAAAAAAAAACTACATTACATTCCTGAGCCCCCTCTGATACAACATCACCATTCTGTCTTCTTCCCTGGTGTGCAGCCATAACAAATTGTTTTGGCTGCAGTGGTGATATTCTGTATATCACTGCGGCCATACATTGATAAGGCCAGTGATCGGCTGCAGTAGTATACAGTATATGATGTCGTACTGCAGCCAAAACAATATGTCACAGCTGCAGCCCGAGGAAAAGGATAGATTGGTGGCACTGAATTAGAGGGGGCTCAAGAGGGTAAGATACATTTTTTTATTATTTTAACAGGCTGCTAGAGGTTACAGCTATAATAAAACAACTTTGACAACCCCTTTAAAACATCAAAAACTATTTTTTAATAATTGCATTCTACTCATTTTGGGCTAAAACTGAATTTTAGGGGACATTTATCGGTTGTTCTTTTTATCAGTCTTTGCTTTGTGTGCCTGCGGCAAATTTATGAAATGGTGCACCTTGGTGCGAGTTCAATGTGATTTACACCTATATATGTTAAAGTACATATGGGGTTGCCTTTAGCAAAATTCGCACTTAGTAAATGTGCCACAATCCACGTCTAATCTCACGTCTAGCCCTTAAACATAGACCACTGTTGAAAAGTGGGGTGGACCAAATGTCACAGAAAAAGCCGCAATTGCCATGACTTTTTTAAGCCACAATACTGACGTACGTATCTGATTTGGATTTAAAGCAGTATGCCAAAGGTTCCTGGGATATTGTCTTAATTCTTTTATGTAAACCTACTTGAAAATAAGTAGTCCTAAATTCTAATTAATTACATTAAAAACAGATGTAAGACAACGGATCATCAAGTCATATGACATAACAATTGTGAAGCTATTATGTTGCATGAAATGAATATAAAGGGAAGGAAGCAGAGGAAAAGATCACCACAGCACCTGTTTTCACACTGAAACCGCGCCAGGATGTCTTTGGCTTTTGTCCGAGTGTTCAACTGGATTGCCATGGAAACCTTTGAGTGCAATGGAGCATAGACTCTTATCACTCCTTCAGGTACATCACAGTGCTGAAATATAAAAGCAGAATGGAGCTGTAATAATCAGAACACAGGACGCTTTCTCCTTTGGGCTCAGAGGCGATGATGGATGTAGTATAAATGAAACCCAACAAGAAAATCACGTAACAGACCCGCCATTCTTGGATCTTCAGTTTACAATGTTACACAACACATATTTTATAGGACTTGAGTGTAAATCTAAAAACATGCCACTGAAAGAGATAAAAGTATGAATAAATGTAGGATTATGGAAGAAACTATTGCAACCAATCAAACTGTTTCTCTTATAGTCTTCACTCTATACTGAGTTCTCAGAATCAGCACCAGCAAGAAGCAGAAACTTTATACTAGGCATACGCATGATATTAAATATCAGATACTATCAGATGTTTGGGTAAGATCTCAAACTAAAAGGACAGTAGTCACATTAAAAATAGAAGCTACGCCAGCCATTGATTAATGAACCTCAATGAGAGAGAACTGATCACTGGACTGGGAATCCTAAATGTCATTCTTCATAATTACACATTCTACAGGTAGGTCCAATACAATGCATCTATTTGGTCAGATTCAGAGAATCTACCAGTGCTTTTTAAAGAGATAGCTATTACAGCACCTTTTAACCTACCAACCTTCTACTGTATTGTATTTTGCATAGGGTTTCATTGACTCCCAAAAATGTCATGGCAGATGCAACTCATCTGACAACCCAACACATCTCAATGTTCTCATAAGAACTGTTAATTAGATAAGCTATTAGCGTGTAATGGGAAGTATCCACATTGCACATGGCACGTACCAAGCATCAGAATAAATGAGAAGAGTTCTTTAGGGAAATACCATGCAATCTTGATGTTTTTGACCACATTAGATAAATGACAGTTTCATACAGTTTCTATCTGACTTTATCAAACTTCCTGCTGTATTTTCCATCTTATTTACATTACATGCATTCCTTTGTCTAGTCTGGTGCATGTTCTTATATAGATGGCATATGATCAAAGTCAGCACTGTAAACATTTGCCTGGAAAATTAATGCACCCCCTTTAAACTAACGCTTTGTTCTAATGTAACTGAAGTACACATAATTCTAAGCTTCTAAATTGATAAGCCCACCAAGAGATAAAAGTCACTATTCATTTTCTTACAAAATAGTGTCTGCAATGTAGATAATAATGTGGAGACCGTCCTGAACACATCCCTTATATCATAGTTTACTGTCCCCCATTAAAGTAACATGGAGGTAGTGGGACATACGAATTTATTAACTGTAATCAGATATCAATGCTTAAACGTGTAACTGTTATTTATTTAATACTGTGCAGGGACAGTGATGTTAAACATTTTTGTAATATGGTTTATTAGGGAAAGATGTTTCTGTGTACTAGAAAACTGGATGCAAACAGTCTTCACAACAAAGCTCTAACTGAGAATTGCTAAGTAGACTTTGTTTTCAGTTCAACTGAGCGCTGAAGATGCTTGTGTGTAACATACAGAAGCTTCCAGCCTGCCTCTTGTCCCTACCACAGTCGCTGACTGTCTGCATGGGAACTATCACTGCCCATCACGCTGCAAATCTGACTTGTTACACACAGGTGTCTTCAGTGCTTAGCAGAACGCTGAAGACTAAACACAGACTCTTCTTAGTTCAGTTAAAGCTTTGCTAAGAAGACTGGTTACACCTTGTTTTCTAGTACAAAGAAACACATTCTTTCCAGTATATTCCCAAAAATGTTGACAACACTGCCCCTACAATATATCTAAAATAAGATACAACAATAGTTATATTTTAACACAATCAATCTTAAGAGGTAGCGATCTGGTGGCTCCTCTGCAGCGAAGTCCAGGATAATGCTCTTAGAGTTGACCGTAGGCCAAACGGGTTGGTTTATACAGTGCCACACGCACTACTCGCAATACCCAACAGGATGTAGACAAGTCACAATGCTAAGTGAGGGAGGTCGCAGAGGTACTAAACACTGATTAATTATCACTAGGGATGAGCGAATAGACTTTGGGTGAAACATCCGACGTCGATTAGTATAATACTTCGTTTGAATACTGTACGGAGCCATACAGTATTAGAATGTATTGGCTCCTATGAGCCGAAGTTCGCGAGACTTCGCATAATAGCTTCATAATACAATTTCTACTGCAAAAAAACATTTCCCGAACTCGGGTTTGGTTCCAAGGTACCACTTGGAACCACTTGGAACTGAACCAACTGAGTTCGGGAAATGGTTTTTCACTGCAGAAATTGATTTATGAAGTTATTATGTGAAATTTCGCGAGACTTCGCAAAGTAATAACTTCGGCTTATAGGAGCCTATACATTCTAATACTGCACGGACCGCTGTCTCCATACAGTATTCAAACGAAGTATTATGCGAATCGACTTTGGATGCTTCACCCTAAATATCACCCACTCACACAACTACCATCTAAGAAGAGTGTAGGTACTTACTGTTCTAAATACACACAGATAAAAGCCTAGGGTGATGGTCACAAAGCTTTGATTTGCTTTTAGTATTCAGTATCACAATGCAATGAGGACATGGGCTACAAGGTTCTGTATACAGGTTAGGGTCGGTTCACACTGGCGTTATGGTTTCCGTTATGGCTTTCTGTTATAACATGGTTATAACGGAAAATAACGGAATCCATAAAACGGAGGACGGATTCGTTCTGGAGCCCGTAGACTTGTATTGTGACGAAATGCAAAACGGAAGCCTTTGAAAGGCATTCCGTTTGCTTTCCGTCATAATAGAAGTCTATGAGAAAGCATAACGGATCCGCCTAATTCCCGTTATGGAAGACGGAAAACAAAGTCCTGTTGACAGGACTTTGTTTTCCGTCTTGCATAACGGGACCTAGACGGATCCGTTATACTTTCCCATAGCCTTCTATTAGGACGGAGCAAAACAGAATGCCTCTTAAAGGCTTCCGTTTTGCATTCTGTCTTATGGATTACATTATTTTCCGTTATAACCATGTTATAACGGAAAGCCATTACGTAAACCATAATGCCAGTGCTGACCCTTATCCTGCTGATTTTACAGTAGCAGCAAAGTAGAAGAGGATTCACAGGCTGCACAAAAAATCCCCAGCAAGTCAATTTATGCTAATGATTTCCACAGCAAAAACTGTGTATCAATAAGTATAACCTTTTTTTTTTAAACAGTGAATCACTACAATCTTTCATTGGCTTGCCGTGTACGTTAAAAGTATATAAATGTGAATTCACACAAACAAAAATTTTATTTTATCTAAGGATGAAGATTAAGACACACCTCTCTTCTTTCAGGCCTTTCACGCTCCATAGTCTTTCTCCTTAATAATTTCCTTACGCTCTTATCGAAAATAAGCTGCTTCTTGTTATTGTTCAACGCCGCCTCATTCATTTTCCGTACTTGCGAGATCAGAAAGGCTGGAACCTATATAAAGACAGGAAGCAAGCCTTAAGATGTCTATAAAACAGTTTTTACTATATCAGTGCTTATACTATTACTCAACAGCAAGAAAAGTAATAAGTAGCAGACTTGTTTGTGCAATTTGGTGGAAACGTTCTGTGATCAGTGCTTGGTTTGCATTACAAATGTAAGTTCCTGCAGGTTTAGTGCTTCTCTTTATATGCAAATGTAGCTAAAAGGTAGAGAGAAGATATGAATCTTAAGTAATGCTGGAAGTTTATACACAGCATGGAATGGAGTTTCTATCTGCAGAGAATAGATAGGTGCAACAATGTTTCAGCTACATGACTGAACTAAAGCCAGTATAATATGTATAGATTCCACAGTTCCCAATTCAATACAGTACCATCATAGAGATGTACACGTGGGAGATGTTAAACTACCTAAAGAGGCACACTACACAATATTTATACAACATGGTTGTAATATGTTATAACTGCTACACAAACAGGGTTAATAGCATTATTTTAATGCCCGCTACATCCGTAGTCTACTCTCTTGGTAAAATTATCTTTTTAAGCCCTCCAGCAGCTTTCTCAACTAGACTTTGCTGCTCTGAGGATCATTCATCATTGCATGTTAGTCTCATGGTAGTACATGTCCCCACAACAGCCACTGCAAACAATATCTAGTTTCTAGTGTAACATGGTGCTCATTAATTTGAATGGTGAGCATACATGGCCAGAAAACAACGTTTTGTTCTCATTGTTTAGAGAAAGAGTGCTTTTCTATGTTAAGAAACCCCTTTATAAAGATTATTCATAAATGGATAAACCTTGGGAATAAAAAAGTTTGGGTAACCTATCCATTTTCACAGTTATCCTAGATGTAAAACTGACACAACTTGGGAGCATTCCATAGAAACATAACTCCAAAAGACCTAACTTTTATCAGACCACAAATATTTTTACCTACATTAAGAGATGCAGTTTTGCTGCTGGAGAAACCACTGATCCTATTGTGCCTTACCTCTTGTGAACAAGCTGATTTCTGGATGTTTCTATGTTTTGCCTGATCTGTATACACCCCAAGGTTTGTCTGTTGAACTCTATGAACAATGCAGTGGGCAAGAATTAATGAAAGGAGGTCACTGGACCTTCTTTCTTCCAATGGTGGCGAGACCCAAAAATGGGTCCCTCACCTATCAGGCATTTATGGTATATACTGTGGATCCTGAGGAATACCTCCTTAAAGGGGTCATCTCATCACAGACAATGGGGGAATATTGCTAGGATATTCTCCTATTGTCTTATAGGTGTGGGTCCCACCACTGGGACCCGCACCTATATCGAGAACGGAGCCCTGAAAGTGGTGGAGGGCACGATGCGCATGAACAGCAGCCTTCCATTCATTTTCTATGGGGCAGCCAAAAATAGCCGACCGCTGGCTTGGCTATTTCCATCGAGCTCATAGAATGAAAGCGATGGCCGGACATTCACTTCAATGGGGAGCACGGTGGGATCAGCAATTATAAAAAATGGGGGCATATCCTAATGATATGCCCTCATTGTCTGTGATCAGACAACCCTAAGATCTTCAGTTGAATCTCTGTTGGAATGAAGTTCACGAGGAGAAATGAAGTACAGAGAGGGTGGACAGGACAGACTGGTAATGTAGCGACTGAATACAAGAGCTGCTGCTCATTAGCCACATCTCCACCTTTTTCTCTGTACTTCATGTCTCCTTATGATCTCCATCCCTACAGAGATTCAGCTGAAGATCTTTTCAGCTATATGCAGGATCAGGGTTGAGTGAATCAGGTTCTGATTGCTGTATCCGAACCTGATTCTTTTAGTAACTACCTTAATAATATGGGCTCCGTCTTACTATAAAATATATGTCCTCAGTGGAGGTCTTTCCGAAGTTTCTGCAAATAATGCGAGACTTACTTTGCCTTGCTTCTATCACATATCAGTTCGTTTATTGGCAGAAGTTACTGTATGAAAATACATAGCTGAACTTGGTTTTGTTAATGAGGCACAAAGCTGATTTCGTCTTAGTATTTTGATACACCTATTTATGCCAATAAACTAACTGGCATGATATAAGTGAGACAAAGTAAGTCTCGCGATATTTACAGAAACTTCGGAAAGACCTCTGCACAGGACATATATTTGACAGTAAGATGGAACCCATAGTAATAAGGTAGCTTTCAAACGAATCGGGTTTGGATACAGCAATCCAAACCCAAATTTTACAACCCTATTCAGGATCATAATCCATGACGAGCAGAGCAGAGAGAATGCTAAGGCACCTCTTTAGCTCAGTGTTCTGAAGTAACTTGTCCTGTTATGTGATGTAGACAGGTTTTTTTGTGTACTAATAGGACTGCGGCCATTTCATTTCCCCTGATGATTGAAACCCCAAACAAAACAAGCCATTTTAAATAATGAAAGATATTAGGAAATGTATTTATATTAAAGAAATATTTACATATTTTCGGTAATTTTATTTTTATTAATTCTTGGAGAATCCCTTAAACAACCTTTTTGTTCTATAACCTAACATAAAAATGTTTTTCTCACCGTCCATAAAATGTCCTGGTACCTAATTAAAAGTCGGACAATATGTGCAGTAGATGCTGCTGCCTTCATCTCTTCTTGGCTGGGACTTTTGCCTTTGTAAATAAACAGGTTTGGTGCAAGGATCATTGATACGTTCCACAAACTCATTTTGTTTTTCACTTCATTTGACACAACTTTTTTAAGGAAGTGCAGTAAAGCCTAATAAAAAAATACAATGAAAACAATGTAGAAATAATGTTATTTCTTATAAAGTACAGAACAGTAGAAGATGGAATATAACAGATGTTACATATCTTGTCATAGATGTTTATGAGCCACCCACAACCTCTATCCCCTCCCAAACTATTTTTGATTCTAGGATAGTTATATAACGCTAACAGATCAAACATATAACAATCTTTTCTAAATAGGTTATATTGCTGGTATTTCTCAAATGTATCCCAGTCCAATTTATAAAAGACCCTGCAACAAGCAGGAATTATGTCTGGTGTAAGGGCCTGACACCCTGCACCCCTGACAATCAGCTGTTTACTTGTAGATCCAAAGCAGGAACCACACAGTATGTCCATTGTGTAGTGGACAGAGCTGGTTACTGCAGCGCTGCTTTCCTCCACTAGAATGGGAGCAGCATTGCAGTTACCAGCTCTGTCCACTAAACAATGAATGGAGCTGTGTAGTTCTGGTGCCAGGACAACTCAGGAAACAGCTGATTGGCGAGGGTGCTGGGCATATCCTGAGGATAGACCATAAATATCAAAATCCTGGAAACTCCTTTAAAGGGTCCATTCAGACATTCGTAAGTGTTTTGCGGTCCGCAAATTGTGGATCCGCAAACGCAGATACCGGCCGTGTGCGTTCCGCATTTTGCGGACCGCAGATGCCCGGCCCTATGATAGAAATGCTTATTCTTGTCTGCAATTGTGGACAAGAATAGGACATGCTCTATCTTTTTTGCAGGGCCGCCGAATGGAAGTACGGATACGGACAGCACATGGTGTGCTATCTGCATCTTTTGCGGCCCCATTGAAGTGAATGTGTCCGTGCCCGTTCCGCAAAATTGCCAAACGGATGGGGACCCAGAACAACGGGAAGGTAATGTATCACGCTATTAATACCCAGTATTTTTCTAATAGTTTTTTTATTTTGTGGTTTTACCTTTTTTTATAATTATTTTAATATCTGTACATGACTATGGGGAAAAGTCATCTTGCCTGAGCTGCTGTTCTGCTTTTTTGCAGCATTTACAGATACTTACAGGAGAAACCACATAGATATAGGAAACTGGGGTCTGGACTTTGACTTCTACGTCGGCTCTTTGGATACCCTGTGACATACATCACTGTGCGGGGGGGGGGGAGATGGGTTGGAGGATAGATAATGTGTTCTTTGTCCATCACCTTTTGAGAATGGTGGGTCCAGTGTTATCTATATACAGTGCTTTGAAAAATTATTCATACCCCTTGAACTTTTCCACATTTTTTCATGTTCATGGGATTTTATTCGACAGACCAACACAAAGTAGCAATAATGTGTGAAGTGAAAACAAAATGATACATATACATAATTTTCATATTTTTTAATAAATAAAAATCTGAAAAGTGTGGCATTCATTTGTATTCAGCCCCCTGTACTCTGATACCCCTAAATAAAATTCTGTGTGACCAATTGCCATCAGAAGTCACTTAATTAGTAGAGTCCACCTGTGTGTAATTTATTCTGAATGCAACTACTGCTGTTTTGTGAAGGCCTCAGTGGTTTGTTAGAGAATATTAGTGATCAAACAGCTTAATGAAAACCAAGAAACACACAAGACAGGTTAGGGATACATTTGTGGAGAAGTGTAAAGCAGAGTTAGGTTCTAAAAACACAAGACCTGAACATCTCACAGAGCACTGTTCAATAGAGATGTCCAGAACTATTCGCCGACGAGCAGTTCCCGGCGAACATCGCATATTCGCGTTCGCCGTGGCGGGCGAACATCTGCGATGTTCGGTTCGCCCCCTATACGTCATCATTGAGCAAACTTTGACCCTGTACCTTACAATCAGCAGACACATTCCAGTGAATCAGCATACCCTCCCACCCAGATCCTCCCACCTCCTATCAAAAAGCAAGGACAGCATCCATCTTAGATTCATTCTGAAGCTGCAGTGCTGCTGCTGCTAAATTAAAGGGGTACTTCACTTTGTTACAACTGATGATCTACCCTCAGGATAGATCATCAGCATCTGTTCTGCAGGAGCGCCGCGGCCTTCTCACTGTTTACAGCTGCTAGCACCCCGCACTGTGACGTCACGACTTGTATGAAGTGGCATGGGCGGGGCTAAGCTCCATTCGGTGAACAGAGCTTAGCCTCGCCCACGCCACTTGATACAAGTCGTGACGTCACTGGGCGGGGCGCTAGCAGCAGTAAACAGTGAAAAGGGCGCCGCGCTTCTCAAACAGCTGATCGGCGGGGGTCCCGGGTATCGGACCCCGGCCGATCAGATGTTGATGATCTATCCTGAGGATAGATCATCACACAATTGTAACAAAGTGAAGAACCCCTTTAATAGGGAAAGCGTTAGCTAGGCCAGTGTTCTGTGTCCACTCCAGTCCTCAAAGACTCATCTGCTGTAAGCACAGCGTCCTGACAGTACCCCAAAAAGCCCTTTTTAGGGCTGGTACATGAGTCTGCCTTTATTTATTTTTTATATCTATATATTGCAGTTGCCTGTCCATGTGTGCACACCAATTATATAGGGTGGCACAGTACCTTGCAGATAAAAAAGTATTTTTTTTTCTGGAGCGTGCCCTGCGAAGAGTGCTCGATCAGGTCGTAGATGAGCATGAAGAGGAAGAGCTGTGGTCACCATCACCACCAGAAGAAGCCTTGTCGTCGTTGATTGCCGGACCTGCGGCAACGCAGAGAGAGGAGTCTGAAGAAGAGGAGTCAGAGGAGGAAGGTGGCTTTGAGGAGGTGGAAGACCAACCGCAGCAGGCGTCCCAGGAGGCTTGTTGTCACCTTTCGGGGACCCTTGGTGTTGTACGTGGCTGGGTGGAGGAAGAGACCTTCAATGACGTCAGTGATGACAAGGAACGGGACATGGCTAGCTTGGTATCCAACCTTGTGCAAATGGGGAGTTTGCGGTTGTGCAAATGGACTGTTTGCGGTTGTTTGCGGTGCGTTAAACGGGGAGTTTGGTCTGTCAGAGTTTGGTCTTTCAGAGTTTGGTTATTGCAAACAATTTAGGAATGTTAGGTGATTTATGCCCTTTATGGATTAAAACCGAACTCTGCGTCCACTATGTAATTTTCCATGGGAGTTTTGCCATGGATCCCCCTCCGGCATGCCACAGTCCAGGTGGTCCCCTTAAAACAACTTTTCCATCACTATTGTGGACAGAAAGAGTCCCTGTGGGTTTTAAAAATTCGTCTGCCTATTGAAGTCTACGGCGGTTTGCCCAGTTCGCCCGTTCGCGAACAATTGCGGAAGTTCGCGTTCGCCATTCGCGAATGGAAAATGTTATGTTCGCGACCTCTCTAGTGTTCAATCCATCATCCGAAAATGGAAGGAGTATGGCACAAATGGAAACCTACCAAGACATGTTCATCCACCTAAAAACAGCCCAGGAAAGGGAGGACTAATTAGAGAAGCAGCCAAAAGACCAAGAGATCCACAGCTCAGTTGGGAGAATCTGTCCACAGGACAACTATTAGTCATGTACTCCACATATCTGACCTTTATGGAAGAGTGGCAAGAAGAAAGCCATTTTTGAAAGTAAGCTATAAGAAGTCCCATTTGTAGTTTGCCACAAGCCTGAACACACCATCCCCACTGTGAAACATGGTGGTGGCAGCATCATGCTGTGGGGATGCTTTTCTTCAGCAGGGACAGGGAAGCTGGTCAGAGAGGATGAGAAGATGGATGGAGCTAAATAAAGGGCAATCCTGGAGTAAAACCTCTTTGAGGCTGAAGAAGACTTGAGACTGGAGCAGAGGTTCACCTTCCATCAGGACAATGACCATAAACATACAGCCAGAGCTACAACTGAATGGTTTAGATCAAAGCATATTAATGTGCTAAAATGACTGAGTCAAATGAGTCAAAGCCTGGACTTAAATCCCATTGAGAATCTTTGGTAAGACTTGAAAATTGTTGTTCATAGGCGCTCTCCATCCAATCCGACTGATCTTGAGCTACTTTGAAAAGAAGAATTGGCAAAAATGTCAGACTCTAGATGTGCAAAGCTGAATATAGACATATAGCCCAAAAGACTTCTGGCTGTAATTGCAGCAAAAGATGGCCCTACAAAGTACTGACTTAGGGGGCTTAATACAAATGAAGGCCACACTTTTTTATTTATTAAAAGTTGTGATTTCACACATACTTGCTACTTGGTGTTGGTCTATCACATAAAATCCCAATAAAATACATTTAAAAATGTGCAAAAGTTCAAGGGGAGTAAATACTTTTTCAAGGCACTTTATATTTCATTGTAATTATAACAAGATGACTGCTGAAAAGGCTCAGGGGAAACGGCAGAAATATTATTTCACAACTAGTCTTTACAGATAAGGATAAATGGTATGGACAGTATGCAAAAGTGGACCCTAACCAACAGTGCATATCATATAACCCAGGTTTCTGAGATCTAACCCCAGTCTTTGCATATCCTGTTCATGGATGTAATCTGGTTCATAAAAACTCAACATATTCATATACCTCACTTTCAGAAGTAAGCTTTTCCTGTTTTTCCTTTTTACAGAAATACTTTACATTC
Source organism: Bufotes viridis (assembly GCA_033119425.1). Taxonomy (NCBI): domain Eukaryota; kingdom Metazoa; phylum Chordata; class Amphibia; order Anura; family Bufonidae; genus Bufotes; species Bufotes viridis. Next base: position 118,327,713 of record CM065593.1, on the reverse strand, counting down.
TTGAAACAGGGAAGTTTACTATTTGTTGATTCTCCTACCCATTTCGTGCACAACTAAAACAACTTGGGAGCCAACTGAACCTACTTAACCACTTCAGCCCCCCTAGCTTAAACACCCTTAATGACCAGGCCACTTTTTACAATTCTGCACTACACTATTTTCACCGTTTATTGCTCCGTCATGCAACTTACCACCCAAATGAATTTTACCTCCTTTTCTTCTCACTAATAGAGCTTTCATTTGGTGGTATTTCATTGTTGCTGACATTTTTACTTTTTTTGCTATTAATACAAATTTAACGACATTTTTGCAAAAAAATGAAATTTTTCACTTTCTGTTGTAAAATTTTTCAAAAAAAACTACATTTGTATATACATTTTTCTCTAAATTTATTGTTCTACATGTCTTTGATAAAAAAAAAATCCAATAAGTGTATATTTATTGGTTTGGGTAAAAGTTATAGCGTTTACAAACTATGGTGCAAAAAAGTGAATTTCGGCATTTTGAAGCAGCTCTGACTTTCTGAGCACCTGTCATGTTTCTTCAGGTGCTAGAATGTCAGGATAGTATAAATACCCTCAAATGACACCATTTTAGAAAGAAGACACCCCAAAGTATTCGCGGAGGGGCATGGTGAGTTCATGTATCATTTCATTTTTTTCACAAGTTAGCGGAAAATGACACTTTCTGAGAAAAAAAAAAGTTTCAATTTCTGCTAACTTCTGGCAAAAAAGAAATCTCAGACGGACTCACTATGCCCCTCAGTGAATACCTCGGGGTGTCTACTTTCCGAAATGGGGTCATTTGTGGGTGTGTTTACTGTTCTGGCATTTTGGGCGGGCTAATTGTGAGCAGCCATGTAAAGCTAAAGGTACTGTTGGATTTGGGCCTTTGTGCACCAGGCTGCAAAAAGTGTCACTCATGTGGTATCGCCGTACTCAGGAGAAGTAGGGCAATGTGTTTTGGGGTGTATTTTTACATATACCCATGTTAGTGAGAGAAATATCTCTGTAAACTGACAACTTTGTATAAAAAAATTAAAAAGTTGTCATTTACAGAGATATTTCTCACACAAAGTATGGGTATATATAAAAATACACCCCAAAACACATTGTCCTACTTCTCCTGAGTACGGCGATACCACATGAGTGACACTTTTTTGCAGCCTGGGTGCGCAAAGGGGCCCTAATTCCAATGAGTACCTTTAGGATTTCACAGGGCATTTTTACGCATTTGGATTCCAGACTTCTTCTCATGCTTTAGGGGCCCCTAAAATGCCAGGGCAGTATAAATACCCCACATGTGACCCCATTTTAGAAAGAAGACACCCCAAGGTATTCCGTAAAGGGTATGGTGAGTTCATGTAAAATTTTATTTTTTGTCACAAGTTAGTGGAATATGAGACTTTGTAAAAAACAAAATAAAAAAAAATATATATATCAATTTCCGCTAACTTGTGCCAAAAAAAAAAAATTCTGTGAACTCGACATGCCCCTCACGGAATACCTTGGGGTGTCTTCTTTCCACAATGGGGTCACTTGTGGGGTATTTATACTGTCCTGGCATTTTAGGGAACCTAAACCGTGAGAATCCAAATGCGTAACAATGCCCTGTGAAATCCTAAAGGTACTCATTGGTTTTAGGGCCCCTTTGCGCATTTGGCTGCAAAGTCACACATGTGGTATCGCAGTACTAGGAGAAGTAGGGCAATGTGTTTAGGGTGTATTTATATATTCCATGCTGGGTGAGAGAAATATCTCTGTAAATGACAACTTTTTAAATTTTTTTATTCAAAGTTGTCAATTTACAGAGATTTTTCTCTCACCCAGCATGGGTATATGTAAAAATACACCCCAAAACACATTGCCCTACTTCTCCTGAGTACGGCGATACCACATGTGTGACACTTTTTTGCAGCCAAGATGCGCAAAGGGGCCCAAATTCCAATGAGTACCTTTTAGGAGGGCATTTTTACCCATTTTTCTTCTCGCGCTTTAGGGCCCCTAAAATGCCAGGGCAGTATAAATACCCCACATGTGACCCCATTTTGGAAAGAAGACAGCCCAAGGTATTCCATGAGGGGCATGGCGAGTTGATAGAAAAAAAAAAATTTGGCACAAGTTAGTGGAAATTGATTTTTTTTATAGTTTTTTCTCACAAAGTCTCCCTTTCCGCTAACTTTTGACAAAAAGTTTAATTTTTCATGGACTCACTATGCCCCTCAGCGAATACCTTGGGGTGTCTTCTTTCCAAAATGGGGTCACATGTGGGGTATTTATACTGCCCTGGCATTTTAGGGGCCCTAAAGCGTGAGAAGAAAATGCGTAAAAATGCCCTCCTAAAGTTACTCATTGGATTTGGGCCTTGCATCTTGGCTGCAAAAAGTCATTATATGGTATCGCCGTACTCAGGAGAAGTAGGGCAATGTGTTTTGGGGTGTATTTTTACATATACCCATGCTGGGTGAGAGAAATATCTCTGTAAATGGACAACTTTGAATAAAAAAATTTAAAAAGTTGTCATTTACAGAGATATTTCTCACACACAGTATGGGAATATATAAAAATACACCCCAAAACTGATTGCCCTACTTCTCCTGAGTACGGCGATACCACATGTGTGCCACTTTTTTGCAGCCAAGATGCGCAAAGGGGCCCTAATTCCAATGAGTACCTTTAGGATTTCACAGGGCATTTTTACGCTTTTGGATTCTCACGCTTTAGGGCCCCTAAAATGCCAGGGCAGTATAAATACCCCACAAGTGACCCCATTGTGAAAAGAAGACACCCCAAGGTATTCCGTAAGGGGCATGGCGAGTTCACAGAAAAAAAAAAATTTGGGCACAAGTTAGTGGAAATTGATTTTTATTTTTATTTTTTTACAAAGTCTCATATTCCACTAACTTGTGACAAAAAATAAAATTTTACATGAACTCGCCATACCCCTCACGGAATACCTTGGGCCATCTTCTTTCTAAAATGGGGTCACTTGTGGGGTGTTTGTACTGCCCTGGCATTTTAGGGGTCTCCGCAATCATTACACGTATGGCCAGCATTAGGAGTTTCTGCGATTCTCCTTATATTGAGCATACGGGTAATGAGATTTTTTTTTTCCGTTCAGCCGCTGGGCTAAAAAAAAAAAAAATGAACGTCACAGATTTATTCATTCGCATCGATCAATGTGGATGAAAAAATCTCTGCCAAAATCAGTGACTGCGGTGGGCTGGGCGCTAGCTACCTAACAAGTAGCTAACTAACTGGCGGTGATAAGGGACCCTTATGCCCCATTCACACGTCCGCAATTCTGTTTGCGGAACGGAATTGCGGACCCATTCATTTCTATGGGGACAGACTTTGTCCCGCTCGGATCCGGAATTACGGATCCGCGCTTCCGGGTCTGCACTTCCGTTCCGCAAAAATATAGAATATGTCCTATTCTTGTCCGCAATTGCGGACAAGAAAAAGCATTTTCTATATAGTTCTGGCAATGTGCGGATCTGCAAAATGCGGAAAGCACATTGCCGGTGTCCGTGTTTTGAGGATCTGTTGATCCGCAGATTCGCGGATCCGATCCGCTGATCCGATCCGCGGATCCGTAAAACACATATGGACGTCTGAATGGAGCCTTACAAGGGGTGTGATCAATGACAGGGGGGTGATCAGGGGGTCTAGATGGGGTGATCAAGGGGTTAACAAGGGGTTAATAGGTGAGGGGGGGTGGGGGGGAGGTTAGTGTAGTGTTTGGTGCAACTTTACATAGTTACCTGGTCCTCTGGTGGTCGATCCCAGCAAATGGGACCACCAGAGGACCAGGTAGCAGGTATATCAGACGCTGTTCACAAAACAGCGTCTGATATACTTGTTTGATATACTGTAGTTAAACTCCTGAGACGCGCGCTACTGTGAACGCGCGCGCGCGTGCGCGCGCGTTCACAGGAAATCTCGAGTCTCGCGAGATGACGCACTTCTGCGGCGCCCCAGAACAGCCCGACCGCCGCGAGAACGCAGTTGTGCGTTAGGCAGTCGGGAAGTGGTTAAAGAAGGATGGGGCAACCTTTTTTATAGGCCCCATAGCAGTCTTATTGGCTGCCTCTATGGTGTACCCTTGACTTTCATATTATGAAACGTTCATATCATGGACAATATCATTGGTAGCAGTCAAAGTTCACCATCACTTTAGTCCACATTCAGCACAGGACAGTTCAGGATGACCTGTTTTTTACATTATTGTCTAACTCATTTTGTCATGCGATCATGTTGACAGGATAATGTAATATATAATTTATTTAATCATCACCTAAACTACTATTTCATAACAAATTAAAAATTATATATCGCAACAGTTGTCTGGCATAGCTCTTTTTTGTGCTCATTCACAAAGTGGATGATCATCATTTTGTCTCTACCTATTGCTACCCTCCAATATCCCTTCACTATTATTATTATAATTACACTAATAACTGTTGGAAGGATTCATATTTCTCAGTCATTTTCTATGATAAGATGCCATTATGAGATCTACTTAGACTGTAGCTTGTACCAAGGATTTATTGGTATATGCTGCCAAGTGCAATATCTGGATTTTCTTTCTGGAAAACAATGCACATATCATCAACATATGAAATGATTGTAGGGAACTTACGTCTTACTCCTGGAAGGAAATGCATAGAAATATTTTGTGATACTGTTTCTAATTTAATTTACCTTGGCAGTATCTCGGTTGGCATCTGGCAGAAGCATGATTAATAGATGTAGAGCCTGCAGTTGCAATTTGATCTTGGAGATTTCTAAAGAAATGAAAATAATTGAAATAAGAATTCTTATATGAAAGTCTGAAATTTGATTAGTAACCCAGAAAAAGGCTTGTTGTGCGCTCCTGAGGATTTGTTTTATAAAATATCTTGAAGCTGAAAGATTATCCTGGCAGCCTTTGACATCACTTGATGACATACACTGTACTATGCTTTATCTATAGAAAAAGTATTGGCACAATGGACTTATTTATTATATGTTTGACCTACAATGGTATGTACAGTGACACGGTTGCAACAATATCTGCAAACAATGACTTACACGAAAAAGCACAGAGGTTCTCCTAATGGCATTCTTAAAAGTTAAATATTACCTAATGTCCAGACTCTGGTATATTATAAGAACATTCTCATTTCACTAGGATTTAGTCATGTGGTGGACCAGCTAAAGACAAAAGACGCTGGCACCCAATTGTCCCAAATGGCTACACAGTTTGATATCTTTATGCTTACCCACTATATGTTTGCTCAGTTTTATAGCTCCAGAAAGCAACATTTAGTGACACCACTTTTTATCAATGTCTTGTATAGCATGGGCCACAAAAAAACAGAACCCTGTTTCCTTGTGTGGTTTGTACAGAAAACCAGATAATGGAGGAACTACACATTTACAGAAGATGCTAATGAATAAGATCTCACCAAATCAGGTATTCAGGTACAACTCTGTTGCAGGTAAGTGGCGTCTCTAATGAAATAGGCTGCTAGCACCTGCTGGGCTGCTCGAGGGGAGCTCGTGAGCAGTAGTCAAAATGTTGAGGGTAAAAACAGGTTACTGGGGTGCCGTCATGGGATGGTAAAAAGATTAATAAAAAATAAATAAAGTGCAATTTGTTTTGGAGAGTCAGTAAAACTGGTGCCGGAGGAAGGAGATTGATCCGCCGAAACATGTTGCACTTTATTATTATTTTAATTTTTTCACCATCATATAAGAGCACACCTGTTTTTACCCATTTTTAACTTTTTCACTCCATTTTCATCAAAGACTACTGCACCCAAAATCTGCATACCCTTAGCTACGCACCAAATGCCAAGTTTAGAACAAGAGGAGGCTATTGGTGCAGCTTCGTGTGCCAATACCCATTCTGCCAATAAAGACACCTGATTAGATGGAACCACGCCTCATCAGACATGATGTATTACAACAGGTCCAAAAGCATCAATGATAATATTAGCAGCCAGTAACAATATGCCACACACTTCTGTTTATCCCCTTTCTTTAAAGGAGTATTCTGGTAAAGTAACTTAATTTTTGAAAAAAACAGCAAGCCGTGACCCAACCAGAACCCAGACCTATACATATAAGCAGAGCTTCAATTTACCTTGCAATCCACTTGTCTAGCTCCTGTGTGAGCCTGCAACACACTGAAAGTGTCATGGCGCCGGATCTTCCCTCACAAAACTACAATCCCCACAATCCGTAGCTTTCTTGCTGTGAGTTTGTATTTGTTCATGAGTGTTGAGGTTTATTGATTGGCTGCCTGATATACAGTCCAGTCACGCACCCTCTACTCAGTAATCACCAGCACACTAACACGCCCTTTGTTTCACAAAACATTTAGCTGGAGAATTGATTGACACACACTGAGCATGCTCGACCAAACAAAGGCTCAGAACTACAGGTCGCTGCCATGGAAATTTATGAGGAAACACAGTGGGTAGCAGAGGAAGAAAACTACTTTTATAACTTCTAAATGGTAAATATTTTAAAATTACATTATATTGGGTAATTATTGATGATGAATTAGTCTAAAACATAAGTTATATTTATGTTAAATGGAATACTCCTTTTACAGGGGTTGCCTCATTTCAGCAAATGGCATGTATCATGTAGAGGAAGTTAATACAAGGCACTTTCTAATGTGCTGTGATTGACCATATTGCCTCCTTTACTGGCTTGATTCATTTTTCCATCACCTTAAACACTGCTCGTATCCAAAGGTTATGACTAGGGTTGAGCGAACTTGTATTTTAAGTTCGGCGTCCAAAGTTCGGGTTCGGGTTCATTGAAGAATCCCCTTATGGATTTAAAATTCCATTATGGTCTGTGGTAGCGGAATCCATAATGGGATTCTTCGATAACCCCAACCCGGACTTTGGACTGCGAACTTAAAATACAAGTTCGCTCAACCCTAGTTATGACCACCCTGCAATTCAGCAGTGGTGGCAGTGCTTGCACACTACAGGACAAAGCACTGGCCTCTCTGGTGCTCAGGATCATGGGAGCACACATAGGCACGCATGCCCAGCAGCTCCTGTCCCAGCCACTGTGTTTTTTGGAATGAGCCTTCTCCAATCGCAATTCTTTGTTGAATCAATTACTGCATGTTCATTCATTTCTTAAGGTGCTCTGGTAAAAAGGAAGTTGAGCACCGATTCTTTGCTATGGGCAGTGGACAGTTTTATGGTAAGACTGTTATGATGGCTGATGTTCATAATCCTGTACAAACCGCACAAAGAAAATAGGGTTCAGTTTTTTCCTGGTTCATCCTATTAAAATGCCTATATTAATAAGAAACTGTGTTTTTTCTAAGAACATGGGTTTGTGGGGGACAATACTTTTATGGAATTGATTTTTTTTTATTCTTAATCAACAGATAATGCATAATAGCTATTCAAAAAACTTGTACATGTTGCTTATAGCAACCAACAAAGAATCAGATCTAATTTTTGCAGTAAAAGTTGTGAATAGAAAGCAGCTCCAATGAATTTTTTTTGTCTTTTTGGCAATATGGAACAAAGTTTGTGATATAAATTAATTATTGTCTATGGTTGTAAGTTGGCTCCTTACATGACAGAGCGGGTTCACATTAGCTTAGCATTATGAAATCCGATATTGCTTTCCATTATAACAAGGTTATAACGGAAATAACGGAATTCGTAAGACAGAATTCAAAACGGAAACCTTTAGAGACATTCTGTTTTGATCTGTCATAATAGAGGTCTATGGGCAAGCATAATGTATTTGTCTGGTTTCCGTTATGCAGGACGGAAAAGAAAGTCTTGTTGACAGGACTTTCTTTTCCGTCCTGCATAATGGAAACCAGACGTGCCCATGGACCTCTATTATGACGGATCAAAACAAATGCCTCTAAAGGTTTCCGTTTTGAATTCTGCCTTACGAAGTCTGTTATTTTCCATTATGACCATGTTATAAAGGAAAGTAATAACAGAAATCATAAGTTTAATGTGAGCCCGCCCCTTACCTTGGTTTGGGGGGTGGTTTGAAGCTGTAAACTGTAAGGAATTGATACAGAAAGTATACTGGAAAATGATATAACATTTTATTATATATAGTATAGGATGTATTTGAAAAATGGAATACTCATTTAATCCTTACAACATCGCAGTTACTTACTTTCTACTAAAGAAATGAAGGCAGGGAGATACTCCATTGTAAACAGAGGTGTGGGCAATTCCCTTATGAACATTTTTAGAAGACAGGCAGCATCCGTGTTTCGAACTTTCTTCCAGTCAAAAGTGTTATTGTAAAATTTTAATTCCAATTCTTCACGAAGACTCTGTAAAAATGGGACAATCTATTAATTCAGCAGAATATCCTGCTCTCTCTGGGGTTTAAAAATCTGTAATTTCTTAACAGGCCTTTACAGTAGTCAGAACTCTGCTGTTCTTAATAAAAAGCACAGAATGCTGGTCCTAAAAATGACAAGGCGTTAAAAGATGGAAATTAATTTCAATATAGATCTACATACAGGGGTTACTTATGGCGCTTCTTAGTATGGATGCCTCACGGCAAATGGAATTTCTGTATCCTGATGTAAGGCTGAAGCTAACTCATGACAAGCATGCAACTATTTTAGAGCTGTAATTTGGCTGCAAAAACAGGGCCAAATTGCAAAAAAGTCACAGGTAAGTAGTAGGCACATGCCACTTGCATTGAGGTCTATGGTGACAAAGTCCAGTGTGACTTGCAACCAAAAATCCATCAGCCTAAATAGTACATGTTGGGGGAGATATGCTTCTTATTGCTCTTGGAGAGACAAGCCATTGGCAGGGGTGTCGGCTAACATCTTTGTCCTTAAGACATCTCAGTGTCTTTTTTTTCCAGAAATGTGTCTCGCCAGTAGTTAGGCATACGGGATAATTGGACACAAAAACCAAAATTTTTTTATTTTTAAGGTATATGAATTAAAATGGGAGGAAGAATTGTTTAACTCCATATCACAAGGCTATGTGCCATTCACCTGCCCAAACATTTATCCCTCAACCATACAGACCCCCAAATTGCATGGGGTGAGTGTGGAATAACTTCATATTATAAGGAATATACTGGGCAGTACAGATGCACAAGGTACCTACACAAGGTTTGGCGCCAATTCTATCAATCAGAATTTGTATTTGCCCCAGTCCTTGGTATCTACTAATTTTAGCTGCAGAAACCATTCAGTAGAATCAGGCAAATCTGCTCTATTCTTCAGTGTGGCTGGTCCCGCGCTATCCACTCTTGCTGTATTAATAACTGCTGGAGCAGCGCTCCCTCTCACTGGTTCCTACAGATGATATAATGTAACAATGCCCTGTATTAAATGTACATTCTACATTAAGCAATATCACGGCTCAACGTGTTTCTGGGTCATTAGATTCTTCACCAGGAGTCTTTATATACCCTCTTCTAGCTGATGCAAGATTTTAACCACATACAAACATATACACAGAGCGTGCACCTCCGGCACTAGTGCGGCAGTAAGGCGCCTGCCGAACCTACTCTGGGAAGTATATATATATATATATATATATATATATACGAAGGAAGATAAAAAAGGGGGGTATACATAACCCATCCGCATACGGTACTATGAACGAATCACTGTGTCCCAGGGTTAAAATGGCTTGGGTATGAGTCATGGGTGGCATCGGCACGAGCAGGATTGGGATGTAAACAGTTAATCCCCTACCTCAGCTGCAGTGCGGTGTCACCCTTGATATAGTCAAAGTTAAGGGGGGCATAGTCATCGTACCCCTTATATGATTAGATTATAGATTTATTTTCCAATAAGACATTTGATCTGATCTTTCCTCTGCTCTCCCACTACCTGTATCTTTGGATTCACCAAAAGGTCCCATATTAATTTGGAGATCATTATTCCTATTCGGCCGAGCAATAAAGATGTCAGTTATCATTCCACCAGGGAAACAGCTACAGCTTTTTCCGGGGTAGTCGTGGCTGCATGATTGTGGGCCGTCCCAGGGGCGGGGTTATCTGTTTAAATGATCGTAGGTTCGGCAGCCGCCTTACGTCCGCACTAATGCTGGAGGCTTGTGCATTCGGACTAACCAGTATATTCCTTATAATATAAAGTTATTCCACACTCACTCCATGCAGTTTAGGGGTCTGTATGATTGAGAGATAAATGTTTGGGCAGGTCAATGGCACATAGCCTTGTGATATGGAGTTAAACAATTCCTCCTCCCATCTTAATTTATATACCTTAATAAAGTTTTTTTATTTTGGTTTTAGTGTCCAATTATCCTGTAAGCCTTATAGTATTAGTGACGCAAGCGCTACTTTTTCAGCTGTGAATTTCAGCAGTAGTTAGATCTTAAACCGGCACATCGTAGGGCATTGTGGCGATGATTTATCAAGACGGGAATCTGCGCTGCCAGAGCAGGCATTTACTTTATGATGACACTCGGGCCTCATCATAAATTAAATGACTCCTCTGCACCAGACTAAAACCTACTTCAGGTCTTAGCTGGCGTAGAGTTCACTCATCATTTATAAATGTGCTATAGCTGATTGTCCCACCCGCACCCTGCCCCTTTTTCTGAAACTGGAAAGGGTGGCTTAAAAATGCCAATTGTAACTATATCTAGTCACATTGATATTTAAAAAGTTGCAAACTTATGTTTTTTAATATTATTGAATTTAATAATTACCTTAACCCGAGAGGCAGAGCCTGGAACTCGCAGTATTCCTTCAGTCTCTAGACCTGTTTCCTCAAGTCTCTGCAATAACTAATGAATAATGTATTTGTCAGACACAGCAATAATTAGGAATAAGAGGGTTTTCCAAGATTTTAATATTGATAGCCATGATAGGCCATCAAGATCTTGGAAGGGGGTCTTGAAACTTTGCACCCGACTAATCAGCTGTTTGAGAGTAGCTCCGAAAGTTAGTGGCAGAACTACACAACTCTGTCTGTTGTGTACTGGATGGACCCGGCTACTGCAGTGCTACTCCCAATCAAGTGAATAGGAGAAGCTCTGCAGTTACCAGCTCTGTCCACTACACAATGAATGGAGCTGTGTAGTTGAAACACCATATTGGCACCAGAGCTACTCTGAAACAACTGAATGGCATGGATACAGGCTGTCGAACCCCCGCCGATCAGATACAGATGGCCTATCCTGATATACGCAACAATATTAAAATCCCAGTAAACCTCTGTAAGCAAAAAATTATTAAATTATTTCCCTGAATGAATACAACATGAACAATCAGGACCATATTTCTAACAAGGCACTTCAGGGCATTACAATTGTTTTGTAAACATATATATATATATATATATATATATATCCATGAAAAATCAACGCAGCACTCTTCTTATGAAAAAAACGCAGTGTCTTTATTCACACATGTGACACAAAATAGGCAACGTTTCAATACCCTTCCGGGATCCTTCTCAAGCCAAGAGCCCGGAAAGGGATTGAAACGTTGCCTATTTTGTGTCACATGTGTGAATAAAGACACTGCGATTCTTTCATAAGAAGAGTGCTGCGTTGATTTTTCATGGACATTCATACCTGATGTCAAAGGTGAGACGCGTGCACCTGAAAACTATAAAAGTGAGTGCTGCCGGAATGAATGCAGACTATATATATATATATATATATATATATATATATATATATAATTTTATTTATCTATTTATTTATTTTATTTACACTTTACCATTCGGCCCCTCCATTAATACAAAAAGGTTATGCCTAAAATGTGAACAAAAGGTTCAAACAAAACCCTTCTTACAAGCCAACTCTACACCAATATAAATACCTACAAAAAGACACTAGAGTCTAAATGACTTAAATATAAAAACATCTTTATTACATGATTACATATAACATAATATGATTATCAGAGATAAAAACTACAGTAGAAAAATTTGGCCCCTCCAGTTAACCAGGTCGCCACATGGGGGATGGTGGGTTTAAAAGCCACAGCAATATGTAACCTGTCGGCGCCTATGTAATGCAGTCCAGACTTTGTGGCCTGCTGCCTCATGTAAGACAGTAGTGGAGGAGAGAGGAGAGTGATTATTTTCCCTTTAGTTTGCACTACAGCACTAGATGATGCAGAAACTGCTGCACCACCTCCACCATTCAACTATGCAGCCATGCACCATGGTGAAAGAAGGAGGCAAGGAGCACCTGCTGCCTGGAGCGTGACTCAATTCGCCCGTCTACCTCTGAGAGACATAGCAGATTCACTGGCTGCTATCATGGTCTCAGACTCCAAACTGAAGGGTGTGTGTGAGCAGAGTCCCAGAGAGACAGGATGCATGTTAAGTGGTAAAAGAGGTCCTCCCTGTGGAGTCAGTCATTTTTGTGTGGAGAAGGCTAGAACAAATTGAAGTCTATGGGGGCTATTCACATGGCTGTTTTTTAACAGCTAGTGAATAGTGGATGTAAAAAAAAATAGGATATGGACCACTCTGAAGTCAATTGGAACCGTTTCTTAACAGCCATTTATTAAGCAGTACACCAGTCCACCGGCTATTAAAAATGGGTACACTAGTGGAAAAAATGGCATTTCAGGAGTTAAAAAAAAATAAAATAAAATAAAACCTCAATCACTTGCACATGCGGGGACACTCGCTTCTCAGTAGATGCAGCAAGACCTGATGCTCCCGTGTGATGACGTCACACGATCACTCTGGGAGCGTCAGGTCTTGGGGCATACAGTGAAGACCTCAGGTGAGCATTTCTTTTTTTGTTGGCAATAAAAAAAAAAAAACGGGGGCCACTATTGGGGACATTATAAATGCTGATGGAAACTATGGGAGACATTATTTATACTGCAGGAGTTGGGATTAAATTAAAAAAGCCAATGAAAATCATTAATTTTTAATAGAATTTAAAAACCGATGCAAAATGGATGCAAAGCTGTCATTAAAAATGGACAGACAGAAAATGGATGCACAAATGGTTGAAAAATGGCCATGAGAAATTGCCAGTGTGTCTGTTTTTAACAGCTGTCATGTGTATGTAGTCTAAGAAAGTCCCCTTGTACTGCAGTGTTTAGAGGGTTAAAATGGGTAAATTGATCCAATGCTGGAATATGGCATCTGTAAGAGGTAGGGTCCAGGTACTGTTTGTTTGTATTTACTTCCTGCAGATTGATCTGTCTGCCTCTGTAGCTCTGGTTTTGGATGTCATGATATTTGGACTGTCACCCTGGTTCTGGAGGTGGTGTTTTGGCCCCTCTGCCTTGGCTCTGGAGGTCATGTCTGGCCCTTGTGGCCTTAAATGTCATGTCTGGCCCCTGTGGCCCTGGTTATGCATGCCTGGCCCCAGTTTCTAGAGTTCATGTCTGGCCCTCAGGACTATGGTTCTGAAGGAGTGTGGCAGCAGTGGGCGAGTTCAAACTTAAAAGTTTTCCAGTTAACATGTACATCGTATTGATTAAGGGGATGTATGTAGCAAGCTCAACTGCTGAGCTCACTCCATACATAGCGTGTGCTGGCTGTATAAAACCACAACAACCTGCCGGTAGCGACCAGGATCGGCTATGATGCTGATCCCGGTCATTAAACCCCTCAGATTCAGCAGTCAATACTGACCGCAGCATCTGTGGGGTTAAGCACAGGGTCATGGCCATGCACAGCAAATTGTACAGATATCAATGCGGGATGGGGTGGGGGAGCACCCTACAATGCCTAGTACAGCATGAACTCTAAATACAACCCTGCAGAAGATGCTTCAAAGTCTTTTAGTTTGAAACATCAAATAAATTATTCAGTTTGCGTGTAAAAACCATACGCATGACAGAAAAATACATTAACTGTAGTTACGTTGGCACAGAGCAATTTTTCACTAAGAGAATGAAAGATTTCCTTTCTATTGATAGTAAAATATAATCCCGCACTACTGTATTTACTGTATACTTACTTTTTGAAATATCAAGGGGACCTTTGTAGCAGGCACTTTCTTTTGATCATTTTCTAATAATGTTGTCAAAGGCACTCCGAAAAGGCCATTTTCTAAGCAAAGGCACAAAACAAAATCATTACCAACTTGAAACCAAAGTTTTATTACAAGACACTGATGAGATGATATTTTACCTCTTCCTTTAACACGTAGAACTCTATTCCTCTTTAATTCAATCCCTAAAGCATCATAAAAGGCAGTTAATTCGATTAGGGAGAGATAACGTATTTTCTTCATGTCTTCAAGAGATAAATCTTCAACTTCAGTGAGCCCAAATCTGCTTTTCCAAACAATGAATTTCTGAAAGATAATGACAGGAATTTTCTGAATGGTTGACTTCCAAAGTAAAATTATACCCAGTGTATGGAAGCGGTTATTTTAAGATTTCATGCATGGATACATATGATATGTATAAATTGGTATAGCTGAACCTCTAACCTCAACTGAATGTGAGAAATTTGGAGATATACTGTAAATTCTAAGCAGGTACTGTAATGTAATGTGAGAAAATAAATTGTACCACTATATTATAGAAGCTCAGTTAAAGTGGCAATCTTATCACAAACATTTATGCCATATCCAAAATAAAGTTTGAGAACATTATTAGAAAATGACCAAAAGAATGTGCCTGGTACAAAGGTCCCCTTAATCTTTTTAAAAGTAAGTATACGGTAAATATCCACAGGATATGCAATAAATTACTGATAGATGTGGTTCTCAATTCTGCAACCCACATCTATCTTCAGAATGGAATCCCTAACCCCCTTCCCCATTCTGACTGCTGCTAGAGCCACCTAAAATGGAGAGTTGGCCGTGCATGTGCAGCTCTCTCCATTCACTTTTCTAGGATATACCATAAATGCCTGTGATGAGGATACCACCTTAGATTGTGAGGGACATGTTTCTTAAAAAGCTAATTGACTTTTTTTTATAAAAAAAAAACTGAATGGAATTTGGTTGGTCAAAAACAAAAATAAAAATGCAAATGATGGCACATTTACCAGCTCAGAAAAGTGCCAAGAACGAGGGGAATTAGTGGGATTGGTATCAATCTTTGCAAAAAATTTCTAAAAGTTTAAAGTCATAAAATGCAGGGATGCTCAACCTGTGTCCCTCCAGCTGTTGTAAAACTACAACTCCCATCATGCCCTGCTGTAGGCTGATAGCTGCAGGCTGTTCAGGCATGCTGGGAGTTGTAGTTTTGCAACAGCTGGAGGGCCGCTAGAAATTTTCTCATCTTTAATCTGAAGGCATCATCAATACAGACATGTTTAAAGGATGGAAAGGTAATCTCTTACTTTTACTTTTCCATCTGTCTCTCATTGATTACAAAGTAAAAAGAAGTTTAGGTTTCTAACCTATCTTTTTTTTTTTTTTTTTTGGATGACAGAATAACGTGGTCCTACATGTCTAGTAGGAGATGTTGTAAGCTGCCATTTAAATGTAATTTTATCTTTCTCTACCAATGTATACAGTCACTGAAGACAAATTTGATAGGAAGACACACAAGAATGTTACAGTTTCTGCATTCTGCAGCACAATTATACATATACACAGTGGAGTCACATTATTATGACCACTTCCTACTCTTGACATCGGTAGTATGTAGCTCATGAAGAAAGTCACGTGTCGTCAGCTGGCTTGGTAGGTGCATAAGGTATGTCATAGGCTGTGTGCACACATATCCCTTTTTTGTTGTCATGGGTAAAAGGGTCGATTTATCAGACTTGCAAAAAGGGATTATTGGCTTTCGGGCAAAGAGTGGCAGTATTTCTGAAACTGTTCAGTTTGTGAACTGTTCATGTGCTGCTATGGTGAAAATGTATCATGAATGGATAAATGGCACTATTGTGAATAAGCGACATGGAAACTGCAAAGCGCCACGTGCCACTGATGTGAGAGTTAAACATTGGCTGAGCAACTGCACGAGGACGGACCAACAAGCTACAGTGAAGTGGGGGGGTTCCAGACTTGTTTCTTAAAAAGCAGTTCAGCAAAACTTACTGCATATGGGGCTCTGAAATCTGAAACAGACTGATGTTTATTGCACCTTTACTAACAAAGTTACATTGGCCTCAATTTTCGCAACAGTAGGAGAATTGAACCTCTGCTGATTGGAAAGGGATTGCCTTCTCCCATGAGTCACGTTTTCTGCTTTAGTGAATGGATGGACGCTGCCATGTCAGGCCAGAAACATCACAGCACAAACACCGTGCAACCATTACTGGAACCACACAAGCTAGGGTGGCAGTGTTATGGTCTGGGGATTTTTTTTTTTACATTTTTACATTCTTTGGGCCCATTCATCCATGTGGAAGGCACTCTTAACTGATTTGGGTATGAATCTATCCATGCAGATACTGTACTCCCATACATGCTGATTGCTTTCCTTGAAGTGGATGTGATCTTCCAGCAAGATAATGTAACATGTCACATGGCTAGAAATGTCCAACACTGGTTAGAAGAGCGTGACCAAGACTTCCAAGCACTACCCTGGCCCCCTAATTCCCCATAATTAAACCCAATTGAGCATATGTGGGACCATCTCGATCATGGTATTTGCTCTATGGATCCTCTCCAACGCACCCCCCGTAGCTCTTGGATGCACTGCAGTCAGCATGGCTCCAGATACCTGTGACAACCTACTAGGACTTTACTGAGCCATTTCCAGCCCGGCTAGTTGATGTCAATGGTGCACAGACCGGTTACTTTGGATATTAGCTGGAGGCCATAATAATGCAAATACAATGTGTGCAGTATATTTCATATTTATAGAAGGTCAACTATTACTGCAGCACTTCAACCAATCTGAACTTTATAGCAGAATGGTCAGAAAGAAGCCTCTCTTCAGCAAAAGACACATGAAAGCCTGCCTGGAGTTTGCAAAAAAGCACCCTAGGGACTCTCAGACTGTGAGAAACAAGATTTTATGGTCTAATGAAAAGAAGATTGAACTTTTGGCACTGGTTATCACCTGCTCGCCAATAAATCTGTACAGTGAAGTATGATTATGGCAGCACCATGCTGTAAGAGTGTTCATCAGAGACTGTGACATGGAGACTAGTCAGGGGTGAGAAATTCTGAATGGAGAAAAGTACAGTGATATTCTTAATGAAAACCTGATCAAGAATGCAATGGACCTCAGCAGGGGCAGATTGGGAACATAAAGTGGCCCTGGAAAAAAAACTAAAAGTGGCCCTATGTTGTAGTCAGGTCCAAATTCACACAAGGCGGGACAATACAGGTAGGCGGCATCAGCAATATTATAGCACAAAATACCGTCCCATCAGAACCATATACTACAGTGCAGAACAATATATTGCCCTAAAAGCTGTCCCTCTGACTTGGTCATTAATAGCTGCCATGTCCTGTCCTCCTTCTCCAATTGTCTCTGATTAAGATATGGAGCAGAGGGTTTAGGAGAAGTTGAATTCAGGAGGGCATGTGCGGTCAGATACATGAGTACCTGATTCTCACATCTTTACTTATCGGTAAGAGGACATTATGTACCTGGCCAGAGGCAGAAAGGAGGGCTTGTGTGGCCCTCTGGGACTGTGACGAAGGTTCACTTTCCAACAAGATAATGTTCCTAACCACACAGCCAAGACAACACAGGCTTAGGGACAACTTTGAAAATGTACTTGAGTGGCCCAGCCACAGCTCTGATTTCCAGCCAATCGAATATGTCTGGAGAGGCCTGAAAATAGCTGTCCGCCAATGGTCCCCATTCAACCTTACAGTGCTTGTGAGGATCTGCAGAGAAGAATGGCACAAAGTCTCCAAATCCAGGAGTGCATAACCAAGAAGACTGGAGGCTGTAATCGCTGCCAAAGATGCTTCAACTAAGTACTGATGGTCTGATTACTTCTGTCAATGCAAGACTTTAGTTTTTTCTTTTCTATAAACTAACAAAGATTTCGAACATTCTGTTTTCACTTTCTCATTATGGGATATTGAGTGTAGAATGATGTGGAAAAACGAAAACATTTTATATTTTAGCACAAAGCTGCAACATGACAAAATGTGAAAAAAATTAAAGGGTCATAAGAGTTTCTGAACACATTATGTATACCCAATATTGTCATCACATGTGCCCATGAATGAAATTGCACTTACAGGTAATATACAGTCATCCTTTTTAATTTTTTGGTTCGTCTGTTTCTCTTTATCATTTGTAACGATGGACTCTGAGAAGGACACTTCAAAAGACAGTTCTTCTGCTACCGCAGGGTTCATTTTTTCTAAAGTGCAGCTGTTAGCTAAAACACAAAGGGAGAGTTTGGAAATTATACAGAATTATCATTCAATCATATATTCCTTCTTTGATGATAAGACTGATGGACACAAGTAACTATACACCAATCTCCTACCGGATACTAAGAAGTTTAAAGAAAACCTGTCACCACGAAATGCAGTGTAATCTGCAGGCACCATGTTACAGAGCAGCAGGATCTGAGCAGATTGATAGTTTTGTGGGAAAAGATTCAGTAAAACTTGTATACATTTAAGTCTCTGCTCTTTCTGATTTCATTATTCATAGGCAGTGGCGTACATAGAGAAGTATGGGCCCCATAGCAAGGATCAAACCAGGCCCCCCACACAGGACAGAAGGGTTTCTGCCTAAACGCTTTTTAATGACCCTTGGACCATTTTTCCACTACCGAATTTGCTAAAAGTTGTTCCCTTAGAGCAGGCATCCTCAAACTGCGGCCCTCCAGCTGTTGTAAAACTACAACTCCCACAATGCCCTGCTGTAGGCTGATACCTGTAGGCTGTTCGGGCATGCTGGGAGTTGTAGTTTTGCAACAGCTGGAGGGCCGCAGATTGAGGATGCCTGCTTTAGAGGGTGGAGTCCTGACCAAGTTTCCACCCCCAGTAAAAGAGGGGATGATCCCAACTGGGCCCCCTCTTGCCCTGGGCCTCGTAGCAGTCTCATGGTCTGCCACTATGGTGTTATGCCCCTGTTCATAGGGGAGTTATCAGTGACTGACAACTGATCTGTGTATACACACTTACACAAAAAATACCATAAATCGCTGATAACACCTCCCCTGTGTACAGCTATCAGTGACTGACAACTGACCTGTGTATACACACTTACACAGAGAATGCTATCAATCACTAATAACACCTCCCCTGTGTACAACTATCAGTGACTAACAGCTATCTCTGTATATACACTTACACAGAGAATGCTATAAATCACTAATAACACCTCCCCTGTGTACAACTATCAGTGACTAACAGCTATCTTTGTATACACACATACACAGAGAATGCAATCAATGACTGGTAACACCTTCCGTGTGTACAACTATCAGTGACTGACAGCTATCTCTGTATACACGCTTACACAGAGAATACTATCAATTACTGATAACACCTACCCTGTGTACAACTATCAGTGACTGACAGCTATCTCTTATCTCCGTATACACACTTACACAGAGAATACTATCAATCACTGATAATACCTACCCTGTGTACAACTATCAGTGACTGACAGCTATCTCCTATCTCCGTATACACAATTACACAGAGAATACTATCAATCACTGATAATACCTACCCTGTGTACAACTATCAGTGACTGACAGCTATCTCTGTATACACACAGAGAATGCTATCAATGACTGATAACACCTCCCTGTGTACAGCTATCAGTCACTGACAGCAATCTCTGTGTACACAGAGAATGCTATAAATCACTGATAAGACCTCTCCGATGTACAACTATCTGTGACTGACAATTATCTCTGTATACACAATTACACAGAGAATGCAATCAGTCACTGACAACACCTCCACTGTGTATAGTGAAGTAGAAAAAGGAGAGATTATATTGGATAAATTACATGTTTTACAGAATCTTTTCCCACAAAACCATATATCAATCTGCTCAGCTCCTCCTGCTCTATAATAATGTGCCTGCAGATTGTACAATGTGACAGGCTCTGTTTACAGTAGTGCGGTTTAATGAAAGAACAAACTTACAAGTGATAGGTTTCCTTATGGGCTTTTTCATGGGCATCTGAATCCCATTTGTTGCAAGAGGGGACACTGGTATAGCTTCAAATGTGGGCTGCAAAAACACGAGAAACAAATATTATTCATCAGAGTAAAACAGTGTACAACATTCTAAGACTTATTGACTTAAATATGGCAGAGAATCACCGCTTGTCTGCCATTTCCAAGGAAACTGCGGACAACTTGACATACAGGGCGTGATTTATCAAAACTGGTGTAAAGGAAAACAGGCTTAGTTGTCCATGGCAACCAATCATAGCAACCAGCAACAGTCATTTTCCAAAGGAGCTTTGAAAAATGTTGCAATTTGATTGGTTGCTATGGGCAACTAAGCCAGTTTTCCTTTACACCAGTTTTGATAAATCTCCCCCATACTCTACACCTTCATGGTAACCATTGAAGACTTTTAGAGGTAAATACATTTATATATCTGAAGTAAGATTTCATTGAGTTGAAATTAAGATTTTTAGACTTAAAATATATATATATATAATATATATACATCTATAGATCGCCCCTCATGATATATCTGGTTTAGTAAACAATTGTATTCATTATTATGATTTTATGTAGTGCCATTCCATTATTATTCCGGAGGTGTGTCCCTGCACAATTTAACACTATCCAATCAATATTACCAGTGGCAAACTTAGCAGGGACACAACAACTGTTATCACCCAGTTGTACTTTTATTCATAAACGTCTTGCAGGAATAATAGACGCATGGCACAACATACCGTCATAGCAAAAGATGCTAAAGAATTGTTATTGCATGGAGAATGCAAGTGGTTAATTAAAACAGACATGTCAACAGAGGTGACACCTCTTTAAAGGGGTTTTCCAACATACTGTAAAATACCAGCAGGATAGTGTGTCCACAAGAAAAACACCACTCATCTGTTATTGGTGAGTGGTTGGCTGCAGTGGTCACAAGACCTCATCACTTCTGACTTGATGGAGACCCGAAAGGGTAGGGATGGGAGTTGCAGCATTAGAATGGCAGGACTTTCCACTGGTGAGTGCTCTTTTATTTTGCGGACACACTTTCCTGCTGGTGTTCAATTTTGCACTTATATCAGACAAAGCCTTTAACCTATTAGCAATAATATAATTTTCTTCCCCATCCTTGAATTGATGAATTTAATGGAGCTGGAAAGATCCACCACATTAGTCCTACAATTGCTTTTGGGGTGTCCAAGATACCCTTGTGTGTGAATCAGCAGAACTTGCCGATCCTGCAAACCTGGTGTTGTTTAGCGCATTCAAGTGCAAACATTAACAGCTCTTTTTTAAAGTGTAACTGCCAGTTTATTTTGATTTGTGTAATGTATAGGGGCAGTGATGCTGACCATTTTTGCACTATACTTTAATTACTGAAATCATACATTTCTATTAGAAAAATAGCTCTAAAGTGGCCCATTATAAGCCTCAGCAGCGCTCCTCTCTTTTCTGTTTACATAACTGTGGAGACTTGCTAACACTGACTGTATTATGTAAACAGAAGACAAAGGAGCATTGCTAAGGCTCAAAATGGGCCACTTTAGAGATATTTTTTAAATAGAAATGTATGATTTCAATTATTAAAGTATATTACAAAAATGGTCAGCATCACTGCCCCTATACATTACACAAATCAAAAAAATAATGACAGGTACACTTTAAGTAATTCTTTAATATACTTGGTGTAGATATTCTTCCATATTTTTGACATCTCTGTTTGTTAAAGCTTCATTCATTCAAGCAGATGAAAATCTATCCTTAAGAACTGAAGATCACACAGGTGCACAGTTCAATACAATGGAAAAATCTGACAAGTGTACTACTACTGTTACTACGCATGCACCTGAGTGATCATTACAAGACCAGGACAGATTTCCATCCTCTGAAAGTAGGTAATCAACTATTCTACTAAATTACTACAAGCAGAGGTGTTGAACATGAATGCAGATAGTATGTTAGATAATTGTATAGCTTTTCATGACACAATAAGTTAACATTTTAATATAATCAATAGTGGATTCTTCAGATAGTCCCAGACTCTGAAGATATTTTGTTTTTAATTTGCCTCCTTCTGCCTATGAATGAGCTACGTCATAGTTTGTACTTGCAGGATGTTGACCACATTCTTCAAGCTATGTAGGAATAATATTACAGAACTCATTCATGGTCAAATTTCATTTTAGAATTTCCTTCTCTGTTCCTCCACTAGAGAGAGAAGCATTTCACTCTTAAGTGTCATTCCTTGAACTTCCTTTGCTTTATCAAGGCTTCCTGTTGAATTTACAAATATTTTTTACCGTAAGAAAAAGTATTTGTAAATTCAACAGGAAGTCACCAAGTTAAGAACCATGTAGATAGATAATGTTGAGCGCACTATATAGAGACAGCTGTGTTTAATTCGCTATGCGAATAGAATAATTATAATAATTATCAAGTAATATAATTATTCTATTAAAAAAAGCTAAGTAATATAATCGCATAGCGAATTAAACACAGCTGTCTCTATAGTCAACCTTCCTATTTGATTGCTAGAATTAGCGAAGTTGACGAATAGCTTGCTAAAACGAAGATGGAGAATACTTTGTTATCTTCGTTTTGAGGAATATGACGAATACAGTCGTCATATTCGTCATCTATAATTCTAGATATGAAACCAATAGGAAAGTAGCCTAAGTTAAAATCGCAATACGAGATTATCTAAATCGCATATTAATCGCGATAACTAGAATAATGACGAATATTCAATTTCAACGAATATGAAACAAATATTCTTTCGAATATTTGCGAATTTCGTTGAAATCGAATATTGCACCTGCCGCTCATCACTATATATATATATATATAGACATATATATATATATATATATACTTAACACAAACTGTAAGATTTTTCTGTATATGTAGTACATACACTTCACTGACACTTCATTACTAATTTAGCATAATTCAATACCAATAATAAGTTTAAGATTTTCCATTCTGAAGCAGATGGCGTAGAATAAGAAATAATAAGTCAAAGTTATAAGATTAGATTAAGAAGATCTAGTTACCCCTGGTCTACAGCAAAGTAAATTGATTAGGCTATGATAATAAAGACAGAGTAGGGCAGCTCTCACCAGCTTAGAACACCCTCTGTGCACGGATGCCGCACCTGGATGCGGGAATATACAATCAGGCAAGAAGAAAAATCCAGCTCAGCTCGGGTGACTCATATTCTTAGACTTTATTCCAGCGGTAAAAACTTCATACAAGATGCGAAAAAACATGTTTGTCATGAGAAAGGACCCAGATACTAGAGAGGTCTGAAACGCGTAACAGTTTTTTCGCATCTTGTATGAAGTTTTTACCGCTGGAATAAAGTCTAAGAATATGAGTCACCCGAGCTGAGCTGGATTTTTCTTCTTGCCTGATTAGGCTATGATAGGTTCACGCGGATGACAAATGAGTAAAAAACTGAGGTAGTTTATAGCTGACGTGATCACAATTAACTTAAGAAAGTGGGTGGCGGGGCTGGCACTGGCTCCGCATGGAGAAATAAAGGTTCCGTTTCCAAAAGACTTCTTTACTATAAGAGCTGTGAATCTGTGGAATAGTCACCTAAGCTTCTGGACACAGCAATGATAGCTGATAGCTTAAATGTTTATGGAAATATATAGAATTATTGTTTCGAATGTTGATCAGGTTTTATTACTCTTCAGGATCAGGGGGAAAGTTTTCCTCATTTATGGCAGATTGGTTTATTTGTTTTTCACTTGGATCTACAGATCATGCCTTGGTTGGCCTTGTTGGACTTGTTTGTTTTCAACCATAGCAACTATTTAACTATGACAGAAACATATCTAGTTACAAAAGCCTTTGAAATGCATTGGAAATGTAGTTATCTTTGTCTTGCCATTCTTTACTTAACACGTTAACCATAAAGTTTAGCTCGGGTGTATCTGTATATATCTATATCTTTACAGAGATCACCTTGACGTGTGGCAGACGGGCACAAATAGTTTTGTACAAAATTAATTTGCTAAGCATCTCTACTTTATTAATAAGCATAGGATCAACATTAAAGCATTTATAATGACGTTTAATAATTAATTTGGTCTGCAGAGTGCTGTTGCATTGTATATGTTTTTGTGTATTTAGCCATAGCAATGTGCACCTGCACTTTGGGTAGTGCTGACTGACCCCTTTTCTTTGCAGTTTGTATTGGAGTTGTGGCTGACTCCTGTTGGTCCTGCACTCTTGATTAGCTTGTCTGCCACATGGGCTGTTTTTAATAAGTGTAAGTATAAAGCTATAGTCTGCACTTACTGGAAAACTTTTGGCATCTGTGGAGGAATAGAGTGGACTCTCCGGAAGCCATCTGGCACCAGGTAAGGTACTGAGTAAGCTTTGCATGCATATTGGTACCTACATTCCCTGTAGCAGAGTGGACCCAGCATGCATGTGGAACCGACATGCAATGAATCATGTGCAGGCCGTAAGGGCACATTACAGGTGGCGTTTAGTGTTAGGTTCCCATCTTTACAGAGATTGCCTTGACGTGTGGCAGACAGGCCCAAATAATTGTGTACAAAATTTATTTGCTAAGCATCTCTACTTTATTACTAAGCATAGGATCAACATTAGAGCATTTATTATGATGTTTAGTACTTTATTTGGTCTGCAGAGTGCTGTTGCATTGTATGGGTTTTTGTGTATTTAGACCCCCTTTCTTTGCACTATATATATATATATATATATATATATATATTGTTTGCACCTGATAAAAAAAGATTGTATGCCACATTTTACTGCCCTTATACAAAATGCGAGGAATTTATCAAGTCTGGCATTACATATGCCAGTCTTGATCTACTGTAGTTCCGCAGCTAATTTATTAAGATGTGAAGGCCTATTCAATTAGCCGCATCACCGCATCTCTGGTCCTCTGTGCCAGAAAGTCATATCCATTCTGTTATGATTTGGTGCAGATTTTAGCTATAATTCTGTCAGTTTCTTTCACAAATAATACTTAATTGCCCCGTGCTGCTAATCCCCATCTGCTCCCGCCTGCACCAGCCTGGTGGCGAGTTATGTCATAAGACTTCAAAAAGTAGCACGTTTTTTACACAAAGGGACTTGAGAATAGAATAAATTAGTAACTTTTTGATGCAGAGAGGTTGAAATTCCCCCCAATATCCACCACCATGAAAGACAGCAACTGACCCTGTTTTTTACTAAACGGACATCCTGTTAAACTCCGGTATCTATTTCCTATACATGGCTGCATATTAGAGGCAGTGTAAATCCTGGATAATGGCACAGCAATGCAGATCACTGACAAAAGCCCAGTATTCACTTCCTCCACTTTGCAGACATAGAACATAGACACCTAAAGGTCAAGTAAAGCAGGATGCATGGCAGTCAAGATCTTTTGTCATATTTAATATACTGTATGATCTACAGGTCACATAGTCAATGCACCAAATTTCATAGAATAGTCACCAGAATATGCCTCTAGCCATATAAGAGTTTATCATACCACCATTATAATACTTTTATTTCTACTGTAGTTTTCATATTAGGCTACTTTCACACTCACGTTTGGTGCAGATCCGTCATGGATCTGCACAAACGTATCCGTTCAGATAATACAACAGTATGCATCCGTTCAGAACAGATCCGTTTGTATTAGCTGTAAGATAGCCAAAACGGATTTGTCTTGAACACCACCGAAAGTCAATGGAGTACAGATCCGTTTTCTATTGTGTCATATTGTGTCAGTGAAAATGGATCCGTCCCTATTGACTTACATTGTGTGTCAGGATAGATCTGCATGGCTCAGTTTCGTCAGATGGGTACCCCCAAATGCTGCAAGCTGCAAGCGTTTTGGTGTCCGCCTTCATTCTACTTTGGAGCCAAACTGAGGCATTCTGAGCGGATCCTTAACCATTCAGAATGCAATAAGGGCGAAACGAATCCATTTTTGACCACTTGTGAGATCCCTGAATGGATCTTACAAACGGAAACCAAAACGTCAGTGTAAAAGTAGCCTTAGGAACTGCACCATAGCAAAACAAAATGAATGCTGCACAAGACCTTTGCATTCTTTTCAGGTCAATCATAGCAAAGAGAAAAATCTCAGCTATTTGACCTGATAATCAGGGATGTGTCAATAGCTTTGGATGTATACTGAAGCATACAAAGTCACCCCTTTTGAGCTATTTACAGAAACATAAACCTTTAGACTATGCATGTTTCAAAAGACATAATATGATGCAAGTTTAGTTACGTTTGTGTATTTATATGGAACAATAAGTATTAGCATATTTTGAATACACAAAAACACACACAATGTAATTCTGAGCAATTTCAAGGGAACTTCTTATTCCCTAACAGTCATTAAAATTAGAAAAATCCTCCCAAAAACATTACTTTATTATTGTATATTTTGAATTTATGTCTCATTTTCATTCCTTATTCGTTAATTTTAGACTTAAAGGGAACCTGTCGCCATGAAAATGAAAATAAATCTGTAGGCAACATACTTTAGAGCAGGAGGAGCCGGGCAGATATATAGTTTTGTGGGTGAACATTCAGTAAAACTTGCATTTCATTCATTTAAAGAAAACCTGTCACCAGTTTTATGGTGTCCTATCGAAGGGCAACATAAACTAGTGACAGATCCCCTTACCAAAATGCTGGGTCACTTTCTTAATTTGACTCTTCATACTTAATTTGACACTTCATGAGCTCCTGGCTTTCTCCACCCCCTGCTGCTAATTCAGTTGGAAATAAACTGTCAATCAGTGGCAGGGGGCAGAGAAAACTAAAAGCTTATGAATATCAGGACTCATTGGCATAAAACTAGATATGAAGCTGCTCAGCTCCTTTGGTTCTTTAACATGATGCCTTCAGGCCTGATATCATGTTCAATGTGACAGATTCCCTTTAAGGACCGACAACATATTTCATTGTTTCTCTGTGTCTATTAGGTATTATTTACTGAATTACCACTACTCCCATTTTTGCCTTCACAACTAGTCCCTTCCTCTCCTTGCTCTGTGTGTAGCTGCATGGCTGCTTCTAATTGCTAATCATCTTCTGCTATTACACTGTGCTACTGGCCTCATTTCCTTGCCTGAGCAACTGGGCCCCTTTCACACGAGCGAGTTTTCCGCGTGGGTGCAATGCGTGACGTGAATGCATAGCACCCGCACTGAATCCTGACCCATTCATTTCAATGCCTCTGTGTATATAAGCGTTTTTTTTTTCACGCATCAGTTCTGTGTTGCGTGAAAAATGCAGCATGTTCTATACTCTGGGTTTTTCACGCAGCCCTGGCCCCATAGAAGTGAATAGGACTTCAGGGAAAAACGCATTGCATCCGGAAGCAAGTGTGGAT
Source organism: Bufotes viridis (assembly GCA_033119425.1). NCBI lineage: Eukaryota > Metazoa > Chordata > Amphibia > Anura > Bufonidae > Bufotes > Bufotes viridis. The sequence goes on along the minus strand of CM065593.1, from coordinate 118,300,327 downwards.
GCAATGTGTTTTTCACTGATGGTTGCTAGGAGATGTTTGTAAACCTTCCGTTTTTTATCACGCGCGTGAAAAACGCATCAAAACACATTGCACTTGTGCAGAAAAAACTGAACAACTGAACACAATCGCAGACAAAACTGACTGAACTTGCTTGCAAAATGGTGCGAGTTTCACTGAACGCACCCTGAACGCATCCGGATCTAATCCGTAACAGTCGTGTGAAAGGGGCCTTAGATTCCACCACACTAGCTCCTTGTTAAGATGTTTGGTCTCTGTTATCTGCTCATGTACATTTACAGTTGTGATTATCTGCTACCAGTGCTGACCCTGAACCTGTTTCTTGTGTTCATATAAATTCTGCCTGCCCTGACCTCAGCCTGTTACTGACCACGAGTTTTCCTGATCCTATGGTGCTCTGCAACAGTGTCTTTTACCCCCCGGGCCAGCTGTCTGTTACACTGGCACTACTCCAAGAGGTAACAGCCTGGTGGCACTCCTGCAGTGGAGTCCAGATCCTTGTACAGGAGTTAAAGGGTGAATACCAGGGGACTGCCAGGATAACACCCAACGTCAAACTAGTTGGTTGATACAGTAATTCCACACCCACTGCTGTCTGAACTACTTGCACAATTAAAACTTTTTTTTTTTTCAAAATAATTAGTTTTGGTGTTACTACATTCCAAGACCTAACATTTTTATTTTTCCTGATGGCATAACTGAATAAGGACCTGTTTTTTTTTTGCCAGACAATTTGAAGCTTTCCTCTGTAACATTTTTTTATGTTTTTTATTTTTATTTTGGAAGGTGAGATGAACTGAAAGCATCAATTCTGGTATTGCTTTTTATATTTCTTTATTTTTTTACTGTGTTTACTGTGACCAATAAATAATGTTTATAGTACATCTTGTTGGTCAATCACAGCAAAGTTTTCAATTATCAGGCTCACTGTGAGAAATGAAAGCTGCCCTGTGATAAAGATGTAGAAGGGTTAACACACACTCTTAACTCAAATTTCTTAACTAATGGTGTTATCTTGAAACAAAAGGTATTGAAAAGCAATTGAAGGTGTTTGCTTAATGCATTTACTTTAGATAACACGTCTCATAAAGCATGTGTGTTAACTCTACTACATCTGTAGGTTACAATAGGCAACAAACACCGTTTTAGGGACAGTTTACATTATAGCCAATCTTTTAAAAACACTACAATTAACAGATCCTCAAAAAAAAAAGAAGGTCTCGCTCGATTTCTAATGAATGTGGCATCTCTTCATACTTACTGTAGTTTCATGAATTCCAAAGATATCCCGCACATCCCTTACTGAATGTTTGTTCTTTTTCCTCATAGTCTGAGTGTAAGAATTGTATCTTTTTTGCACTGCAGCTGCCTGGGTTCGAGTTAATGTGGAGAGTAAAGCCTGACCATCGTGTCCCTGAGTACCAGAAATTAGGTTGGACAGGCCTGCCTCTTGTAGCCATTCTGCCTCTAGCTCACCATCTGAAAAAAACAAGAGAGACACAGAAAGGACGTATATTGATTTAGACATACATATGAAAAAATGACATCCAATATCCTAACTTTTACAATATGCTTGTGGAGTTTATACCTTACCTAATGTAATTAAATAATGGATATAATTGACTAGAACCTGTGTAGATATATATTTATGCAGATTAATTTGACATAAAAATAAACATGTAAAAACAATAGAAAACATAACTGCCATTCATTTTCATTGGAGAGACACAACTCCTGTGCGGGATAGTTTCCAACTACAAGCAAGCCTAAAACAGTTTCCGTTATAGGAATCTCTTACCAGGAAACTCACTGTTAAGCCAGCAACAATTTCTTGTAGGGCTAGCTCAGCTGAACGTAATGTTACCTTTTCCTTACTGATCCATTGCTTAATTCTAGAAAAACGTTGCTAATAAACAATTAAGTGCAACAGGGGCAAACCCAAGCAACTCTGTGTACCCCTAGTCCTCCTGCTTCCTCTTCCAGTCCATTAACAGGACCAGGTGAGATGACTATCCAAGAATCCGAACCTGTCAATCAAGAAGGACAAGGAGGGGCTGACAGAGGAAGCAACAGATGCACAGAGTAGCTTGGGTCCACCTTCGGTGCACTTAACTGCTTAATTGTATATGGATCAAATGTACTTTTTCTCTAGAATAAAGCAACAAATTACTAAGTGAAAGGTATCATTACATTCAGCTGAACTAGACCTACAAAACATTGTGCCTGGATTAACAGTGAATTTTCTGGTGACAAGTCAATGGGATTTTGTTGAGAATGAAAAAAAAAACAAGCCAGAACCTATGTGAAAAAAGCATTAATCACTTCCACTGACCCCCTGTTGATGCCCCGGTCCCACTGCTCTCCTTGTCTTGTTCCCCCACCACATGCTGAAATCCCAGGAAATCCCTGCTCAGTCGATCATCGGCTTAGCAGTGACCTGCCTCTACCAGTGATTGGCAGAACAGCCTTTTTCCTGACATTTCTCTGGCAGTACAAAAACAGAATAAATGTAATCCCTAATTGTAAAAAACTACACTGAGTACTGTCTCTAATTGACAAAGAGTTTATTTTTCCTAAGCCAGGAAATGGAGAGCGACGGGGATGGAAGCAGCGATGGAACAGAGTGGTGGGGATTGATGGTGGTGAGTAATCATTTTATTTCTCAAGGTTTCTCCTACATTTTTATTAATTATCTACAAAAACTCCCCTTAAGGTGCCAATAAACATTAATTCAAAACCAACCACCTAGTATGTATGGGAGTGGCCCAACTTTTCCCCAACAGATGATGTCAAGGGAAAGACAGGGAATCTGGCAGTATCTTACCTGTTCACTGAAAATACATTCATGCTCCACCAAGGCGAATGTTCATGTGGATGGAGGAGTCAGAAAGAATAGGTCTATGGGCACTTTTAGAATTGATAGAGACCCAAGAAACCATTTGGACCTACATCATTGTTTTGTGGCCTATTCTATATGTGGGTTATAAACCAGTATGGTGAAAAAAAAAATGAAATGGGACAAATAGCCTCTCAGGTTCTATTTGGTCAAGACGATGATCACACTATACATAAATACTTTTGGGGTAATTTATCAAACTGGTGTAAAGTAGAACTGGCTTAGCTGTCCACAGCAACCAATCAGTTTCCATTTTTTATTTCTGACAGCTCCTTTGGAAAATGAAAGGTGGAATCTGATTGGTTGCTATGGGCAACTGAGCCAGTTCTACTTTACACCAGTTTGATAAATTACCCCATTTATTTATACGATTTATTACACTGGTTCAAATTAATTTTCCAAGTCTCTTACACATATTCTACCACACTAATCTGAGCTCAGCTTATTTAATCATACGAATATGAATAGTGTTGAGCACGAATATTCAAATTTTAAATCGCGAATATCGCCACTTCGAGAATTCGTGAATATTTAGAATATAGTGCTATATATTCGTATTCGCGAATAGTGTTGATCGTGAATTTATTGCGAATATTGGCACTTAGCAACATCCCTAGCAACCAACAGGATAGCTGCCTACCCCTTAGTGTTGATCACGAGTATTTTAATCGCAAATTTATCGCGAATATCGGCACTTAGCAACATCCCCAGCAACCAAATGGAAAGTTGCCTACCTCTTAATGTTGATCGCGAATATTCTAATCGCTAATTTTTATCGCGAATATATTACACTGCCAATTTTCGTAATCAAGTAAATAATGACTGGAGATCACAAATTCTTGAATTTGTGAATTCATGGCGAATATTCGGCCAAAAAATCGTGAAATATCGCAAATTCGAATATTGCCTATGCCGCTCATCACTACCCATGAGGCTACACTTCACTATCCTTTTCTGCTGCATTAATGGAAACTTTCTAGTGACAGAAGATTAACGCCCATACCATCCACAGGCTTTACATCCACGAGCAGACTGTCGTCTGACCCATTCTCGCTGTTCTCTTTGATGTTCTTGAGTTCACACCAGAAATCTTCCATTGATGAGTTGTCCATGGAAGTCTCGGAGATGGATCGGTTGAACACAGGGGTGTGTGCAGATTCATCAGAAAGCATCCTGTTGATTCTTCGCGAATTGCTTTTTCTGGACGACAAAATTGCAAACAAGGAATGCAATAATTCTGCGAGAACAACTCAACTATATCCATGAATCATGAGAAGGCAGAGCAAGACATCAACACTGCTATTACATTACAGTGTATACGTTTCTTGACAGTGTTTTTTTTTTTTTTGATGCATGACAGCTCTTATGGTCTACATGACGTAATGCAGTGAATAGCTAATATATATAAGTACCTATTCAGACATCTAACCCTGACACCAGATGATCACTCCCCTAGCTGATTCACCCCTGGAGGGCCACTGCTGAGTTCTCCCACTTAATCTAAGCTGTCATAGAAACCCTATCCGAGGAGAGATTGCTATAAAATGCTTAAAGGGGATGTCTGGTTAGCCTCACTGCCAAGACAATCACGGAGACGGGAGCAGCAGGGGGGGGTGTCATGGGGCTTTCTGCTCCGTGTGTATTCCATTCAGATGTTCATGCTTGTCCTATGCATAGCCCCTCCATTTACTGTACACAAAGGACCCGGCAGTGCTCCTATTGAGATCTCATTCTTATATTAATATTAAAATTATGTAAAGATTGAAAATAATTGACAATGGCACAATGTAAAGAACTAAACGTAATAAAATATCAATGTTTTTGAAATGAAAGGAATTGTTTTGAATTCAATGAAACATAAAATAAATGAGATGCATAAATTCTGTTGGATTTATTGTAAAAAAACGGTTCCCTGACCGGATAACTATATCTACATAAAGAAATAGCTCTGCCTCTCATTTCCTTATCCACTTTCTTATTTCCTTGCATAATCAAGAAGGAATGTAACTTTCAAAGCTTTTAAATACTAGGTAGAGCTGTTCAGACATCTGCTTCCCATTAGTTTTATGTCGACATTAAGAAAACCCAAAACACTGGCTTTGTAAAAATATCGAACAGACGCAGAGGTATTTCAGCTACGTGTAATTTAGGGTATTGCTCATAGGCATGCCTTTGGATGATAATCTGCCACATCTGCTGATGTACCAGTCTGATTTTACACTGAAACTTATCAAAGTACCAAAACCCACTTTATCTACCCCCAGTTTTAAAGGGAGCCTGTCACGTTGAACATGATGTTTGAGGTACAGGCAGCATGTTATAGAGCAGGAGGAGCTGAGCAGATTGATATATAGTTTTATGGGAAAAGATTCAGTGTAACTGGTATTTCATTCATTTAAATTCCTGCTCATTCTGGGCTTTGAAGTCAAGGGGGTGGTCCTATCAGTGATTGACAGCTCTCTGTATACACAGTCATAGAGGGGAGGTCCTATCAGTGACTGATAGCTCTCTCTGTATACACAGTCAGAGGGAAGGTCCTATCAGTGACTGACAGCTCTCTCTGTATACACAGTTATAGAGGGAAGGTCCTATCAGTGATTGACAGCTCTCTCTGTATACACAGTCATAGAGGGAAGCCTGTCAATCACTACTAGGACCGTCTCCTGGACTTCAAAGCCCAGAATAAGCAGGAATTCATATGAACACATTACAAGTTATACTGAACCTTTTCTCATAAAACTATATATGAATCTGCTCAGCTCCTCCTGCTCTATAACATGCTGCCTACAGATTGCTTAGAATTTTCATGGTGACTGCTTTCCTTTAACTATTACCAAACATGCAACAGACTAAAAACTGATCATTGGTTATGTTAAAGGGTAAACAGCTTACACAGCACATTTCCGACTGTAGTCATTTATGGTCTGGTTATAAGGCTTTCAATCTAGCCATACGCAGGTCAATATTTTGGTCAGATTTCAGGATTTGTATAACCAGTTATTGATCATATTTGAGAAAAAAAAGATTTTTATTGTGATTATGTGATCCTTGCTATTTGATTGGGGTCTATTAACTGAAAGATAGCTAACCAATCATAGACGCTGCAGAGGCTCTACAATATGTATGCCCATACAGAATATCAAAGGGGTTGGCCAAGAAGAGCAAAAGGGTCTGCTATTTTCTCCAGAAATAATCTTCTCTATGGGCCGTGACTACCATTTCAGACAAGCCCCATTCACTTGAAGCTGCAATATCATATACAGCCCATAGACAACATTGGATCTGTTTTCTAATTTTAGACAACCCCTTTAAGAAGGGCCCGTCACCTCTCCTGACATGTCTGTTTTAGTAATTACTTGCATTCCCCATGTACTAACAATCAGGGGCGTTGCTACGTAAAAACAATCGGGGCCTGGGCCCCTGATGTTTTGTCCCAGGGCCCGAATGCCCTGCCTGCCAGCTAGATACAATTGTATTGCCATCCTCAGGATGGCAATGCAATTGAATCTAATGCACTTGAAGAGCTGAAGGACCTGTGATGACATCACTGGTCATGTGACCAGTAAAACAGTCAATGTTTGAGAAGGACCTGCGATGATGTCAACATCATGTGACCAGTGCAGGAGAGGACAGCAGTAAAGAGGAGAAGTCCTGGGGGAAGAAGCTGTGGTGAGGTCTGCTATATGAGGAGAGTGAAAGACAGGCAGGGAGTTGTGGTTACTTAACTAGGACTGTATGTTAGGGCTGAAGAGAGGGATGTTATTAACATGGGACTGTATGTTGGAGGGGGCTGGGGCAGGGTGATGTTATTTACATGGGGACTGTAAGTTGAAGGCGGCTGTGGGACTGGATGATGTTATTTACATGGGACTGTATGTTGGAGGCAGCTGTGGAAGGGAGTGATGTTATTTACATGGGACTGTATGTCGGAGGGGGCTGGGGCAGGGTGATGTTTTTTACATGGGAACTGTATGTTGAAGGTGGCTGCGGGAGGGGATGATTTTATTTACACGGGACTGTATGTTGGAGGCAGCTGTGTGAGGAAGGGATGTTATTTACATGGGACTGTATGTCGTAGGGGGCTGGGGGAGGCAGTGATGTTATTTACATGGGACTGTATATTGATGGAGGCAGTGGGAGGGAGTGATATTATTTACATGGGACTGTATGTCAGAGGGGGCTGGGGGAAGCAGTGATATTATTTATATGGGACTGTATGTTTATGGCAGCTGTGGGAGGGAGTGATGTTATTTACATAGGACTGTATGTTGAAGGCAGCTGGCAGAAGGAGTGATGTTATTTACATGGGATTGAATGTTGAGGGGGTGATGTTTACATGGGATTGCATGGTGGAGGCGGCTGAGGAGGGGGTGATAATATTTACATGGGACTTTATTTTGGAAATGGCTGTAGATAGAGAGGGATGTTATTTACATGGGACTGTATATTGGAGAGGGCTGTAGAGATGGTGTGATGTTATTTACATGGGACTCTATGGCGGAGGGAGGGAAATAGTGTTATTTACATGGGAGTATATATTGGAGGGGCTGAAGTGAGGGGAGTGATGTTATTTATATGGGACTGTATTTTGGAGGGGGCACTGTAGGGGTACTATAAATACAGGGGACATTATAGGCATTCTTATTACTACTGGGGGCTCTATAGGAGGGATTTATAGATCCGCCTTATTTCTACTAATATCACTATGGGGGGCCTTATTACTACCAAGGGGTCTGTAGAAAGCTTTATTACCACTGGGGGGCCCTATTTCTACTGGTGGCTTTGTTAGAGTATTATTAAAACTGGAGGGCTCTTCTACTAATGGAGGCACTCTTGTGGAGCATTATCACTGTAGGGGGCTCTATTACTAATGGTGGTGGGGGGGGGACTAAATGTATGGCACTCTTCAGGACAGTATTAGGGGGTATTGGGCAGCACGGCGAGCAGCAGGTTAACACTGTTGGGACTCCAGGTTGGGGGATGATGATAGAAATGTGAGGAATCTAAGATGTCTGTGTCACACTGCAGAGACGAGTCACGTTGAGAGAAGTTGTTCGGACCGAATGGAGAAGATGATGAGAAGATCTACATTGGAGGAGACGTCACCTAGGAGGCCCTGGATGTCAGAGGTATCTTCTGCTGTATAGCAAGTACAGCAAAATGTGTGCGGGGGGAGGGACGATTTAGAGAATTGGGCCATATTCATTGGGGCTTGGGCCCTAGATGTTTTGAGCCCCTAGCAACGCCCCTGATAACAATGCTTGAGCATGTTTTCATTTAACTCTATGTGATACTATTCCTCTATTATTCCTATTTGAAGTTTATGGATGAATTACCAGCAGTCTGCAATAAGGGTTCATCTGGGCCTTACCAGTTGGCAATGCATCCTTGCACAGTCTGCCACTGGAACCACTGATTGGATAGTGTGAGGCTGTGTAGATACATACCCCAACTAGAAACACCCAGATGGACCTTTATTGCAGACCAATGGCTGTTAATTCAAAAACTTGTAGTAGGCGTAAAAGAGGAATGATAGAACATAGAGTTGTATGAAAAGATTCTTCCGAGTTATTACTTTGAGAATGCAGGCATTTACTAAAACAGACATGTCAGGAGAGGTGACAGGTCGTCCATCAATCAAAATCATTGTTAGTAAGTTTTACTAATATGATTAGACATGATGCATGGACTTTTATGTATTTTTTAAAATTTGTGTTATTTTGGGGGAGAATGATTTTTTTTCTCATATATAATGAATAACTATAATGAAAAACAAACATCACAGGATGATATAAAACATATTCTATAAAATTCGATCTAGATGCAGAAATGTATTCTCATTGCTGTACAATATCTGAGAGAAAGAATAAGTGAGGGGAGGAAAACTGGCGTCTGCCTAATGGAGATTTATGCCTTTCTCTGGATCAACATTTCGGCATAATAGGTCTTACTGGAAAGACATGTCTTTTTTCAACCTTACCAGGTTACTATGTTTACTCTTTTATGATTGTCGGTCACTATGGTCAAATCTACTTCTAATCCTCGAAAGAGGCGAACTGAGAAAAGCCAGATTTAGGAATACTACAGATGTAATGAACTGTTCAGCTATGCATCACCCCCAAGAGGGGCAGCACTGGGTGGCCTGAGCATTAACCGCCTGCAGATCCTGACTCCATCCGTCACATTAGGACCTTTTTTTATGTATTCCTGTTCCCCTGTTGGCATTTAGGAGAAATTAAGAACATACTGTAAAGCTCATACCACAATGTGCATTTCATATAGGCCTCATGCACACGACTGTTGTTTGATTCCGTGTCCGTTGTGCCGTTTCTCGTGATTCTCGTGATTCGTCTGCGGAGCGGACCCATTGGTTTTCAATGGGTCCGTGAAAAACTCGGCAAATGCACCGTCTGTGGTCCGTGATTCCAGTCCGTCCAAAAAATATAACCTGTCCTATTCTTGTCCGTGAAAAACGGTTCACGGACCCATTCAAGTCAATGGGACCGTGAAAAAATGCGGATGGCCATCCGTGTGTCATCCGCGTTCCGCGTCCGTTTTTTTTGCGGATCCCTTGGCAGGCACTTGGCAAAAATTGTCAGCAAAAAACGGACACAAATCACTGAGCAACGGAACCCCTTTTTCGGACAGCATAAAAAAATCGTCGTGTGCATGAGGCCTTAATGAGCATGTTTTGGGGAAAAAAATGCAGCGTTTTAAATGGGAATTCTTAGATATTTTAATGTACTTGAAGCTTCAAAAGCAGATCAATTCTGGAACTCAACACTTCATCTGATGCAGTGAATCACCAAATTTGGAAGAAAAGTCTTATTTCTTCTAAACTGAAAAGCTACATTTTTTAAATCTTTGTATACACAGGCAGACATACAAACCGATTTGTCGGAAGGACAGGACTCTTCATACTATATCACACACAGCATTATGTAGTGACTGTGCATGGTATTGCAGCTCAATCCCATTCATTAGAAGGTGGGCTGAGCTGCATAAAGGCCATATGACTGATAGACGTGACGTAACAGGTCGAGTAACAGGCCGTAGCTCTCAACCGAGATCTGTGGGGGTGTCGGGAGTTGGGTCACCACGATCAATCGTGAGGTCGGGTCATTAATATTAGGGATGTCCCGATACCATTTTTTTAAGACCGAGTACGAGTACCGATACTTTTATTTAAGTACTCGCCGATACCAATTACCGATACCTCGTATAAATAGCGGCGCAGTTGCCGATAGCAATGAAAAAAATTAAAGCTGGAATTTGTTTGCTATGGACAACGGCTTTTCTTTTCCTTTGTACAAGTGTTAATAAATTGATAAATGGGAATATAATAGTGTTTTCCAACCAATGTGCCTCCAGGGGGATCTGTTATGGGGGATCTGTGGATGACGCTGTTATGGGGGATCTGTGGATGACGCTGTTATGGGGGATCTGTGGATGACACTGTTATGGGGGATCTGTGGATGACACTGTTATGGGGGATCTGTGGATGACGCTGTTATGGGGGATCTGTGGATGACGCTGTTATGGGGGATCTGTGGATGACGCTGTTATGGGGATCTGTGGATGACGCTGTTATGGGGGATCTGTGGATGACGCTGTTATGGGGGATCTGTGGATGACGCTGTTATGGGGGATCTGTGGATGACGCTGTTATGGGGGGATCTGTGGATGACACTAATGGGGATCTGTGGATGACACTAATGGGGAGATCTGTGGATGACACTAATGGGGGATCTGTGGATGACACTAATGGAGGGATCTGTGGATGACACTAATGGGGGATCTCTGGATGACACTAATGGGGGATCTCTGGATGACACTAATGGGGGATCTCTGGATGACACTAATGGGGGATCTCTGGATGACACTAGTGGGGGATCTCTGGATGACACTGTGGGGGATCTCTGGATGACACTGTGGGGATCTCTGGATGACACTGTGGGGATCTCTGGATGACACTGTGGGGATCTCTGGATGACACTGTGGGGATCTCTGGATGACACTGTGGGGGATCTCTGGATGACACTGTGGGGGATCTCTGGATGACACTGTGGGGATCTCTGGATGACACTGTGGGGGATCTCTGGATGACACTGTGGGGATCTCTGGATGACACTGTCAGGGGCTATGTGGATAACACATATATAGCATATTATGCTATATACGTGTCATCCACAGATCCCCATTAGTGTCATCCACAGACCCCATAAGTGCCATCCAGAGATCCCCACAGTGTCATCCAGAGATCCCCACAGTGTCATCCAGAGATCCCCACAGTGTCATCCAGAGATCCCCACAGTGTCATCCAGAGATCCCCATACACATGTGGCCGGAATGACTAACTTTTGATGCGGTCTCCCTCCGGTCAGGCGCTCAGTCTCTCCATGCTCCTCCTGCCCAGCGCGCCTTCTACATTCATAAAGTGGGCGGAGCACGCAGGAGGGACGTGAAGTGCTTGGAGGAATCGGGCAGCTTGAGCTCTCAGTTCCTCCATGCGCCTCATGTCCCGCTGCTCGCTCCGCCCACTTTTATGAATGAAGAAGGCAGGCGGGGCTGGAGGAGCATGGAGGGACTGAGCGCCTGACCTGAGGGGGACTGGGCAGGTTAGGTTTAAGCTGCCGAACCGGAACTTCCGGTATCGGCAGCGGTATCAGCGGCATTTTCACGAGTACAAGTACTCGTGAAAATGCCGGTATCGGTCCCGATACCGATACTGGTATCGGTATCGGGACATCCCTAATTAATATTTAAGTCACAGAAAACCCCTTTAATTCTACACTCTGAAATGGTTTACATGTAGGGTTACTAAACAACTGGTATAAACATTTTATGGGGAGTTCCCAAAGAGACTAATCATATGACGTGGGCTTAATGGGCAAGAGGTTTCACCATCCATGTATGAAGATGCTCACATATGAACCTTTTAAAATAATACTTTAAGCATGGTTCAGTTCTAACTATAAGCTTTGTCTAGTCCCACTTTAGCATAATATGTACTCTATACAATATACAGAGGACTAACATACTCAGTGACTACATAGCTATCATTATGATGAGCTCTGGTATTTTCTGGAACTAATAAAGAAGTGAATCATCGGTATCTCTTGAAGGCTTGCATAAAATCCCTACCCGCAAAGCAAATATTTACAGCTCTATAACCATAAAGGCATGCCAACCCCTGCAAACAATTGTTACATCATAGGTGTAATATGAAATACTATATGGATTCTACAAGAAATGAAATGAGAGCTTTCTTTTAACAAAAACCTAAATACAATGCATTTGGAAAGTCTTCAGACGCTTACATTTTTTTATATTTTGCTAAAATAAAAACACATTTTTACAAAACAAGTTTTTCCCCATCGTTGTGCACACAATACCTCATAATGACACATGAAAACAAAATGCTCAAAAATTTGCCAATTTATTAAAAAGAAAAAAATTAATATCTGGCATTGACATAAGTATTTAGACCCTTTACTCAGTACTTAGTTGAAGCTCCTTTGGCAGCGATTACAGCCTCCGGTCTTCTTGGGTATGATGCCATAAGGTTCACACATCCAGATTTGGGGAATATCTGCCTTTCTTCTCTGCAGATCCTCACAAGCTCTGTCAGGTTGGATGGGGACCATCGATGGGCAGCCATTTTCAGGTCTCTCCAGAGATATTTGATTGGGTTTAAGTCAGGGCTCTGACTGGGCTACTCAGGGACATTTACAGAATTGTACTTAAGCCACTCTTGTGATGTCTTGGCTTTGTGCTTGGAGCCATTGTCTTGTTGGAAGGTACCTTTAGCCCTGTCTGAGCTCCAGAACACCTTGGATCAGGTTTTTATTAAAGGGGGTTGGCCACTTTCTGGTTATTGCTCACCAATGTGTTTGTGAGATGTTTATGCTGTTCACACAGAAGTCTTGTCCATAAAATGGCTGTGGATAAAGGTTCATGTAACCAGGCAGATCACCTCCATTATATGTCTCCTCCATTCATATACACTGCACTTGCACTAAACTCCCAACAGAACAAGTGCAGATGGCAAGCGCAGGTGCAATTTAATGGAGGAGGCATCACATGGAGTTGACTTGCCTGGTCACATGACCCTCCATCAGCAGCCATTTTATTGACTGGACCTCTGTGTGTACAGCACAATCGACTTGGCAAACATACCTTATGAAATGTGCAGAAAGGCTAAATTAGTAAGTGCAATATATTCATCTTACCGACACATTGATCAACAATAATGAGAAAGTGGCCAACCCCTTTAAGAATATCCCTGTACTTTGCTCCACTCATCTTTCTTTCAACCCTGACCGGTCTCCCTGTCCCAGCCACTGAAAGGCAACCCTACAGCATGATGTTGCCAGCAGCATGCTTAAATTGTAAGCAGTGCCTGGTTTCCTCCAGAAAATTCAGCCCAGGGAATCTTGTTTCTCACAGTCTGAGAGTTCTTTAGGTGCTTCTGGAAGTTTCTCCCATCTGCTCACAGGATCTTTGGAGTTCAGCTAGAGTGACCATTGGGCCAAAGGTCCTTTTCCCCTGATTACTTGCATTGGTGGAGCATCCACACAATCCTGTCTCCGAGCTCTACAAGCAGTTATTTTCTCTTCATGGTTTGTTTTCTTCGTTTTTTCCCCTCTAATATGAATGGTCAGCTGTAAGACCTTATAGACAGGGGTGTGTCAGGTGTGTCTTTCCAAATCATGTTAAATGAACTGAATTCACAGACAGAATCCAATCAAGGTGTAGAGACATCTCAAAGATGATCAAGGGAAATGGGGGGCCCCCAGAACTAAATTTCAAGTATCATAGCAAATTCTCTGACTATGCAGAATTTAAATTTTTCCTTTTTTAATTATTTAGCAAAATTGTCATATTTTCTCACTATGGGACATTGAGTACAGACTGATGGGGAAAACTAGATTTTTTTTTATTTTATTTTAGCACAAGGCTGCAACTTAACAAAAAGTGTAAAAAGTGACAGGGTCTGAAGAGTTTCCATATGCATTGTAGATCTTTATAGACCTGACTGGTCCTATAAAATGATGTCTCTAACTTGGGCATACACAGCCAATGGATGGACACTGGACCATAGCAGGGAGAAAGTTGTACAACCTTATTATACTGTAGAATAACAGTAACAGAAGGCGGTCCACAATGTTCATTGAAAGGTACTGAGCAGACTGCGTCATTCATCGCGCTAGCCCAACAGCCAGAACTGTCAAAATACATATAAAAAGGAGGATGGAGGGTAAACTGCATTCATAGTTTAATAAGTCCCAAAAAGTTGCAAACACTAAATTAAAAGACATAAAAAATAGCTACCTCTTATGTAGTTTAATTAATATCAATGCAATCAAAATACTATATGAATCACTGCATCAAAAGGGGCAGGGATTGTATAGAACACTCAAATATATTTTAATATATATATATATATATATATATATATATATATATATTAATATATAATATTTAAACAAATGACCATTAGTCAACCAGAGGTGTACTTCAGCACAGAGTATTTCAGCATAGGAAAGTGATTAAATTACAGTTTTTTCCAGGAATTAAAAGAGTTATCCAGGAATAAATAATTTTTCACAGGTGCCTGCAGCCTGCCTCCACTATAGAACAAATCATACTTACCTGCTCCCTGCTGCTCCCATGCTTGTTACCATATGTCAATCTTCCAGTCCCTGGCTTGTTTAGTTTGTCTCTGGCATGGACATGATCACATGTTTCATTGCAGTCAATGACTGGCTTTGGCAGTGACATGTCCACAAAAGACACATCACTGCTGAAGCCAGTAGTTGGCTGCAGCAGAGCAGGTGGCCATGCCCATGATGGGGAGGATGTAAACAAGCCAAGGACCTGATAATCTATAGGAGACAGCGTGCAGTACCAGAACAGTGGGGTGCAAGTAATGGTATGATTCTTTCCATAGTGGAGGCATGCTGCAGGCTTGAGAAAAGAACCTAGCAGTTTAGCCCAAGCAGAGCTAAGGAAGCAGGGTAAGGGCAACAGGATGAGGGCTGTTTTAACTTTTCACACCTTGAACTCTGTAGGAGCTAGAAATATTGGCATAGTCATGTTTGAAAGCATTACAATATAAGCTTTAAAACAAGACCAGGAAAATGGTTCTTAAAAAAAAACTACAGCTCATCTTGCAAAATTTAGTCTCATATAGCTAAACTCAAGAAAACATAAAAAAGTTATGACTACAGAGGGAGAAAAATTTTACAGGTCCTTAAAGGGCTTGTCTGCTTTCTACTATTGGTGACCTATCCTCATGAGACATCATCAATATCAGATCATCCCTGCCAATCAGCTGTTTGAAGAGAAAGCAGTGCTCACATGGGTGCTGCCTTCTATGCTCTCTTTACCTGCTCGCAGCAGCAACTGCAATGGGGACTTACAAGCAATTACAAGTGTGATGTCCCCATTCATTCATATGAGATGGCTACTGTCTGTTCAAGTGAATAGGACGGAGCTGTTCCATAGAAGTGAATAGGGACACCATAGTTGTAATTACACTGCTCGCTGCTTATGCTGCGATGATTAGGTAAACAGAGCAGAGAAGACAGCAAGAACTATGATTTACTGAGCTGCAAAATGTGAAATGATGTCAATTTACTGTTTCAATTTTCAATATTCATTGGTTTTCGAGGAATTCAATATTGATCACCTATCCCCAGGATAGATCATTAATATCTATACGTTGGCTGTCTAACACCTGCCAATTAGCTGTAGAGGCCACGGAGTACCAGTGAGTGCCACAGCCTCCTCCTCAGCCAGTGATGTAACATTCGTTGGTTACTGATCAGCTGTTTTAAGAGGCTGTGGAGATCCAATAAGTGCTGCAGCCTCTTTCTAGGCCAGTGATGTCATGTTCATTGGTCACATGACCTATTTACAGCTCACTTAATTTCAAGTGAATGGTCCGGAGCTGTAATACCAAGCCAAGCCACTATACAATGTATGCAACTGTGCATGGTTTGCTGTGAGGAGTGCCAGAGCTTCGACAGCCTCTTCAAACAGCTGATCGGTAGGGGCGCCTAGTGTCAGACCCCACCAATCAGGTACTGATAACCTATCCTGAGGATAGGCCATGAATACTGAACTCCTTTAATGCAGGAATAATTTAAGAAAAGTACAGTACCTGTACTGTAATTGTAAAGGATGCAATTTCTATGTAAATTGTGAAAACTGTAGGCTGTATACTATTACGTTAATAATTATTATTATACCAATAACCTCCAATGTCATACATATTTACAAGTGCAACAAGTGTATAAAAAGAGTATCACCAAAGTTTAGGTTCACTTATGTTTCGTATTTTAACCTTGAAGGAAAACCAACTAAGAGCTACTGGCTTTTATCTACCATCACCAATGTTAAAAGTAGCCAACACAGCTTGTTTAGGGTACTTAGGGTAATGCTAATTACCCTAAGTATAAGAGGAATGCTGAACTGTCCTACTAGTCCACCTGGTTACATCTCTACAAACTGCTTGCAGCACACAAGGTCAAGTAGTGAAAGGGTTACATGTCACTCTTCCTAATTATTTTTCCATTCCCAAGCTTACAGGTCCAAAATGCTGGTCTGGATTTCTCTCCTTGTTCTGAACTCTTCAGACTTACAAGCTTTCATCAGTTTTCACTTACTCTTGCTGAACGTAAGTACTGGAGATCTAAGCTACAATGACATATTTGTACTAAAGAAAGAAATTCATTGCTCACTGATTAGGTAAACTTGATCTGCAAATGTACAAGGGTTTTACAAAAAGTTCAGCAGAACCATAAATAATGATGCCAGTCAGAAAAACAAGCACTTATGAAATATTGGAGCAATTGTCCCATAACTCCATGCCTGCAAGCTGTAGACTGAAGCGAAAGTCATTCAGATTGTAACATAACATTAGAAAATTCCTGTCCATTTTTCTCTTATGTAGTTGGCTAATGGGTAAGAATAATTTAGAAGTGTGTCCAATTAAAAGATCATCACCATAGACAAAAAGACTAACTGAAACACAGTAAAAAGAGTGCCCGCAGTCATTACCCCTTAAAACTACTGACAGCTCTATATAGGTGATGGCGAGAGATTAAAGCGGTTGTACCACCCAACAGATATCGCTGTTGTATCACTTTCCACAAATACCACCATTTATCAAAACTGCCTTATTGTAAAATGATTAGCCTACCACTGCGGCCTGTGGCAAATCAGTTTTGATGTTGGTTGCATCCTTTAGTGGAGCCTTGTAATACAGGACGCACATGCTCACAGAGCTTCTTTTCCTTCCCTTTGATAACCACTCCTCTATGTGCAGTGTCAGTTACATGTCCGTTATGGATGGATGGATAGGTGGATAATAGATACAAATAATTATGAATTTTGCTCTAACAAATGATGGACTTTAGCACAAGTTGTCTCTGTTTTTAATCCAGTTACATAGACCATTTTGAATATGTGGCAGTAGAAAATTAACTGGTTTGTGTCCTGCTGATGTAAGGACACATCACACTGCCCTTTGGCATAAGGATACAGCAGTCACATGACAAACCAGGATGCAGGAGTCAAGCATGGGGGTATAAGAGAAAACTACTATTAGGGTCAATTTGAAAACCAAAAATGAAAAATAGGAGGAATGGGAGATGGAGTACTTGACAATAAACTTTAGAGTTAAAAGTAGTTTACAGCAGGGCTTGACAAATTTTCTTGGAATCTAGGAGCCAGCTAAAAAAGTTAGGAGCCAGGCAGAGCCGCGTCATAAAGCCCCCAATAGATGCCCCCATAGTGCTCCCCCCCCCCACTTCTCCATACAGCCCCCCAATAATGCATGCCAGTACATAGGGCCCCCAGTAGATGCCCCCATAGTGTTCCTTCCCCTGTTCTCCATAGTGCCCCCCATAATGTGCGAGTATATAGGACCCCCCATAATGCTTCCCCTCTTCAATAGGTTATATGACACGTCAGATGCTGCCAGCGTCTAAGTGATCGCCACTTGCGGCCGCCATGACATGTGGAAACCCTTACAAGGATTACAGGGTCCGGAGGGGAGGGCAGAGGGGTCCGGAGGAGAGGGCAGAGGGGTCCAGGGGGGAGGGCAGAGGGGTCCGGAGGGGAGGGCAGAGGGGTCCGGAGGAGAGGGCAGAGGGGTCCGGAGGAGAGGGCAGAGGGGTCCGGAGGAGAGGGAAGAGGGGTCCGGAGGAGAGGGCAGAGGGGTCCGGAGGGAAGGGCAGAGGGGTCCGGAGGAGAAGGCAAAGGGGTCTGGAGGGCACAAACACAGCGGGCACCATGACATTTTACTGAGCACTACAACCCCCAGCTGGCGCTCAGCCTCTGCAGTCCCCGCATCACAACAATGCCCAGCTCTTTCCCCCTCTTGTCATTCACTTTCCCCCCTTGTCATTCTCTTTCCCCCTCTTGTCTTGTCAATCTTTTCCCCCCTCTTGTCTTGTCAATCTCTTTCCCCCTCTTGTCATTCACTTTCCCCCTCTTGTCATTCTCTTTCCTCCTCTTGTCATTATCTTTCCCCCCTTGTCATTCACTCCCCCCCTTGTCATTCACTTTCTCCCCCTCCCCCTTGTCATTCACTTTCCCCCCCCTTGTCATTCTCTTTCCCTCTTTTGTCATTCACTTCCCCCCTCCCCCCCTTTGTCATTCTCTTTCCCCCCTTTTCATTCTCCCCCCCCCCTTGTCAGTCTCTTTCTCCCCCTTCTTCCTCCCCTGCCTCTAGTGTAGCGTGGCCGAGCTCTGTATGGTCCCACGGGTACAGGAGCTTTAGTTTCCTGTACCCGGGCGGACTGACAGGAAGTGCACACTGTGTGCGCACTTCTTGTCAGTCCGGCCGGGTACAGGAGACAGATGCTCCCTGTACCCGCGGACCATACTGGGCTCGGCCACGCTACAATGAGGAACTGACAGGATGGAGCGCTGAGCGTTTCCCTCCTGTCAGTCCCTCTCTTCATGCTGCGCCCGGGAGGTGCGCCCTCATGGATGCGCCAGCCCGGGCAGTGCTGCAGCCGCCTGAGGCTCTCTATAGAGCGCTCGGGCGGCTGCAGCATGAGGGGGGCCGGCGCTCCTAGTCTGCCAATGGGACGCGCCGGCCCTGCGCCCTGGCACCTGAGAGAACGGGCTGACAAATACCCAGGCGACCTGGCGCCTGGGATTTGTCGAGCCCTGGTTTACAGCACAACCTATTTAAGCATACTTTAGGTGAAAGTCATGCAGGTTTCATGACCAAGACAAACTACTCCCCAACCCGTTCCCTCTACTCTGAGTAATGGCTGTAAAACCCAGTCAGGAGACTGCTAAAGCTGTTATAAATCTGGGGGTTGAAATAAAAGCTGGATTTCTTAGTCATGCGATCTGCATGACCAGCACGTACAACATTCCCCCATCACCTTTATAGCACTGTCGGCAATGTTGAGAGATCAAAATTGCTGAGTGTCTCGATTTAAAAGCAGAATACTTGGATAACTCCAAATATGATATGCAGTGACTTCTGAAAATAACTCTTTTTAATTTTAAAGTGTCACTAACTTTTTAAAAACATTTTAATATGTCATAGAGACATATCAAAAGTTTTGATCGGTGGCTTCTGAGTGTTGAGACCCCCACCAATCTCTTACACAAGAGAGGACAGAAGTATGAGCATATTGCGCTCTCTCTCCTCGCTGTATCAGACAGGCTCCATCTCAATTCCGTCCTCAGCAGTGAGGAGAGAGACCACAATATGCATGCACTTTTCTCCCCTCATTCTAGCGATCAGCAGGGGTCTAACCACTCTACCACCTCTCTATCACATTTAAAAATAATTTTGAAAAGTTAGTGACACTTTAAAGGGGTTGTCCCACAAAAAAATATTACACAGTTTTCAAACCAGCACCTGAATCTGGATTCTTTTGTAATTGCATGTAATTAAAAATTGAGCAAAGCCACTGAGTTATTCAATAAAATGTATCTGTATAACGCCACCTGCAGTTTGTTTTTTCTTATTTCTTTCCCCTGCTCACTAAGGTGGCCGCACATGCTCAGTTTCATCCCTTAACTGCCTCCTGAGCTGTGATAGGGAGAGCATGGACACGCCTCCTAAGCTGTGATAGGAAGAGCATGGGCACGCCTCCTAAGCTGTGATAGAAAGAGCATGGACACGCCTCCTGAGCTCTGATAGGAAGAGCATGGACACGTCCCCTTAGCTGCAGCAGAAAGAGACTCCCCTTGAGATGTCAGATTAATATAAATTTAGCAGAGCAATGAATGGGGAGATCTCTGGATCCATGTGAGGTGCAGGGCTGGTTCTAGCTTTGTTAGAAAGAGATTGTCATGTACTCTATGATGTCTGATTTTCATTTTTTACATTAGTCATGGGAGAACCCCTTTAATTTGTTTTTAAAAAAGATGTTCTATGAAAGACATTTACAGCATATACATTTTGGAAATGGACGTTAATTCCTAGTTACTCTCCATTACAGTCAATAGAAAAAGAGCTGAGCATGGTCATTTTAACCACAAATGGGGGACTGTGCAGTGGAAGTCCAAGATATTGGTACTCTGATAATAAGAATGAACATGTACTGAATTGTCTGAAGGTTTTATACCATAGAGACATAACATCGCAAACAGACAGAAATGTGGAAAAAAAGAAGCAGCCTGCTGTATCTTGGATCAGAATTCATGCTGATTGTCCTATTGAAATGAATGGGAAGCTGAAACAACAAGCCAAAAACTGCACCAAAACTACCCAGAAAATCAGTAAGGATTCCACCCTGATTTTTTCAGCATGTTTTCTAAATCTGTCATGTGAACGTACCCTAATAAATGAATATCTAAACAATCAGAAATTATAGTTACAATATAACTATAATATACTCAAGTTCATTCTCGCCAAATGCATTCTGTAAAAGGGTGAGTGATTTACTGGACAGTAGAGTGAACAAAGGAGCAAATGTGAAGAAACCGCACATTTAAGGCTATTTTCACACTAGCGTTTTTTGCGGATCCGTCATGGATCTGCAAAAACGCTTCCCTTACAATAATACAACCGCATGAATCCGTCATGAACGGATCCGGTTGTATTATGTCTTCTATAGCCATGACGGATTCGTCTTGAACACTATTGAAAGACAATGGGGCACGGATCTGTTTTCTATTGTGCCAGATTGTGTCAGAGAAAATGGATCCGTCCCCATTGACTTACATTGTGTTCCAGGACGGATCCGTTTGGCTCAGTTTCGTCAGACGGACAGCAAAACGCTGCAAGCAGCGTTTTAGTGTCCGCCTCCAGAGCGGAATGGTGACTGAACAGAGGCAAACTGATGCTTTCTGAGCAGATCCTTTTCCATTCAGAATGCATTAGTGCAAAACTGATCCATTTTGGACCGCTTGTGAGAGCCCTGAACAGATCTCACAAACGGAAAGCCAAAACGCTAGTGTGAAAGTAGCCTTATTTAGTATGTTCTCTAATCAGCTGAGTATATATAAAAAGCCATATGTTTCCCCTGGTATACAGCAGACTCTTGTTCATCTAGATAAGTGACAGACCCTGGTCGGAGTTCTACACAATAACACTGAAACAAAAATGTACATTTTCCTGTAACACAGTAACAAGCGTGCATTGTTTTCTAAATGTCGGAAGAGCGTAAAGAAACTTTCCAAGATTTCAGGTTGATAAGATGAAGAGCTAAACCCTCCTCTTCCAAACAAGGACAATGACAACATACTACAAAACAAAGCACAACTACACTACACAGGCACCCACACAAAACTGACAAGCTACATCGTTTACATTCACTTACATTAGTCCCTAGGCCTACAGGGACTTAAGGGCCCTTTACATTGGCCGACAATCTGCAAGATAATCGTTAACAAGCAGTCACAGAATTACGCAATTATCTGGCAGTGTAAAAGTGCGGTGTAATAGATCATTCATGGGGACACAAAAAATAGTCTCTGTGTAAACGCGCTCTGCTGTTGGCAAACAATGATTCTCTATGGGGATGAGCAATGGAATTAACAATGTAAATGCAGCGGTCTCCTCCACTGACAAGCAGGCGACATCTGCTGCTGTATCGTCCTTTGTAAAGGGACCTTTAAATGGACCATAAACATTGGACGCACACCATATGGACAAAAGTATTGGGACACTGATCTTAATCATTGAATTCCGATGTTTCATTCAGTCCCATTGTCACAAGTATATAAAATGAAGAACCCATACATGCAATCTGCCTTTACAAACCTTTGTAAAAGAATGGGTCCTTCTAGGATTCTACCACTGCAACACGTCAGTTCATGTATTTCTAACCTCCTAGATTTTCCACAATCGATTATGAGTGCAAAGTGTTACCGTTTAGTAGCCACAGCCATGAAGTGGTCGACCACCTAACGTTCCAGAGCAGGGTCAATGGTTGTATAAAGTCACCAACGCTCTGCTGACTCAATAACTGCAGACATCTAATCCTCTTCTGGCATTAACATTAGCACAAACTGCTGCTGAGTTTTATCCTCCAGATGACAAGAAACTGCTAGAAGAGTCCAACAGCAGCTTCCTACTCTCCTCTTGTCATGGATTTATGAGTAATGGATGTTTTTTAATTTTAAGGCAGTGCCTTCACTAAAAAAAAAAACTTGGGAAAATCTTTAAAATAACTGATTACAAAAAATGATCCGTGTTTTTATATTTCCTTTGCAGCTCAGTCAAATTCACTTTTAACCACTTCAGCCCCCCTAGCTTAAACACCCTTAATGACCAGGCCACTTTTTACAATTCTGCACTACACTACTTTACCCGTTTATTGCTCCGTCATACAACTTACCACCCAAATGAATTTTACCTCCTTTTCTTCTCACTAATAGAGCTTTCATTTGGTGGTATTTCATTGCTGCTGACATTTTACTTTTTTTGCTATTAATAAAAATTTAACGCCATTTTTGCAAAAAAAATTCATTTTTCACTTTCTGTTGTACATTTTTTTTAAAAAAATTACATTTCTATATAAATTTTTCTCTAAATTTATTGTTCTACATGTCTTTGATAAAAAAAAAATCCAATAAGTGTATATTTATTGGTTTGGGTAAAAGTTATAGCGTTTACAAACTATGGTGCAAAAAAGTGAATTTCGGCATTTTGAAGCAGCTCTGACTTTCTGAGCGCCTGTCATGTTTCTTCAGGTGCTAGAATGTCAGGAAAGTATAAATACCCCCCAAATCACACCATTTTAGAAAGAAGACACCCCAAAGTATTCGCGAAGGGGCATGGTGAGTTCATGTATCATTTCATTTTTTTTTCACAAGTTAGCGGAAAATGACACTTTCTGAGGAAAAAAAATAATAATAAAGTTTCCATTTCTGCTAACTTCTGGCAAAAAAAAAAAAAATCTCAGACGGACTTACTATGCCCCTCAGTGAATACCTTGG
Source organism: Bufotes viridis (assembly GCA_033119425.1). Lineage (NCBI taxonomy): Eukaryota > Metazoa > Chordata > Amphibia > Anura > Bufonidae > Bufotes > Bufotes viridis. The sequence goes on along the minus strand of CM065593.1, from coordinate 118,276,986 downwards.
GGTGTCTACTTTCCGAAATGGGATCATTTTTGGGGTGTGTTTACTGTTCTGGCATTTTGGGCGGGGCTAAATTGTGAGCAGCCATGTAAAACCTAAAGGTACTCGTGAGCTTAAAATGGGGTCACATGTGGGGTATTTATACTGTCCTGGCATTTTAGGGGCCCCTAAAGCGTAAGAAGAAGTCTGGAATCCAAATGCGTAAAAATGCCCTGTGAAATCCTAAAGGTACTCATGGGAATTTGGGCCCCTTTGCGCACCCAGGCTGCAAAAAAGTGTTACTCATGTGGTACCGCCGTACTCAGGAGAAGTAGGGCAATGTGTTTTGGGGTGTATTTTTACATATACCCATGTTGGGTGAGAGAAATATCTCTGTAAATTGTCAACTTTGTATAAAAAAATTTAAAAAGTTGTCGTTTACAGAGATATTTCTCACACAAAGTATGGGTATATATAAAAATACACCCCAAAACACATTGCCCTACTCTCTGAGTACGATGACCACATGAGTGACACTTGCAGCCTAGTAGCGCATGAGTGCCTAGAATTTCATGAGGCATTTAGCATTTGATTCAGGCATTCTCTCACGCTAGGGCCTAAATGCCAGGACAGTATATCCCACATGTGACCCCATTTTGAAAAGACACCCCAAGGTATTCCGTGAGGGGTATGGTGAGTTCATGTAAAATTTTATTTTTTGTCACAAGTTAGTGGAATATGAGACTTTGCAAAAAAACAAAAAAAAAATATCAATTTCCACTAACTTGTGCCAAAAAAATAAATTCTATGAACTCGACATGCCCCTCACGGAATACCTTGGGGTGTCTTCTTTCCAAAATGGGGTCACATGTGGGGTATTTATACTGTCCTGGCATTTTAGGGGCCCCTAAAGCGTGAGAAGAAGTCTGGAATCCAAATGCGTAAAAATGCCCTGTGAAATCCTAAAGGTACTCATAGGAATTTGGGCCCCTTTGCGCACCCAGGCTGCAAAAAAGTGTCACTCATGTGGTATCGCCGTTGAATTTTAGGGGCCCTAAAGCGTGAGAATCCAAATGCGTAAAAATGCCCTGGTGATGCGCCGATGCGTCAACCCAGAACTACAGGACTGCCCGCCGGACGCATCCGTGCATTAGGCGGTCCTGTAGTGGTTAAAAGTAATGTATTTACTAAAACAGACATGCCAGAAGAGCTGGCTGTGCCGTCAAGTTTGTAGTTGACTGAGCTCATCACTGCAGGGTTGCTCCCACTGAAGCCAAGCTGTCTGGTTGCAGTGCAGGAGCAATTTCCGAACAGCTGATCAGCCAGGGTTTGGGGTGTCTTCTGACGATCAGCTGGTCATGGCTTATCCTTAGGATAGGCCATCACTTAAAAGATGGACAACCCTTTTAAAGTGTTGCACATCACTGCTTGGATCAGTCTTTTAGCCATGAACATTATATAAAACACTTTATTGTAACATAGTAGCATAGTATATAAGGCCAAAAAAAGACATTTATCCATACAGTCCGGCCTGTTATCCTGCAAGTTGATCCAGAGGAAGGCAAAATTTCACAAAGGCCCTATAAAGTGCTGGGTGTCATTTTCACAATGTGTTAGATGTGATAGCTTCTTTCATAACTTCTATGTTTATGGTGTTTATATGATTTTTATGTATATTTTACCATTTAGATTTGTTTTGTGAACGTCAAACATTATCTTTGACCGCAGAGCAGTTGATTATTTTAATTACACACATTCACCAATTCAAACTATTCAGAGAGTAATGAAAATATGCACCAAACTCCCCACACTGTACAGTACTATATGGAAATACAAGCTTTGCATCATATATACCCGAGCTGACAGACATTGACGAATTAGTCTTTAAAAATGTAGACAATCAAGAATGAAGAGATAAAGGATGTAAACACATAGGTGACACTAATCTCATGTGCTGAGAATAGATATGTCAGACAACAGGTTTGCTGGGTATTTTTAACAAACTGAACCAAAAAGAAAACAGGGGTTTAGAAAATCTCACAAAATGGAATATCTTTGGCGTACTGTCATTATTTACTGTACTTAGTTATGCAACCTAAGTTCAGATACGAGTCAAGTATATAACAATGAATCTTCGGGATTATTTCTGCATGGCTTAGTCCTGATAAAACATAGTATGGGTGGACAACTGGCACAACTTCTAAAAGCGGGGATTCTACCGTAACTGGTTAAGGACTGCCTGTCGTATGTCTATGATCGGCAGTCCAGGTTTCTAAGGCTCACATCATAGTAGTACAGTACAGTTACCCTGCAGTACAGTGGCTGTGCTTGGCATCGTGCTCAGCCCCATTCACTTCAATAAAGCTGAGCTGCACCTAGGCCATGTGACTGATAAACGTGATGTCCTATAGCCTGGGCGAAGCTGGAGAAGGCCGTGATGCTAATGCTAGTGCTGCTGACTGCGGAGTCCCACCAATCAGATACCAATCCTAATTTTTCTAAGGTCCTTTTGAAAATGAATGTAGCGATCTGATTGGTTGGTATGGCCAACTGCTCTTCTTTTCTCTAGCATCAATTTTGATAAATATCCCCATTTATTGCTAACACGCTCTCATAATTACGTAGCTGAATGTCCTGTATAATATAGAGTGCAGTATAAAAAGTATATTCATGATATACTGTTCCGAACATTGTGTATGCCTATTTCTAGTCCACAAATGGACTTGCACCTGCTCCTGAGTAATGGGAACATTGTCCCTGAAACGCGTTGAGCCATACATTTACTGAAATAAAGGGATTGATCAGAAACCTCCTGAAGTGTGCTGCTATCAATCTTTGACACCTCTACATGCGATCCTGGCTGGGGGGGTTCAAAGTCACAGGTGTCTTGAGCTTATCCTGCTGACTGCTGCCCAGCGAAATAAGTGCATACAAATCTTACTTTTATTGATTTATTTTATTGTTTTCAATTGTATTACGTTATTATTTATTGATCCTTATGTTTCCTATACTATTATTATCTGGTTTTTATTTGTCACAAGATTACCTATCTCCTACTTGGGACCTGTGAGTCCCCCTATACCTGTTTCCATCAAACTATCTCAAGTACACTTCTGACCTATGTACTGAATATACTACACCTAAGGGTAAGGGAGTGGCCCTAATCACCTTTTATTTACCGTCAGACTGGTGAGACTGTCTCACCATACGACCATCTTTGTCGTATCTCCTAATCACATACATCTAAGGTGTTTGACTCTATCAAACACTCTCTTTTTTAGCTGCCTTCTCTAACCCAGTTCTATTGATTCTCTAGTCTCCACTATTCCACTGCTGTCGGCGCCCATACTTTTTCATCCCCTGTGGGATTTCACGATCCCTTAGGATTGGAATAACTTCCTTTATTTCTTTATGTTTTCTCTGTCGTTACCCAAGAGCCTGAGCTGCCAGCTTGAAATAAATCTAGTAGAGCAATTAGAGCAATGAATGTGGAGATCTCTGGATCCATGTGAGGTAGAGGGCTGGTTCTAAGTTTGTTAGAAAGAGACTGTCATGCACTATATGATGTCTGATTTTCATTTTTTACATTATCATGGGATAATCCCTTTAAACCCCCATGTGTCCCATGTAGGTGTAATGCACTCCTGACCCCATAAACCACAAGGAGGCTTAGATCTCCCACAAGATAAGGACGCCCATCTTCCTAATTTCCTGCTGCTGATGCCAGATTACATAATTCCAACTATTAGAAGCAAAAAAATGAAGATATCACCAGTACTGATCATTATCTTACCTGCATAAAAAGTTTCCAATTCTGTTACTTTTATGGCTGTGTTTATTGGGAGTAAACAGTGATGAAACAAAACCTGCAGGGATCACAGGGACATATTTTGGTACGATGGGAACTGTTTTCCTGTTTCCATTTCAGCAAAGTATGGAAGTGTGCTAATGGCAGGTCAGACAGATGTCCCAGCATGTGGTAAATACTAAAATAACTAACTGTTCATAAGCTTCAGCAGTGACTTTTTCATATAAAGGGATATATAGAACTGGCATGGTGTCCAGTTTGTTAGGGTATATTTACACAATGCAGATGTGTTTCAGACATTGATCCAATTGTACCAGTCATCTGAACGGGTTCTGCAGAATTCCATGCACACTGCAGAAACAATACCATTTAGATGTATGCGATGAATTTTTCAATTACAAAAATTTCTGCAATAAATCTGCTACCTGTAAACATATCCTTAGAGCCCTTTTACATGGGCTGACAATCAATCACCCAAGCATTGCCACGTGTAAACATCCCCTTGATCACCCACAAATGTACCAGAATATAAAATACAAAACAATAAAAGCACTTTCAGTCAGTTGACTACAATGGTTTTACCGCTGCGAGTCCTAATTGTGATGTGGGTCCAGTTCACGAGGGTCAAATGCGTACGGCCCTGACGAAGCGAAAGGAGTGAAACCCGGGTGGGGCAGTACTGAGGATGCGGGATTTTTAAACTGAAGTGCTTGTTTTAACTGATGTTTGTGAGTATATTAAATATATCTATGTGAATTCCTGTTAACGGTATTTCACTATGGGGAAGGATTTCTGATTCCCCAGAGTCACGGAGGAAAGGAAAAAGAAGGAGAGGGGAGAAGAAAGGAGACTATTATCCACCTGATGTGCCTGCATATCTATTGCGCTTGTATATACACAGGAGTGCAGTGGAACTTGCGAAGACGGTGCTTCACTATCTGCACTTTTTTCTGATATTTCACAGGATGTTCGGAAAGGAAGGACATCTGTGAAACCCGATACTCGGCTGCAATATAGGAGAAAGAGTGGTGAAACGTGAAAAGGTTGTTGGTAAAAGTAGAGCGTGGTCCCTTTTGAGAAAACACAAATGCACCAGGGTTTCCAAGAGTTTTTCTTATCCCAAAATCATGGACAGCCGACATTTTTTACAGACAAATGGGAGAAAATAACGAATGATGAAGATTATTAGTAATACAGGTATATAACTGATTATACTGATAAGAACTCATTACCAGCATTTACTGGGAGCTGTAAAATGATAATACCACTAAAATAATCCAGTCATAGACAGTTTAGACACCTCTAATTTTTTTCACGGACACAGGAAAAAAGTTGCCTATTTTTTACAGACTGTCCAGAAATTTGTGAACGCTTAACAACCCTGACACCTTATGCCACAGTACAAATCCTTGGTTGAGAATATAGTGTTGATGATTGGTCCATGTAAATGGAGGTAAACGAGTTACAAGCTATATTGTCAGTCAGTGCTTGTTTCGGGCAAAAAAATCAGCCATAAAACCAACGATACTAATCCTAAAGCTGGTGCACAGATAAAGAATATTATAATGCACTATTGAAGGGGTTGTCTCACTTCAGAAAATATTATTTATCATATAGACAAAGTTAATACAAGGCACTTACTGATGTATTGTGATTGTCCATATTGTCTCCTTTGCTGGCTTGATTCATTTTTCTACCACACATACTGTACTAATGCAAGATGGCTGGGACGGAAGCTGCTGCACGTGTGTGCCTATGCGCACTCCACAGTCCTAACCACTAGAGAGGCTTTTTTCCTATAGTGTGCAAGCATGGCCACCACTGCAGGATTGCTCATATCTGCACTGTAATAGTGGTCGAAACTCCTGGAAATAACTAGTGTATAATGCAATTAAAAAATTAATCAAGCCGGCAAAGGAGGCAATATGGACAATCCCAATACGTTAGTAAGTGCCTTGTATTAACTTCCTCTACAATATAAATGCAGAAGCGAGACAACCCCTTAAACCCTATAAGCCCAAGACTCATTATAGGACAGTATCTGAAAACATCATTCTGCTGCTGTAATCCAGGCTTTTCTTACATTACAGAAAAACATGGTTCAGTTGTTTTGCTAACTGTTTCAAGCAGGACTCAAAGATTCCACTGGAATTCCAGATATCCTGTGAAAGAGGAAAGCAGGTCAGCGCGACATACTATAAAGTACAACAACTTGAGGAAGTGATAAGCATGTCAATCAGATAACAGCACAAGTGTAAGTATACACACTTATCGCTAGACATATTCTGTCTTCTCTAAACACGTATTTATACATTATTTAGTTTCCCTCACTATGAAAATAATAGTTACTATATAGGTTTTTACAGAGATGTTTAGATTCTAAATATTCTCTATTTTATTAGGGAAATTAGAGGCTCCATCACATATTCAATCGTTTTTCCAAAGGCCCAAAGCAGAGGTAGAGGGCTAAGACAACTGTGAGGATTCTGACAGTAACTTATTTGAGTCTTGGACCCTTAAAAGCAACACATGGAGATCGTAGTAAAATTTTCAACTTTTGAGTAAAATTGAACTGTACCACTACTATAGAGGCATCTTACGTTATAAAACACATACCCTAAGAAAATTTCTGTCTAGCAATGACTAGAAAAATCCAAGAGCTTTATTATTATGTATGAAAAAAACATGTAAGAAAGATAAGGCTTCTTTCACAATGGCGTTAGGCTTGACCAGCTCGCTGCGGTTTTTGTCCAGCCACCTCTTGGCATGTTTGCCGAGCTGCAGCCACATCTCCCATCAGTCCCCATTATAGCGAATGGGGCCAGGCCTGACTTCCGGCAGCACATGAGTGCAAGCGTTAGTACGGATCCGGCAGGCTGTTCCCCTGCTGGAACAGCCTGCTGGACAAGCCTAAGGGGCACATTTATTAAGAAAAGCATTTAGATGCCGGTCTTAATAAGGGCCCATAGCTGGCGGTGGATCCAGCGCAAGTTCTAAATGTAAGATAGCTTCTGAGCTTCCATGGCAAATGAGACGAGCCTGCTGGCCTGTCCCCTTCCCCACCCACTCCACGCCCACTTATTTAGACCTGGCGCGAGCAAGGCGAAGTCGCAGATTGCGGTGCATCTAGCTTTTGTGTTGCGATCTGCGACTGAAATAAGCCTAATTTAGGTGTATTTCAGAATGATAAATGACCCCCTAAGTCTCCACTTATGAGTATCAAGTTAACAGTTTAGACTGAAACATATAAGTATGATTCTCCAGTGCAAAGACATGAGGAATGACAGCCAGGCACAAATATATTGCGTGCTAGACAATTGGATATATTTGTGCATGGAAACCAGTACAAGTCTGAGCACTAGAAAATCACTCTTTTGGAGGATCGGATGAGCTGATTCTATACTTAGGATCTTGTTTTAGAGAACTGCATAAACAGCAATTTTCATTTTATAATGTAATGGGGAGATTTTCAAAACTACAGAAATCTAGAATGTGACTGGTTACTCTGGACAACTCATCCACTTTCCCATTGTACTAGTTGTGTCCAAGTTGCAGCACTGGCAACCAAAGTGATCTGAAAATACAGCAGGGCAAACGAGGAATAAGTACACTCCCAAAAACTGCTCTAAGTTGTTAACAGAGGACATATTGTAATTTGCAGGGAATTTTTATTCTTCACGGCCTCCTTGGACTAGTTTCAGATCACTCTTGGTGTCAGTAATAAAAATATAACAGGGAAATCCCTAAAAATTTATGTGTAAAAACAAGAACAACAAATTAGATCCTCCCCATGCTTATTCCCCTATAAACCCTAGTGAATACACAGAAATATACTTTGTTAATCAACTTGGTTTATGTGTAAAACTTTTGGGATCTTCCAGATTTATGCTTGGTATTTACAAGGGACTTCCTGGTTTCAAAGACAGTAAACAGTGCAGATAGTGATGTGTGTGGAGACCCTACTGAAGATATATGTCTTAAAGAGGACCTGTCACCCCTCCTGACATGTCTGTTTTAATAGCTACATGCATTCCCCATGTAGTAACAATTCTGGAGAATCTATTCTTATGACTTTATGATGTGCCATTCCTTTATTATTTCTACTAGAAGTTATGAATTTGATTTGGGTCTGAATCAGTCGATCGATTCAATTCGTCCTTCATTGCCTGGAAAACGTTCTCTCTTTCAGAACTGATTCGCTCATCTATATTACTAACCCTTTACATAAAACATTTAAAGATTTTTTTTTAAAAAACTTAATTACCAAGGAGTTCTGGGAAAGCAAAATTTTGGAAACAAAAAAGGAAAATAGAAATAAGAAAGCAAAAAAAATTGTTTAATTGTTCACATTTTATCTAATGCTTAAAATTGATTCAATGCTCAAAAATATCCTCCCTACTTAATCTTATAAAATCTTTTTTGATACATTTGCATAAAAATTATAATATATTACATATTATTAGACAAGTCAGTCAAACATTATGTCTAGTTCCTATAAACAGTCAAGGCAATAGCTCTTATGGGACAATACAAGATCTAGAAAGTCTACGAGAAAATCTCTTAGTGCACATACCTTTACATGCTCAGTTGTTCAGAGATCTTAGACCACATTAATTAGTTCATAATGTATATATATAGTTCTGGTAGTAAAAGGTATCAATGTTAAAATCCAAGGAGTGGATGTTGTGTCCTCCAGCCCTGCAGAACAATGAGAACTAATCTGCTCGTGAAACAATACAGAACTTGCTCCGTTACTATTTAAGGAGTTTGAGAAGGCAACAAAAAGGTTTGTAGTGTTTCCCTGTTTGTGACAAGGCTAAAGCTTTAATCTGCTTCCTAAATTACTGGATTAAAGCCCAATTAGACGGTGGCAGCCCATTTCTTCTTCATCAGTGTCAAAAGATTCGGAAAAAAGAAGCAGACCTCTTCAGTGCACGAGAACGCAACAAAGGAACAAGTTACTACCTTCAGATGAAGCAAAGTGTCCTAGCCTGCACTTGTCCAGGTCACTGGTAGTAAGTGAAGGAGAATGTCTGTACTCTGCACAGTAACGAGACAGATCTGGCTGGAAAGTAAGGAAATGTAACATCTCTGTACTTTTTTTTTCTTTTGCTTTAGGGGAGTTTACGTGGATAGCAGCCAACAAAAAGACATTCGCAAAATTACTCCAAACTAAATCTGAGTAAAGTAATACAACACCACAGCAATGCAAAATACTACAGTATGCATTTTTCATTGGTTCTTTAAAATAAATGAGATGACTGATACATACTAATTGTTAACTGTAATACTTACGTGCTAAATCTAAATGATAGTACTTAAAACAATAAAACACAATACTACAAATGGGAATGATATGAATTCAGATTTTATGTACACATATGCTAACAGTTTTTGATTTTGGACAGAGATAAATGGGATTTTTGGCATAAATTCAGCATTAAGTATTGTGCGGTATGTCAATCAGGGTCAAATTTCAAGCCTACACTGAACCAGAAAGGAGATCCTGGAAGATGTTACTTAAGTGGTAGGAAGACAGCAGCAGAACTCTGAGTGGGGACGTAAATGAGAACGAGCTGTAAAGATTCCACAACTCAACATTTATCCAGATTATATGTAGCTGTATACTGTAAAGTGATATTTTTATTACCTACACCAGAAATATACAATTTACTGCCACACATATTGGTAAATGTGTTGGACCTGGGTGACCTGCCCACAATCTGTCCCATCACACCCACGCTCTGGCCAATTTTTGGTAAAGTAGGTAAGGTAGTGGGGAAGGGGAAAAAGTTGCACATTTTTCCACAAAATAGCACTTGCAACTAAATTTGGGACTGTTCTATTCCACAAAACTGGTGCATTAAAAATTTGCTACTTTTTGTCGTTATGCGCTACCTTGCCCCCTTTTTAAAAAGTGTATGTAAAAGTGGTTGTGGTAAAGTATGAGAATTACTTTCATTCCAGAATTATCTAGTACTTTTTTTTTTTTTTATTAAAAAAAAGATTATAAAATCACTCCCATGGGGGTTGTAGGAAAACTGGAATAGTATTTCTAGAAGTGTTAAGTTTAAAGTAGGCCTGCACAATATATCGCGAAAGCAATCGCAATTGCAATTAATCGCCATATCGCAATCGCAATTTGCCGACCTAAAAATGGTGCAATTATATTACCGTATTTTTCGCTTTACAAGACACACTTTTCCCCCCCAAAAGTGGGAGGGGGGATGGCAGTGCGTCTTATAAAGCGATGGTTGACTTTCTATGTGACACTGAAACTGTATCTGCAGCCGCTATGCTGCACAGCGCAGCCAGCAATACATCAGTTACAGTGTGGTGAGGGAGGAGGGGCTGGTGGAAAGTCGTTATTTTAATGAACATGTTCTTATATCTATTTTATCTATCTGTTCTGTGCAGTGCTATTAACAAAATGGCAAGTTTTGTATTTTGTATTTTTGCAGTAATGCAAATATGTATTTTATTTTGATAAACACTGTGCATTTCAGTTCTTGAGCTCAGCATAACTACTTTTCACATTATCAGTCATCTGTGTGTGTGCTTTTACCTTGAAAATCTAAGCAGATAGACCTCTAGCACAATTCCCTTAAAATATTGCATCGCATATCGTTATCGCAATTTTTAGGGTCCTAATCGCAATCGCACAAAATTCCCATATCGTGCAGCCCTAGTTTAAAGATGTGACAAATTTACCAAACATTCAACTTTGGTGCACATTTCACAAACTCAAAGCAAAATTGACTTCAAAATGTCCCATCATGATAAATTCCCCCGTAGTTTCCAAAACAGAAGAGACGTACTCAGAGAGAGTATAGGAATCAACAACAGTAACAAAAGAGACTAAACACTGGTATTTACTACAAGGCTTTTATGGAAAGGTCACAAAAAAGATGTTTTTGAAATTGTGCCAGATAAGGGTACTTTCACACTAGCGTTATTCTTTTCCGGTATTGAGCTCCGGAAAAAAACTGATCAGTTTAATCCTAATGTATTCTGAATGGAGAGCATTCCGTTCAGGATGGATCAGTTCAGTCCCTCTTACGTTTTTTGGCCGGACAAAATACCGCAGCATGCTGCGGTATTTTCTCCGTCCAAAATTCAGGAACACTTGCCGGATCCGGCATAAATTTTCATTGAAATGTATTAGTGCCGGATCTAGCATTAAAATTACCGCATTGACGGATCCGGTCTTCCGGTCTGCGCAGACCTTTAAAAATTTGAAAAAGATAAATACTGGATCCGTTTTTCCGGATGACAACCGGAGACACAGATCTGTTATTGTAATTCATTTGTGAGACGGATCCGCATCCGGATCCATCTACAAATGGCATCCGTTTGCATACAGATTGCCGGATCCGTCAGGCAGTTCCGGCGACAGAACTGCCTGCCGGAATAGCAAGTGTGAAAGTACCCTAAGGCTGTGTCCAGATCTGTTATAAACTCCATTTTTATGTTTTTGCTGAAAAATAGAACTCAAGCTGTGACAGATCCATCACGACAGACATTAACAGTGAACTATTATCAAACATTGCGATCTCTCTGTAAGCTGTCCTTAAAAAATATTTTTTCGATAAACACCATCATGTTTGTTTATAGCATTACACAGACCATACAATGACAGTATTGTTGAAGTAGGGTTTCATTCACTTATTAGTTTTTTTTTTCAGTGATATGTGTTTATAGTACACAATATGATTAGACTTTAATTACCAAAAAATCTGTTATGCTTATTGCGCTGGACAAATACAGCCTTGAATCTACATTTACGGTAACCAATGGTATTCACAGCTTGCATTTGAAGCTAGTTGTAAAATAACAATATCTAGGTTATAGAGAATGCATCCATTACGCCAAGCACCATGCACAGTAATGGTTACAATACACAAAAGTGAAAAATCTCATGAAGAACCGTAGGGTAAAAAGAGGAACGAGTAAGAGACCACCTGCATTGCTTCACCTTTGTAGTCTACGTGTAACTTGGCACCGCAACAGAACGGGCTACTATATATACAATATAACTTAGTTGACTACCCAAAATTGCAATTAAAATGTCTTCTAGGGGGATGGTCTTCTCAAAGAAGTACAATATAAATAGCATATATTATGTTCCAGATTGATGGTGGTCTTCCAAAGACCAGGTCTTTGTAGAGATTTTACTATTTCTTACCATTTGTCAGAGCGATTTTTATTTTAGTGGCCTACACAGCATTCATCATACCCTTTAACACTAGTGTTCTAGTTGGTAAATATGGTAGATTCTTGGTTGTAAATAATATCTCACTAGACCTGGCCACTAACGAATGTTGTTTTATATATGAACACTTAAAGGGGTTGTCTCGCTTTAGCCATAGGCATTTAATATGTAGAAAAAGTTAATACAAGGCACTTACTAATGAATTGTGATCGTACATATTGCCTCCTTTACTGGCTGGATTCATTTTTCCATCACATTATGCACTGCTTATATCCATGGGTTATGACCACCCTGCAATCTAGCATTGGTGGTCATGCTTGCACACTACAGAAAAAGACGCCAGCCTCTCTGGTGGCCCGGGACTGCAGGCGTGCAAATAGGATAACGCTTATTCCTATAGTGTGCCAGCATGGTCACCACTGCTGGATTGCAGGGTGGTCATAACCATGGAAATGAGCAGTGTATGATGTGATGGAGAAATCTATCACGCTAGTAAATGAGGCAATATGGATAATATTAAAACAATACATTAGTAAGTGCCTTGTATTAGCTTTCTCTACAAGATATATGCCATTTGCTGAAGTGAGACAACCCCTTTAATGACTATAGACACCTTTGGAAAGCCCTTATCTTTGAAGTCCTGACAGCTCATAAACACCAATTATAGCTCAATTCTTATTAAACTGGTATAAATTTAGCTTAAATAAGTGCTTATGAGCCTGTAGGTCTGCAAATACACAGGGACTAACATCTGTACAGAGAAAGGAGCTGAAATATTCCAATCAAGACCGAATGAAAAAATGATTTGTAGCCCAAAATGAGTTGAATGCAACAATAAAAAATTTCCCTCAAAAGATGTCCATAGTCATTAAATATCAGCTGTTTTGTAGACTTACTGGTCCCAGATCTTCCACTTCTACTGAAAACGAATTAATTGGGAAGTAAATGGTAAAGATTTGTGGGTGATAACACTAGAGAGTAGCAAGGGACTTATCGAGAGGTGGCTGAACTGCTCAATAGATTTAGTTTAATTTTTAGATAAATCCAGTGTTTAGCATACACTTTCAGCATTAGTTACAGTATTTTATATAAAATTGCCCTTTAGTATGTTGTAAGACATTCATTGCTACTGAAACCTGCTCAATATCAAAGGGACTTTTTAGCAAAGTATTAATCACTCTGACACAATTTACTGAAAAGATGCATGGTAGAGGCTTTAAAAAGGGAAGAAGTTATGAGTTATTTCCTTATTTATGTGTACAGGATAATTAAATATCATTAATGTTAGTTTCATTGTGATCGAGCTCTCAAAGATGTAAAGTTTTGTCATTTAGGAATTTTGCAATGATTATAATGAGACACTACATGGGTTTTTGATAAAGGAGCAGATGTCAACATACCAGTAAACAGGGTAAATTAAAGAGGGAAAATAATGCACCTACGGCTCACAGTTTTTTGTCCAGACTCCACCATAAGCATGCAAACTTTGATTACACCAAGCATTTATGTTTATTTCAATGGTGAGGGGAATAGGCTGCTTCTATATACCTCTGACAGTGACTTATATTCTGCAGAAAGAGAATCAAACATTTTGAAAATGAAGCCCAATCTCTCCTCTCCCACCTACAGAGAGGGTAGAATGATATGACCCTCATACAGATCATTGTCTTATTACATCAAAGAGTCTGCTGACTCTAATCGTATGTAGATTGATATATAATTTTGTGGACAAACATTCGGCAAAACGTGTAGTTTATTCATTTTAAATTCCTGCTTATTCTGGGCTTTGAAGTCAAGGAGTTAGCCCTAGCAGTGACAGCTTCCCTATATGACTGTGTATACAGAGATAGCTGTCAATCACTGATATGACCGCCTCCTTGACTTTAAAGCTCCGAATAAGCAGGAATTTAAAGGAAAACAATTACAAGTTGTACTGAATCTTTTCCCACAAACTCTATATATCAATCTGCTCAGCTCCTCCTGCTCTAGAACACACTGCCTGCCGACTGTACTGCATTTTATGGTGACGGATCCTCTATAAATAACACACATTTGTAATAGTTTTGCTGCACTTAAGACCTATTACACAATTTCTCTCTTAAAATTTGCAGAAGAGAAGGATCTGTAATGTGTCCCTTACTAATAATATGTTCTTCCCAGCATCAATGTCTTTTCCCCCTGCTTTCTATGCAATACTAAATAGGAAATGTTGTTTTCCCAAAGGAATCTGGGCCAGAGGCATCTGCTGGCAGATTACACTGCATGGTGAAAAGTCCTCTTTAAGATTATGTTAATATTATATATAAAGGTTCATTTTAACAAATAAATCTGTATTCCTGCAATTGCTGGCCTCATGCCCTTGGGATCAGTGAATAAGGGTGGAGAAAGCAGTATCTCACTATGCAAATATGTTCACCCAAGAATTCCCATTTAGTATTATTTCATGGTTGGAATATGCTCATCAACCTACACCCTCTTTGCATTGGTCGAAGTTAATGTTAGCTGAAATGTACCTTTTTCCACTTATTTTTGTTATGGGATAGGGGAGATAGTGAACATAATCCCACAAATGGATCGATAGTACAAGCCAAGATAAGAAACCTTGTCATAGACAGTATTTAACCAGAGAAAATGCCTCTTTACCCAGTTAGCAGTCCCACCCCCTTCTTTAACTGCTTGGTCTCGCTTCGCTGATTAAATCCTCTTAGGGTGGCTCCTCAGCTTCACTGAGAGATCAGGTTACATTCTGTTGATAGAATTCTATAAAGAGGGGAAGGGTGAAGCGGGGGAGAGAGCTGCTGGAAGGAGACTAAGGCACAGAAACACAGAGATGCTGTGGGGAAGTCTTTCCTCCCACTTCCGTGCTGCTGGGGAGGGGCACATAAGTGGACAAAAAGGCATTTTTCTCTTTTTTATCCTTACTTTTGGAAAGCTGTTCATAATTAGAGGTACTCTTTAATTCCATGTTCTGTAATGTACTATACAAATGGGATCAGGGGCATCACTAAAAGCTCATGGGTCCTGGTGCAAGAGTTCAGCTTGGGCCCCCGCCTCCCTGAGTGCTTTGTGTCCAGGGGCCAGGAAGCACATAGCCTTGGTGCTGCCTGAGGCAAAAATTTGAACGGTACCCCCTATGCCAAATTCTTGACCTAACCCCTTCCCCTCCAGCGAGAGGTGTAACTTGACCAGCATGCACTTTCTATAATACTGGTGTCTTCTTATGTGGTCTTTGGGCCCCCCTAGTGAGTACAGGATGTTAAAAATGTAATGAACATGGTTCATCATATCAGGTTCTAAAATGATAGCTAATATTCTTTTATTTTGACACAATTTTTAAAAACATTTCCACTGAAACTACAAATTCACCTTGGTTTCTTGATTGTCTGGTTAAAATATTAACTTACAGCTGCTATTTTTAGTGGACAAGTTTATATGTTGCGATAAGACTTGATAAAATCTGCTTATCTGTGAAAATCAGAAAACTTGTTTAGATTTGGATAATTGTATCCAGGCAGGGTAATGCTCGGTGATCTGAACAGCCTGGACTACATCCTGTACAATGGGGCAGATTTACGAATGCTGCTTGATATTTAGACGGTGTAAACTTAGATAAGATGCAACACTAGACATTTATCACAGAAGTGTACTCTGTGAGTTAGGTATGGCGCATCTTGCTGGAGGTTAGAAACTTTATTCTTCCTTGTGCCAGCTCAAGGCTTAATGATTTACTTGAAACCTTTTTTTTTTTACGTTGAAAAAAAAATCCCCAAAAAACGAGTGCATGCCATTAATAAATTTAGCAGAATTTTTCACCTCGATAAATTTTTATTTTTATTTTTCTAGACTTTTTGAAAAGTGACTACTGAAGCGCAAGAAGTGCCTAAAATAGAAAATAGTGTAATGGCATGTGCGTTTTGTGGCTCATTTTAAGTCAGAATTCTGACACATTTAAAATAGCAAATCTGCCCAAACGTATCCACTTCTCGGCTGTGAGCAGGACTTGCTATGGATCAGTTTGGAACCACTAAATGTAAACAAAAATGTTCTCATTCACTGACAGCAAACAAATCTAAGGCATTTAAAAATTACATATACTAGTCAATAATTTATAATAACTAATAATAATCACTGTGCTTAAGTGTACCAAAGCAACAGACTTAAGCTACTTTGACATCAGAGCTTTGTATTCCGGTTTTGAGATCTGGCAGAGGATCTTAAAACCGGAGAAAAACGCTTCCGTTATGTCCCCATGCATTGTTAATGGGGACAAAACAGATCCGGTTTGTTCCGTTTTGTGACCGTACACAAAACTGCTGCAAGCTTACATTGTTTTTAGTGTTGGATCCGGTTTGTTCAGTTTCAATTTAATACAACCGCATTCGAAAAGAATGGATGCATCCTGATGTATTAAATGGAACGTAAGAGCTTTGCTCCGGTTTTGAAATCCTCTGCCATATCTCAAAACCGGAATACAAATCGCAGAAGTGAAAGTAGCCTAATAGAGGCCACCCTGAAATGACAACTTAGCACCTCTCAATGAGATGTTACATGGATTTAACTGTAGGGGAGACAACCTATGGGAACCCACTGATCATGAGATCAGGGGTCCAGTATCTGCCCGTTTGAATGGAATAGCGCTCTGGCACTTTCACTGACACTAATCAGACTGTTGTCATTCTGGGACATCACTTAAAAAAAATGATAAACTGGCCACTATATGTGAGACACCACTCTAACCTGTTATAGGGACTAAAAATCATTAGTACAAATTAAATTATGATGTAATTCATTTTGATGGCTCCTAAACATAGTACGTTATGTCAACAGACAGATAGAGACTACCATAGAGTGCACAGGAAACTACAGAGGTCAGAAATGGAAAAATCCATCAAATTGCTACTGTCAATGGTATAGTTTCATTCCATTATACTAATTTCTGAAATTTCCACTGCCGAGTTCAACTTAGGCTGGCAAATCCCAGGTCATTGTCATACTACAGCTGACTACAGACTAAACAAGTGAGGTCACCGCAGCAGTAAATCTCTTCAACAGCAATGATAAAGATACCAACAATACTGGTTCTAGCTCACACCTCTACAAACCTTTGATGTGGTGCAATAGGGGATGTATCGAGTTTTCAGAAGGCAATAACACTTCCTTATTCTCCCATACAAGAACTGAGGTATCCATCAAGACTGTGCCAAACTTAGTAAGCTGTTTAGATGCCATAATGATTCTGTACAAGATCTCTATGAATTAAAATATTGGGAGCCACAAGAACCCACTGGTATAGAGCAGGTACAATGCACATGGAGTGGATGCTTTCAGGTAGATGACGGTTAGCTGATGTCTACCTGTAGGTGACCAGAACACACCACCTTGAAGGCATGGGCCAAGCTGTTTGAAAGTCCGAGGTGCAATGGCTGTGGGGTGCCTGAACTGTCAGGGGGTGGGAGACAACTGAGTGATAGCACATTTGTACGCACTTCACTTTTCTAACATTTAAGCACATTCACCAGTTTGCCTGGGACTTTAGGCTAGGCAAGATGAAATTTTTTTATAATTCTGGCCGAATATGTGGGCTGGCACACAATTAGTTTAATCATTTATTTACTGTGTGTTCATGTTTTACATTTGTCACAAGGACCATACAGGATGTGGTGCCCTTATGGCATTTCCCTCCTGGAGGCCTGGGGGGATTGTGTGTGACCATTGGATTTGTCACCCCCCTTCCCAACCGCTCCCAAACTTATGGTTCCTCCTTTAGGAGGCCCTTCTATTATTCTTGCGCATTTTTGTGTGGCATGCTGCATTTATTTGCACTTGAGCGAAGAAAGTAGCAAACTTAAGTGTTCAATAAAACAAAGAAAAAAACTTGGTGATTTACTAATACTGGTACACTGTATATATAGTGGTATACTGTACTGTATACAGTGGTATACTGGTATACAGTGTGATCTGTATCCATCAACAGGGGTAAGAGGTAAGTTTTTGTCCAGCCACCTCTCGGCATGTTTGCCGTGCTGCGGCTGCATATCCGGCCCCTCCCCATTATAGTAAATAAGGCCAGGGCGGACTTCGGGCAGCATACGTGAGAAAGCACTAGTACGGAACAGCCTGCCGGACAGGACTAACACCAGTGTAAAAGAAGCCTAATGCAGCTGAAGAGGAAATGAAGCAGCCACATCTCGTCTGGACCCAGGCAGGCAAGCCCACAGTGAGTGCCAGTGCAGTGGAGAGGGCGGCATCAGTGAAGCGAAGAAGGCTAAGTACTATGCAAAAAGTTAGCACCATAAGTTAATTAGATGAAATGCCTGGAGAACCCCTTTAAGTAGGATATCATTTTCTGATGATACATTCCCTTTTACAGCAGCAATGTGTAGCCAGCTGATAAATTACAGAACACTTTATAAACATGATTAAATTCTATTCCATCTAACATCCAGACAAATGCATTCATCGAACAACTTGCTTGCTGGCTGAAAGTAACTAGTTTAAAAACGTGTCACAAAAGCAGATATGTGTGACATTGGCTCTAATTTGCTTCTGTGAGAAAATCTTCATCTAGGTATACTGCACTGCTGCCAAAATTCCCCGCCATTATTAATCCTTTAAAATGGTCAGTGGTAAGATATACACGTGGGAATAAATGAACAAAACAAAAGAAGGAAAATGTATGTCAGAAGGTGACGCAAAAAATGCTGTCGTGTTTCAATAAAATGCTTACTACTATCTGTTTGGAATATGCACAGTAGCCTTTAAAGGGCATCTGTCAGCAGATGTGTACATGTTAAACTGTGACCTGTTGCATGTGCGCTTGGTAGCTGAAGGCATCTGTGTTGGTCCCATGTTCATATGTGCCCGCATTGCTGAGAAAAATTAAGTTTTAATATATGCAAATGAGCCTCTAAGAGCAACGGGGGCGTTGCTGTTACACTTAGAGGCTCTGCTCTCTCTGCAACTGTTGGGCCCTCTCCAATTTGATTTACAGGAACAGGCAGTGTAAACGTTATCACACCTGCCTAACCCTGTCAATCAAAGTGGAGAGGGCAGAGCTCTTAGAAGCTCATTTGCATATATTAAAACTTCGTATTTCAAAGGAATGTGGACACATATGAACATGGGACCAACACTGATGTCTTCAGCTGCCAAGCGCACATGTAACAGGTCAGCCAGTGTCATAGGTACAAAGCTGCTGACAGATGTCCTTTAAAGATAATATAAAATATGCCAATAATGTAAGATAATACTGTCCTAGAAAATACAGGCTTTATAAACATAATAGCTTTATTGTACAGTCACTGCTATGTTCACGTCATCTCAATAAATCTGTTTCTACTCTCCAACTCTCAAGAGATATCCAACCTTTTGTAGGTCACAAGACTCTTTCAAACACAGCAGATGGTGTTGGACCACACTAAGCATTAAAAGGGAAAAAGCCTATTAAAGATTTGATGGATTGATATGGCTTTTAGCCTACTCTCAACTTCTAGTGACATGGTTTTGACCCTGCGGCCACACTTTAGCAGTGCTACAACATCCCTGGTGACACAAGTGACCAATAGGTTTCCCTGTGTTTGTGTGGTTTTCTATCACACACCGTAAACG
Organism: Bufotes viridis; assembly: GCA_033119425.1. Lineage (NCBI taxonomy): Eukaryota > Metazoa > Chordata > Amphibia > Anura > Bufonidae > Bufotes > Bufotes viridis. Next base: position 118,257,382 of record CM065593.1, on the reverse strand, counting down.
TACTGAGAAATGAATTTATCAATGGGGACAGCAACTGGTGTCAGCGCTGAAGATCTCTGGACATGGCAGCATAAGCTGGAACTATATAAAATAAATTGTGCCACCGGTTGGGAAACATTCATTATACACAATATACACAATTCTGCTTTATTACAACATTTTAAAGTCTAGAACCTAACTGGCTGAAGGACATCACCAACATTTCACCGCTGATTCTTAAGAACATTATAAAACAGTTAAAGGGGTTGTTTGACCCAAAATGAAACTCAAGCAGAGACAGTTTATAACAAAATCGTGTAAATGAAGTCATTCAGCTAATGAAGGTCCCTTCAATCCAGCACTCCTGCCTTACCTTTTTCTTCCCCCGTAAGACGTGCAGTGATGCCATTCTGTTCCAACTAGTGTGACGGCTGCAGTAAATCACTGGCCTCAGTGGTTATGTATGTCAGAACAGCACATGACATGACTGCTAAATCTCCGGAGTGACACAGTGTTCTTGCACATTTGTATATTGAGGCCAGTGATTGGCTGCAGTGGTCACGTGAATGGAAACAGCACTAAATGGACAACCTCAATAAATTCTTAATTCGTAGATTATGTTTTCTCTTGTAATTTCTGGACACAGACAATTATCTTGGAGATGACACTGGGAGGTATCTATAGGGGGTTCAGCAATAGCACCCCCACCTGGGCAGTACTGGTATGATATCAAGTAATGTGAAAAGACACATGTATTTCCACTAATTCTACCAGCCATTAGTCTAAAGACTCTCATATTTCCTTTAAAGGCTATAGACACCTTTGCATCCACTTTTTTTTATTTGAGCTGAATGTGTTTTGGGCTAAAAAAAACTATTTTGCAATTGAGTTTAAGTAAAGTGTGCCCTAAGCCTTTAAAGGGGTTGTCTAATCTTAGACATGGGTAGCATATCTCAAGGATATGTCGCCAATGTCAGATAGGTGTAGATCCCCAGGTTCCATCACATTATAAACACTATTATATGAAACACTTTACTCCTAAAGAATACTTTTTTGAGGTATGCTTGTAATTTTTAAGCACAGCAGTAATGTCCTTCCTTATGTCTCTATTAGGTTCCTGCTTTCATTGTTGGGTTGTGGTTAATGTTGTGTGATTGAATTTGAAAGATTGTAGCATGACTCGCCACCACATAGGGAGCGTCAGTACGGTACTTTTAGACTAGGTGCCCAACACGTTCTGGGATTACATTAAATGGCACCATATGAAATAATTGGCTAAATGTTTGCCCTAGACATAGGCAACTATATGCCTATACTCGCGTCTGCATATTAGACATTTTTCCTGTACTGCATACAGTTTAATGGCGAGTGTTGCAGTTTTGGCTCATGAATCCTGATTTACAACAGCCAAACTAATTTCTAGTAGAGATACTATGGATTTTGTCTGGGTTATGAAAGTCTATCTGCATGACAGACGTGTACGTCGGCAGATTTTCCAAGAGTATATGTCAAAGGTTCAACAGAAACGTGTTGTAAATCGAGCCGTATCTTTGTCAGTTTGCGATAAGAGAGGTCTTATAATAGAGTTTGCTCACGTACAACCCATATATAGATTACTATATTTGAAATAAATCTGTAGTAACTGAATTAAGGAGACATAAAATTTATATGTAGTCCTCAAAAGAAAGCCAAGAACAAAGCCATCCTCTAAAGGCAGATTTTTATTATTCCCAGACAGCCATACAGACAATTGTTTTTACCTCCAAGCAAAGGCTTCGAAGCTTGAAAAGGAGCCATCTTTTTTAACCCCTTCCCAACCACCTCACATAAATTTATGATGGTGGTCGGGCATTTAAAAATGGTGCCCGCTCGCAAGCGGGGCAGTGGCCACAGCTGCTTGGTGCCTGCTGTTTTAAATAGCAGACACTCTGGACTAATGTATGCGATCGACGATAACGTTGAACGCATACATTTGATCCCTCAGATACTATGGTCAAATGTTATCAAAGCATCTTGGAAGTTAAAGACTAGGAGCACGCACTCCTGACCATGTACTGGGTGAGCCGGATGTACTGTGCAGCAGTCACTGTACTCAGGAGTGGAACAGGGCTGCCACACATTAGTTCCTATGGATCCCATGTCTGTTGCAGGGCTCCATAGAAATTTTGTGTATTTTTCATAAACTCCAAAGCTAATGTTGAAAAATTTACATCATGGGTATCGCTGCATGCAAAAACACACATACTATTAAAATACAAAAATATTTATCTCATATGCCAAATGGCGAAACAGAAATAAACGTCAAAATGGCCAATTTGCCGTTTTTTGGGTTGCTTCACCTCTAACAATTTTTTTTATAAAAAGCGATCAAAAACTCTTGCACACCTCAGAATGGTATCAATGAAACGTACAGATCACCCTGCAAAAAACAGCTCTATGAACATAAAAATAAAAAAGTTGTAGGGGTCACAATATAGCAATGGAAAAAAATAAATAAAATTCCCCACATTTTTAATTTATTTTCAGGATTAAAATGCAAGAAAAACTATACATATGTGGTGTCTTTGTAAAAGTAATAGGTCAATTTTACCGCATAGGAACTCTTACTGCATTTTCTATGGGGTTTTGTCCTACCTCTTGGATTAGTAAGAGGGTCAGTTCTGATTGTGCCCCTAGACCCAATGATACCACCTTATGGTTACAGTATATTAGAAGGCACAGAGATTGGCGGTTACAGAGTTCCTTAAAGTCACAAAGCTTGGCAGCTACTATTAGCAATGGAAGTCCCTCATTAAGGGCACATAGTGTATTTGTAACAGTGTCACAAGGGCACACAGCATATTGGTTACAGTCTCTCAGAGGGCATACAGCTTATTGGTTATAGTCTCTCTCAGAGAGCACACATCCTATTGGCTTCAGTCTCTCTAGGCCACAAATTGTATTGGTCAAGGTTTAACCACATAAAGTGTGTGTTTGTGTGTGTGGGGTGAGGGGGGCACTGTGGTACTGTGTTTTTAAGACTAAGGCCTCTTTCACACTTGCGTTCTGAGGATCCGGCAGGCACTTCCATCCCGCCGGATCCGTCAGAACGCAAGTCGCCTGAAAGCATTAGAAGGCTGATCAGGATCCTGATCAGTCTTCAAAATGCTTTGAGGTTACTATGGCAGCCAGGACGCTATTAAAATCCTGGTTGCCATAGTAGTAATGGGTAGCGGGGGAGCAGTATACTTACAGTCCGTGCAGCTCCCGGGGCGCTCCAGAATGACGTCAGAGTGACCCATGCGCATGGATCACGTGATCCATGCGATCACGTGATCCATGCGCGTGGGGCGCCCTGACGTCACTCTGGAGCGCCCCGGGAGCCGCACGGACGGTAAGTATACTTCTCTCCTGCCTCCCCACTACACTTTACCATGGCAACCAGGACTTTAGCGTCCTGGCTGCCATGGTAACCAGTCTTTCAATGGGCATGAATTCCGGATCCGGCCTTGCGGCAAGTGTTCAGGATTTTTGGCCGGAGAAAAAAGCGCAGCATGCTGCGGTATTTTCTCCGGCCAAAAAACGTTCCGGTCCTGAACTGAAGACATCCTGATGCATCCTGAACGGATTTCTCTCCATTCAGAATGCATTGGGATAATCCTGATTAGGATTTTTCCGGCACAGAGCCCCGATGACGGATCTCTATGCCGGAAAACAAAAACGCAAGTGTGAAAGAGCCCTAAGGCTACTTTCACACTTGCGGCAGGACGGATCCGACAGGCTGTTCACCCGTCCTGCCGCTATTTCACTATGCTGCCGGACTATAATGGGGGCAGAGTTACGGCGCAGCACGGCAGTGCACGGCGAGAGGCTGCCGGACTAAAACCACGACATGTCCGATTTTTTAGCCCGGCTGCCTGTTGCCGTGCACTGCTGTGCTGTGCCGTAACTCCGCCCCCATTATAGTTAATGGGGATGGAGCGACAGTCCGGCAACACGGTGAAATAGCGGCAGGGCGGATCCGACAGGGTGAACAGCCTGTCAGATCCGTCCTGCCGCAAGTGTGAAAGTACCCTAAAACTGACATAAAAGGATTCCAGATTACATCTGTTTTCACAGCATCTGTCATAATGGGGGCGATTTCTTATGAGAGTATTTTTTGCTTTGTGTTGCTGAAATTTTGGGTAAATTTATTAAATGTCACAGGATGTTTATTAACCCTTTCACTCCCGGAGTTTTTTTTTTTTTAGTTTTTTTTTTAGTTTTCATTTTGCGCTCCCTGCCTTCCCAGAGCCATAACTTTTTTATTTGTCTGTTCACATAGCCATGTGAGGGCTTGTATTCTGCGGGAAAAATTGTACTTTCCAACGACATCATGTAATATTGCATATGATGTAGCGGAAAGCGGGAAAAAAAATCCAAATGGGGTGAAATTGCAAAAAAACGCAATTCCAATTTTTGATTTACGACATTCGACGTGCGTAACTGACCAGTTACTTTTATTCTACAGGTTAGTACGAATCCGGCGATACCTTATATGTATCGTTTTTCTTGCGCTTTGATAAATCAGTTTGATTTTTTTGTCACCATATTTTGACCCCTATAACTTTTTTGTAATTATGTGTACGGAGCTGTTTGGGGCAAATTTTTTGCGGGCGATCTGAACTTTTCTTTAATACTATTCTGGGGTGTGTATGACTTTTTGATCACTTTTTACTTAATTTTTTAATGTTTTTACACTTTTTTATAGTTCCCATAAGGAACTATAACAATCAGTCATCTGATTGCTATTATCATAGACTCCAATGCACTTGCATTGGAATCTATGATGATTTTACTACTTTCCTATGGAGCCCTAATACAGGCAAGGGCTCCATAGGAAATACTATGCAGCAGCCTCCTGTCATTCACAAAGACAGGGGCTGCTGCACACAAACTTTGGCTCCTCCGATCGCCACACTGGGGAGCCAGAGCACCACTGAAATCGCTCGCTTTAGGTTTTCAGCACGCTCAGATGCCGTGGTCAGGATTGACCACTTCATCTGAGGGGTTAAATGTCCGTGATCGGCATTACTGCCGGTTGCAGACATGAGCCGTGGGTGTACGCTATAAGAAGCAGGCGCCCACCCGCAGAAATGGTGCCTGCAGCGCTCAGGATCAGGTGCCATTTTTAAAGACCCGGCCAGCGCCATACTATTGCGGCACTGGTCGGGAAGGGGTTAAATTTGGTGCATCTTTAGGTCTAACAAGTCTGTCTTGAAATGATACTCCACTTTCTACACCAACCGTTCACTGGAGAAAGATTCAGACAATATTTGTGAGTTTAAAAAAAGTCTGAGTTGAAATATCTGGTTCGTCAATCAGTTCGACAGGCTAACCAAGCCCACATCACTACCCACTTTTAAAGACTGAAGTGAGTGGAGTAAAAATTCGAAATGTCTTAAAATTTCTGTGCATGTAAGCCCAAAAAAGTCTCATAGCTCTATTTTGAAATTCTTTTAAGCCAAAATTCTGGAAGGCAGGTTCTGATAATGTCCATTGTTTGATTTTTGATAATTAGTAATCAGTTTTCAATCAATTTAACTCAGTTGCTAAGAAAATAAAAACTGTGGAAAATTGCATTCAACCCTATTTTGTAGAGATACAAAATAAATGAGAACATTACTTATAGAGCTGATAATATAAAACAGCAAAGATTTCAGATGTAAGGGAGTATGTGCATGTCGCTAGGGATCAGGCTAGGTTCACATCTCCGGCATGTAAATGCGGTAGTCTGTTCTGGCAGTGGTATTTGTCTGGCAGAAAGCCACGTTAATGTCGGATCCCTTTTAGATCCCATTATAGTCAATGGAGATCTGGCGGTGCTATGCTGGATATGGTAACTTCAGCAGTCTGCTCTCTGCCTGAAAAAACGAATGAATTCCACGAATGAATTTACACGCCCAAGATTTGAATGTAGTCTAACGTTCTTTGAAGGCTATGTAAACATTTTTAAACAATTTTTTGCATTTCACTCATTTTTGGCTAAAAATCATATTTTCAATTGGCCTTAACTAAAAATATTGAACCATTCTGTCACAAAAGGTTAAGTGTTTTTTTAACTGTGTGTCTGGTACTTTCACTTTGTGCTAGTCATCTAATAATCCTCATCTCTAAACTACTGAGAGGTCACTTATTTAATCCACATACATATCAGTAAGATAACAACTAAGCTATAATGAGTGTTTATAAGGTCAGAGAGCAGAGATAAGGAGCCCCACTACTCCCCAGATGACGAAAAACACTAAAAATCCACTGGCTGCTACTACAGCATCTCAGCTCTGTACACAAAAAAGGATTCCATATTTTTAGTAAAGACCAACTGAAAAAATGATTTTAGCTCAAAATAAGTACAATGCAATAAAATTGTCCGTAAAGGTGTACATATCCTTTAAAGACTATCTAAATCGAAAAGAAAGGGCTCATGCTGAATTGTTGCATTTGTACTATAAAAGACAAATCAATACAATTATGTTGAGAAACAAGTCAAGATTAAATCACTAAGATATTGACTCCTTTCGTCAACTCCAGGTTTGAATGTGCCTTGATTTTGATCCATGGGTAACATTCAGGTGCATGAGTCAGTGATAGGTAGGACTCACAGCCTCCTCCCTCCTCCCATTGTATGTGTGATTTAACGCTGGAGGTAACTGGGAGCTGTTCACTGTGTGTCGGACTTTATGTCCCTATCTGTAATTGCCCATATGGCATAGGTAGGTTAGAGTTAGGTCCCGTGCCACTTTGAGAGACCTTGACGGGGTGCGCGGGCTCCGCTCTGTTCTTGATATACGAATATATTGGCGAAAGTCTCATTTTAATATCAGTGTGAGGGTTGAACCATATATTGTCAATTGCATTTACCATTGTAGTGCATCATCTTCTGTAAATTTCAGTTTTATATAGCAAATCACATCCACACATTTGGGTATCCTGTGTAGAATGTATTTGTGGTACATGTGGTCTGCTGCGGGCATCTGCCATTTGACCGATGAACATGACATTCCATGGCCTGTGAGAAGACCACGGTGCTACTATGAGTGCAGGTGTATTCTCAAACAGCTGATCGGCGGGGTTCCTGGGTGTGGGACCCCCACAAAAAGATACTGATGACCAGAGGATAGATAATCAGTTACAAAGTCTTAGGCCCTTTGCAGACTAGCGTGAGCGTATTAGGTCCGGATGCGCTGCGGATGCGTTCAGTGAAAACTGCGCAATTTCACACACAAAGTCATTCGGTTTTGTTTGCAATTGGGTTCAGTTTTTAGCGCGCGGGTCCAATGCGATTTAATGCTTTTTGCACATGCGTGATAAAAAATGGAATGTTTACAAACAACATCTCTTAGCAACCATCCGTATAAAACGCATTTCATGCAGCCCCATTCACTTCTATGGGGCCAGCGTTGCGTGAAAATCACAGAATATAGAACATGCTGTGATTTTCACGCAACGCCGCACAAGTGATGCGTGAAAAACAACGCTCATGTACACAGACCCATTGAAATGAATGGGTCAGGATTCATTGCGGGTGCAATGCGTTCACGTCACGCATTGCACCCGTGCGGAAAACTCGCTCGTGTAAAAGGGGCCTTAGAAAACCTCTTTAATACAGCTCTGAGCCTGTTTTAACAAAATGTCATTAACGGACAACTCCTTTTAGGTTTTAATTTAATGGGTGCATGTGAACCATGTCACTGACACTACATTAGGCCGCTTGCACACGGACATTTTTTTTTTCCGTTTCCATTCTGTTTTTGTGGATTCCGTTTGCGGTCCGTATGCAGAACCATTCATTTCAGAATGTACTCCGTATGCATTCCGTTTCCGTATTTCCGTATATCCATTCCGTTGAAAGATAGAACTTGTCCTATTATTGCCCGCAAATAACGATCTGTGGCTCCATTCAAGTCAATGCGTCCGCAAAAAATACAAAATGCATACGGAACACATTTTGCGGATCCAAATTTACTTTGCCCATATGTTTACTGTTAAAACACATTACATTATTGATAAATAATTTTATGTTTCTGTTTGCGATCCACAAACAACAGATCGCATACGGAAACCACACAGAGATTTTTTGCGCAACTACGGAATGGAAACGCAACGGAAATGGAAACACAACGGAACAAAGAAAGGAACAACGGATCTGTTAAAAAAGAACTGCAAAATACTCAAAAAGCCATACGGTCGTGTGCAAGAGGCCTTACTCTGTACAATTCTGTAGCTTGTTTTCAGGATTTACTAAGGCTGGTTATTGGATTGTGGTCCGGGCCTACAAAATATCGACAATCCCATTAATGCTATTAAGTATATTCCCCTATGGAGCAGCAGACGGCATAACACAATTTAGTTTATGGACACAGAACAGACACCGTCTAATGCACACATTACCTCAGGGATACTAAATGCTTCCTCAATCAATAAACTCTAATTGGATGCACATAATTTAGCATTTTGTAAAATAAATAGCACTGCAGCAGCGGCTTAGAAAGGAAGAGGAACAGGGAAATCAGCGCCCAGAGCTTGTCCTTAAGTTATTTATAAAGCTGAATACAGATGCTTCCTTATCACACACTTCCTTGTTTTCCTCCTTCCTTTGAATAAGTCTTTTGTGACATAGACAAACATTACCATAGCGAGCACAAATATTCATATATTTACTGCAATAAATGTTAGTGAGATGAAGCACCAGGACGGATGTACAGAACAAATTGTGCACTAGAAATTCTGCTGATTCAGCTTTTTCCCAATTATTATTAGTGCTATTGATTTATTCAAACTTGACAAAAGGGAAGAATTTGATTAACCATAATCCACAAAAATGCAGTTCAGCCCTTAAAGGAAACCCACCACATTGAGTATCTTTGAGCAGTATGATACAGAGCAGGAGGAGCTGTGCAGTATATGGGTTTGTGGAAAAATGTTTTTAAAGGAAATAAAGGCAACATGTCTTCAGAAAACGGCCCATGGTTTAAATCAAGTTTTTATGTTAAATGGGGATGAGCGAACCCGGTGAAGTTCTGGTTCGCCGTGTTCAGCCTAACTTCAGGTCAAAGTTCTTGACCCAAACATTAAAGTCAATGGGGACCCTGCAAAAGGACCTGCAATGACGTCACCGTGCTCATGAGCGCAGTGACGTCATTGCAGGTCCTTTTGCAGGTCCTAAAGAAAGAAGAGGATAACGGCTGCGCGATCAAGTGGATGAGGTGAGTTTTTTTTATTATTTTTAACCCCTCAATGGCCATTTTATTTAGCATTCTATCTTAAGAATGCCATTATTTTCCGTTATAACGGAAAATAATAAAATCACCCGAAGACCGAACCCGAACTTCAGTGAAAAAGTCTGGGTTCAGGTCCGGGTACCCGAACTCGCAAAGTTTGGTATGAATTTGAACTTGCAGTTTGGGTTCGCTCAACCCTAATGTTAAACATATTTTTAACTAATTTTTGGAGATGTTGTTTTTAATTTTCCATATCTATATTTTTAAGAAAAATCCTAAAATCCTGCACTTTTTGGAATTGGCCCCAAACTTAATAATAGGAACCACTTCTTGGTCTGTACAGATCACTTTTCAACAGTCATCTTACTACCATCAGAAGCAGGATTACAATGACCAGTAACACTTCTGTAACTAGGTAAAACAGGATCCGCCTTTCATAGCTTATCTATTCTTTCCATGCACAGTGACCTATGCACAGGTCACAGAGCATGCCTAGAAAACTCTCATAGAGTCAATGAGCCCCTCCAGACTATTGGGTCGGTGGCCCATGGTGACTACTGTAAGGCATATCTCTAAGAGCTCATGCAAACAGCTGTAGCCGTTTTTGCAGTAGGCAAATTGCAAATCTGCAAAACAGGGATGCCAGCCATGTGCCTTCCACATTTTACAGAACGGAACATCTGGCCCATAATAGAATAGTCATATCTTTGTCCATAAGGCAGACAAGAATAGGACATGTTCTATATTTTTGTGGATGCCACCAGGGGTGTCATTAGCTCAAAACATTCGGGGCTGAGGCCCCGAATGTTTAGCCTTCTGTGCAGCCCCACATATCATCCCCCAACCCCCCTTGTACTTGTTCTACTACTTGCAGCCTGCACGGGCATGAATTCAAAACTTCAGTCACTTCAATCAGCAATTCTGTTCCCGCCGTGGGAGTTCACGGGTCTCGCGGGATCACGACCCGCAGAACAGATGGTGTTCTAGCAGTATTCCACTCACAGCAGTAATATCTATAGCTTTTGATAACAGACTACCTTTCTGACTCCATTTTCTCAGCCTTTAAAGATTCTGGAATTTCCTTTCTTTCTCTCTCTCTCTCTCTCTCTCGCTCTTTCTATTTCTCTCCAGGAGTACTCAAGTGTAAAGATGGTTAAATCTTGGTAGTTTATGCAGAGATGGTTAGTAGCTTTAGGCCTAGTGGTGAGGAGTGAAGTATATGGACTTTGTTGCCTCTCATCTTCTCCTCTTACTCTCCTAGACTAGACTGAGCTAGGGATGGAGCTAACAGTCCACACCTCAGCTTCCTAAGGAGCTGTACCAGAGTTAGCTAGCTCAATCTCTCCCATAAATTACCATACTAGGAATACAAAGCATAAAATGACATATAGATGAATAAAAAAAAATGTGCAAGTACCCCAAATTTCTAACTATTCATATTCCAAATAATTTAAAATCTATAAATTTTCTCGCCAAACCTGACACTCTCAACTTTTGCCATAATTCTTTGACTAGGTGTGAGCATTGTTTTCCTTTCAGAATGGTACGCAGCAGAAGTTTTTACACCGTTCCATTGGTCAATCCTTCATTAGTCTCATACTTCAGATAAAAAGCTCACTTGACAAACAATCTATAAATACATATGAAGAGCTTTCTTTGCTCGTAACGATACTGAGTATCACTTATGTTCCTACACTTTTCAGAATCTTACTCAGAAACTTGAAATTGCATGTTTAGATTTTTGTGGACGAACGGTTCAGCAGCATTTTTCAGAGTCCCGCAGGCAGTTTAAAACTGAGCGACCCAGGTGGGACTTGAACCCACAATCCCCAGCTCCGGAGGCTGCACATCAAACTGATATGACGCTGATTTTCTGACATAAAACATTGCCATTGTTGTGCACATCCTCTTGCAGTGCAGGGGCAAAGACTAGCATAAAATGCTGCTCATTGATAAATTCCCTCCTATATATCCATCATCTCAGCTCCTCCTAGTCTATAACATGCTGCCTGCAAATCAGACACCATGTTCAACATGACAGCTTCCCTCGAAGGTTTCTGCCTACATTATGAATGTATGTGGCTTGCTTACAAAAACCTGTGAAGGAAAAATTAATTCTTTCATAAAAGATGACAAAACAAGAAAATAAATTTCCTGACTTCCTTGGTTTTTTCCATACCATTAACCATTATACCAGTTTCTGCAATTGTCAATTTTCAAAAAACAATCCATATACTCTAGACAATGTCTTCAACAAATGGTCTCTCCTCCTCCCCCCTACTGTACCAATTTCCATGGAAATATGGAAAGTGTTGTAGTGATAGAAAATAATAAAGAATGGTTTATGGAGAGAAGGTTAAGTCCAACATTTTCCTTGTTGGCTTTGCTAATTCTACCTCTTCATAAAGCCATGTAATTATCCAGAAGTAGACATAAACAGCATACCGAGATAGAAAGAAAGTCACTGTACAAATGCCAAGAGGTAATGTTGAATTTAGGAACATGTACAGCAGTGTGCAGAAAAAGCAAAGCAACACAAAAAGTAAAAAAAATTAATAAATAATAGTAATAATAAAATAAAACACTTAGTATTTTAGCCCATATTTTACCGGATCAGCCTCATAACTTACATTTTTGGGGACAAAGGTAAGCGGACAATCCTCCTAATTATTGAGTTCAGGAGTTTCAACCACATCCATTGCAAACAGGTGCATAAAATCAAATAGACAGCCTTGTACTCTATTGGGGGTAGTGTGAAATATTGTGGAAATTAAATCATGGTATAGGGTTGTTTTCAGGGTTTGTGTTAAGCCCCTTTTTCCACTAAAGGGAAATCATAAGCACACTAAAACATTTTAGAAAATTGTAAGCTTCCAACTTCGTGGCAATAATTTGGGGAAAGCCATCGCCTGTTCCTGTGCGCAACGTGAAGTTCATAAAGACAAGGGCCCTGATTTATCATGCTTTCACTCCACAATTTTGGCTTCAAAAATTCGCAAAATGGGGCTTACTTGTGAAAAAATTTTGCAACTTTTTGCATTTTTACATAATTCATTCCAGTTTCTAAATATGGGTCAGAAAGTGGGCATGGTTAGCTCTACTAATGAATTTAATTCCAGATTTATTTCTGAGACTTTTTAAAACTAAAGTCACAATCTCACTCCAGTAGGTGGGTGGAGAAGGTAAACTGGAGTAGCTTTTACAGACAAAAGTGTTAGGTTTAAGAATGAGACAAATTTATAAAGCATGCAACATTTGATAAAGTATGTCAACACAGACTCAAGGAAAACTGACTTCAAATGTTACCCTCATGATAAATTCCTCTCATGGTTTATTAATTTTAGTGTGGACAAGCTTGAGGGACTTGCCCAGAGCCAAGACATCAAACCCCATCCAACACCTTCGAAGTGAATTAGAAAAACAAACTGTGAGCCGGACCTTCTTGTCCAACATCAGTGCCTGATCTGACAATTCCTTTTTTGGCTGAATGGGCATAAATTCTTGCAAAATCTTATAAAGTCCTCCAAGAAGGGTTGGAGGCTGTTGCAGCCACAATAAGGGGTGCAACTCCAAATTTCCTTCTGTGATTTTGGATTGACATGTCCAACAAAATTATGGTGGGATGTCCAAATAATCTGGGCCATATAGTGTACCTTACTTCAACTTTTTTATGATTTTTTTGCACCCATACAATCAACAATAAAGTTAAAGTGTAACTGTCATTTTTTTAATGCGTAGGGGCAGTGATGCTGACCATTTTTGTAATATACTTTAATTACTGAAATTGTACATTTCCATTAGAAAAATAGCTCTAAAGTGGCCCATTTTGAGCCTTAGCAACGCTCCTCTGTCTTCTGTTTACATAATACAGTCAGTGTTGAGCTAGTCTCCACAGTTATGTAAACAGAAGACAGAGGAGCGTTGCTAAGGCTCAAAATGGGTGACTTTAGAGCTATTTTTCTAATGGAACTGTATAATTTCAGTAATTAAAGTATATTACAAAAATGGTCAGTATCACTGCCCCTACACATTCCAAAAATGAAAAAAAAAGAATGACAGTTACACTTTAAGCAATCGATTTGACAAGACCGTTTGTGATTTACCAGAAACCCATGTAGCGTAAAACTGCCAATAGCGATAAGACAGATTTCTTCCTCAGTTAAGCTATTAACATGCTCCACCTGATAAGGGCCCCTTTACACGGGCCAATTATCGTGAATGAGAATGGTGTGTGAACAAGGTCTGAAAAGGTATTAAGCAGCCTACAGCCTATTTCTGTGATTCTTGTTTTATATGTATTGAATGTGCCATTGCATATGGCTGGTAAACATTCTGTTGCACCTGGAAGCCGGTGTCACATGGTCTGTTGTAGGTGTAGCTTGCGGCCTCATTTGTTCCCCATTGCATTGTTGGTCCTGCAATGCAGGTGAGTGGGAGTGGGCTGTAGGCTGCTTAATACCTTTTCAGACCTTGTTCACACACCATAAGTAGTCTAGTGGTAGGACCCCATGTCATGCTGAGATACCGTGAAGTGGTGCTTGAAGGGGCTCCGATATGTTCCTGATTGGAAATATTGGCGAATCTCTCAGCTTTTAACATCCGAGTGAGGGATTAGCCAGTGTTGTCAGTTGCTTATCCATGTGGTGCATCTTTTTTCTGTGAGTTATGTGTTTATATATTTTCATCCGCACATGTTTTATTTTGTGTAGGATGTTTGTGTGGTGCTTGTGGTTCGCGCCGGTATCCTCCATTGTATGCAATTTTTGCTGGGGATAGCCGTTCGCTGCGAACCACATGCGGAGGAACTGCCCCCCCAGTTAGAAACACGCCACAGTGTTTGGGGTTTGGAGCAGTCCCACCCATTTAGGCCACTTTTATTTCTGTGATTCTTGTTTTATAAGTATTGAATGTGCCATTGCATATGGCTGGTAAACATTCTGTTGCACCTGGAAGCCGGTGTCACATGGTCTGTTGTAGGTGTAGCTTGCGGCCTCATTTGTTCCCCATTGCATTGTTGGTCCTGCAATGCAGGTGAGTGGGAGTGGGCTGTAGGCTGCTTAATACCTTTTCAGACCTTGTTCACACACCATAGGTAGTCTAGTGGTAGGACCCCATGTCATGCTGAGATACCGTGAAGTGGTGCTTGAAGGGGCTCCGATATGTTCCTGATTGGAAATATTGGCGAATCTCTCAGCTTTTAACATCCGAGTGAGGGATTAGCCAGTGTTGTCAGTTGCTTATCCATGTGGTGCATCTTTTTTCTGTGAGTACTGTATATTGGCCCATGTAAGAGGACTCTACTTTTATTATTTCTATGAAGGAAGATACAATAAGTGACTGATCAACACATCTGGCGATATTTATCATCTGATCTGGATCCTGTCTCAATCCAACAGACAAAAAGACCATGTCTAAGGCTAAAGCAAACCTGTCAGGTGTTTTACGCTTCCCTATTTGAGAACAGCATATGACAGGCGGCTCCTGAGTACTGTTATGCCTATATACAAATCACTTGTGAGACCACACATGGAATATGGGGGCAGATTTACTAATACTGTCTAAGATTTAGACAGTGTAAACTGAGACTATCTGCAAGATTTATCACTGTGCCTGATTCTGGGTGTTAAATGTGGTGCATCTTTAGACTGTATAGTACAAGTTTTACCACTTAAAAGTGCACAGTATTGCAACTTAAAGGGGTTGTCTCACTTCAGAAAATGGCATTTATCATGTAGACAAAGTTAATACAAGGCACGCAATAATGCATTGTAATTGTCCATATTGTCTCCTTTGCTCGCTTGATTTATTTTTCCATCGCATTATACACTACTTCTACTTGTTTCCAGAGTTTATGACCAAACAGCAATCCAGCGATGTTTGCACACTACAGAAAAAAGTGCCGGCCTCTCTGGCTGGGACAACGGGAGCACATATAGTCATGCATGCGGAGCAGCTTCTGTCCAGGCTACCTTGTATCGGCACTGTAGCAGTGTATAATGTGATGGAAAAATTAATCCAGCCAGCAAAGGAGGCAATGTGGACAATCACAATACTTTAGTATGTGCCTCATATTACCTTTCTCTAAATGATAAATGCCATTTGCTGAAGTAAGACAACCTCTTTAAGTCATGCTCCATTTACTGCTAAGCTAACCCACTTTATGCTAAGACTCGACTACTTGCCAGGGGAAGCATAAAAAGTGTCTAAGAAACTTAATAAATGCAGTGCTCCACATATGAGAGAGAATTCTGGTTTAATTTATTTGATAAATCTGCCACAAGGTGTACCTGTATGTAAGAAGGACATAGTTGACTACAGTAGAGGTGGAAAACCAAAATAATTAAGGGAATCGGTACCAAGACAGGTTTTCCAAATTGGGAGTTATTTGATTGAGAAAAAAGATGGCTTAGAGTGAGCTGATTACAATGTATAAATAAAAGAATAGACAGTATTAGGGTCCATTCACACGTCCGCAATTCTGTTCCGCATTTACGGAACGGAATTGCGGACCCATTCATTTCAATGGGGACAGACGATGTCCCGGCCGGGTCCGCAATTGCGGATCCGCACTTCCGGGTCCGCAATTGCGTTCTCGAAAAAAATAGAACATGTCCTATTCTTGTCCGCAATTGCGGACAAGAAAAGGCATTTTCTATGAGAGTGCCGGCGATGTGCGGTCCGCAAATTGCGGAACGCACATCGCCGATGTCCGTGTTTTGCGGATCCGCGGATCCGTGGATCCGCAAAACACACACGGACGTATGAATGGACCCTAATAATGTACTAATATATAAAAAGACAGAGATCTTTCTATTTTTACTCCTAGGCCTGCAACCATGACATGAGGACAACCACTACATGTATAGGAAAGAAGGTTTAATCATGAACACATGTGATCTGATGGATGATTCATTGAACAAGTTCAAGAAGGTCTTGAATGCCTTTCTTGAAAGTAATGATATAACAAAAGAGTTGTAGCAGCACTTACAGGAAAGGATGTCCAATTGTCAGTGGTGCCAGAGTTGATGGGAACCAGCATGTAGAACCCCCGTAATCCAAAGCACTAAGAGAAACCGTAGCACTATGTAGTCTTTAATGTACCAAAGTGGTTTATTCACCAAACACATGCGACGTTTCGACCAAATATGATCAACCAAATATTTGGTCAAAAACTCGCATTTGTTTGGTGAATAAACCACTTTGGTATATTGAAGACTACAGAGTGCTGTGGTTTCACTTAATTTCTTGAAAGTAATAATATCACAGGTTATTAGTACTAGAATTCTATAGATGGGACATTTATCTAAGGTTGAGAAGGTAATTGGCAATCACATCATATGGCTTTTTTTTCTTCTTCTGCATCAACACAATAGGATAATATTTTTGACTTGATGTACCTGTGCTTGTTTTTCACTTGATCAACTATTGCAACTAATATATAGAGGTAGGTAACCTGAGCTCTGAGATGTTTTTTGTGATTGGAGATGGATTTCTGAGTAAAAAGCAAAGTCACTTCTGGCAGGACTCCCAGGAGAGACAGTGAGAGTCCTTATTACTCAACTCACACAGGATGGCTGGAAGATTTCAATGTATCAGTGTGTACACAGACAGATGTCAATCACTATGTGTAAACGGCGTGATCAGGACTCTCACTGTCTCTCCTGGGAGTCCTGCCAGGATTAACTTTGTTTTTTACTTAGAAATCCTTTTTCAATCACAAAAAAGTGGAATTCTAGGATTCACTCTGGCTTATACTCAAAATCCTGCTCCAAATCATATCAACCCATATATCACAGAGCTCAGCTTCTCTTCCACTATCATATCCTGCTCTCAGATTGGGCAGCAGAAATCAAACGATGGGTTTGCCTTAACTCTGATTAAACAACAGAAACAATAAACATTTACATGTATTGATGTGGCACTTGTACAACTGGTATCCACACAGAAAGAGAGATCTCAAGTTACCCTGAGGCATGGCCTGCTCTAAAACTAAGTACAGTGAAGAGTGAAAAGTGACTTACAAAGACTATACATAGTTAGCTCCACTTCTCATATCATATAAACACTTCACTTCTATTAATGCCTGATAAGAAACTTTGAGAAAAGTGTCTTGTCCTAGTCAAATCTGTTCCTGCTTCTATGAGATCTTCTGACGTGAATTATGGCTGCGCAAACAACCCATAAAGCCCAAAGCATTATCTAGTGCTAATAACAACATATAAAACACAACTGACTTTATCTACCAGGAAAAATTATGTTTTCTTTGCAAATACAAGTGTAATATTTAAATAAGTCACTCAACCCATAGCTTTTCTTTTGACAGGGATTATTCTGGTTTCTCTCTTGGATTTCTATGGTGTTAAATACCTCTACCTAATGTACTATTGCTTATCTCATGAAAATCTCAATAAAATGAATGGTCCATTTGAAGTCCTTGAGCAGACAGATCCAATCATACGGCATTAAAGTAAAAAAAAATCTAAAAAGATTTCACATACATGTTTTTTTTGGGGATATAAAAAGAGCTTCTTCAATGTTTACCTGCATGCTGTCTACATAGTAGTTTCAGTGCACCTCACCGATCAGCTTCTTCAAGGTTTACCTGCATGCTGTCTACACAGTATTGGTGGTACATCCCACCAATTAGCCTCTTCAATGTTTACCTGCATGCTGTCTACACAGTAGTGGTGATGCACCCCACCGATCAGCCCCTTCAACGTTTACCTGCATGCTGTCTACCCAGTAGTGGTGGTGCACCCCACCGATCAGCCCTTTCAATGTTTACCTGCATGCTGTCTACAAATATTGGTGGTGCACCTCACCGATCAGCTTCTTCAATGTTTACCTGCATGCTCTCTACACAGTAGTGGTGGTGCGGCCCAACGGTCAGCCTCTTCAATGTTTACCTGCATGCTGTCTACATAGTAGTTTCAGTGCACCTCACAGATCAGCTTCTTCAATGTTTACCTGCATGCTGTCTACATAGTAGTTTCAGTGCACCTCACCGATCAGCTTCTTCAATGTTTACCTGCATGGTGTCTACATAGTAGTTTTAGTGCACCTCACGATCAGCTTCTTCAAGGTTTACCTGCATGCTGTCTAAACAGTATTGGTGGTACATCCCACCAATTAGCCTCTTCAATGTTTACCTGCATGCTGTCTACACAGTAGTGGTGATGCACCCCACCGATCAGCCCCTTCAATGTTTACCTGCATGCTCTCTACACAGTAGTGGTGGTGCACCCCACCGATCAGCCCTTTCAAAGTTTACCTGCATGCTGTCTACAAATATTGGTGGTGCATCTCACTGATCAGCTTCTTAAATGTTTACCTGCATGCCCTCTACACAGTAGTGGTGGTGCGGCCCAACGGTCAGCCTCTTCAATGTTTACCTGCATGCTGTCTACACTGTAGTGGTGGTGCGCCCCACCAATCAGCCCCTTCAATGTTTACCTGCATGCTGTCTACATAGTAGTTTCAGTGCACCTCACCGATCAGCTTCTTTAATGTTTACCTGCATGCTGTCTACACAGTATTGGTGGTATATCCCACCAATTAGCCTCTTCAATGTTTACCTGCATGCTGTATACAAATATTGGTGGTGCACCCCCCCGATCAGCCTCTTCAATGTTTACCTGCATGCTGTCTACACAGTAGTGGTGGTGCACCCCACTGATCGGCCCCTCCAATGTTTACCTGCATGCTGTTCACACAGTAGTGGTGGTGCACCCCACTGATCAGCCCCTTCAATGTTTACCTGCATGCTGTCTACATAGTAGTTATAGTGCACCTCACCGATCAGCTTCTTCAATGTTTACCTGCATGCTACCTACACAGTAGTGGTGGTGCACCCCACCGATCAGCCTCTTCAATGTTTACTTGCATGCTATCTATACAGTAGTGGTGGTGGTGCACCCCACCGGTCAGCTGCTTCAATATTTACCTGCATGCCGTCTACATAGTATTGGTGGTGCACCCCACCGATCAGCCCCTTCAATGTTTAGATGCATGCTGTCTACACAGTAGTGGTGGTGCACCCCACTGATCAGCCCCTTCAACGTTTAGATGCATGATGTCTACATCGTAGTGGTGGTGCACCCCACCGATCAGCCCCTTCAATGTTTACCTGCATGAATTATATACAGTAGTGGTGGTGCAGATTAATTACAACATTAACCAATTACTTAATGGGTAACATATAACAGGGGCAGCATTACTGCACTATTAGCCTTACTGGCAGTAGTGTTCGTGGTGCACCCCACCGATCAGCCACTTCAATGTTTACCTGCATGCTGTCTACACAGTAGTGGTGTACCAGCATTCAGGTATATATATATATATATATATATATATATATATATATATATGGGAAAGCAAGGGTAGCCTTAGTACAAATGGGTATACAGAAGAGAGAAGGCCCTATATTTAAGTGAATTTGTCATCTGCGATCTCCCTATCAAACTTTTGTTCCTGAGTTATGATACTTTTTGTTAATATGCAAATTAGGCCTTTGGACTAGGAGCAATGAGGGCATCACCATTGCTCTTGTTGTACCCAAGCTCCACTCCTTTCTGTGACCAGCATCTCCCTTGCTGGTTTCCCACTGCTAGGCCCTGACAATTAAAAATGCAACGGAGGGGCTGGCCACAGATTGCGGCGAGAACCTCGAATGGTGAATGGGTGAGTGTTTTTTGCACGCAAAGGTTTGTGTCCGGACGATTCTCAGTATTTGTCTCTGCCAGACCCCTTTATACTTACTGGGGCCGGCAGGCCTTCTGTCTGTATAGAGCAGCATCGGATCCGGAAAATTCTGGCAGGCTGCTCTCTGCCGAAACAGCATTCTGGAATTAACGCCGCAGATATGAATCTAGCCAAAGTATTAAACTGTTAAACATGATGAACTTCGGCCTTTTTGCACCCAACCATGTATTAAAGATATACTGTACTTTAAGAGATACAGCAATGTAAACTAAAAGGGGTTTCTGATATTTTTTTTTCTGCTACCTATCCTTTGGATAGGTCATCATTATCTGATTGTGGGGGTCCGACACCCTAAACCCATCTTGATTAGCTGTTTGAGAAGGCTCACAGTAGCGCTGCCTCCTTCTTTCAGCTCTCCCTAGGCCATGTGATGTCACTTTCACTGGTCATATGGCCTAGGCACAGCACCCGACTGATGTGAATGGGCTGAGCTGCGATACCAAGCACAGGCGCAATAAAATGTACGGCGCTGTCCTAGGTGAGCATAGAGAAGGCTGTGGCATACTGTGAATGCTGGTGCCCTCTCAAACAATTGATCAGCAATGGTCCCGGTGTCGGACCCCACAATCAGACACTGATGACCTATCCACAGGATAGGTAATCAGTAACAATATATCTAGAAAAACCTTTCTAATACATACAAATACCTTGTGTAATTAAATTATACCAATATTATACAGCAGAGTGGGAAATAATGCACTATAAAAGTATACAAGTACAGGAGCAAACAAAAATTAAAGATATACATGCAAAAAAATACACAATATTAAAGGCAGAAGATACGTTTTTGTTTCAGGTGGAGTCCCTGTACATAAGGATCTGGTGATCATTTCCCCCTCCTTATCCTCCTAATGACTGTTAGGCCAATGGCCCACTGTTCTGTTCGCTAATAATATAGTCCCAGTCTATAGAACAGTCTTGCACGGGTTATCACCACCCGGTACCAGAGGGAATGGGATCAACCAGAGCCCTTTTCTGCCAAGAGCTCCATAGCAGCCACATGGTCTGTCTCAACAGTATTTATGCAGTTGTTCTGCATAACTCAGAAATTCCTGCTGGTGACATCCTACGGGATCAAAATAGATGTAAAAAAAAAAAAGTGGCGACAAAAGCAAATTATATATTTAAGTAATTAACATTTCAGACAACATGCCTTTACATTTAGACCCCAGTTTGGGTTAAAAATAGAAAATCTATCATATTACTAAACCATAGTAATGGCACCATGCTGTTGTGTAGTGTTCTCATACGTAAGCTTACCCCCTTTTGGCAAAGTGTAGCTGCTATGTTGTGCCAAGTCAAACATCCAGTTCCTGCTCTTAACATCGTAAGTGCCAAACTTACAGATGATTTTACTCATAAATACATTTTACAAAGTTGTCTGACATCCTGATCATGAAAGCAGACCCCAGTAAATGAGCCAAAAATGTGCACCCCGAACACTGTTTAGATAGCAGCAATCAAGGAGTCTACAGCAAAGAGAAAAATATTGCCGTCTTCATGTGTGTTTTATCCATTGTATTGTACGTAATTGTAGATCAGTACAGAAGTAATAACTAAAAGCTACTAACACAATATCCAAGGTCTGACATTCGCTTCATTGCGTTGGCTGTATTGTTGGAAAAAACTGTAGCTGCAGCCACAATGAGGGTCAACCATGGTGAACCCTGTAGTTAGAATACAGAGGAAAACATACAAGTAGCTTTAGCAAAAAAAACAACCATTAAAAAAGAAGCACACATATCAAAAAACAACTCAAAACATAGTTTTATAATTTGGCGCTTACTTAAATGAGCTACTCTAACAGTGCAGGTCCCATCTGACATTGGTGGCATATCCTAGCGATATGCCACCAATGTCAGATGGGACCTGCACTGTTAGAGTAGTTCATTTTAGTAAGCTCCAAATTATAAAAATATAGCTATATCAATAACAGTATACTGGAGAAAAACAGTTGAGACAGATATGAAGTTTGATGGCTCCAGAATGTTCTCTGAAGGCTCTGGTTCTAGAAGTCTTTATTTATATACTACATCACACAGAACCAGCCAATTACATAGTAGATATTTGCATATATGCTTTAGTACTAAGTAGGGATGTCCCGATACCGGTATCGGGACCGATACCGGCATTTTCACGAGTACTTGTACTCGTGAAAATGCTGCCGATACCGCTGCCGATACCGGAAGTTCCGGTCCGGCAGCTTAAACCTAACCTGCCCAGTCCCCCTCAGGTCAGACGCTCAGTCAGGCGAGCAGGCGGGACATGAGGCGCATGGAGGAACAGAGAGCTCAAGCTGCCCGATTCCTCCAAGCACCTCACGTCCCTCCTGCGCGCTCCGCCCACTTTATGAATGTAGAAGGCGCGCTGGGCAGGAGGAGCATGGAGGGACTGAGCGCCTGACCGGAGGGAGACCGCATCAATAGTTAGTAATTCCGGCCACATTAATAAAGATTAAGTTTAGGTCAATAGTGTATGGGGGATCTCTGAATGACACTATGGGGGATCTCTGGATGACACTATGGGGATCCCCATGAGTGCTCATCCAGAGATCCCCATAGTGTCATCCAGAGATCCCCAGTGTCATCAGAGATCCCCCATGAGTGTCATCCAGAGATCCTTCCCATAGTGTCATCCAGAGATCCCCCATAGTGTCATCCAGAGATCCCCCCATTAGTGTCATCCAGAGATCCCCCCATTAGTGTCATCCAGAGATCCCCCATTAGTGTCATCCAGAGTCCCCCATTAGTGTCATCCAGAGATCCCCCATTAGTGCCATTCAGAGATCCCCCATTAGTGTCATCCACAGATCCCCCATTAGTGTAATCCACAGATCCCCCATAACAGCGTCATCCACAGATCCCCATAACAGCGACATCCACAGATCCCCCATAACAGCGTCACCCACAGATCCCTCATAACAGTGTCATCCACAGATCCCCCATAACAGCGTCATCCACAGATCCCCCCATAACAGTGTCATCCACAGATCCCCATAACAGCGTCATCCACAGATCCCCCATAACAGCGTCACCCACAGATTCCCCCATAACAGTGTCATCCACAGATCCCCCATAACAGCGTCATCCACAGATCCCCTATAACAGCGTCATCCACAGATCCCCCATAACAGCGTCATCCACAGATCCCCCATAACAGCGTCATCCACAGATCCCCCATAACAGCGTCATCCACAGATCCCCCATAACAGTGTGTCCTCCACAGATCCCCCATAACAGATCCCCTTGGAGGCACATTGGTTGGAAAACACTATTATATTCCCATTTATCAATTTATTAACACTTGTACAAAGGAAAAGAAAAGCCGTTGTCTATAGCAACCAAATTCCAGCTTTAATTTTTTTCATTGCTATCGGCAACTGCGCCGCTGTTTATATGAGGTATCGGTAATTGGTATCGGCGAGTACTTAAATAAAAGTATCGGCACTCGTACTCGGTCTTAAAAAAATGGTATCGGGACATCCCTAGTACTAAGCATGCATATAAAATATGACTGTAGATAATAAGTCACGCGGCTCACATTGCAGACCCTTGTGCATCTGACCAGCAGGCCAAAGGTGCACAATGAACTTTGCCCTATTTCCCACCCATGCCACAAAGTCACAGCAGTGGCCAGAGTCTAAACAATAGAAACATTTCTCATTAAGAAATACACAACTTTTAGGCTACATGCACACGACCGTATGTGTTTTGAGGTGTGCAAATAGCGGATCCATTGTAAAAATGCCTAAAACTGACAAGAATAGGATATTTTCTATTTTTTTTTGCGGGGCTATGGAATGGACATACTGATGCGGACTTGGCAGATCCATTAAAATGAATGGGTCTGCATCCTATCCACAAAAAAATGGAACGGACACAGAAACAAACAATGTTTGTGTGCATGTAGCCTTAGCCCTTCTGCACACGACCGTATGGCTTTTTCAGTATATCCTAGCAATAACAATGTGTGGGGTGAGACAACCCCTTTAACAAAATTTCTGCTTGGTGTCACTGAATATTGTTGTGCACACTCGGGTATAGTTAAAGCAGACCTCCCAAGTGTCCCTCTTTTGGAGGGACAGTCCCTCTTTTTGACCCAAGTCCCTCTGTCCCTCTGTGCTCCATAAATGTCCTTCTTTTTGATCTGAGGGATAGATTTAAATATTGCATTTACAATATTGATCCGGAAAGTGTTTGGCTGGTCCCCTTGTGCATATAAGAGCCTGTCTCATTATGAATTTTAGAAATTTCTATATTCAGATATTTTGAATTCAAACTAGTGAAGTGTATAGAGATGCAGAAAAATGGATCTTACACACAATGAACCATAAATGTCCCTCTTTGAATGTCCAAAAAGTTGGAAAGTATGGTTAAAGTAGTATACCAGTTATGCTGTTATCCCCTATCCACAGGAACCTCATCGATCTAATATCCACAGGATAGGGAGTAATCTATCATACCCGTAATACCTCTTTAAAGGGGTTGCCAAGGTTTTTTTTCTGACATCTCCCCCTCCCCCAGCCAGCAGTACTTGTGAAGAATTGTGTACTTACCTGTTCCCTACTGCTCAGTTTCGGGTCTGTGGCACCTAGGCTCTCTTCACTGTCAATTTCTGCACGGATAGGGTCAGGTGCGTTGCAGAAAATGACTGTCCTCAGTGGTGGCATGTACCCAAGTGGCACATCAATACTGGTCCAAGTGCCATTTGGGGACACATCACTTGGCTTTGGAGGAAAGTGTAAAAAACAAAAAACTAAAATGGAAATACCCCTCAGTGGACCTAATCCACAGGAAAAACTTGCGATATCTACAAACCCGTATATGTCTCACAGCTCAGGGTTCGCAACAATGCATCTAATTTGGGCAGTCATATGTACAGTAAATTAATTAAAAAAAATGTCTTGCTTTAAATGGGTTTTCCATCTTAGGGAGCTTTTCGGGCAGGGCACCCATCTTTGGCTGGACATGTGGAGGGAAGCAAATTGACCTGCTCCTCGCCGCTGGGTTCTAGCTCCTTTGCCCCTCCACTGCCACTGTAGCAGTCTGATCACTTTGTGTCAATATCGGGTTTTATGGCCAATGCAACCAATCACTTGCCGCTGCAATGGTGCATCACACTCGCGGCACGTCAATGGGTCACATGGTACAAGGGGCATTCTTCACTGTTGTGGCCAGTGATTGGCTTTAGCGACCATCAACCCGGCTGTTAACACAAAAGGACAGGAGGGTTGCAGCAGTGAGGGAGTGAGGGAGTGAAGGAGACGGAACATAGAGGTGTGGGGGTTGTAAGGCCCCCCAAAATTTAAAAAGCCTTTAAAGAAGAACTATTCTGACATGTATTCTTTAGCAGTTACTTGCATCCCCCTCGTAATAACAACTTTGAAGCACCTATTCTTATGAATCTATGATGTTCTATTCCTTTATTAATCCTGCTAGAATCTGTGAATGAATGACTAGCAGTTTGCAATAAAGGTCCAGATATATGTTACCAGTTGGGGTGTGTCCCTGCACAGTCTAATATTATCTACTCAGTGCTGTCAGTGGGACACATTCCAACCGGTAACACACATTGGTAATTGGTTGAAAACTGTCAGCAATTCATTCATAACTTCTAGCAGGAATAGTAGAGGGATGTCACAACAGAGAGTCATAAGAGTAGCTATTCTAGAATTATTACATGAGGAACGCAAGTAGTTACTAAAACAGACATGTCAGGAGAGGTGACAGGCCCTCTTTAATGTGCTCAGATCCAATCAAACTCCTTTGCTATACCCTTGTACCCTTTACTACAGTGCTCTGTGAGTTAGACACAGCAGCAGCAGCACGCGTTTCTACCATGGTCTGATACTCTGCTACAATGTGTCAGTGTATACAGAACTATGAGTTCCTACAGAATATGGTGTCCACTGTCCACAATACTAGATATATTGTAGTAAACACTCAAGTATGAGGACTGTTGAAGACTGAAGTGATTTTTCTGTACATTGATAGTAAGCAGAGATCTTACAAATGACAATAGATTAGAATGCAATAAAAATAAATGAAGAATAACCAATTGATCACTTATATATTAGAAAATTGAGTAACTTTCCTTTATACTGTGATTTTATTTTCATTGTGCAACAACTCCAGACAACTCATTAAATACGTGTAATGTAATGAAATATCTAATCACTTTATTTCCCTACTCTCTCTAGTCCTACTTTTCGATGCCATGTCGATTTGCATTTATCACACTTCCTTCATCCATTATCTACCGCTAACATGATAGAAGCTGCGTACAACTGCAGTTACAATATGGTTTGCAGATCACAAAACTTGTAGTTTATTAGGTTCCATCCAAACCAGCATACTATATTTTACCTTGTAAATTGCTGGGATTCCTTCAAGAAGGGCAGAGGCCTCTTTTCTAAATATGTGCATTTTTGTAGGTAACTCCAACCTTCATTTAATCAAAGATAGCCGACTCTGTTATGATAGACAAGGCAGCTGGCCAATTATACAGGGAATGAAAGGATCAAAGAATACCCTGACATTTTCCATCATCCCTGCATGTGTACGTATCCCGGAGATCAGGAGAGAAATGGGAGACCTCACCTCCGGTTTCTATGAAAACACAGATGACTACACGCTGAACCGCTACAAAATTCCCAGCAGCAATGCCATGTGTGCACGAGTGCTGGGAAAAAATGATAACACGACTGTAACTTTAGAGCTACGCTAGGCCTGCACAATATATCGCCAAAGCAATCGGCATCTCGATAAATCGCCATATGGCAATTAGCGGACCCAAAAATTCTGCAGTTATATTACTGTATTTTTCGCTTTATAAGACGCACTTCCCCCCCCCCAAAAAAAGTGGGGGGGAAATGGCAGTGCGTCTTATAAAGTGATGGTTGACTTTTTACGTGGCTGACACTGATGTATCGCCGGCCGCTATGCTGCACAGCGTGGTCGGCAATACATCAGTTACAGTGCGGGGAGGGAGGAGGGGCTGGAGGAAAGTCGTTATTTTAATGAACATGTTCTTATATCTATTTTATGTATCTGTTCTGTGCAGTGCTATTAATAAAATGGCAAGTTTTGTATTTTGTACTTTTACAGTAATGCAAATATGTTATTTAATTTAGTAAACAATGTTTTATTTTGAAAAACACTGTGCATTTCAGTTCTTGAGTTCAGCATAACTACATTTCATATTATCAGTAATTTGTGTGTGCTTTTGCCTTGAAAATCCAAGCAAATAGACCTCTAGCACAATTTCTTTAAAATATCGCATTGCATATCGTTATCGCAATTGTTAGGGCCCTAATCGCAATCGCACAAAATTCCCATATCGTGCAGCGCTAAGCTATACTGATTTACCTTTTCAGTCGTATCATAAAGGAGGCGTGATTTATTTATTTTATGCACTTATATAGCACTACTATATTTCGCAGCGCTTTACAGACATTAGCATGATTGACGCATTCTTTTTTCGGATCAAGGCTAGTTTCACAATAGCATTTTTCAGATCTGGCAGGGAACAGCCTGCTGGATCTCTCTGCACTCTGCTTTGTCAGACGCTAGCGCATCCCCGTAAGGCCCTGCTCACTATAATGGGGATGGCAAATATGCAGAAAGTTGGCCGGACGAAAACCACTGCGCATAGCAATTTCAGTCCAGCCGATTCGCAGCATGTTTGTCAGGTTGCAGCCAGCTCTCCGCCTCCCCCATTATAGAGAATGGGGTTGACAGGTGTCAAGTAGCGTCCCACAGTATTGGCTACAGACATAGATTTCTAATGCTGGGTCCTACAGGAAGAAACGACTGTGGAATGTTTATCCCTTTTGGGTAATTGGAATTGGTTTTCATTTGTAACCACTGCCCTATACGGTCATCTTTGGTTATGTTACCACAGTTCAGCTCTTTATTTCGGTATGGGTTCCTCCCTCTTTTAAATCACTTATTGTGATATTTTAATTTTAATGTTTCAATAAAGATTATGGATTTTTTGTTCTGTTAATATTTGTGTGGTGTTGTAATCTATGGAGGTGCTAGTGTGAAACTAGACTAACCACCAACAAGAAATGCTCCATGTAGCACCAGAGAGATGAGGCTGTGCAGGAGATGCCTGCTATTACATCCATACTGCATAACAACCCAATACTAGATCCTTACTGGCATAGCTTCCAAAATTTTAGCTTGTAAGACTTCATCAAAGATCAGTTTGTTGGTATGTGTGTAACGTGCAAGTAGATGGTGACAAAAACACTAAAGGTGGATTCAGACGGGCCAACTGAGCGGCCGATTGTCGGGAATGAAGCGTTCCTTCCTGACAGCCTGATTGCTATAGTCATCCCTTGTCCTCATACAAAATCATGGCCTCTGGGCAGAGGTTGACTGTTTAGACACCACGATCTGCTGCTCAGTAGCCATGATCAGTGGTGCCTGCATGTAATGTTATGAGCATATATACTCTAGGATGATTTGGTTATACCTTGGCAGCCGTGAGCAGACTATGCCTTTAAATTTTACAGTACTAAAAAAAAACTGGTGTTTGGAGCCGCTAGTTATATTTGATTATATGGTCACCCAAGGTCCACTCGTTTCTTTGGCCAGTCCCTCTCTGAATGCTTTGCCAATGCCTGGCCTTCTCAATCAAAGCAGCGAGGGAGGGGCTGACCACAAAAAGGAATGGAGCTTGGGTGAAACAAGAGCAATGGTGACGCCCTCATTGTACCGAAGGTCTAATCTGCATAATAGGAAAAAAGAGTCATAACTTGGGAATGGAGCCTCAGACCAACAAAAGAAAAGCAGTATTTTAATCAGGTGAACTACAGCTAAGTGTCTATGAAAACAGTTTGAGAGGGAGATACCTGATGACAGATTCCCTTTAATACAGTGCCGCCTGAGGACCCATAGATCACAAGCATCCAGTACTGAAAGTCAGCCTTGTCCATTACCCACATGGATTTCTCCAGGGTTCTTGAATCTTCTGATGATATTATGTACCGTAGATTGTGGAGTATTCAAAGTCGTCGCAATTTTACATTGAGTAGCATTTTTCTGAAATTGTTCCACAATTTTTTAGACACAGTTTTTTGAAGATTGGGCAACCTCTGCCCATCTTTGCTTCTGAGAGACTCTGCTTCTCTACCATGCTCTTTTTTAACCCAGTCATGTGACTTAGCGGCAAATTGCCCCACCAGCTATTTTCAATTAGTACCACTTACCGTAGTTTTCCATTCTTTTGATGCCCCTGTCCCAACTTTTTAAAGATGCGTTGCTGTTATAAAGTTAATGAGTTAATGTTTTTCATGAAATGGTAAAATGTCTCACTTTTAACATCAGATATGAGTTTTATGATCTACTATGAATAAAATATGGGTCTGGGAGATTGATAAATCATTGAATTCTGTTTTTATTTACATTTAATTTCATTTACATTTATTGCGAATTCCCAAGATTGCTGAATCATTTCTAGCTAGATGCTAGAAAACAATGCCACCTTCTACTTGACCTTGTAGGAATCCTTCGCACACTGCCCTGGAGATCAGACCCAGAGATCACTTATTAAGAAATTTCTCCCAATAATTACTATTAATACATTTAATGGCTCTGTATTATAAAGAATGGTTAGGTCTCCTGAGATGAATGCCAGGTGTAATTTAGGCAATCTTATTGTTACGCCCATGTGCTCTAGTCCAAGCAAACAAGATGAATATACAACTGACAAACATGGATGGTGACAGTGCAATAGTTTGTATACACTTGTGTATATGGGGTGGCCAATTGACTAAAAGACTATCTCTGTATATATTTCCAAGTTGACATCTCCATTAAGGCTTGGACTCTATACTTTCTTTGGTGTGACAGCCAGAAAAACAGCTCTTCAGCCACCACGAAGCTCAATAGAAAGAGAGTTGAACGTATGAGTTTTGTTCAAAAAAATATCAAGGAGAATGACATTAGGTATTAGAAATATCGCACACCCGTCTCGAAGATATGAGTGTGTAAGTCTCTGTACAGATCTGTATTATGGTTTCTTCTATAAAGGAAAACCCAATGGATCTACTGCAAACAATCAGTGACTGACAGACCTATAATGGGGTCTGTGGGCTTCAGATGAGGAAAAAAAATAACACTGTGCTGTTTCCATCCATTACTACGGAAATGACAAAATAATCAGCCTGAGCTGTACGACTATTGACATATGTCTCTGGCCCTAACCCAGGAGAACTGGGACTTTACTCCATATGTAAGTTTTATATGCAACACTGCAATTCTGGAGTAAAATGCTTTCTTAAACTAAGTCAACCAATACTTTGTAAAAAGTTAGACAAAATTATCTAGCCCTGCATGAAATTTATCATCCCAGAGCAACTTTTTTTTTGGTGCCAGTCTAGACAACCTAAGATTACACCATCTATATGATTAGTAGGGCTACATGTATACTACTGTATGTATTTTGTGGTCCACAAACCGCAGATCCGCACAAATTATGGTTACCGGCCACTTGCATGCAGCATTTTCATAATAGAAGTGACAATTCTTGTCTGCAAAATGGACAAGAATAGGAGATGTTCTAAATTTTGAGGAACGGATGCGGGCAGCACATGGATGTCATCCGCGTGCTGTTCGCATTTTTTGCGCCGCATAGAAATTAATGTCTCCACGTGTGATCAAGAAAAAAGAGCAGATTGGACATGGACCCAACATACGCTCGTGTGCATGAGGCCTATATCTGTTGTTACCCTCCTCAAATGACCTTGGAAAATTGTATTTGTCCAGAGACTCATTTTTCTTTGAAGTTTGAGTGAGGACAACAAATCATCAGATTTATTCTAGTACCTAGCTGATAAAGTATAGGACATCATAAATAATCTGGGTAATTAAGAGTCTGACTAGGAGCAATCCTGGACATTGAACTATATAATCACCTGATTAGGATATAATTACAGGGTAATGGAATGTTACTTCTCAATTGCTGATAACTTTGTTTAATATGTGTATAGCTTATGGGAAATGATATTTACCATACCATTCTTTACTACATCATAAGGGGTTGTCCAGGTTCTAGATACTGAAGATCTATCCTCAGGATAGGTCATTCATATCAGTCATGGTCAGCCAATTGACACCCCCACTGATAAGGTGTTCTCAGGAGCTGTGGCATTTACTTCTATAGGAGCTGCAGTAAGTTGGCACGGGCACTAAACAGTAGTCAGAGCTTTTTGTTTCCAGCTTCGTCTACTGAGTTTTTTCTGGTGAGCTGCTGAGGGCAGCTATTTGGTGGGGTTGGCCCTAACTATTTAAAATTCTGAGGATAGGTCATTAATATCTGGAATCGGGACAACCCTATTATAGTAATTCCCAACAAAACATGTTTATGGCATATCAATCAGAAATGAAAGTACTCAGAGGTTTTAGTAACTGCCCTTAAAGGGGTTCTCTGGGATTTACAAATTGACAACCTACATCTTCAGGAAAGGTCCTCAATATAAGATCGGCTGGGGTCCAACTCCTGGTATCACCTCCAATCAGCTCCCATGAGCGGCGCAACCTCATCACAGCTTACCAAACTCAGCGCCGTACATAGCATAGCAGCTGTGCTTGGTATTGCAGCTCGAGCCCTTTCACTTGAATGGGGCTGGGCTGCAACTAGGCCACGCGATCGAAGAACATAATAGTATGTCCTAGGAAAAGGCCGAAGCACTCATGGAGCGCTGTGGCCTCTCTATACAGTTTATCAGCGACGTGCTGGGAGTTGGACCTCCACCGAACTCATATTGATGACCTATCCTGAGGATAGGTCATTAATATGTAAATCCCGAACAACCCTTTAACTTCAAAGGCCACATATCAGCTGCCAGTTTTCCATTAAGAATGGGAAATGGAATCCTTCTCGAGTTCTATGGGTGCCCCACCTTGTCAATTGAAAATCCATTTTATAGTCTAGTGGAGTAAATATTTGAATTAACCTTGTTACAAGCCATGCATAAAAATAGCCAATAGATTCAGCTATAGTTGGGGCCATAAAACACAAACAGAAAGACCACCAGTCCTCAAGATAATGTACAGGTAAAACATACGGTAACTTTCAATAATA
The DNA here is from genome assembly GCA_033119425.1 of Bufotes viridis. Taxonomy (NCBI): domain Eukaryota; kingdom Metazoa; phylum Chordata; class Amphibia; order Anura; family Bufonidae; genus Bufotes; species Bufotes viridis. The sequence goes on along the minus strand of CM065593.1, from coordinate 118,225,310 downwards.
CATGGATTAAAATATGGCATGTAAAAAAAGCCTAATGCTCCTTACTAACACCGTGCCTATACAGAGCGCCCTACTTAAAAATAAAGACCCCCAACCTGTAACCTGCCTCTAACAGTCCCTGTTATGTCCCTCAATTATAAAAGGATGATATAATAGGCACTACAGCAAGGATAACTGGGGAAGAAGAGAAGGGCAGGGGGAAGAGGAGGCTACCATAACCCATTGTAGGCAGTTGCACCATCTAGTAACCAAAAAATACATACAGCACAGGTATACAGCCAAAAAGGCATAAAAGTCAGTCAGTGGTACTCATTAAAATAAATTGGGCCCCACACATTATTTACACCTATATACAACAAAAAACAAGTAGGTAAAAGGCACGTAGAGTCCCAACACCATAATGTTACATCACCTACATGATGGTGATTCCAAGTAAATGAGTTATGCGGCCTATCAAAAATGTGGACTCTACACAGCTAAGGCATTATTCAGACACCATTGAATCACGGACGTGTGCTGTCTGTGTTCTCCACAGAAAGCACACGTAGCCATTGACTTGCATGTGTATATTAATACATCCGTGATTTAGCACAGTCTGAGGGTCTGGGGTTCCACTAAGGAAGCATGCCCTATTTTGTTCGTGTTTATGGATTTATCTTGCCCATTATAATTTCCATGAAATATGGATGACACACAGAGGGCAAAAAAAGGACAAAACATGGACCCATAACAGACATCTTCACTGATAAACCATTGACCATCTTGTCACTGAAGTCATCACAGGCAAGAATGTGTGAATGAGGCCTGCAGCGTCCATTTGAAAAAAAGAAAAATATTTAGAATTGGTACAACCCGCTGTAAAAAATAGTGACTGACTGAATGAACATTTCCTGCATATCAAGAAGCAAGGACCAGTGGGGGACCAGGAAGAGTCATAATGTATAAAATGTAATTTTATTATCCTATTCCCAGCCATTCTAAATCATTTTCTTTCTCGGTCTTTAAAAAGAAAAATCAACTTAATCTCGCAGTTGTAATTACTTGCCACCATGACCCCTGACGCACACAGATGATCTCACAGACTTTAGAGGAAACTGACTATAACATAGAAAACACACAGCACACACGTTATACTCAAGTACACATAAATAAATAGCACTTGAGTTACAATATTGCAATCAAGGCACCGATTCAGTGCATCAAGGCTAACTACTGTGTAACTATTGTCTGAAACTCCAAATGGAAAATTCATCTTTTGATAAAGTTCTTCACAGCCATTCATCCCCTTATTTGCTTGAGGTTTGGGGTGTGGGAGATCAAAAGAAAACAATGAGACATCACTGCCTCCAACCACACTTGTCACTTCTTTTGGAAACATTTACAATGCACGTAGGCTGGGTCTGGGAAAGTCTTGTTCTCACACCCAGAAGAACCTCACTACCATACTTACTCTGTAACATCTCAGATTCTAGATAAATAAAGCTTGAGGAGCTGGAGACATTGTGCACCTTCCCCTAAATATCAGTAAACTGGATAAAGAGAGAGTCTAACATCTATAGGTGTCTTATTTACAATTTGGAATAATCCTATAGAATTTGGAAATCTCAAATATGATCATTTTCCTGCAGATTCCCTGCTGTCCCACCAGCAGATCTACAACATAGGAATCAAGCTTCATCATGTTGGTTGGCTGACGTAGCTAGAGGGTGATGGTGATTTTCATTTCACTGCTCTGCTCTTACGGTGCTGACAATTACTGATGAAACGACATAAGAGGCCAATCTACACAAACCCCGTGATTCATTCTGTGATGGAGGGTATTGATCTTGGACACGTCAAAGCTTCTGTGGTAAATGCGGACTATTTTCAGTCATCGGCTTTGTGAATCATCAAGGTCTCTTCTTGTCAACTGGTTTACTATAGATTTTTCCTGCAGCATTCATCTTTCATGAGAGTGTAAAACTCAGTTCTCTATTTAGTGCAAGTGTCTTCTAATAATAGAGCCGGCATCTGCGGGGACATCATATTTTATGGCCTTCTGAGTCTGCTGTACCAAAGCGCTGTGCCCCTGCAGGGCAATGTCGTGGAATTTTATTCCCCAGCCGCCATATGCGCTATTACCAGATTGTTCCTATCTGTTGTGTGTGATTTCAATAAAAGAAATACATAAGGGAGAAGACGTATCTATACAAACAGTATATGAACCCATACTAAAGAGGTTCTAGTGACGAATCTCTATGATACATTATTAATATATGGTCAGCAAGGGCCCATTTACACCATCTGTAGTGTACGTCAGGGCATGTCAAGAGGATTTCCCAATGTATACATCTAATGGATGCCTCAGCTGAATGCTACTGCATTATACAGTGGAATCCTTTGTCCATCAGCTTCCATGTTAAAGATGACTATGCTATATTATCCTGCAAAATAGGGGATACTGGCATCGACCAGCCCAGTGGAGGTCAAAAGAACACTCGTTTGGTTTCTGTTGGATAGATGGATGCTTATAAATATGCTTTCCCACTGTATATGTTCAAAGTATATGACAAGGGCAGTGTGACGCCACCTTGAGGACCTCACCAATCAGGAGAAACCTGCAGAATAAGGCTGATCTTAGACATTTATAGCTTATCAACAGGAACCCATATATCCATCATATTCATCTGCACCCTCAGCAGTCTCCAGAACAGGGTTCCCTAAAGCCCCATTCTGCCTGGTGAAGTGGCCTGTGGCTGAGAATTAAAGTAGAAGTTAGTGTCGGATTGGGGTTCCTTGGGCCTACCATATGAAATTATTCTTGGGGCCAAAAAAAATAAAAATTTTTGCGGACCACAAAATACTAAAAAAGCCATACGGTTGTGTGCAAGAGGCCTAACTCTCATAGAGTGAATGGACCCCCACCCCCTTTCTTCTATGTCAGGATGTGTGCAGCATGAAGCCTTCTCCCCAAGTAGTGGTGGTGGTGGGGTTTTAATGTGGAGTTCATTTTAACAATAATCTGCCCAAGTACCATAGCAATAATCACCAGGTGTAAATAAATCAGATCTTATTACTGACCAGTATAATTATTTTCCTATCCCTGCAGTGGGATACCCTTATAGAGGTTGTGCGGCTTCATTTTCCAGGATAAGAATATTTTTTTTACTGTTTCCATGATAACAAAATAGTTTGTATCTGCAGAGCTAAGGCCGGTAATGATGTGGCCTCCATTTCACTGGGGCAGAATTGATATGAACTCATTCTGACATACAGTACATTCCCTGTAAGTATAAAGTCCCATTACTTACTATGCTAGTATTATAACCATGTTTTGGGGCTTTTAATAAATGTCCTTTTGAAATTACAGATGTAGCAGAGCTAAATCTGACTCTGATAACTCTGATAACACGTCACAGTGTTATCTTGTACTGTCTCATGACAAAAGCCATTGAACTACATTGAAAGAGTTAGTTAACCTTTTTGTGCCATTTACTTCCATCAAGTTTAGCTCAGCTGCATCTGGATGTAGTGTCTATGACGTAGTAGATGTCACTGGCTGTCACAGCTCAGGGGGCATGTCCTTTCTACTGCAGCTCTTTCCCTGTCACAGCTAAGCGTGACTGTCCTTTCTTCTGCAGATCTATCCCTTGCACAACTTAGGGTGTGTGTCCTTTCTGATGTAGTTCTCCCTCTGTCACAGCTCAGGGGGGAGTCCTTTTGGCTACAGCTCTCTGCCTTTTACAGCTTAGGGAGAGTGTTCTTTCTTCTGCCGCTCTTTCCCTGTCATCTCAAGGGGGGGGGGTCCTTTCTGTTACAGTTAAGCGACATAACTTCTAACAGTAGATAAGACTGGCAGGTGAAGGAGCATTATTGTAAAAGAAAGTAAATTACAAACAACTAATTTTCATGCTGAATTACATTAAAATATAATTATATTAAAATAGCATTTAATGGTGGCATAACCCCTATAAACTAGTCCTGATATATCAAGTCGGTGGGGGGCACTCAGTGCTCTGACAGTACACAGATCAAAAAAATCCAATATTGTAGTTAAATAACATATATTCTGTACAATATAGTTAAAATCAGCCTCTGTTCTGGACTATAGTAGAAATCAGCCAATGTTATGGAAAGGAGAAGCCATACACACGAATAAAGCAACGTGCGACCGTATAGCAAGTCCAGACGTCCCTATTGTGGATTGTGGTTTCCCCTGGTAACAGGCAAACATCATATTAAAAAAACTGTATGTGTGAGCTGGTAACAAGTATAATATATAATATATATATATAATACAAGACATAATAGGAACGTGTGGTGCTTGACCTACGGTCGCACGTTGCTGTATTTGATATATGTGACTTCTTCATATTCAAGGCTGATTTTAACCATTTATATACTGAATCATCCACATTATATTTGTTACCAGCTCACACATACAGTTTTTTTAATATGATGTTTGCCTGTTACCAGGGGAAACCACAATAGGGACGTCTGGACTTGCTATACGGTCGCACGTTGCTTTATTGGTGTATATGGCTTCTCCTTTCCATAACATTGGCTGATTTCTACTATTGTCCAGAACAGAGGCTGATTTCAACTATATTGTACAGAATATATGTTATTTAACTACAATATTGGATGTGTTTGATCTGTGTACTGTCAGAGTGCCCCCCGCCGACTTGATATTCCACTATTGCTTCTTGTTTAATGGTTCATTTGGGAGAACCAAAGGGGTGAGCACCGTTAGGCCCTAATATATATTTAGGTGAGCCAACAAAATATTTCTTCTTAGTCCTGATATATAATTGCTACACCTCTGTCCAAATGCCTCTGCCTATATTTGACACTGAATTTAAGCCAAGATGTCTTGCAGTGTCATTTATTAGCCTTAACGTCTTAAAGCACAGCTGCCACTGACCTTTTGCTTTAAGTAGTTAAGAAATGAGAAGTGATTTGACACATAAGCAATCTGTGGTGCTATTCTTGGCCCTAAGAAAACGCAAAACCTGGTGGCCCCAGTAAAAGTCAATGGGATCTGACAAGATTTGTTGGGATCCTTTTGAAAATGTGTATAGCTGGGGCCTATTAGACCAGATAAATACAAAAATTCTGAATGATCTGCAGGTTAAGAAGAAAAAAATAAACTATAAAAACAAAGGGGGGAACGTATTAGGTTGGGACTTTCCAAAGTCAGTTTTGCTTTGAGTGTGCATAGGCCAAAGGTATGCCAAATTTATCAAAAGTCATATACTGTTTGATAAATCTGACATATTTTTAAACCCTTTTTTCTAGAATTGCTTCTCCAGTTTTTCAATGTCAGAACTTTACTGGAGTGAACTTGTAAAAAAAAAAAAACACCACACCCACCTTCCATCCTTCTTCAAAACTGGCAAGGTTGATGTAAAATGGCAAAAAATCGCACAGTTTGGTACAAATCGGCACTTGGGCCAAGATTTGTGACTTTTTTATGCCAGAAACTTTGGGGGTCATTTAATAAGACCAGCGTTTTAGATGCCAGTCTTAATAACCCCTGCACTGGCGGTGGTTCTGGCGAAATTATGTAGAGGCGCCAGCCTCCACATAGCTGAAGCACGTCCACTGCCGGTCTAAATCCACGCCAGCTTCCTTGCTAGTGTAGATTTAGAACATTTAGAACATGCCTAAGACAGACCCATCCCAATTTTTGGACCGTCAGTGGGGAAAAGTCGCAACATGTGACAGATATACGGCAGAAAACTGGCATATATCAGTTAGTAAATGCCCCCTATATGCATTCCCCCTATAGTATAGTATAATAAAAGGGGTATGGAGTGATAGGGGTCCACCATTTTTGATACTTCTTGGTGCAAAAACCATGACCTCGAGTGATTGGAGACGATTTTATTTACATATAGCTGACAATGCGTATTGGAGTTCAAAAACAGGGTCATGTGACATGCTAAAGTCACATGGCTTTGAAGGAGGCACAGGTTGTGCCAGAAGAGTAATATTTGTGGTAATAAAGATTAGGCTACTTTCGCACTAGCGTTTTTGCTGAATCTGTTACTGACAATATAACCATCTGCACGGATCCAGTTGTATTATCGTTAACATAACAAGGAGAGATCCGTCATATACTCCATTTTCTATTGTGTCAGATTGTGTCAAATAGGGATGTCCCGATACCATTTTTTTAAGACCGAGTACAAGTACCAATACTTTTATTTAAGTACTTGCCGATACCAATTACCGATACCTCGTATAAACAGCGGCACAGTTGCTGATAGCAATGTAAAAAATTAAAGCTGGAATTTGGTTGCTATGGACAATGGCTTTTCTTTTCCTTTGTACAAGTGTTAATAAATTAATAAATGGGAATATAATAGTGTTTTCCAACCAATGTGCCTCCAGGGGGATCTGTTATGGGGTTATCTGTGGATGACACTGTTATGGGGTTATCTGTGGATGACACTGTTATGGGGATCTGTGGATGACACACTGTTATGGGGGGATCTGTGGCTGACACACTGTTATGGGGGATCTGTGGGTGACACTGTTATGGGGGATCTGTGGATGACACTGTTATGGGGGATCTGTGGATGACACTGTTATGGGGGATCTGTGGGTGACACTGTTATGGGGGATCTGTGGGTGACACTGTTATGGGGGGATCTGAGGAGGACGCACTGTTATGGGGGATCTGTGGATGACACTGTAATGGGGGATCTGTGGATGACGCTGTTATGGGGGATCTGTGGATGACAATGTTATGGGGGATCTGTGAATGACACTAATGGGGGGGATCTCTGGGTGACACTAATTGGGGGGATCTCTGGATGACACTAATGGGGGGGGCTCTCTGGATGACACTAATGGGGGATCTCTTGATGACACTATGGGGGATCTCTGGATGACACTATGGGGGATCTCTGGATGACACTATGGGGGATCTCTGGATGACACTGTCTGGGGGATCTCTGGATGACACTGTCTGGGGGATCTCTAGATGACACTATGGGGGATCTCTGGATGAGACTATGGGGGATCTCTGGATGACACTGTCTGGGGGATCTCTGGATGACACTGTCTGGGGGATATCTGGATGACACTGTCTGGGGGATATCTGGATGACACTGTCTGGGGGATCTCTGGATGACACTATGGGGGATCTCTGGATGACACTGTCAGGGGGCTATGTGGATGACACATATATAGCATATTATGCTATATACGTGTCATCCACAGATCCCCCATTAGTGTCATCCACAGACCCCCATAAGTGCCATCATAGTGTGTGTGTGGGGGGGCAGTTTACACTCGCAGGGGCCGGTGTAGCTTGACTCTTTCATCGCATCCCAAGACAGAAAGAAAACCGCAGGTTTGCTCTCCGGTATGGGAACGCAACCAAGCGGAACGGAATACTTTTTGTTGCTTTCCGTTCTGTTTAGTTACATTTTTTCCCCATTGACAATGAATAAGGACAAAACGGAAAGCGTTTTTCTCCGGTATTGAGATCCTATGACGGATCTCAATACCGGAAAATAGAAATGCTAGTGTGAAAGTAGCCTTAGTAATATAATACAAAAATAATAATAAATCATCCCTAATAATGGTGTTTAAGCTGAGGCGCATGTTTACTTTGAAACTGAGGCATTGAATGTCACGTAACCCTGTGACATCACAAGGAGTTTGAACGCTACCTATGCATGTCTGACAAACAGGATAAGACTGAAGGACACAGGATGTGAGATCACAGGAGATTAAAGGCATATGGAAATAACAACCATAGATAACTTACAAAATACCCATATAACAATAACCACTAGATGGCAGCAAAGCAGACTAAGCATAGGGAATCACATATAACACAGAATACAATAAGGAATTCTAAGTGAACCATTAGCTGGTACAGCACAGTTGGATACAAGATGCGGGAACTCAATAACAGTTATTACTTGGCCAGCAGGGTCTCAGCTTCCAATATAATTACTGACAAAATACTGACTCACATGTCAATCTCAGTTACCATAGATTCATTTATATGGAATCAGCTCATATGTAAAGATCAGTGGAGGCAGAACTATGTTTCGTCTTTGTATTATGGTGTGGAACCAAAAACATTTGCTAGTAAAGCCTTTCTCAAAGACACATTTCTAGGAAACCTTGTTGGGCATGTTTCTAAGAAAAACTGCAGTAATGCCAACGCTACACACACATAATATGATGCGTGACTACAATAATGTTAACCAAATGACCATAAAGGGACACGCATTTACAATTTCACAAACTTTATTAGTTGATAAAAGACCAACGACATACACAATATCAATATAAAAATAATTATATATAGCAGCAATACAGGTAGTAGCCAAGACATGTGGCTCCCCTCCCACACCTAGAAAACCCCGATAGTTCACCTATATGAGGTAAAGACCTTTTACAAAGGTACTGGCATAGATAAACACATCCCCAATATAACAATTATATGATAGAACCAAGCCCCACTAAAAATAGTATAGTGGATAAACCACACAAACACTACAGCAAAGAGGCATATATATTCCATAAATGTATACCTGAGGGACACTTAGAGAGGAGAACACGGGTTTTCAATTGCAGAGAGGAGAGCCCACCCCGACGTACGTTTCGCTCCGCTTTCTCAAGGGAAAAACTGCAGCCACAGTGTTGCATTGGGAAAAAAAAAAACTCTACTGCTTAGTTGACATTGAGTTCTAAATGCTCCATGTTTACTTCACCAAAGTAAAAGAGCAACAAAACAGTGACAATAAGGTATGTGATATGTTTACATTTATGGAAAATGTACATGCTCATGTAAAAAAAAAAACATGCAGAGAATGTATTGTCCTAAACCTGGCCTTAGAATATAATGCAAAAATGAGAAGAATGTAGAGGACTTTCGGAGATACGTTCTGACATTTGACAGATGTCAAAGTGCTATGCAAACTACAAACTATCTATTAAACCTCCAGATCATCTTAGAGTATGTTCACACACAGCAGACTTTGAACCCTGTAAAAATTTGCTGTAAAATCTCTTGATTCAGATGGTTGCATTTTTTGTCTGTGTCCTACACATATGGGCAACAGACTGCACAGAGACACATGGTCCAAGTGGGGTTCCTTGGGCCCACCAGAGAAAAATTTTATGGGCCATAATGCCTACATCATTAATAAAGTCTAATAGATTTTGATACAAAGAAAAAGACCCTAGTGATGAGTTACTGGCCTCAAAGGCAGCTCCAAATGTTATTTTTTTCTCTTGGACGTTTCGGACCCTCTATGGTATCAGAGTCTGGGCCCACCAGAGGATCCTCTGGTTCTCTGGTAGGCCAGTCCGAAGCAGCAGACAGACCCATAGACGTCAATGATACAATTCACTTCTCCATTTTCCGCATGAACAGAGGGGTCTCTGCAGAGAAACGTGAGTATGAACTACTTTGGTCCATGTCTCATAGAACCAGTAGAGACAACTGTCAGTGGCGGTCGCTAGGTCCATGTCATCTGAGGAATACAATGATGGGGAGCAGCGCAATCGCCGTTCCCTGTCATTGCACCTCCTACTGAGAAAGAAAAGCGACTTTCGTCGAAGCAGCGGAATCAAATTTTTTAATACTTCGCTCATCTCTAATGATAACATATAATAAAGCAAATGCTTGTTCTGATGACAGTTTCTGTCAGCTCCATCATAAACATGCGCAGTCGGCTGAGCATGCATGTTTATTTCAATGGGAAGAGGAGAAGAAAGGATCAGGCATCCTGACAGTACCAGTATACAGTAAATAGCTGATGCTGGAATTATGATGCTGGAACGGCGGCTGTTCCATAGTCAGAGTCAATCTCTATGGTATACTTAGCATTCGCAGAGATGGGGGTCATGTGATGGATCAAATGATCTCAGAAACGGCGCTGAACTGTTAGTATAAATGATTTGAGAAATTTCCAAGCATGACCTTGGATCTTGGCAAGTCCTTTTAATTTTTCACGAAGAGACCCTTCAAGTTAGGCTCCATTCACACTTCCGCAATTCTGTTCCGCATTTTGCGGAACGGAATTGCAGACCCATTCATTTCTATGGGGAAACACCATGTCCCGCAAGGATCCGGAATTGCAGATCCGCACTTCCGGGTCCGCACTTCCGTTCCACAAAAAAACAGAACATGTCCTATTCTTGTCCGTAATTGCGGACAAGAAAAGGCATTTTCTATGAAAGTGCCGGCGATGTGCGGTCCGTAAAAACACACACGGACATCTGAATGAAGCCTTAGGCCTCATGCACACGAACATATTTTCTTTCTGTGTCCATTTCGTTTTTTTTTGCGGACTATATGCAGAACCAATCATTTCAATGGGTCCGCAAAAAAACGGAAGGTACTCCATGTGCATTCTGTTTCCATATGTCCGTTTTTCTGTTCCGCAAAAAAATAGAGCATGTCCTATTTTTTTCTAGTTTGCGGACAAGTTCAGGCATTATTACAATGGATCCGCAAAAATAACGGATCCACAAAATAAAGGATGCCATACGGAACGTCATCCTTTTTTTTGTGGATCTGCAATTTGCGGACCGCAAAACACATACGGCCGTGTGCATGAGGCTTTAGGCCCCATTCACACGTCCGTAGTGTGCTACGGATCCGCAATCTTGCCGCCAGCCCCATAGAGATGCCTATACTTGTCCGCAATTGCGGGCAAGAATAAGAGATTCTCTATATTATTGCGGAGCCGCCGTCCGGAAGATCAGCGGCGCGCTCCGCAAATGCGGATGCGGAGAGCACAGTGTGTGCTCTCCGCATCCATCACTACCCCATTCAAAATGAATGAGTCCGCACCCGTTACGCAGATTTGCGGAACGGGTGCGAACGAAAATTGCGGACGTGTGAATGGGGCCTTAACCAGTAAATAATATCTCAAAATTCTACCTTCCCAAGATCTGAAGCTCCATGCAGATGTTTCCACTACGCCGTATCAGTGATTTATTAGACTTGTATGTACCTAATCTTTTACAGTCATCCCTATTTTGTCTTCCTTATCACATTTACTCCGTTTCGATTTGATTTCAAGGTCGGGAAAAGAAAACTTCATTTGGAGCCAGCGGATCAAAGCCTTAGGTTTCCTTCAGTGTAATTTTAAGAACATTTGATGAAATATGGAGACGTTCCCTTTGTATGTTTGGCATTCCTGGTGGCCACATGCTGAGCTAATAAACCCTGTGTGGATGCTGATCCCTGACAGCACATATGGCAAGTTCCAGCCATGACTTCAGGGCAGCTGTTGTGTGTTAAGATTAGAAATTGGAGACAGTTTGGTGGTTACTCCTCAAGAGTCATCTTTTCTTATTTTACTAATGTCAAAGCCTTCCGAAACATGTTATTCATCAAAGCCTCCATATGCCAGCTTTCTGTGCCGCAAGTTTTCATTTTTCCAAAACAAATGCATACTACACACATGTATGTGCACACACACGCTTACTGGCAACAAGTCCCGTGACCCCGATCCTGTAGGCGCTGGGCTCCTCAGTCACTCACCGCTGCTTCCTGTTTTACACTATGGTAATGGTCTGTCTGGACCAAGTTTTGTTTTTGTGTTATTTCGCTATGTCCTGTGTGGTGTGGGTAATGTGGTGGAGCCTGCGTCACGGATTCCATCAAAAAAGCCTGACAGAATAGGGCAGCATTCTCTACAACGCCAGACACCAGGATGGAAGCCCCACCGACAATGGGAAGTCACGTGATCATGTGAACAAAGCCTTAGATAGACACGTGTGCTGAATTTATCAGACATGGATAGACACCTAGATGGATAAAAGAAAGAAAGAAAGAAAGAAAGAAAGAAAGAAAGAAAGAAAGAAAGAAAGAAAGATGATTGATAGAGTAGATAGATAGATAGATCGATAGATAAATAGATAGATAGATAGATAGATAGATAGATAGATAGAGTAGATAAATAGATAGAGTAGATAGATAGATAGATAGATAGATAGATAGATAGATAGATAGATAGATAGATAGATAGAAAAATGGAGAAAAGCAGTACTTCAACCAGACCATAGGCAGGCTGCCATTAACCAGAACTGTGAGCCGGGGTCATGGGTAGATACAAAAAGAGAAAAAAGTTGCAGCTCTCCACAGAAGTCCAAAAGTAGTATATTCACCCACACATAGATAGATAGATAGATAGATAGATAGATAGATAGATAGATAGATAGATAGATAATAGATAGATAGATAGATAGATGATAGATAGATGATAGATAGATAGATAGATAGATAGATAGATAGATAGATAAATAGATAGATGTAGATAGATAGATAGATAGATAGATAGATAGATAGATAGATAGATATGAGATAGATAGATTGATTGATAGATTGATAGATAGATAGATAGATAGATAGATAGAAGGTAGGTAGGTAGATAGATAGATAGATAGATAGATAGTAGGTAGGCAGATAGATAGTAGGTAGGTAGGAAGAGGATAGCACTGGTGATTTGCAGGCTGGTCCCAGGTTCTAATCTGACCAAGGACAACTTCATGGAGTTGCTGTCTCTCCTGCCTTTCCTCCCACTCTCTAAAGACAAAGCAGTCTCACTAAGAACAGCAAGTGATGATGATGTCTGTACAGCACTACAGAATATGTCAGCGCTATATAAGTGCAATAAAGAAAGATTTAATGATTGTTTTGAGCATCTTAATAAATAATATCCAGTTAAAGCCATAATGTTTAATAACAATCACCTTCCCTAGAAGCCAGTGGTGATTCCCACAACCAGCAGAGCCCCTGCCCCATGTACACACAGCACAGTGACAGCGGCAGGAAACTTTCCACTCAGGGATGACTACATGCCTAAGTTACATTACAGAAGAAAATGTCACCACAATCATCGTACGATCTGATTGCATCAATGCCATTCGACCCGTGGAGATTACCTGATGGTGAGGGGGGAGCGGCTGGCTGGCATTGCCCCTGGCACTGGGCTCTCCTCCGCTCTTGGTGTCCTGGATGCGGTGTAAGAATGGTATCCTGTGAGGACCACACTGCCCGAGTCCTTCACCTCCATTATAAGGGCAGATACATGTCGTGGGGTCCCTGTCACAGACACATGGCAGCCCTGCCCCGCAGCCCTGGGTGCCCGCTGCCCGCCTTTGTCATGAGGGAGCCGGAGACTGGGGTGAGAGCAGGACAGGACGAGGACTCGTTCAAAAACACCGCCCCCACTCCTGGGAAGTGCTGTGTGCGGGAGCTGCGCTTTGTGCTCTCCATTGTGCTGTGGCCCTCACCATCATGGTGCTGTCACCCACTGGTCACCACGATGCACTACAGTGTCAGCACACGTCTCATCCACTCCTCAAAGTGACACCAAATACTCCACTGACATTATCTGGTGAAAAGCACAGAAAACAGGACTTGTGGCACAAAAATATTTAACCACTATGTCAGTAGTAATGGGCATAAGATGGGCATCCTGCTGGGTGCCGTGTTCACATGGGACCTTGGAGACTTGTGGCATATTCCTTAGTAACAATTTTTCGTTTTTTTACCTTTTAATTTCTTACTCTCTTTTTTTTTTCTCTTCATATAGTTGTTTTGCATGGAACAAGTTGTACTTTCTAATGGGACCGCTTTCGATGGCATACGATGTAGTGGGGAGCTGAAAAAATTCTAAATGGGGTGGAATTGGGAAAAAATGCAATTCCGACATTATTTTATGGGTTTTGTTTTTGTAGCTTTTCCTATGCGATAAAGGTGACGTGTTAACTTCATTCTGCAGATCAGTACAGCGATAAATTTTTTAGTCGTTTTTTCAGTTTTCCTTGTGTTTAATACTTAAGAAAAAATAAAAATAAAATAGTCATGAGAGCGCATTTCTTGTCAGATGATCTATAGTTTTTACTGATACCATTTTGGGGGGGAGGGTGTATGAAATGTAATTACTTTTTATTCTATTTTTTATTTAGGCAAAAAGGCAAAAAAAAAAAAACAAAAAAAAAAACAGCAATTTGAGCACTTTTTTTCCCGTTACTCCATTCATCATATGGAGTAACACTTTTATATATTTTTTTTATATTTTCATATGAACTTTTTTATTAATTTTTTTAATGGGGAAAGGAAAGAGGGTGGTTTGAATGTTTCTGCCTTTAATATATATATATTTTTTTTATATATATTTTATATATATATATATATATATATATATACATACATACACATATATACATTTTTTTCTTTTTATTATTATTTATATATTTTTTTTCCTTACACCATAGACTGTAATGATTTACTATTGCAGTCAATGGGAAAATCACTCCATTCCTATTCAACCCTGCACCAGGCAGAGCTTTATTTCATAGGTATTTTAGTATGGCAGGCCTCAGAGCCTTCAGAAGGCCTCAAACTGCCATAGCAGCTGAAAAGCTCCACCAGCCCCGTTGTGAAGGGCGGTCATTCGGCCACTAGGTTCCTAGTAGACAACTGCTAAGATACCATGGTCAATTGAGATCAATGTTGTCTCTGATCATGGACTTTGCCAATGGGTGTCTGTATCCAAAACAAAGCCGGTGCCATCTCTAAGGCCTCTTTCACATGGGCGTTACGTTTGACGCCCAGATAGGATGTGGGTGCGTTGCGGGAAAATGCGCGATTTTTCCGCGCGTGAGGAAAAATTACTTTTGTAATGCGTTTTGCACGCGCGTCTGAAAAATCGGCATGTTTGGTACCCAGACCCGAACCCGGACTTCATCACTGAAGTCCGGTTTCGGGTTGAGTATTCTGGAGATTTTATTATTTTCCCTTATAACATGGTTATAAGGTAAAATAATAGCATTCTCAAACAGAATACTTAGTAAAATGTGGATGGAGGGGTTAAAAATCAAAAACTTAACTCACCTTAGCCACTTGATCTCGTAGTTGGCGATCTCTTTTCTCTCTTCAAGCATTAGCTGCAGTCTAAAGGACCTGTGATCACGTCACATCACATGGTCCAATCGTCCCGTCACTTAGCAACCATGCGGGAAAATGGCACTGCATCCGCACTTGCTTGCCGATGTTTGCGATTTTCCCGCAGCCCCATTCACTTCTATGGGGCCTGTGTTGCGTGAAAAACGCAAAATATAGAGCATGCTGCGATTTTCACGCAACGCATAGCCCCATAGAAATGAATGTGTCCGGATTCAGTGCAGGTCCAATGTGTCCACCTCACGCATTGCACCCGCGCGGAAATCACGTCTGTGTGATAGGGTCCATCATGTGCCATTATTGTTGCTATTTTTTAGTCACACATTGTTTTTGTTTTTCCACCAAAAGTGAAGAAAAACACCACAAAAAAGTATGATTTGTTTCATAAGTTCCTGTTGAATTATCACTAGCATCTCACCAAAGCATTTTTTTTTTGCTGCAGAAATTTACACCAAAAACACCCACAAAAAAGCTGCTACAAATAGCTATTTTTGCAAATAAAACTCGGGGTGAAACCAGACTCAGCACCATACATGTACAACGGAAGGAGGGGTTATAAATATGGCCCCCGCGCCATGTTGCAAGCGCAGCAAGCAGCAGGGCTGTCTGGTGTCTGCTGTTTCAAACTCAGGGCTGATGTCTGTAACTGCCTTTAACACTGATCGCGGACACTGAAACCTTTAGATGCGACGGTCAATTGTGACCATGGCATCTAAATGCCTAAAAAAAGTTTTTCCAACCGGATTCCTGTGCAAAAAAAAAACGCTACGTAGTACAGTCCCAGCAAAGTGTATGAGAACACACAAATGTGCACTTTTTTCCATGCAGAGGTGACCTGCATTGCTGATTTCTAAATCCGCAGCATGTCAATCATGTTTTCGGTTTTAACTGCGGATTTCACTTTTTTCAATGGAAAGGTGAGATCTGCCGCAAAACCTCATCAAATCCACACCATGCATCCTCACAGAAATTCGTGCGGATCTTATCTCCCACCCTCGTGTGCAGGTGATAAGATGGTCAGTAAAGATGTCTGTGAAGTATCCGTGTTTGGTCCATGTGTCCGTTTTTTGCTCTCCGTATGTCATCCATATTTCACTGACACTGCTCAGCTGAAAATTAATATCCAAAGCATCTCTTACCAACAATCCAGGAAAACCACCGACCAAACACAGATGACATCCATATTATGGTTGTGGTCTTCACGGACCCTTAGACTTTGATCTGCGTAATAAGGGATCGGTAATCACAGGCAAAAATAGGGCATGGAGCTACGGTCTGAATACACGCATTAAAGTTCAGGATGATATGTGAAAAAGACTTATGGCTGGTAAAATAGAAACTCCACAATGAAAATTTTTCCTTCAGTCGAAGGGTACCATCACACGGCACATTCGTGATCCGCTTGGGTTGCAGCCACCTGTGGTCAAGAACCGCACATCCAATTAGGCCGTAGCTTCCTGCTACTTAACTAATGAAGACCGCACTTCAATACGGCTATTATGAATTCTGACCACCTATACAATGCGGCTTTCATTAGTAAAAGGGGAATTCCAGTAGGTACAAGTTATCCCCCAACCACTGATCAGGAAAATGGGGACCCCATACTCCCTGCAGGCTCCTTGCAGCTCCCCTAAAATGACTGGAATGGCAGGTCGCACATGTGCGTGGACGCTCCATTTATTTCTCTAGAAGTTCCGGAGATAGCCGTACTCGGCAACTATCTCGGGTTTGTGACATTTTTAAGTCCGTTTTTTGGTATAGGGAATTACCCACATGTCTTGTAGGGCTAGCTCAGCTTAATGTCATGATATCCTTCACTTAGTCATCACTGACTATGCAGGAACCTGGCCGTCAACAAAGAAGGAGATGGAGCGGCTAGAGGGGGAAGCAGGAGGAAGAAAGGGTGCACAGAATGGTTTGGGCCCTCCCTCTGTGCACATAATCGCTCATTAACATATGCCTGAATGAGGCAACAGATTGCTAACTGAAAGGTATCACTACAAGGTATTGTGCCTGGTGAAAAACTCCCTTTAAGGATGCAGTTTGTGCTTTATGGGTTTTCCAGGACTTTTTGATGACCTACCCTTAGAAGACAGACCCTTGTTATTCTGATATTGATGACCTAATGATAGCTAATTAATAAGTACGTTCTAGAAAACCCTGTTAAATGGCTTGCACCATTAGGGCAACCCCTTTTCATGTTCTATGCAGTAGATTGGTAGTATTGGACTAAAGAATACAGTAAACTGGACAATTTACAGACCGAAATCTTATTCCATTGACAAATCATCTCATCAAAGCATTATTTTTTTTTGCTGCAGAAATATACAACAAAAACACCCACAAAATGGCTACTTTTGCAAATAAAACTCTGTGAAACCATCCGTAACCCCTTCTGTCCCAGCACCGGACATGTACAGCGGATGGAGGGGTTTTAAATATGGCACCCGCGCCATGTCGCAAGCGCAGCAGGTGCCATAGCCGCCGGGTCTCTGCTGTTTCAAACAGCAGAGGCCCGGGGCTAATGTTTGTGACCCGCAGTAACACTGATGGCGGACATTGAAACCTTTAGATGTGATGGTCAATTGTAAAGTTTATTACACTGAAAAAATGTACACAATATCCTTATGTCTTACATGTAGAGACTTGCTGTGGACTTCACATTGTGCTGCGCAAAGGGTGGAATCCGCAACAATTCTCCATCGAAATGCATGTAAGACGTTTGGATTTCGCAGCAGATTTTTCCTTGGCCTAAAATTCAGGTCAGTGTAAATCCAGATCACAGAAATAACACCTAGCTAGTAGTAGTAGTATTGTGGCTGTAAAATGAGACTACTATCACAGAAAAAGCGCAATTAAAGGGAACCTGTCATCAACGTTATGCTGACCGTACTGAGGGCAGTATAAAGTAGTGACAGAAATGCTGATTTCAGCGGTGTGTCACACATCAGCTAAAAGTAAGTGGTTGCCGAGATCCAACATGACAATCATTGCAGACTGGGCCTGGAAAAGAGTCCCGGCCACCTGAGAAGAGTCCTGGTTATTCATGAATTCCTGCTCTCCCTGCCCACCGTCTGATGACTGACAGTCTCCTACCTAGTTTTCTCCCTTTCTCTCTAGGAGAGAACTGCCAATCATCAGCAGATCGGTCGGGGAGAGCAGGAGATTATGAATAACCAGGACTTTTCTCAGGTAGTTTTGACTCTTTTCCAGGCCTGTGCTGCAATGATTATGAGGCTGGTTCTCAGCAACCACTTACTTTTAGGTGATGTGTGACACACCACTGAAATCAACATTTCTGTCAGTACTTTATACCGCCCTCAGTACGGTCAGCATAAAGTTGATGACAGGTTTCCTTTAAAACATAACTTTTAATCAACTGATTAATTAAAAAAATTTCAATCTCTAAATTACTGATCCGCAAGTGAGTAAAAAATAAAATATTCCGGTAGGTAACCCAAAATTATTATGGGCAGGGGAGGCTACGCCCTACACGGATACAGTAGAAAAATGTCTGAATCCAGCGCAACAGTTGTAGAGTATGGCTTTGGGGATAAAGTACAAATTTCAGAGTTTAGATGTGACTCGGGCAAAAATCTGTACTACTTTCTCTTTTATTTTTAATCTCTGTTGGTAAAAAATTTTTCCACGCTGCTTGTTAGCTCAGTGATTATTCATTTTTGATTGCTTTCACAGTTGTTAATGCAATGAAAAGCCCAATAAAGTGGAATATTCATTTGTTTAGCCCGAGGGCACAGTCATCTGACTGAAGAACAATAAAATATCAGGGGATATGGTGTCTTTGTAATTTCTCCCGTACACTCTGTGAATAAAAAATCTTTTGTGTATTTTATTCCCCTCACTCATTTATCTGTGATTCTCAGGCAACTGAATAGGGCCCCAGCTGCAAAATGAATTTTGCAATTTTTTAGATATTTTTTTCAGTACTGCTGCCATGCATGATCTCATACGAAATGTAACTTCCCTGTTTGTCAACCCGTCTGTCATATCTAAAACTATGTGTAAGATTCAGATCTATTATGATTATATAATTTCCTAACATGCATCGTCAGACACAAATGTTCTTAATTCTAGATCGGTAAATTAAATACTAGCTGATCCATTACGATCTAAAGTATCCATATTTTATACAGTACAGTGTATAATACCATTTTTATTGATACATTTAAGGATCCCTGTACAAAAACTGATCCAATAGGCAGAATTATCATATTTAGTGTTGAGCGACTCAAAGTTCATGAAGTGGACTTCGATCCGAAATTCAGGGAAAATTTGATTCGCCGTGAAGCTGAATTTCCTCATGCATCGTGATAACAAATCAATTTTCCCTGAAATGGGCCAAAAAATAAAAAAAACCTCATGCTTACATTTGAGCGCGAAGAGCCCCCTCCGCCATCTTGATTGAAGATCCCACCAAAATCCTGTGCCTGGTGACCCTTTCATTGCATCCACTATTTACAAAGAAATGGCTTCATAATGAAGTAATTCAGCAAGAAACTAATTTTTTTGTAAAAAATCAGAGCGAAGCAGCCAAATCGAATTTTCCATAACTTCACTCAACACTAATCATATTATATTTTGAACGTGCAGACTACAGGAGCAAGTTACAAAATTCTGCTAAATATCGGGGCCATCCAAGCTGAGACTGGTGATGAAATACCAAATTTCTATGTTTACTGCCAGAAACTTCTGATACGATATATTTAATTTATGAAAAAACTGAGAGCTATGTTATATTAGGCAGCCTGGGGACATCAGCATGTAAAGAAATCAAAATGACCTAATCCACTACTCTTAAGGTGACTGCACATAGTGCGGATTATGCATGATTTTCTGAGTGGATTTCATGTGGTTTTGGTGCACATTTCCTGCACACAAATCTGCCACTTCTGCAGATACCCTTAGTCATTGCCTAAAGTACTAATTTAGCGGAGCACTTAAAGATGACCTTTCACCTCTCCTGACATGTCTGTTTTAATAGCTTCATGCATTCTCCATGTAATGACAATTCTGGAGCATCTATTCTTATGGCTCTATGATGTGCCATTTCTTTATTATTTCTACTAGAAGTTATGAATAAATTGCTAGCAGGCTGCAGTAAGGGTACAGAGGGGAGGTAACCAATTCGGGGTGTGTACCTGCACAGTTTGACAATGACAGCACTGATTGGATAGAGTGAGTCTGTGCAGGTACACCCCTCGAAACTGGCTACCACCCCTCTGGACCCTTACTGCAGACTGCTAGCAATTTATTCATAACTTCTAGTACAAATAATAAAGGCATGGCACAACATAGAGACATAAGAATAGAGTCTCTAGAATTGTTATTACATGGGGAATGCATGAAGCTATTAAAACAGGCATGTCAGGAGTGGTGAAGGGTCCTCTTTAAGATAAAATTTTTTTGTATAACTGTTCAAATTTGAGAAATTCTCATCAAATGTAACAGTGTGCTGCGATCGAACGATCAGAGATAAATCGTTAATTTTCTGACAACGTGCATGCCTGTCTGAAAGTCAGTCATCCGCAGTTAGATGCTGCCACATCCCCTCATCTAACCATAAGGCTAGAGCTACAAGGCAACAATAAGTTGCGCAATATATAGGGTACAACTATACTGCAACATGTGTCAAGCAACATTCATGATGTACCAATGTCGAGCAACATTTTTTATAATGCTAGTCTATAGTGTCGCACTGCGCACATAGACTAGCATTATAAATATGTTGCGCGACATTGGTGGGACAAATAGTCACGTAACAAATGTCGTTGTGTAGCCATAGCTTAAATCTGTCAGTTTTTAGCAGTGTAACTACTCTAGGGGCATACAAACAACAATCGTGATAACAAGCAAACAGCGAATTTTTTTTTTTTTTTGCCACGCATTAATGAAAAATACCTGCCTATCTAGTAGGACCCTTAGACATAACTCCCAGCCTTCCCTTACAACGTTGAGAGAAGTAACAAAAGAGGCTTAGCGGCTAATCATCTGCAACTGGCTGTCCGCCCCTGCACCCCGTTTACAAGTGTCCTGTATAAGGATGAATAAAGAATGTTAAAGTTTCTACCTCGGTGAGTGCCGCAAGCCTCTTTTGTTACTACACTGTTGCTGAGCACCACATACGAGTGTTCATTTGCTGTGTTGCACGCATTGGCCTGAAAGGGGTGATCGGGTGGATTGCCTGATTGGATAGCAGTGCCACCGTTTCTTATCTTCATTTGAAACATAACTCCCAGCCTTCCCTTGTTTCCACGATTGTTCTGCCAAATGCACCCCAAATTGGCCATTATTTATTCAGATACTGTATACTCAAAATGGATA
The DNA here is from genome assembly GCA_033119425.1 of Bufotes viridis. Lineage (NCBI taxonomy): Eukaryota > Metazoa > Chordata > Amphibia > Anura > Bufonidae > Bufotes > Bufotes viridis. The sequence continues at coordinate 118,204,033 of CM065593.1, read as the reverse complement.
ATTCTGGGTATGATTAAGGGCTCATGGCCGTGTGCATTCTATATCACGGATGCGGACCCATTCACTTGAAAGGGTCCACAAACTACAAGATACGGAGCGGTGCGGATCTGGGGCACAGAGCGGAAGCCCACCGAAGCACTACGGAGCACTTCCGTGGGATTTCGTTCCGGTGCCGCTCTGAATGTTGCGGATCGCGGACACATTGAAGTGAATGGGTCCGGATCCACAAACGGCAGGCACACAGCAACACGGGCACAGGGCACACATGTTCATGTGCATCAGTCCTAAGGTAAATGCCTTGCTATTGCGATTTGAGGGACACATCCACAGCTGAAAAGAAAATACTAGAAAGCTAACTATAAGGCCTATTGCACACGAACGTGTGCGTCCCGTGCCCGTATTGCGGATCCGCAATACATGGGCACCATTCCGTGGCCATTCCGCATCACGGATGCGGACCCATTCATTTCAATGGGTCCGCAAATCCGGAGATGCGGAACGGAGCGGAATGGAATGACGGAACGGAACACTACGGAAGCACTACGGAGTGCTTCCGCGGGGTTCCGTCCCGCAAAAAGATAGAACATGTCATATCTTTTTGCGGAACGGGCAGATCGCGGACCCATTCAAGTGAATGGGTCCGCGATCCGCTGCGGCTGCCCCACGCCGGTGTCCGAGCATTGCGCGCCGCAATTTGCGGCCCGCAGCATGGACACGGGGTGCACACGTTCGTGTGCAATAGGCCTAACAGTAAACTTAACCTATATGAGAATAGACCGCCCACACCCAATTGGCACTATTTGGGCTGAAGGTTTTAACATAGCAAGACTGAAAAAGACACTAGTGCCTAAGGATGAAGTTATTAGGCTACAGCGTTGATCTTGAAGTAGGCAAAAACACTATGGAGTAGTTGAAAATTAATTCATATTAGGGTGGGTGTCGAAGGAATTTCACCTGACCTCAGATTATTTTATTTGAATGGGGGAGAGGTATGAGTTTCCCCAACGAGCTCTAAGACCCTGTTCACATATACATATTTCCTGATGTATAATTTCAATGGAAAGCTCTGAGATATGACACAGCATAGCTAATACAGTGGTCCATAGATTTAAATTGAAAAACAAAACATATAACACACAGTATATTTTTTCGGTGGCCCTCTGTATAAGAAAGTGCAGCAGATTTCCAAGGCATATCAGCCGGACAGACGCCAAAAGGACACTGGAGCTGTTCAATACAACATTTTTTATTAAAGAAAGTTATCCCATATTTTGTTAAGGGGATCTGTCATTATTTTATACTGCCCTAAATTAAGACAGCAGAAAAAAAAAAAAAAACTGGCGACAGATCCTCTTTAAGAAAATGACAATAAACTCAATAAGCTTTTGCCCTAAAATGCCCTAGCATGAGCTCAGATTCAGATTTATATCTATGGATAGAGTCTCTATAGGGATTCTTCAACACTCTGCCTGCTTACTAAACTGTATCACATCACGTAAATCAAATGTGACAGATACTGTAATATATGGACTTCATACATAGAATCTTATAAAATCCCGACCAAAGCCTAGCAAAATATTTGATTCATGCCAAATATCAACGTAATCTATCTGGATTATAATCAACATAAAACTGTATAAATTAAATTATTCAGATAATGAAATCTGATATAGTGTCTGTTTCTTCTTATGAGTTGCTTTATTGTTGACAACCTATTTCAAACTTCTAAAGAGCCCAAGCCCCCCTCTTCAGAGAGCCTAGTACTTTCCCTGTGTGATCCTAACTCCGTGTGATGTCACTGATCTCCTCCCTCTCTGCCTGTGATGTCACCTCTCCTTTGTGCCCACATCCTGTGCAGACGCAGACTGGTAGTCTGCCTGGGTCTGGGCACCACAGTACATACAGCGGGCATCAGCCCTACTATATGAACTGTGCCTGTGCAGTTCCACAGGCTTTGTCACTGCAGGACTGCCAAAAGTGTAATGACAGTAATCTCAGTGGTCTTGCAGTGATAAACACAACAATAGCTGATCTCAGGGAGACCAGCTACAAAAAACACTGCGGAGCCTCACTTAAGAGTCTCAACACAGCAATCCGAAGTGCAAAATTGCTGTGTTGAGACTCTTAAGTGAGGCTCCGCAGTGTTTTTTGTAGCTGGTCTCCCTGAGATCAGCTATTGTTGTGTTTGAGTAGTCTCCGAGGCATTGCTCCCGGTTAGCCAGAATCCTACTCCACACTGATGAGGGGCAACACCCCGAAACAGCTGTCTGTGGATGGATACCTAGCTTAGGTTTTCCCTGTCACATCCTTAAAGCTTGTAAAAAAGCGGGATCTTGACATAGGGGCCACTTAATATGGTGGATTTGGTGATCTCTGTAATGGAGACACCCCTTTGCTTGGTTTTCCTTCCTTTGAGGGATATCTGGCTTTCATTGTGTTGTAGACCCATAACTGGGGCTCCACATTTATCTTGCAGTGATAAAGCCAGTGACATAGCAAGACTGAAAAAAGACACTAGTCCATAAGGATGAAGTTATTATGCTGCAGCGTTGATCCAGAAGTAAGCAAAAACACTATGGAGTAGTTGAAAATTACTTCATATTAGGGAGGGTGTCGAAGGAATTCCTCCTGACCTCGTATTATTTCAGTTGAATGAGGGAAATGTATGAGTTTCCCCAATGACCTCTAAGGCCCTGTTCACATTACATATTCCCTGATGTATAATTTTAATGGAAGGCTCTGAGATATGACACAGCATAGCTAATACAGTGGTCCATAGATCCCAATTAAAAAACAAAACATATGCCACACGGTATATTTTTTTCGGTGGCCTGCTGTATAGGAAAAGTGAATACAACTGTATCTTCATCCTCAGGCAGGTGATACAGTAGAATACTGTGGCAGGAGCTGCAGTATTTTGTGGTATTTGGTTTTGCTGAGGCAGTATTTTGTGCTGCCCCATGGTATTTGGTTCTGTTTGAGTGGTATTTTGTGCTGCGCTAAGGTATTGCTGGCTCCACCTACTTCTGTTGGCCCTGCCTTCTGTTAGCTTAGATTTACCTACAATAAAGTTTAAAAAATAAAAACCATACTCACATCACGATCCCCAGCTGTCATTCTGGTGGTATCTCTGCTTCTTGGCCCAGGCTCAACACACATGAAGCAGCAGGAGATGCCTACTTAGCCAATCAGTTGCCACGTTAGTGAACCTCCTTAGCTAGTGATTGACTAATCAGGGATCTCCTGCCTTTGGCCTCTTTCACACGGCCGTAGGTGTCATGTGCCCGTATTGCAGACCGCATTTGCGGATTCGCAATACACGGGCACTAATCCGTGGCCATTCCGCATCACGGATGCGGACCCATTCATTTCAATGGGTCCGCAAATCCGGAGATGCGGAACGGAATGACGGAACGGAACACTACAGAAGCACTACGGAGTGCTTCCGTGGTGTTGCGTTCCATACTTCCGTCCCGCAAAAAGATAGAACATGTCCTATCTTTTTGCGGAACGGGCAGATCGCGGACCGATTCAAGTGAATGGGTCCGCGATCCGCTGCGGCTGCCCCACGGTCGGTGCCCATGCATTGCGGGCCGCAATTTCACTACGGCCGTGTGAAAGAGGCCTTCTCCTGAGTGTCGAGTCAGGACCAGAAATCAAAGCCCAGCAAGTGCCAGTAGGTGTTGGAATGTCAACAGGGAAGAAATGCTTATTTTTTTTATTTGACACCATTCTGTGCCTTTCCTAAAAATATTTATCCTGCACCCCCTTTAAGGCCCCATTCACACGTACGCAAATAGGCCCGCATCCGTTCCGCAATTTTGCGATTCCGCAAAAGATAGAACATGTCAATTTCTATCGGGGATGCCGGCCGGGTGTGTTGCGGATCCGGACGTGTGAATGGACCCTAATAAAAATGGTCAGTGATTGGGATCCCCCTTATAAGCCAGAGCAGGAAATCACTGTAAAGACCAGCTCTCCCTGTGGACAAATGCATTGTATGAACATGCTTTGATTTAAATGGATTCTGTGCTCACATGGCAGATTTGTGTACTTATGTTGCAGGAAAATGGTTGCATGCCAGATGGTCCCCTTGGTGATAATTAGTGGTGAGCGAAGCATTCGAAGCGGAGTTTAGTCCAAAGTTTAGGAAAACATCGATTTGCAATGAATCCGAATTTCCTCACGCTTCATGGTAATGAAGCAGTTTTTCCTAAAATGGCGTCTGCAGGTGTTACAAAGCAAAACTAAGTGTAGAGGAGACGCAAGATCACCCATAATGCTGTGCAGCCAGCCAATCCACAGATAGTCATCCCCTGTGATGTCACAGCCCTATTAAACCCTCATCCTGCGCGGTCGCTGCCATTGTCCTGTGAGAAGAGCATAGGGAGAGAGATGGGGAGTGCTCATGTGCTAGGGACAGTGTTTCTAAAAACAAATTAATACCAATAAGATGGAAGCCTTAATTATTCCAGTGCCCAACGTGCCAACTAGAGATGAGAGAATCGAATATCACAAAGTGAAGCCGAATTTCCTCGTGTCAGTGAATTGAATTAACCTGAAATAGTATAAAAAACAAAAAAATTCAAACTTACCGCCTCCATTTGCTCACGACCGGCCGGCAGCCTCCATCTTGCTTGAAGATCTCGGCCGAAATCCCGTGCGGCGCGAGATTACATCACCAATGCAGGTGGTAAGTTCGGTTTAATTTTTTTTTATTGTTAATTTTACACTCAGATGCCACGATCATGTATGAACGAGGCATCTGAGGGGTACAATGACGGGGGCGGCGCTATTGGCAGCTCCCTGTCATTGCACCCCTTATTTACGAATAAATTCGCTAAGAAGCACATTTTGGGGGGGAAATTCGCAGAATCAGCCGAATCGAACTTTTAAGAAATTCGCTTATCTCTAGTGCCAACCAATACCATCCAGTATACACCACTTAGGAGGTCCAGGTCTTATGATGACCATCCTCATCTTTTGCTGGCTCTACTTCCTAGAAAAGTCAGCAAGATGCAGAGAGAGGAGTAGCTGGATGTTCCTGATGACATATTCTCATCGATATTAGATGATGTGGAAAAGCAGATGGCAGAACAAGGGCCCCAGGGACGTGCACAGACATTTTGAAGGGCAGGGGCTTAAGTAAAAAAAAAGGGCATTTGTCATAATTTTTCATTACGCACAATGTAGCGCGTCAGGTGAGGGGGGGGGTAGTTAGGAGAGCAGCAGCACTACCTAGGTTTTTGAGGAGGAAAATATTTTGAACCAAAAGGTGTGCTTTTTGTGGGTTTTGAACTAATAGTGGCCTGTGGATGTCACTGTTATGGGGGATCTGTGGAGGTCACTGTTATGGGGGATCTGTGGAGGTCACTGTTATGGTGGATCTGTGGATGTCACTGTTATGGGGGATCTGTGGAGGTCACCAGGGGCGTAACTACCGGGGAAGCAGGGGAAGCAGCTGCTTCGGGGCCCGGGCTTACAGGGGGCCCGGCAAGCACGTGTTTGTCCTCACTTCTCTCCTCCCCTGGGTAATCACAGCACGTGTCCTCACTCCTCTCCCGATCGCAGTGTCCTCTCGCCCTTGTCTATTTATTTAAAACTTATTTTTTCTTTCTTTCAGAAAAGCTTGCCCTGGGGATTGAACCTGCGACCATCAGGTTCAAAGGCAAGACACTTTACCACTAGGCTATATCTGCTGCCTAGCCAGATAGCTAAAAAAAAAAAAAAATATGACCTCTAGATGTGGAGAACTTTGATAGTGTATCCATACACATTACAGCTGCACCAGCACATTGTATATGGATGTAGCAGAGCTTGGTGTGTTGGGGCAGCTGTAATGTGTATAGATACACTATCAAAGTTCTCCATATCTAGAGGTCTTATTTTTTTTTTTTTAGCTACTTGGCTAGGCAGCTCATATGGTCTTGTGGATATGTGTCTTGCCTTTCATCCTCATGGTCATAGGTTCGATTCCCCTCACAAACTTTTTCTGAAAGACAGGATAAATGAGGCTTGCCTAACATGGAGGTAAGTATATGTGTGTTTTTTTTTATTTTTTTTATTTTTTAAATACTGGACTTTTACTTTACTGCCACAGGGGAGGAGGGGGCTATTGGCACTATGATATTGGCAAATGGGGGGAGAGATAGGCACTTCATATTGGCACACACATTAGGGGGCAGGGGAGAGGATGGCACTATGATATTGGGATGGGGGAAGACAGAGGCACTTGATATTGGCACATTATAGGGGGCACTATGGGGAGAGGAGCACTATGGGGGCATCTGGTGCTATATGGCTGGCTACTGGCACATTATAGGGGGTTATATGGCTGACTACTGCCACATTATAGGGGGTTATATGGCTGACTACTGCCACATTATAGGGGGTTATATGGCTGACTACTGGCACATTATAGGAGGGGTTATATGGCTGACTACTGGCACATTATAGGGTGGGTTTATATGGCTGACTACTGGCACATTATAGGGGGTTATATGGCTGACTATTGGCACATTATAGGGGGTTATATGGCTGACTACTGGCACATTATAGGGGGTTATATGGCTGACTACTGGCACATTATAGGGGGTTATATGGCTGACTACTGGCACATTATAGGAGGGGTTATATGGCTGACTACTGGCACATTATAGGGTGGGTTTATATGGCTGACTACTGGCACATTATAGGGGGTTATATGGCTGACTACTGGCACATTATAGGGGGTTATATGGCTGACTACTGGCACATTATAGGAGGGGTTATATGGCTGACTACTGGCACATTATAGGGTGGGTTTATATGGCTGACTACTGGCACATTATAGGGGGTTATATGGCTGACTACTGGCACATTATAGGAGGGGTTATATGGCTGACTACTGGCACATTATAGGGTGGGTTTATATGGCTGACTACTGGCACATTATAGGGGGTTATATGGCTGACTACTGGCACATTATAGGGGGTTATATGGCTGACTACTGGCACATTATAGGAGGGGTTATATGGCTGACTACTGGCACATTATAGGGTGGGTTTATATGGCTGACTACTGGCACATTATAGGGGGTTATATGGCTGACTACTGGCACATTATAGGGGGTTATATGGCTGACTACTGGCACATTATAGGGGGTTATATGGCTGACTACTGGCACATTATAGGGGGTTATATGGCTGACTACTGGCACATTATAGGGGGTTATATGGCTGACTACTGGCACATTATAGGGGGTTATATGGCTGGCTACTGGCACATTATAGGGGGCTGGGGGCTATATGGCTGACTACTGGCACATTATAGGGGGCTATATGGCTGACTACTGGCACATTATAGGAGGGGTTATATGGCTGACTACTGGCACATTATAGGGGGCTGGGGGCTATATGGCTGACTACTGGCACATTATAGGGGGCTATATGGCTGACTACTGGCACATTATAGGGGGGGTTATATGGCTGACTACTGGCACATTATAGGGGGGTTATATGGCTGGCTACTGGCACATTATAGGGGGGCTGGGGGGGCTATATGGCTGACTACTGGCACATTATAGGGGGGCTATATGGCTGGCACATTATAGAGGGGGAGCGAAACGCACGGGTAGGGGGGGGGGCCCAATACAAAAATTTGCTGTGGGGCCCAGTCATTTCTAGCTACGCCCCTGGAGGTCACTGTTATGGTGGATCTGTGGATGTCACTGTTATGGGGGATCTGTGGACGACACTGTTATGGGGGATCTGTGGATGACACACTGTTATGGTGGATCTGTGGATGTCACTGTTATGGGGATCTGTGGATGACACTGTATGGGGATCTGTGGATGACACTGTTATGGGGATCTGTGGATGACACTCTTATTGGGAATCTGTGGATGACACTGTTATGGGAGATCTGTGGATGACACTGTTATGGGGGGATCTGTGGATGACACTGTTATGGGGGATCTGTGGATGACACACTGTTATGGTGGATCTGTGGATGTCACTGTTATGGGGATCTGTGGATGACACTGTTATGGGAGATCTGTGGATGACACTGTTATGGGGGGGATCTGTGGATGACACTGTTCTGGGGGATCTGTGGATAACACTGTTATGGGGGATCTGTGGATAACACTGTTATGGGGGATCTGTGGATAACACTGTTATGGGGGATCTGTGGATGGCACTGTTATGGGGGATCTGTGGATGACACACTGTTATGGGGATCTGTGGATGACACTGTTATGGGGATCTGTGGATGACACACTGTTATGGGGGATCTGTGGATGACACTATTATGGGGGATCTGTGGAGGACACTGTTATGGGGGATCTGTGGATGACACACTGTTATGGGGGATCTGTGGATGACACTGTTATGGGGGATCTGTGGATGACACACTGTTATGGGGGATCTGTGGATGACACTGTTATGGGGGGATCTGTGGCTGTCACTATTATGGGGGATCTGTGGATGACACTGTTATGGGGAGGGGGATCTGTGGATGACACACTGTTATGGAGGATCTGTTGGATGGCACGGTTATGGGGATCTGTGGATGGCACTGTTATGGGGAGGGGGATCTGTGGATGACACTGTTATGGCTCATGGGCCTGGGCATGGCAGCAACACATCTTTGAAACCCCCCCCCCATGGCCCAACAATGGTACATTTTTCCCCTCCATGGGCCTGGGCCTGGCAGCAACGCAACCTCCCCCTACCTCCTCCCCCATAGTACATTTCTCCCCACCCCGACCCCCTCCATGATGGCACAGTGAACAGTCAGTGGCAGTCTGGCAGACGCAGAAGTGGCACTCAGTACTCACAGTCTAGTAATTACTTTATTTTATGTTGTCCCAGCAAGACAAGTAGGGGTGGACTGTCACTCAACAGGAGTTCACAAGTCCCTCTCACTCACAGACCAGTCACGGGCGGTGAGCAGTCGCAAACTGGCACTGCAATCTCGGGCAGCTCTGCTCCAGTAGACTCCCTGCGCTGCGCCCCACGTGACTTGACCCTGATCCTGACTGACTGGACTGCAGAGCTGATTCGCTGAACACTGCTGCGGGTGTGGATGCGCGGCACTGGCCCAGTCAGCTCAGCTCCACTCTAGACTTCCTGCTCGAGGCGAGTCACGCCGCCCCACGTGACTTGACCCTCACTGGACTGCAGCGCTGGCTGAATACTGCTGTGGGTGCGGATGCGCCGCACAGGCCCGGCCCGTCAGTGACAGGCTGCCTTAGGGGACAACATTAAAACAAAAAAAAAGGGCATTAAAGGGGCAGGGGCAGAAGGGGGCAGGGGCTCAAGCCTCCTTTGAGCCCTATGTGTGCACGTCCCTGAAGGGCTCCCACCTGTAGGGCAGGAGAGCGCTGGGGTTGCCAGCATATTGTGCCCCCACCTAACCATCCAAACCCCATACCAGCAACATCCCCTGTTTAAAGGTACATTAAAGGTATTGTGCGGCCATTAACAATGAAGACCGACTATAAAGTGTGGTCTTCATTGTTAAAGGAAAGACCGTGCGGTACTTCACCTCAGCACGGCCGCTACGTGTGGCTGTACCCTAAGGCAGAGAGGTCTGAGTATACCTGACAAATTAATTTGCAATGAATCAAATTTCGTGGAGAACTTCGGCGAAGCTGCCAAATTGAATTTTTCAAAACTTCGCTCATCTCTAGTGATAATTGCTGAATATGGGGCTTCCCAACACTGGGTCCTTGCCATCAGCTAGTCATCAGATATTCGGATTTGGATTTTATGGAATACATAAAGTAAACTTATTGGTATGCCTTCACTTTATGATTGGTGTGTGTGTGTCTGTGGGGGATCTCTTGCACCTCCACCAATCCTGAGAATGAAGGGGATGCAGCATTAGTATAGTGCTGTGCCCCCTTCTAATTTTTCCCTGCACATCTTGGTAGCTGAGAAACACTGATCAGGGGAGAAGCAGTTATTAGGTACAGAACCCAAAAATTGGACCCTTACAAATTATAAAGTGATCACATTTCCTATCCATACACCTTCACATTAATCTGAATGGAGCTTTCTGAAATCCATGCATATGCTGAATAAACACCTCTAATTACGTACAGTATGGAATGAAATGGAAATTTCCATAGTGTGCGCACGCAGTCCAGACACAATCTATAAGTCTACACTGGCCCTAACTTCATATATAATATTGAGTTGTAGCCAATCTCACACAAGAAAGTAAATGTACACTTACCAATGAAGAAAATAACTGGAGGAAGATGTCATAACCGCATTTCCAGAATCCATGCTGACATCAACTGATTTTCTATGATTCTATTAAACTGTACTTGGACTGCCAAAAAGGGGTTTATCCAGATTTAAGGCAAGAGCAAGCAGTTCTATCACGATAGACGGTAATGCCTGGAAACTATTTTCTTGACCGGCGTAATCCTTGTGGATATCGTTATTTCAGCTATTAGATTTATGGCATGTTTCCAGCAATGTGATAATTTTCCTCCGTACATTAGTTCATTATGTTTCCTTCATTTCTGCTACATAATCTGAACGCATGTGCTGACAACTCTTCCTTTTCTTGGCTCGGCCAGCGCTCTCTCATTTCAGTGGATGTCTGGCTGACGACTCAGCTGCCTAGATATAATCAACATTTCTACACCATGGGTTATTCATTATCAAAAAATCTAGCTCTGGTTAATATGTGCTTACTTTAACAGCTACAAAAACACACAAATGAGAATGATAGGAAGGATTCAGTGTGCCTGTGAATTGCAATGGACATGATGTAATGCAGGAAAGAAATCTGCTCAGCACAGAATTTAATAGAAATCTGGTTTAACAAAATACAATATCTTTATATAGAACCTCCCATGTAACCAAATGGAATCAATATCTTGTCTAAATCCTCACCCCACGGTGGCCTGTCCATTATATTAGCTTCCTTACACTTTGAATGCAGTGATCATTATTCGGGTTACTCTTAAAAGGGTCTGCAAGAAAGGGGGGTGTACCTGTTAGGCCTCTTTCACACCAGAGTGACGGATTAGGTCCGGATGCGTTCAGAAAAACTCGTACCATTTTGCAAGCAAGTTCAGTCAGTTTTGTCTGCAATTGCGTTTAGTTGTTCAGTTTTTTCCGCGCGGGTGCAATGCGTTTTTCACGCGCGTGATTAAAAACTGAAGGTTTACAAACAACATCTCTTAGCAACCATCAGTGAAAAACGCATCGCATCCGCACTTGCTTCCGGATGCAATGCGTTTTTCACTGAAGCCCCCTTAACTTCTATAGGACCAGGGCTGCGTGGAAAACGCAGAATATAGAGTTTTTTACGCAACGCAGAATTGCCTGAAAAAAAAAATGCTCATGTACACAGACCCATTGAAATGAATAAGTCAGGATTCAGTGCGGGTGCTATGTATTCACGTCACGCATTGCACCCACGCGGAAAACTCGCTTGTGTGAAAGGGGCCTAAAGGAAAGCTTATATATCTGCTTCCTACTGCTGGGTCTCCACTCCTTCTCTTCCAAGCCTGGGCTGCTCCGCTGGGCTCCCTCGTTGAAAACATCCGGTTTTACATTGCTGCAATCAATCACTGGCCGCGGGGAGACTGGATTCTCATGGGTCATGTGACTATTCGTCATAACTTAAGGGCAGTCGGCCACCGCTGCGGCCAATTTGGAAAATTGGCTGCAGGCAATTTCAAACCGGATGTTTACATCCCCAGAGGAGCAGCCCAGACCTGGAAGAGAAATAGTGAAGACCCAGCACATACACTGATAAATCTCCCGCATATAGCTCTAAATCACTGCTTCCCAAAGCTGGTTGCCTGCAGCCGCCACTAGGGGGAGCTCAGTGCACAGGAAGTTATACAGGTACCAGTGACTGAAATAGAAGCTGCAATAATCTCTTTGCACTTAGCTCCCCATAGTGGTGGTTGCATGGAAATGCAGTATTTTCATGTCTGGAAGAGAAGCAGGAGTTCACCTTTCGTAACTTAAATAGCACCTGTCCACAGTCTATTGACTCTAATAAGCTGAGCTGTAATACCAGACACAACTGATGGACAGGCGTGGCACTGTTTCCAAAAGATAGCAGACATGTTTTTCTAGTGCTGCACAACCTCCACAAGAGAGAGCATTATTGAATAAACCTAAAAGGTCCTATTTGAAGTTCTATGTGTTATCATTTTGATGTTTTTTATTAGTTTACTTTAGGATTACCTATATATTTATTGTACAGCTGGCGACTGCAATGATCAGGTATTATACTTCCACATAAATGATAAAACATTGTGTATAGAAGACAGACTTGCTTGTCTACTTAGTGCGCGGTCTTTATGGGTGTGACAGCATATTGATAAGGACTGTCTACAAATGGAGGCAGGAATTGTGCTCCTCAGTTAATAGAGTTAATGGAGAAATCAATACACATTTCCAAGCTAACTGCCAGATTGATCAGACAAGTAGCTAGAGAGCTTCTGTCATGCAAGCACACGTAATACCTATTTACAGGGCCAATGTACTTCTGCATTCTATAATCCAATTATTCCCCACACAAGTCCCTAAGTGGCTTGTTGACTTTTCTAAATCAAGTATAGGCTAGTTGTAATACAAGCTGCTTCATCTCCTTTATATCCAATATTAGACATGTACTTGTAAGGTTCTTCTCCTACAAAAAACATGGGGGTCATTTATTAAGCCTGGTGTTTTAGATGCCGGTCGTAATATAGCCCTATAGCTGGCTCTGGATCTGCCGAAGTTATGTAGAGGTGCCGCCTGTCTGAAACAGGTGTAGAAAATGGAAAATGAGACAGGTCTGTGGCCCGTCCCCTTCCCTGCCCATGTCACGCCCACTTCTAACTAACCGCCGCAATCTACACCTAATTTAGGTGTATCTCAGTTTGATAAATGACCCTTATATTCTTTTGCACTAACGCTCAGTGTTGAGTGAATATTCAATTTACCGGAATTAAAGCGAACCAATCTTCCCTGAATGGCTTTAAAAACATTAAAAAAAATCATACTTACCTCCTCTGCCACCATATTGATTAAAGATCTCATACAAAATCCCATGTGTGGTGACATCATCACGGGCTGATTTCGCGCTAGATCTTCAATCAAGATGGCAGTGGTATGACTTTATTTGATTTTTTTAAATTTTTAACTTTAATGTTAATGACAGATGCTGCAGTCAACTATGAACGCGGCATCTGAGGGGTATAATGACGTTGGGTGGCACAATTGCAGCTCCCTGTCATTGCACCCACTACTTAAAAAGAAATAATTTGTCACAAAGCGAATTTTTATTGTAAGATCTGGCGAAGCAGCCGAAATAAATTTTTCAATACTTCGCTCATCACTAGTTATAATGTTGCGTTACTGAGTGCTACTATTGACCCTGTTACAGTTGCAATACCACCTAAGTCGAGCTGTTGAACTGCTATTTGATTCTTCGCTCAGCATACCAAAGCATTTGGGACAACTGTATGCTTCCAAGTTTGTGGGAGCAGTTTGGGGAAGGCCCTTTTCTGTTCCGGCATGACTTTGCCCTAGTACACAAAGCAAAGTCCATAAAGGGATGTTTTGGTGTGGAGGAACTTAACTTGCCACAAAAAACTTTGGCCTCGGCCCTATCCAACACCTTTAGGATAAATAAGAATGGAGATTGTGGGTCCGGTCCAACATCAATGTCTGATCTCACAAATGCTTTTCTGGGTGAACTTGCAAACATTCCCACAGATACTCTCCAAAATCTTGTAGAAAACTTTCCCAGAAGAGTGGAAGTAGTTTTAGCTGCAAAAAGGGGACCAGCTATAAATGATGCCTATAGATATAGAATAGGATTCCATAAAAACTCCCAGGGATGGACTAGTAACTTAAAGTGGCCCGGGAAAAAACAGTGTTGTTGTAGATGGGTCCAAATTGACAGAAAGCGGGGCAACACAAGTAGATGGGGCCAATACAAGTTGACAGAGTCAGTAATGCCACAGTGCGTGTTATAAAGTGAATACTAGTGAGCTAACCTGTCTGCAGGAGGTGGGGGAGTGAATCGCTGGTCATCTCTTGGCCGCGCTGCACTGTCCTGACTGCGGACAGCATCAGGACGTATAGTGTACACTATGACCTGACATTGTACGCAGTAAGGTGACAGTCAGGCAGTGCAGTGCGGCCAGAGGAGACCAGTGAGCTGGGACTGCAGGAGAGCCCGCCGTACATGGAAAGCAGCGGCAGAGCAGGAAAGGTTATTTATTTATTTTTAGCCTGATCTGAGGTCTGATGGGGGTCTGAGCATCTGATATGGGGGTCTGAACTATTACTCTGTGGGGCACCCTGGCACAGTATCAATTTAGCAGAATTATTTTTGGAGGACATTATGGATACACTATTAGTGTCAGAAATACTATTTCCTGGGTGCAGTTATTTTTGTTTTGTTACTTTGTTAGTGTTAATTTATTTATTTATCATCTTTTTGTTAAATTCTGCATAGACATGAGATGGCTGAAAGAAATCATCATGATAGTCTGGTCTGAAGAAGAAGATGAGGAAAGAGAATATCTACATCATAGAAGACCTCACTGGATGTAAGAGGTATATGGGCTGTATTCTCCTGTATGTTTTGTAGCTGTGTATGTAATGGTTTCCAAGTAAGTCTTTAACAGTAGGGCTGTAGGGAAGCTATCTTACATTTAGAACTGGCACTGGATGCGGAGAAGTTACGTAGTATCCGGCGCCTCTTATACTTTAAACGTAAGACAAAAACATGATGTGAACCCCCCCCAAAATGTACATTTTTTATTTTTATTCACAGTGATAAATAATAGTTTGCATGGGATTTTAGGCCCAACCAATGACTCAGTAACATATAACTAAATACAGTGGTCCCTTAAAGGGTTATTCTCATCTTAGACAATGGGGGCATATAGTTAGGATATGCCACCATTCTCTGATAGGTGCAGGTCAGCCCTCCATTCATTTTCTATAATACTGCCGAAAATAGCCAAGCGCTAACTCGGCGGGAGAGCGCTTGGTGGTGGCCAGACCAGAGTCCTTCATTCACCACTTTGCGGGGCTCTGTTTCTTATATAGGTGGGACCCACACCTATAAGACAATGAGGGCATTTTCTAGCAATATGCCCCCATTGTCTGAGATGAGACAACCTCTTTAAGTTACAATATTAATTGGTTCCAGGAAGACCATTGTATGAAACTATTGGAACTTGAGTCCATAATTCTATGGAAAACCAGTAATTGGTTCCAAAGCCCAAAAATGTAATCCCAAAATAAGAAAAAGTTAAGTTTTAAGAAAAATAAGCAAATCAGTAAAACAAATAAAGTCCCTACGTAAAACAGGCAGGAATAGATACTGGAAGCAGTAAATACCTTTCTATGGTGAGGACATATGCTTCTTCAGGACCGTGCATAGTAAATCCATGTACCAGAAAAATAAAATGGAGTCACAGCTCGTCTGGTATCCAAAGGAGCAACTCATCCTGGCATGGTCAGGGGGCAGTACAGAACATGTAGTACCACAGAGGAGCTACTAGACAAACAGTAAAGGTATTTGGCCATGATGGCCATATCGATTGGTTAGATCTGAGTCATTGTATGTTGAGTCTAGTTTCAACTTACGATGGCCCAGAATTATCCATTGTACGTTGAAAATATTGTATCCTGAGGCCATTATATCTTGAGAGATCACTGTATATAATTAATAATACACAGACTCAAGAATTTGGATTAATTGGGCTGCAGTGCTTTCTTGTGGGTTGCATAAACAAATTACCAATACCAAACAGTTCAGCTAAATAAATTCTGAAGAAAATTAACAAAAATAAATATAATTACCATACGTAATCTATGTCCACCCAGCAGGTGACTCAGCACACTAATAAGCACCAGATGACAAACCTTAATGAAAAGAAATGGGTGGGAGGGATGGGGGTTCTTCTTCTGTTACAGTCAAAGGATGTACTGACAGTATTGTACTATCTTTTACAGTGGACTGAATTAGCTCCAGACATATCTTGACCAATGAGAATTCAGGATGACAGTTATGATGAAATTATGGATTCTTTTAGAAGCTCCTTGCTCTGAATACCATGGAAGTTAACCTTTTCAACTCAAAACCTGTAAGTACTATTAATAACTTGGAAGAAACAATTATGTAACTTTCGACAAAATCCCATGTGCACCTTTCATTTAATATTCCGGATGCTTAACATTAGTTAAAGGATTGACCGGGATTAGAAAAACATAGATACTTTCTGCTCAGAGAGGACTTTTCTTTAGCAACACTGATGTACTGATGTACCATCAGCACTGCTATGTCACTTGGTTGGGATGTCTGACATTGGGTGGAAAAGGCACTGTGGAAGAGAGTTACCATCTGCTTCGAAGAGCAGCAACACATGGTGAGACCTTGACGTTGTTGGGGGACCGAGTGTTGGACCGAGTGTTGGAGAGACACAGTACTGTACTCCAGTAATTTGCACCAAATAATGAGTTTTGAAAACTCAAATAGCCGCTCCATTCATTTCGAGGACCTCCACCCACTTTCTCATGATCATGAGGGTCCTAGCAATACTGTGGATAGTGGATAAGTTATAACCCTTGCTATAACTGGAATACCTCTTTAATGTTTCTGAAACTCCTGCCTGCTTAAGACAATTCCTCTAGGCTGTGGCCATGCTCAAGATTATAAGTAGAAATATGCTTCAGAAGACACAGACATCTGCAAACCATTTGACATATGTTAGAAGTTAAAATGTATTTAGGCTTGTGGCACACTCTTGGACATGATGCAGGAAAGATTGACAATAAAATGGGGTAATATTTTCGTTTTGCTGTAGTTAGTGTAGCGATGCAGCCCACTCTAAAGGTTTTTACAAGGGTCCATGTGATTTTGGCTATAGGCTGTATTACAATGGGCGATATTTAGGCTGATAATCGCTAACGAGCGTTCACATGAATGCTCATTAGCAATCATCTTGCAGTGTAAAAATCAATGATCATCTTGCATGCTTAAAAGTCAGTGCTTGCTGGTGGCAGATGGTGCTGTCTAATAGCGATCTGCCCCCTGCAAACCACTAGACATTATGGGGACGAGCGATGGCATAGCGATCGCTCCTCCCCATACTGTGGAGGAAATCGCTGCATGTAATAGCAGTGGTCTCCTCTGCTAGCTAGGAAGCGATTGCCAGACGGGAACTCTTCCCTCTCGACAACTGCTTGCTGATCTGCCTGTCTAATACAGGCTTAAAGGGGTCGTCTCACTTCAGTAAGAAGTATTTATCATGTAGAGAAAGTTAATGCAAGGCACACTTACTAATGTATTGTGATTGTCCAAGTTGCCTCCTTTGCTGGCTGGATTCATTTTTCCATTACATTATACACTTTGCATTTCCATGGTTACGACCACCCTGCAGTCCATCAGCGGTGGCCGTTCTCGCACACTATAGGAAAAAAACATCGGCCTCTCTGGTGGCTGGGACTGTGGGAGCGCACATAGACATAGGCTAGTGTGTTTTCCTATAGCGTGCAAGCATGACCACTGCTGCTGGATTTCAGGGTAGTCGTAACCATGGAAACAAGCAATGTATAATGTAATAGAAAAATGAATCAAGCCAGCAAAGGAAGCAATATGGGCAATGACAATACATTAGTAAGTGGCTTGTATTAACTTTCTCTACATGGTGAAGGACATTTGCTGAATTGAAACAACCCCTTTAAGTCTCTGTGCAGCTATGACATCACAAATGGATTCACTCAGGTAAGCTTCTGTAAAATCACAGTTAAGATTTACTTTAGTTACCTGCTGTGATATAAAAAATGTGTGAATGATAACTATTGTGATATCACAACTATCAGGGGTGTAGCTGTAGGTGCAGAGGTAGCAGTCGCTACTGGGCCCAGGAGCCTGAGAGGGCATAAGAAGACATGAGTATGCCGCATAAGAAGACATGAGTATTATAGAAAGTGCATGTTAGTCAAGTTACACCTATGGCTGGAGGGAAGGGGTTAGGTTGTGAATTTGGCATGGGGGGTGCCATTCCTCTCAACCGTCCCAGATCCGGCGAGACAACCCCGGATTGCAGTGGCTGTCTCACGGTCCCGGTACAGGGAGGTATATACCGCTTTCAGGCAGCGGTCCCTGCTTTCATAGGAAGCAGAGACAGTTGCTTGTAATGATGAAGCAGAGAGCAGTTGGCTCCCTGCTTCATCATTCCTCCCCCCTGCGCTCCACACTGCAGGTCTGTGCGGGAAGCGAGGCCGTCAGCCTCGGCTCCTCCACAAACCAGAGCAGCCGATGTATCCTGCTGCTGCTAGGACCAAGGTAAGTATGTGAAGTTTGTTTTTTTACTTTCCTATGAAGGGGTCCCAATGCTGGATATAATTCTGTGAGGAGACACAGCTGGACATACTTCTGTGAGGGGGCACAGCTGGGCATAATTCTGTGAGGGTGTTCAGCTGGGCATAACCTGTGAAGGGGGCACAAGGCTGGGCATAATCCTGTGAAGGGGGCACAAGCTGGGCAGAATTCAGTGAGGAGGCACAGCTGGTGATAACTACTGTGAGGGGGCACATATCTGGACATAACCTGTGAAGGGGCACAAGCTGGGCATAATTCAGTGAGGAGGCACAGCTGGTGATAACTACTGTGAGGGGGCAAATATCTGGACATAACCTGTGAAGGGGGAACAATGTGGGCATAAATACTGTGCAGTGGCATAACGGAGGAATAATTACTATGTGGGGGCATTTAGGGCACTGGCAGGGATCAGGTATTTAGTTATGTTTTGGGCGGAGTTAGAGGCGTGGCTAGGGCAGAAAAAATGTGCTTAGTGCGCAGATTGTCCCTCTTCCTTCTTTTCAAAAGTCGGGAGGTATGGGGTGCAGTTTCAATTTAAAGGCTATGTGCTTCCCTGCCCCTGGCCACAAAGCATTGGGGAGGGGAAGGGGGCAAGTTTAACTCTTGCACCAGGGCCATGAGCCTTTAGCTATGCCCCTGACAACTATGTTACATATAGTTAATTGCAGTGGCATCCCATGTAAGTTTTAGTCAGGTAGACTGCTTTCAAAGTAACAAACGGTTCTCACTCAGTTAGGTTATTATTAGGTAAGCTGCTGTGACATCACAACTGTGTTTCTCTCAGGTAACTGCTGTGACATCACTACTATAACATCACAAGTGGGTTTCAGTCTGGTATGCTTTTGTCACATGATCACATGAGGGGTTTCCATCGGTTAAGCTGCTATGATATCACAACTAGGTTTCTGTCACGTAACTGTTGTTGACATCACAGCTGATGAGGTCCGGACGCTATTGTGACTTTACAGCTGTTTTTCTTTAGGTAAATGAAGCTGCCCATACACATTAGATAGAAGTTGGTTGATAGTTGAACAATAATCTGGTGATCGATCTGTTTCTAGACACAGGCTTACACATTTTAGTCCATATTGGCCATTTCAGTTGATCAACTAGCTATACATGCTCAGTGAAGTCAGGTAAGAGGTAAGAGATCTATGTGGGAATCTTTAAAAAAAAAAAAAAAATCTTTTGTCCTATTACGGGATTAAAATATTAAACACAGCCAACTTCCTTTCTGACGATAATGCTCCCTCATTGGTCGTCTAAACTGATCGTTTGTAGTTAAATTTCACCCTTCACCCCTTGGTTGAAATCATCCATTTTGTTTAACTTTAGACTAATGTGTATTGGTACTTTTACAGTAAGATCACCAGAGGGCTTTAGTCAGGTACGCCATTATAACATCTCATGAAGGTTTCCATCAGTAAAGCTACTGTGACTTCACAACTGTTTTTCTATTACATACTGTAGCTGCTGTGACATCACAACTGTGTTTCTATCAGGTAACTGCTGCAACATTAAAATTGTGTCGGTGAGGTAAGCTACTGTGACATCAGAAGTTTGAGTTATCAAAGCGACTATAAGATTACTAGTTTCAGTCAGGTAAGCTGAGGGATGGATATACCATATGTACCTTTAGAATAACCTATCCAGTGGGCATAAGTCTAAACATGTAGCACAGTGGTGCACGCCAATACAGAACACAACACCTACAAAAACAGCACCATCTAAGAAGAATAAACTAAAAAAAACTAACAATAATACATACATATGACATATATTCTTGTTAATTGGTGCTGTTTTTGTAAGTGTTGTATATGTACCATTAGGCCATGTCCACGCAGGCAGAATACAAGTCTGACATGTATTAGCCATGGAATCTATGGCAGAAATCGGAGGCTGACCAATTAGCTCTGTTCAATGGAGCTAATCTATGCACAAACTCCTTCCATGGTTTCCATGTGCAGCGGGCTGCCCCCAGGGGTGATGGGGTCCCAGTGTTTAGGAATGCCAAGTGGTAGGCTGTGGCCATATTAGTTTATGTCATGGTGCTCCTACCTGCATACTGTCACTCCCTGGGATTAGGTTCCATAGCAACAAAGAAGTTGTACTTGGTGGAGTAAGTAGAGTCCAGACTTGGTGAAGTTTAATGGATTTGAATAAACTTGCAATAAACTTGTGTCATCCAAACAATATGTGATCTTTTTCTTGGCTCCAGCAGGCTAAGTATAAACTGGCCGGTGTACTTGATTACATTGCTTTCCCTCTGCTGCTGTGCTATTCTCTGGCTTCAGTCTGGTTCCTATCAACTTCGGTTATTGTTTCTTGTGAGAGTGAGGTATTCTGTGACACATTTTGCTGAGTAGGTGTCTTTGTACCTTTCAGAGGTACAACGTCCTTTCTTATATCAGGGATGGGCGCTCTCTGAGCTACTTTCCCAAGGCTCCTGTAGCAGTGAATGGAAACACTCCCTCACCATCCAGCTTCACTCTCTAGCACCAACTCTCCTTCTCCACTCTCAACTCCACTATAGCTTCCTCCGGGACCACCCCCCTGCAACTCGTCCTCTTCTGCCCAAAAAGGGTAGAATGGAATGGTAAGTTCCATTCTATCTAAAGCTACTCTCTGCCGGATACTCTGCCACCTGCTGGACAACCAGGCACAGTGCATAAAATACAATACATAACAGTTACATAGCAATATTATTGAGGCACAGTATCAGAGGACCTAGAAATAAATACGGTACATCAATTACATTCTCTGCTAGCCATTAGAGACAGTGGCTAGGTGTAAGAATGGTAGTTAGCACCCCCCCGCCCCCGCCGGAGTACTACACATGTGGAAACTATGTCAGGATGAGGATTTCAAATCCTCATGCTGACATTTTTGCTCGGGGGAAACATCACTGCTGTGTCCAGTCATTATCTGCAGCAGCGCACTTGACCTCCTCATCCATCCCAGAAGTTTAGAAGAGGGATCCAAGGTGGAGCAGTTGCAGTGTTAGACCTGCGGGGAACAGGTAAGTATGCTTCTCTCCACAGGTCTGGGAGAAAGGGGGGAGCCAAAATTTGTTAAAAAGGTGGACCGGGTGTAAGGACTGTTGCACTATTACCTATAGGAGAACACTGACTGTTTTGCATTGCTGTGGTTGTCCGTAGCAGCTGCGTGAATTATAAATAGTTTAAGAGATATTCAAGTTGTGTCCTGGTTGCACCTGTCATGCTGTTTTTATACTGTTCATCGGTAAATAACTATTACCCGTGGTTTATTGCACCACCTACCTTAGTGTCATTGTCACCATCCCCCTGCAACAATTTTATGTTGTTCAAACACAACAAAATACTGTTTTGACAGATTTTCTTACCCTACCCGTGAATGCTTTTTTTTTCTCTTCTACTCATATGGTCCCTATTCGAATAGATAAAAATATACTGAATGAAAAGCTCATAAATTGCTTATCAAACCTCAAAACAGCTTTAATTAGAGGCAACCCAAGAGACCCTTTAAGAAAGTCTTTTGTATGGAGATGAATAATGAGATGAATCATTCTGTGATATTGTATAAAATCACATGCATAAGATTCCTGAATAAATCCTGAATAAAGGGGAGCCAATAGAGGCTGCTTACTAGTGTGGACGTTTGTAGCATGTACCTATGGTATATTGCACTTTTGCTATTGTGTTACAGCATCCACGGTATCATATCATATCATATTGCGCCTCAGAATGAAAAAATTCATATAATACATTATTAGATCAAGCACATAAAAATCCCCCATACAAACAGTTACATAGAGCCTTGAAAAAGTAGTCACACCTCTTGAACTATTAAAACAAGTGCTGCCAGCCTTACATATAGTTAGTGATCATGCAAGTGCAAATATTAGGACTATGTATACAACATACAGTATATTAGTAATACAGGTAAGCACCCAGCTGGCATTATAAACACAGCACGGTTGGCATATAGCTTCCTTCAGGGGGTATGGTATGGCCTTGTATGGTAAATATGTATGCAAGGCTATTAAGAATAATGGTAAAAATGTATTTTTACCATCAATATCTGATCAGTGGGGGTCCGACACCTGCACTGCCACTGATCAGATGGCAGAGCTCTGGTGAGTGCAACATCCTCCTCACAGCATATTGAGCTCAGGGCCGTACATGGTATAGTGGCTGTGTTTGGTATCGCAGCTCATAATGGCGCTCTTGGCTATTTTCGGAAGTCCCAAAGTGCTGGATGGAGAGCATGCCGCACAAGCGCAGCCACCTCTCTCACAGCAGTCAACAGAGGGTGGCAGCACTTGCGCGGCTGCTCTCTGTTGACTTTATGGGGCCAAATATGGAGATAAAAATGGGTGTCAAAGGTTGGACCCATACCTATCTAGCATTGATGGCATATCCTAACGAAATGCCATAAATATCCCAGAAAAATTGGTTGCCAAAGGTGGACATACCCTTTATAGGGTTAAAGAGTAAGATATAGCTATATAGGACAAGCTAACAAGACAACAGTGGAATTACCGTATCAGTCTTTTCCAGATTCAACTTGACGTACTTAAGGGTCTGCTTTGAAACCCCACATACAGTTTGGCTGTAGGGTGACGGAAAGCATTACTTCATTTAGTGTGCTTTGCCTCACACCCTTATGGGGTTATAACCTCTTTTTCGGAATAATGAAGTAGTGGGAGAGAACAGATGTTTCTTATACGCCTTCTGATAGCATTACAGTGTGCTGTCAGGTGTGAGTTTTATTCCATCGGAATTCATAGAAGATGAATCTCATAGTTTAGGAAAGCAGTGACCTACAAAATGTTGGGATCAGTGAATATAAAACTGCATGGCAGCAGAGGGAGGATACAAAGGGGAGAAACCAAGGATAGCAATGGAAGAAGGATGGGCCTTCAACAGCTCACATTAATAATGTGTAACTACTGGAATCTTTTGTTTCACCAGAGTCAACTTTACATAGAAAATACTGTATGCTGCACATCTACCGTTAATACATGGAGCACATTTCTTTTACGATTGGGAGCCATCTTCCGTAACTGCTTCTCTCTTGATTGTTCTCTAACAGACCTTCTCTGGCATTATTATCCGTGACCGTGACAGTTAAACTGATCATCCCTAACGTTAAAACTGCCTGCCTCAAATTGTATAGCTCTTCCTTGTGTTGCCAAAACAGATGTGACTGTCAAACAGGAGTTCTTGCTCTACAATAAAGTTTAGGTAGGTGTTACCTGTCAAAGTAACGTCCACATCCCAAGGTTTCCTAGCAGAACATTGGCCAATACATCATCCATCCACCACCCTTTATCCTGGTGCCATTGCTTCTCCAGGTTAGAGCACAGCCACGCTGCAGTTGGTTACCACCTGGCCACACAGGCTGCAGCGGTCTCTAATTAAACTAATATACAAAAAACAAACAGAAAAATGTACACTATAATATACTAAATGATTCATCTATAGTAACATGATACCTATCAAAAAATACTCTTAAGTGGTAGAGTTTATCAAACTGGTGTAAAGTGGAACCTCGCTTAGTTGCCCATACAACCAATCAGATTCCACTTTTTATTTTTGACAGCTCTTTTGGAAAATGAAAGGTGGAATCTGATTGGTTTCTATGGGCAACTGAACCAGATGTACTTTACACCATTTTGATAAATCTCCCCTAAGTGTACCAAAAAGTAGCCTAAAATCACAAGCAAAGGCCTGAAACGATTATTTGAATCGATCGAGTAACTTAACACAAAAAAGTCCTTAATGAAAATTTTTTGCATCGAGGATTCATTGGCAGCATGTGAGCATGGAACTTGAGTGAAGTGCTTGCTATTACTCACTGCTACATGGACTCCTGCCGGCTGTCACCGTGCTGCCCTGTCCTCTTGACGTACACACATCGTCAGGATGTAGTGCACGTAAGTGCGCACTATAACCTGAAGAGGACGGTGGAAGAGCTCTGGAGTGTTGGCGGTGCCCCTAGAAGGAATGGTAAATATATGATTTGATTGATGCTGGGGACTGATGGCTGGGTTGGGGGGGGGGGGGGGAAGTTGGGGAACTGATGTCATGGGCGAATTTATGGCACTGGGGGTAGCTGGTGGCACTGGGGGATGACTGATTGGTGGGAGCTGGTGGCACTGGGGGTAGCTTGTGGCACTGGGGGAGGAAATGATGGCACTGGGGGGGACTGATGACATTGGGGGAGACTGATGGCACTGAGGGGGAATGATGGCACTGGGGGAGACTGATGGCACTGAGGGGGAATGATGGCACTGGGGTGGACTGGTGGCACTGGGGGGAGCTGATGCATTGGAGAGCTAGTGGCACTGGGTAGGAACTGATGGCACTAGGGTAGGAACTGATGGCACTTGGGGAGGAACGAATGGCACTGGTGGGAACTGATAGCACTAGGGAGGAGCTGATGGCACGGGGGGGGGGGACTGATGGCATTGGGGAGGAACTGATGGCATGGAGGGTGGCTGATGGCGCTGAGGACTGATGACATGGGGGAAGACTGATGACAGGAGGGAGGGGACTGATGGCAGGGGGGTCTGATGATGGCATGGGGGACAGATGTTTTTTTTTATAGAAAATTTTCTTATTAGAGTACTCGATTAATCGGTAGAGTACTTGGTTACTAGAATAATCACTACAGTCCTACCTATGACCAAAATGATAGACTGACCCTACAAAAAGGCCAATATACAGCACAAACATAAAAAAAACAATAAATCTTTAATGATTGTACTGACATGACACGGAATGTATTGACATGACACACTACTTAAAGCAGAAGCTGCTTTAATGGTGTTGGGAAGTTGTGTTGACCTTGGATAGTAACATAGTAACATAGTAACATAGTATATAAGACCGAAAAAAGACATTTGTCCATCCAGTTCGGCCTGTTTCCTACAAGTTGATCCAGAGGAAGGCAAAAAACCCCTGTGAGGCAGAAGCCAATTTTCCTCACTTAAGGGGGAAAAAAAATTCCTTCCCGACTCCAATCAGGCAATCAGAATAACTCCCTGGATCATTGACCCCTCTCTAGTAGCTGTAGCCTGTAATATTATTACACTCCAGAAATAAATCCAGTCCCCTCTTGAATTCCTTTATTGTACTCACCATCACCACCTCCTCAGGCAGAGAGTTCCATAGTCTCACTGCTCTTACAGTGAAGAATCCTTTTCTATGTTTGTGTACAAACCTTCTTTCCTCCAGACGCAGAGGATGTCCCCTTGTCACAGTCACAGTCCTGGGGATAAATAGATGATGGGACAGATCTCTGTACTGACCCCTGATATATTTATACATAGTTATTAGATCTCCCTCAGTCGTCTTTTTTCTAAAGTGAATAACCCTAATTTTGATAACCTTTCAGGGTACTGTAGATCCCTCATTCCAGTTATTACTTTAGTTGCTCTCCTCTGAACCCTCTCCAGCTCTGCTATGTCTGTCTTTTTCACAGGAGCCCAGAACTGTACACAGTACTCCATGTGTGGTCTAACCAGTGATTTGTAAAGTGGTAGGACTATGTTCTCATCACGGGCGTCTATGCCCCTTTTGATGCAACCCATTATCTTATTGGCCTTGGCAGTAGCTGCCTGACACTGGTTTTTGTAGCTTAATTTGCTGTTTATTAAAATTCCTAGATCCTTTTCCATGTCAGTGTTACCGAGTGTTTTACCATTTAATATGTACGGGTGACTTGCATTATTCCTTCCCATGTGCATAACTTTACATTTGTCAGTGTTAAACCTCATCTGCCATTTTTCTGCCCAAGCCTCCAATCTATCCAGATCCCTCTGTAGCAGAAAACTGTCCTCTTCAGTGTTAATTACTTTACACAGTTTAGTGTCATCTGCAAAAATAGATATTTTACTGTGCAGGCCTTCTACAAGATCATTAATAAATATATTGAAGAGAATAGGGCCCAATACTGACCCCTGAGGTACCCCACTAGTTACAGTGACCCAATCTGAGTATCTACCGTTAATAACCACCCTCTGTTTTCTGTCACTCAGCCAGTTACTTACCCACATACAGACATTTTCTCCCAGTCCGAGCATCCTCATTTTATATACTAACCTTTTATGAGGTACGGTGTCAAATGCTTTGGAGAAGTCCAGATATACGACATCCATTGACTCGCCGCTGTCAAGTCTAGAACTTACCTCCTCATAGAAGCTGATTAAATTTGTTTGGCATGACCGATCCCTCATGAAGCCATGCTGATATGGCGTTATTTGCTTATTTTCATTGAGATACTCCAAAATAGCATCTCTTAAAAACCCTTCAAACAGTTTACCAACAATAGAGGTTAAACTTACCGGCCTATAATTTCCAGGCTCTGTTTTTGGACCCTTTTTGAATATTGGCACCACATTTGCTATGCGCCAATACTGTGGAACATTCCCTGCTATTATTGAGTCCGTAAATATCAGAAATAATGGTCTGGCTATGACATCACTTAATTCCCTTAGGATACGGGGGTGTATGCCATCCGGTCCTGGCGATTTGTCTATTTTAATCTTTTTAAGTCACTGTTGTACTTCTTCCTGGGTCAGACAGGGCACTTTTAATGGGGGATTTACTTTTACATTCTGCATTTCATCTGACAGTTTATTTTCCTCAGTGAATATAGTGGAGAAAAAAATATTTAATAGTTTTGCTTTATCCTCGTCGCTCTCTGCAACACCCCCCTCATTGCTATGTAGAGGGCCAACTCCTTCAGATTTATATTTTTTACTATTTATATAATTGAAGAACATTTTAGGGTTAGTTTTACTCTCTTTGGCAATTAATCTCTCGGTCTCTAGTTTGGCAAATTTTATTAGTTTTTTACATATTCTATTTTTTTCCTTATAGTTTTTCAGTGCTTCCTGACTGCCCTCCTGTTTTAGCGATTTATATGCTTTCTTTTTGTCATTTATTGCCTTCTTTACGGTTCCATTTATCCACATTGGTCTCTTATTGTTCCTTAGCCTTTTATTCCTATAAGGTATGTACCTCTCACAATTAGATGTTACAGTGCTTTTAAAAATCTCCCATTTTATGGTTGTATTTTTATTTTTCAGGACTTTGTCCCAGTTAGTTAGGCCTATGGCCTCGCTTAGTTGGCTAAATTTTGCTTTTTTGAAGTTTGGTATTTTTGTTCCTCCCTTTAGAAACTCTCGTTTGAAGGATAATTGGAAGGTTATAACTTTATGGTCACTATTTCCCAGGTGTCCCCCAACCTGCACATCTGTTGTTCTATCAGGTCTATTGGTTAATACTAAGTCCAGTATGGCCGTCCCTCTAGTGGGGTCCTGAACCAGTTGGGAAAGGAAATTGTCTTTGGCTATTGCCAAGAACCTGTTTCCTTTATGGGATGTACAGCTTTCAGTTTCCCAGTCTATATCTGGGTAGTTGAAGTCCCCCATGATAACGACTTCATTATGATTTACGGCCTCGTCTATCTCGTTTAGTAATAGATTTTCTGTGGACTCTGGTATATTAGGTGGTTTATAATACACTCCTATTAGCATTTTATTATTGTTTTTGCTCCATGTATTTCTACCCACAGTGACTCCACATGTTCATGTCCCTCAGAGATGTATTCTCGAGTTACGGGATTTAGACACGACTTCACGTAGAGGCAGACCCCTCCACCTCTCCGGTTTTGACGATCCTTTCTAAACAGATTGTAACCTTTTATATTAACTGCCCAGTCATAGCTATCATCCAGCCATGTCTCAGTTATTCCCACTATGTCATAGTCCTCCTCACACATCACTAATTCCAGTTCACCAGTCTTGTTAGTCAGGCTTCTGGCATTAGTATACATACATTTGACAGGTTTATGTGTATTTTTGACCCTACATCTTTCATTCTGAGCTGTTCTAGTTCCCTCTTCCATTCCTCCCCCAGACACACTACCTCGCCCCTGGTCTCTATCTGCACTATCTTCCCATCCTATAACATAATTACCCTCCCCCCCAGTCCCTAGTTTAAACACTCCTCCAACCTTCTAGCCATCTTTCTCCCCAACACAGCTGCCCCTTCCCCATTGAGGTGCAGCCCGATAGTTTGGTTTTTTTATGCATACCAGAATCAACACACATTATTTCCCTTATCTTGATTTTGCGTATGCAATGTCATGAGCCACATGTTTTTAGTATTACGATATATATCCCTTAATCTGCACATTTATTTTTTTGCCCACTGTTACCTTGTCAGTCCTTGATGGAACTTGGGTTCAGATATCTTGTGGCATATCTGCTGTTTTACTCAAATTAACAGATTGGGCTTTATATAATTTTGTAATATATTCAGGTAGATTTGACTAAAAGTCAACCTACGCTACTTTAATATTAGAATGGTCACTTATTAATTTAAGTTGATTGGGTATCAATTCCTCAATATATCTTGATTGTGATTGACGCTCCATTTTTTTGATACAGGGCTCTCAAATAGTCGCAGACATAATGATGAAATCCTAGTTGTCTGCATCCACCACTAGGGGGAGCTTTTACTGTTCATACATTTAACTAAAGTAAGCACCCACTAGTGGTAGTTGCAGGTAGACAGAATGTTAACCCTGGGGTTGTCCAGGGCATAAATATCTATGGGTACAGTGAAGAACTGCCCCCTGAACACTTTCAGAATCAGTGCCTAGCAGTATAAAACATTACCTTCACGGGGGGCGTGGCCTGGACGTCTGAGGAGATGGCCGCTTGAGCGCTGAGCTCTGCCGCTGATGGCTTGATAGGAGACGCTGCCGCCTGTCTTCTGTGCTCTATGGGGAAGAAAACAGCCATACTTACCCCTGGGACACCTCGGGACACCCGGTCGAAGTCGCCGACGCTGGACTCATATTTTACTAGGGGCCTGACAGCGGCATCGCAGGTTTGCGGCCTACTTCCTGTCCGGGCCTCTGGAGGAGCGGGGGACAAAAGCGCGCGCTTGCAGCAAGGGGAACCGCCACAGCCGCAGGTACCGAGCACCCCGGGCTCCACTCTTTCCCCCCTGGTGGAGGACTTTATCCCCAGCACTTTGAGGGTTTTGCAGCATAATAAGCAACCCCCATCTTCTATTTCCTCGTCCCCTCCTGTGGCTATGCCGCCCAAGCTGGCCCCTAAACAGTTAAAGCAGGGGGCTACCCCCTCACAAAAACGACGGGACTGCCCTGACTACCATGCAGGGGCTAAAGATAAGCCTCCCTCACAACTGGGGCCTGAAGATGACCCTAATGTCTGGGATAGAACCTCTGAAGCTGGAGGAGAAGAAGATGTAGAGTTAATACAGTGTTCCCAGGCATCAGCTCTGCTACAGCAGCAGTTGCAACACCTGCCTACCAAAGAGGATTTTAAAGCCTTAATTATTGCAGTTAAAAGTGCCTGCAAGTCTGAAATTTCTGCACTGAGACAGGACTTTAAGCAATTATCAGCCCGCATTGACACCGTAGAATCTGACCATGATACCACTCGCAAATATGTGGCTCATCTACAATCTGTAATCTCTGCACACTCCCAAGCTCTCCGGGAAAATGCTTGTCACCTAGAGGATCTGGACAATAGAGGATGCTGAAATAACATTTGGATAAGAGGACTGCCCGAGTCCGCAACGGAAGAAAACTTGCAGGACATTCTGTCTGATCTCTTTAATATGATTCTGGGTGCCCCACACCCTCAACCCATCAAATTGGACAGAGCACATAGGGCGTTACGCCCCAAATCAACCTCTACGTCCCCACGTGATGTCATCTGCTGTGTCCACGATTTTCGCCTAAAGGAAAATATCATGGCTCAAGCCCGCTCCTTGCGGTCCATAGATTTTCGGGGTGCTAAAGTTCAGCTGTACCAAGATCTCTCCTGGTTGACTCTCCACAAACGTAGATTATTACAGCTTCTTTTGCAGCTTCTGAGAGACAAGAAGATTCCGTACAGGTGGGGTTTCCCGTTTGCATTGATCGCCTCTCGGAATGGTAGAACATCTACTTTGCGGGTGTACGACGACCTCCTGCCTTTTTGTGCAGATCTGGACATTCCTGCTCCTACCCTGGAAGATTGGGAAATCTCAGATCCTTCGCCAGCTCCGGCACCGGTTTGGCAGGAAGTCCGGAAGAAACGACAGCGGTCCCCTCAATCGGATGGACTGCATGCTTCAAGCCCTCATACTACTTCCCCCTGAGCATAATGCTATAGGGTGACCTATTGTCACCCATCTCCTTTTTTCTGCTATGTTTCAAGGCGGCACCTCCAGTTGATGAGAAGATGTTATTTCTCTTTACTGTTCTATTGTTGTTGCTCCTAACGGTTTTACATTTGTTTCCTGCTGGTCACGAGACCTCGGATAAGTCCAGCCATGGTCACCCTACAGGGAGTAATGGTGGTACCCTTCCTCTGTTTCCTCCCTCTTATAGAGGCGGTCACAGTGAGAGGTACATAGCGCCGCCTATTCAAGGCGCTTTAATGTTCCCTTCCTGGGTGCTTTTACCCAAAGTTACTCCACTATGGTGGATTTTGGCTCTCTGTGTATGTCTATTCGTGTTCCCCGCTCCCTTTTTGTGTTTCCCTTCCCTTTCTTTGTTTTAGGAACCATATCACTGCTGTGTATTCACTTCATCCCTCACCTCTGGCTTCTGGTCCTCCGGTACTCTTGCAAACCTGGGCTGTAAGTCTCTCCATTAGCTCTGTCGCACTAAATATATGTTACAATGCTTAAATGTATGTCTCTGAATGTGAAGGGGTTAAATTCTAATGTGAAGCGTAGATTGGCCCTTACTGAATGTCGTTCACAAAGAGCGGACATAGTCTTTTTGCAAGAAACACATTTTGACAAGGAGGGTTCCTTTAAATTTGCTGCCAGGTCCTTCCCCCACGTTTATGCCGCCTCCTCCGGTAGAAAGACAGCAGGGGTCGCCATATTATTATCGGCTAACTGCCCCCTCCAGGTGGTCTCCCATGTGTCTGATGCAGGGGGAAGATATGTGATTCTCAACGCCACCCTTAATGGCACCCCTTTGGTCCTATGTAGTGTTTATGTGCCTAACTCTGGCCAGATCCCATTTCTTGCCCAGTTATTTGA
The DNA here is from genome assembly GCA_033119425.1 of Bufotes viridis. Classification (NCBI taxonomy): domain Eukaryota; kingdom Metazoa; phylum Chordata; class Amphibia; order Anura; family Bufonidae; genus Bufotes; species Bufotes viridis. The sequence goes on along the minus strand of CM065593.1, from coordinate 118,172,612 downwards.
AAGATTGTCTACCTTTCTACCAGCCGCGTTAATAGTTGGTGGGGATTTTAATGTCTCCATGTCTGAGCATTGGGACCGGCTGTCTGCTGGTACAGCCTCTATTCCATCTGTACAGCGCAGACTCTCGTGGTCATTTAGACGACTGGTTAGAAAGTACGCACTTTTTGATTTCTGGAGAATTAATTATCCTTCTGCTAGGTGTTACACTTATTACTCCCACTCTCATTCCACCCATTCACGTATTGATTACTTCCTGGGAAATGTCCCTGCCCTTAAAATGTTGAACTCTGCAGATATTGGCACGATTTCATGGTCTGATCACACCCCTATTTTTATTGATATCAAATTGTCTGGTTACCATACTAAGGTGTGTCATTGGAGATTAAATGAAACCCTCCTTGCCAACCCCGTTGTCCGACAGGAATTGCAAGATTCATTAGTGGAATATTTTGCTATCAATCAACCCTCCGTTTCATCCACATCAGTCCTATGGGAGGCACATAAAGCTTTTTTCCGAGGTCAGTGCATAGCGGTGGGGTCAAGGTTGAAGAAAGACCGCAATCTTAAGAAAACTGTTCTTTGTCACAGCTCAGAGATTTGGAATCCCAATTGCAGACTAGGCCTTCTAGACACTTGCTCCGCCGAATAGTCTTGCTGAGAATTAGGTTACGTGAATTGGCCCTCCAAAAACTGAAAAATTGCTATTATATTCTCGACAACGCTTCTATGAGTGGGGTAACAAATCGCATACTATCCTAGCTAAACAGTTGCGAGACTCCACTATATCGGGCTCTCCGGCTGTCATGAGAAAATCAGATGGATCTTTGGTTTACGATCCTACGGCTATATCAACTTTGTTCCAGGAATATTATGCGGCTTTGTACTCCCTGCCTCAGCAACTACCCTCAAATGGATCTGAGCGCCAGGCCCTCTTCCATTCTTTTCTAGCTAGATGTAATTTGCCGAAATTGTCCTCGGAGGCGGTGGCAGCACTAAATGACCAAATTACTGCTGCAGAGTTACAGGAGGTTATGAAACAACTCCCACATAGAGATGAGCGAACACCTGGATGTTCGGGTTCGAGAAGTTCGGCCGAACTTCCCGGAAATGTTCGGGTTCGGGATTCGAACTCGATCCGAACTTTATCCCGAACCCGAACCCCATTGAAGTCAATGGGGACCCGAACTTTTAGGCACAAAAAAGGCTGTAAAATAGTCCAGGAAAGGGCTAGAGGGCTGCCAAAGGCAGCAAAGTGTAGAAAAATCCCCTGCAAACAAATGTGGATAGGGAAATGAATTAAAATTAAATAAAATAAATAAAAATTAACCAATATCAATTGAAGAGAGGTCCCACAGCAAGGAATCATGCGTCATATCACCCTGCACCGGAGAATGTCACTCTCATGTATTTTGGACCAGCACCCAGACAGAGGATACAGGTCCCACAGCAAGGAATCATGCGTCATATCACCCTGCACCGGAGAATGTCACTCTCATGTATTTTGGACCAGCACCCAGACAGAGGATACAGGTCCCACAGCATGGAATCATGCGTCATATCACCCACCACCGGAGAAGGCCACTCTCATGTATTTTGGACCAGCACCCAGACAGAGGATACAGGTCCCACAGCATGGAATCATGCGTCATATCACCCACCACCGGAGAAGGCCACTCTCATGTATTTTGGACCAGCACCCAGACAGAGGATACAGGTCCCACAGCATGGAATCATGCGTCATATCACCCACCACCGGAGAAGGCCACTCTCATGTATTTTGGACCAGCACCCAGACAGAGGATACAGGTCCCACAGCATGGAATCATGCGTCATATCACCCACCACCGGAGAAGGCCACTCTCATGTATTTAGGACCAGCACCCAGAGTCTGGGATAGAACCTCTGAAGCTGGAGGAGAAGAAGATGAAGAGTTAATACAGTGTTCCCAGGCATCAGCTCTGCTACAGCAGCAGTTGCAACACCTGCCTACCAAAGAGGATTTTAAAGCCTTAATTATTGAAGTTAAAAGTGCCTGCAAGTCTGAAATTTCTGCACTGAGACAGGACTTTAAGCAATTATCAGCCCGCATTGACACCGTAGAATCTGACCATGATACCACTCGCAAATATGTGGCTCATCTACAATCTGTAATCTCTGCACACTCCCAAGCTCTCCGGGAAAATGCTCGTCACCTAGAGGATCTGGACAATAGAGGACGCCGAAATAACATTCGGTTAAGAGGATTGCCCGAGTCCGCAACGGATGAAAACTTGCAGGACATTCTGTCTGATCTCTTTAATATGATTCTGGGTGCCCCACACCCTCAACCCATCAAATTGGACAGAGCACATAGGGCGTTACGCCCCAAATCAACCTCTACGTCCCCACGTGATGTCATCTGCTGTGTCCACGATTTTCGCCTAAAGGAAAATATCATGGCTCAAGCCCGCTCCTTGCGGTCCATAGATTTTCGGGGTGCTAAAGTTCAGCTGTACCAAGATCTCTCCTGGTTGACTCTCCACAAACGTAGATTATTACAGCCTCTTTTGCAGCTTCTGAGAGACAAGAAGATTCCGTACAGGTGGGGTTTCCCGTTTGCATTGATCGCCTCTCGGAATGGTAGAACATCTACTTTGCGGGTGTATGACGACCTCCTGCCTTTTTGTGCAGATCTGGACATTCCTGCTGGAAAATTGGGAAATCTCAGATCCTTCGCCAGCTCCGGCACCGGTTTGGCAGGAAGTCCGGAAGAAACGACAGCGGTCCACTCAATCGGATGGACTGCATGCTTCAAGCCCTCATACTGCTTCCCCTGAGCATATGCTATAGGGTGACCTATTGTCACCCGTCTCCTTTTTCTGCTATGTTTCAAGGCGGCACCTCCAGTTGATGAGAAGATGTTATTTCTCTTTACTGTTCTATTGTTGTTGCTCCTAACGGTTTTACATTTGTTTCCTGCTGGTCACGAGACCTCGGATAAGTCCAGCCATGGGTCACCCTACAGGGAGTAATGGTGGTACCCTTCCTCTGTTTCCTCCCTCTTATAGAGGCGGTCACAGTGAGAGGTACATAGCGCCGTCTATTCAAGGCGCTTTAATGTTCCCTTCCTGGGTGCTTTTACCCAAAGTTACTCCACTATGGTGGATTTTGGCTCTCTGTGTATGTCTATTCGTGTTCCCCGCCTCCCTTTTTGTGTTTCCCTTCCCTTTCTTTGTTTTAGGAACCATATCACTGCTGTGTATTCACTTCATCCCTCACCTCTGGCTTCTGGTCCTCCGGTACTCTTGCAAACCTGGGCTGTAAGTCTCTCCATTAGCTCTGTCGCACTGAATATATGTTACAATGCTTAAATGTATGTCTCTGAATGTGAAGGGGTTAAATTCTAATGTGAAGCGTAGATTGGCCCTTACTGAATGTCGTTCACAAAGAGCGGACATAGTCTTTTTGCAAGAAACACATTTTGACAAGGAGGGTTCCTTTAAATTTGCTGCCAGGTCCTTCCCCACGTTTATGCCGCTCCTCCGGTAGAAAGACAGCAGGGGTCGCCATATTATTATCGGCTAACTGCCCCTCCAGGTGGTCTCCCATGTGTCTGATGCAGGGGGAAGATATGTGATTCTCAACGCCACCCTTAATGGCACCCCTTTGGTCCTCTGTAATGTTTATGCGCCTAACTCTGGCCAGATCCCATTTCTTGCCCAGTTATTTGAAAGATTGTCTACCTTTTTACCAGCCGCGTTAATAGTCGGTGGGGATTTTAATGTCTCCATGTCTGAGCATTGGGACCGGCTGTCTGCTGGTACATCCTCTATTCCATCTGTACAGCGCAGACTCTCGCGGTCATTTAGACGACTGGTTAGAAAGCACGCACTTTTTGATTTCTGGAGAATTAATTATCCTTCTGCTAGGTGTTACACTTATTACTCCCACTCTCATTCCACCCATTCACGTATTGATTACTTCCTGGGAAATGTCCCTGCCCTTAGAATGTTGAACTCTGCAGATATTGGCACGATTTCATGGTCTGATCACGCCCTATTTTTATTGATATCAAATTGTCTGGTTACCATACTAAGGTGTGTCATTGGAGATTAAATGAAACCCTCCTTGCCAACCCCGTTGTCCGACAGGAATTGCAAGATTCATTAGTGGAATATTTTGCTATCAATCAACCCTCCATTTCATCCACATCAGTCCTATGGGAGGCACATAAAGCTTTTTTCCGAGGTCAGTGCATAGCGGTGGGGTCAAGGTTGAAGAAAGACCGCAATCTTAAGAAAACTGTTCTTTGTCACAGCTCAGAGATTTGGAATCCCAATTGCAGACTAGGCCTTCTAGACACTTGCTCCGCCGAATAGTCTTGCTGAGAATTAGGTTACGTGAATTGGCCCTCCAAAAACTGAAAAATTGCTATTATATTCTCGACAACGCTTCTATGAGTGGGGTAACAAATCGCATACTATCCTAGCTAAACAGTTGCGAGACTCCACTATATCGGGCTCTCCGGCTGTCATGAGAAAATCAGATGGATCTTTGGTTTACGATCCTACGGCTATATCAACTTTGTTCCAGGAATATTATGCGGCTTTGTACTCCCTGCCTCAGCAACTACCCTCAAATGGATCTGAGCGCCAGGCCCTCTTCCATTCTTTTCTAGCTAGATGTAATTTGCCGAAATTGTCCTCGGAGGCGGTGGCAGCACTAAATGACCAAATTACTGCTGAAGAGTTACAGGAGGTTATGAAACAACTCCCACATAGAGATGAGCGAACACCTGGATGTTCGGGTTCGAGAAGTTCGGCCGAACTTCCCGAAATGTTCGGGTTCGGGATTCGAACTCGATCCGAACTTTATCCCGAACCCGAACCCCATTGAAGTCAATGGGGACCCGAACTTTTAGGCACAAAAAAGGCTGTAAAATAGTCCAGGAAAGGGCTAGAGGGCTGCCAAAGGCAGCAAAGTGTAGAAAAATCCCCTGCAAACAAATGTGGATAGGGAAATGAATTAAAATTAAATAAAATAAATAAAAATTAACCAATATCAATTGAAGAGAGGTCCCACAGCAAGGAATCATGCGTCATATCACCCTGCACCGGAGAATGTCACTTCATGTATTTTGGACCAGCACCCAGACAGAGGATACAGGTCCCACAGCAAGGAATCATGCGTCATATCACCCTGCACCGGAGAATGTCACTCATGTATTTTGGACCAGCACCCAGACAGAGGATACAGGTCCCACAGCATGGAATCATGCGTCATATCACCCACCACCGGAGAAGGCCACTCTCATGTATTTTGGACCAGCACCCAGACAGAGGATACAGGTCCCACAGCATGGAATCATGCGTCATATCACCCACCACCGGAGAAGGCCACTCTCATGTATTTTGGACCAGCACCCAGACAGAGGATACAGGTCCCACAGCATGGAATCATGCGTCATATCACCCACCACCGGAGAAGGCCACTCTCATGTATTTTGGACCAGCACCCAGACAGAGGATACAGGTCCCACAGCATGGAATCATGCGTCATATCACCCACCACCGGAGAAGGCCACTCTCATGTATTTAGGACCAGCACCCAGACAGAGGATACAGGTCCCACAGCATGGAATCATGCGTCATATCACCCACCACCGGAGAAGGCCACTCTCATGTATTTTGGACCAGCACCCAGACAGAGGAGAGAGGTCCCACATCAAGGAATCATGAGTCATATCAACCACCACCGGAGAAGGCCATCTCATTTATTTTGGACCAGCACCCAGACAGAGGATACAGGTCCCACATCAAGGAATCATGCGTCATATCAACCACCACCGGAGAAGGCCACTCTCATGTATTTTGGACCAGCACCCAGACAGAGGAGAGAGGTCCCACATCAAGGAATCATGAGTCATATCAACCACCACCGGAGAAGGCCACTCTCATTTATTTTGGACCAGCACCCAGACAGAGGATACAGGTCCCACATCAAGGAATCATGCGTCATATCAACCACCACCGGAGAAGGCCACTCTCATGTATTTTGGACCAGCACCCAGACAGAGGAGAGAGGTCCCACAGCAAGGAATAAGGCGTCATATCAACCCCCACCGGAGAAGGCCACTCTCATTTATTTGGGACCAGCACCCAGACAGAGGAGAGGGGTTTTCACAGCAGAGAATCAGGCATTTAGATCACCCACCACAGGAGTAGGACACCATTTAATGGGACCCCGGCAACCATGTCAGATGGCACAAACATCAGCTTCACATCACCCAGCACAAGAGAAGGCCACTTTGAGAGACTTTGACCCCTGCACCCAGGCGGAGGAGAGGGGTTTTCACAGCAGAGAATCAGGCATTTAGATCACCCACCACAGGAGTAGGACACCATTTAATGGGACCCCGGCAACCATGTCAGATGGCACAAACATCAGCTTCACATCACCCAGCACAAGAGAAGGCCACTTTGAGAGACTTTGACCCCTGCACCCAGGCGGAGGAGAGGGGTTTTCACAGCAGAGAATCAGGCATTTAGATCACCCACCACAGGAGTAGGACACCATTTAATGGGACCCCGGCAACCATGTCAGATGGCACAAACATCAGCTTCACATCACCCACCACAAGAGAAGGCCACTTTGAGAGACTCTGACCCCTGCACCCAGACAGAGGATACAGGTCCCACAGCAAGGAATCATGCGTCATATCACCCTGCACCGGAGAATGTCACTTCATGTATTTTGGACCAGCACCCAGACAGAGGATACAGGTCCCACAGCATGGAATCATGCGTCATATCACCCACCACCGGAGAAGGCCACTTCATGTATTTTGGACCAGCACCCAGACAGAGGATACAGGTCCCACAGCATGGAATCATGCGTCATATCACCCACCACCGGAGAAGGCCACTTCATGTATTTTGGACCAGCACCCAGACAGAGGATACAGGTCCCACAGCATGGAATCATGCGCCATATCACCCACCACCGGAGAAGGCCACTCATGTATTTTGGACCAGCACCCAGACAGAGGATACAGGTCCCACAGCATGGAATCATGCGTCATATCACCCACCACCGGAGAATGTCACTCTCATTTATTTAGGCCCAGCACACAGACAGAGGAGAGAGGTCCCACAGCAAGGAATCATGCGTCATATCAACCACCAACGGAGAATGTCACTCTCATGTATTTTGGACCAGCACCCAGACAGAGGAGAGAGGTCCCACAGCAAGGAATCATGCGTCATATCAACCACCAACGGAGAATGTCACTCTCATGTATTTTGGACCAGCACCCAGACAGAGGAGAGGTTCATTCAACTTTGGGTTGCACCGCAAGATCATGGTAAAGTAAAAAATGAGGATTCAATAAAGAAGTGCCCCAGAGTACAAGAATACATGGTTGATGGGGAGGGAAATGTCTATTCTGCACAAGGGAGGCACAGGTCCTGTGGGATCCATGCCTGGTTCATTTTTATGAACGCCAGCTTGTCCACGTTGGCTGTGGACAGGCGGCCGCGTTTGTCAGTAATGACGCCCCTGCCGTGCTGAATACACGTTCAGACAAAACGCTGGCCGCCGGGCAGGCCAGCACCTCCAAGGCATAAAATGCTAACTCTGGCCACGTGGACAATTTGGAGACCCAGAAGTTGAATGGGGCCGAACCATCAGTCAGTACGTGGAGGGGTGTGCAGACGTACTGTTCAACCATGTTAGTGAAATGCTGCCTCCTGCTAACACGTCCGTATCAGGTGGTTGTGCAGTTAGCTGTGGCGTGGAGACAAAACTTTTCCACATTTCTGCCATGCTAACCCTGCCCTCAGAAGAGCTGGCCGTGACACTGCTGCGTTGGCGACCTCTTGCTCCTCTTCTGCCTTCGCCTTGGGCTTCCACCTGTTCCCCTGTGACATTTGGGAATGCTCTCAGGAGCGCTCTACCAGCGTGCGCTTGAACTCGCGCATCTTCCTATCACGCTCCAGTGCAGGAAGTAAGGTGGGCACATTGTCTTTGTATCGGGGATCCAGCAGGGTGGCAACCCAGTAGTCCGCACACGTTAAAATGTGGGCAACTCTGCTGTCGCTGCGCAGGCACTGCAGCATGTAGTCGCTCATGTGTGCCAGGCTCCCCAGAGGTAAGGACAAGCTGTCCTCTGTGGGAGGCGTATCGTCATCGTCCTCCGTATCCCCCAGCCACGCACCAGTGATGGGCCTGAGCTGTGTCGGGTGCCACCCCGCTGTGAACCTGCTTCATCCTCATCCTCCTCCACCTCCTCCTCATCCTCCTCGTCCTCCAGTAGTGGGCCCTGGCTGGCCACATTTGTACCTGGCCTCTGCTGTTGCAAAAACCTCCCTCTGAGCCACTTCTAACAGACTGGCCTGAAAGTGCTAAAATGACCCTCATCCTCCTCCTCCTCCTCCTCCTCCTCCTGGGCCACCTCCTCTTCCATCATCGCCCTAAGCGTTTTCTCAAGGAGACATAGAAGTGGTATTGTAACGCTGATAACGGTGTCATCGCCACTGGCCATGTTGGTGGAGTACTCGAAACAGCGCAACAGGGCACACAGGTCTCGCATGGAGGCCCAATCATTGGTGGTGAAGTGGTGCTGTTCCGCAGTGCGACTGACGCGTGCGTGCTGCAGCTGAAACTCCACTATGGCCTGCTGCTGCTCGCACAGTCTCTCCAGCATGTGCAAGGTGGAGTTCCACCTGGTGGGCACGCCGCATATGAGGCGGTGAGCGGGAAGGCCGAGTTACGCTGTAGCGCAGACAGGCGAGCAGCGGCAGGATGTGAACGCCGGAATCGCGCACAGACGGCCCTCACTTTATGCAGCAGCTCTGACATGTTGGGGTAGTTGTGAATGAACTTCTGCACCACCAAATTCAGCACATGCGCCAGGCAAGGGATGTGCGCCAAACCGGCTAGTCCCAGAGCTGCGACGAGATTTCGCCCATTATCGCACACCACCAGGCCGGGCTTGAGGCCCACCGGCAGCAACCACTGGTCGGTCTGTTGTTCAATACCCCGCCACAACTCCTGCGCGGTGTGGGGCCTGTCCCCCAAACATATGAGTTTCAGAATGGCCTGCTGACGTTTACCCCGGGCTGTGCTGAAGTTGGTGGTGAAGGTGTGTGGCTGACTGGATGAGCTGGTGGAAGCAGAGGAGGAGGAAGCCGAGTAGGAGGAGGAGGCTACAGGAGGCAAACAATGATGCCCTGTGATCCTTGGCGGCGGAAGGACGTGCGCCAAGGAACTCTCCGCCTGGGGCCCAGCCGCCACTACATTTACCCAGTGTGCAGTTAGGGAGATATAGCGTCCCTGGCCGTGCTTACTGGTCCACGTATCTGTGGTTAGGTGGACCTTGCCACAAATGGCGTTGCGCAGTGCACACTTGATTTTATCGGACACTTGCATGTGCAGGGAAGGCACGGCTGTCTTGGAGAAGTAGTGGCGGCTGGGGACAACATACTGTGGGACAGCCATGGACATCAGCTGTTTGAAGCTGTCTAGTGTCCACCAGCCTGAATGACAGCATTTCAAAGGCCAGTAGTTTAGAAATGCTGGCATTCAGGCCCAGGGCTCGAGGGTGGCTAGGTGGGAATTTACGCTTTCTCTCCAAGGTTTGTGAGATGGAGAGCTGAACGCTGCCGTGTGACATGGTGGAGATGCTTGGTGACGCAGGTGGTGGTGTCGCTGGCACATCCTCTGTTTGGTGGGCGGCAGGTGCCAACATTCCTCCCGAGGCGGAGGAAGAGGCCGAGGCAGCAGCAGAAGAGGGAGCAGGGGGAGCCTGAGTGAGTTCCTTGCTTTTAAGGTGTTTACTCCACTGCAGTTCATGCTTTGCATGTAGATGCCTGGTCATGCAGGTTGTGCTAAGGTTCAGAACGTTAATGCCTCGCTTCAGGATCTGATGGCACAGCGTGCAAACCACTCGGGTCTTGTCGTCAGCACATTGTTTAAAGAAGTGCCATGCCAGGGAACTCCTTGAAGCTGCCTTTGGGGTGCTCGGTCCCTGGTGGCGGTGGCCTGTATCAGGCGAACTCTCTTGGCGGCGGCTGTTCTGCTTTTGCCCCCTGCTCCCTCTTTTGCTACGCTGTTGGCTCGGTCTCACCACTGCCTCTTCCTCTGAACTATGAAAGTCAGTGGCACGACCTTCATTCCATGTGGGGTCTAGGACCTCATCGTCCCCTGCATCGTCTTCCACACAGTCTTCCTCCCTGTCCTCCTGTTCGGTCTGCACACTGCAGAAAGACGCAGCAGTTGGCACCTGTGTTTCGTCATCATCAGAGACGTGCGGACTCCGATGAGGTGGTATTCCCATGTCCTCATCATCAGTAAACATCAGAGGTTGTGCATCAGTGCATTCTATGTCTTCCACCACAGGGGAAGGGCTAGGTGGATTCCCTTGGGAAACCCTGCCAGCAGAGTCTTCAAACAGCATAAGAGACTGCTGCATAACTTGAGGCTCAGACAGTTTCCCTGATATGCATGGGGGTGATGTGACAGACTGATGGGCTTGGTTTTCAGGTGCCACCTGTGCGCTTTCTGCAGAAGACTTGGTGGGAGATAATGTTGTGAACATGCTGGATCCACTGTCGGCCACCCAATTGACTAGCGCCTGTACCTGCTCAGGCCTTACCATCCTTAGAACGGCATTGGGCCCCACCAAATATCGCTGTAAATTCTGGCGGGTACTGGAACCTGAGGTAGTTGGTTCACTAGGATGTGTGGCTGTGGCAGAATGGCCACGTCCTCTCCCAGCACCAGAGGGTACACTAACACCACCACGATCGCGTCCGCGTCCCTTACTAGATGTTTTCCTCATTGTTACCGCTCACCAAGCACCACAATAAGGAAAAAATATTTGGCCCAATGTATTGATTTCAAATTCAGGCCTTTTTTACAGGCACCTACCACTATCTGCCTATTTGTTTATGTAGCTTATTACACTAATCCAGGCACAGCAGTAACCACTGATTTAGGGGAATATCTCTTTTAGGGCAAGTATTTAGGCCCTGGATGAAAGGTATCCTTTTATGGACAGATTTACAATGGGCCTGCAACAGCTGTGACACCAGATTTAGAGGATTGCTATTTTGGCAAGTGAATTTCACCCCAGAACAAAATATATGTTTTTGCGGATAATAATATAGTTTGCCAGGCTCAGCTGTGACACCAGATTTAGTGGATTGCTATTTTGGCAAGTGAATTTCACCCCAGAAGAAAATATATGTTTTTATGGATACTAATATAGTTTGCCAGGCTCAGCTGTGACACCAGATTTAGAGGATTGCTATTTTGGCAAGTGAATTTCACCCCAGAACAAAATATATGTTTTTATGGATACTAATATAGTTTGCCAGGCTCAGCTGTGACACCAGATTTAGGGTGTTGCTATTTTGGCAAGTGAATTTCACCCCAGAAGAAAATATATGTTTTTGCGGATACTAATATAGTTTGCCAGGCTCAGCTGTGACACCAGATTTAGAGGATTGCTATTTTGGCAAGTGAATTTCACCCCAGAACAAAATATATGTTTTTATGGATAATAATATAGTTTGCCAGGCTCAGCTGTGACACCAGATTTAGTGGATTGCTATTTTGGCAAGTGAATTTCACCCCAGAACAAAATATATGTTTTTATGGATAATAATATAGTTTGCCAGGCTCAGCTGTGACACCAGATTTAGTGGATTGCTATTTTGGCAAGTGAATTTCACCCCAGAACAAAATATATGTTTTTGCGGATACTAATATAGTTTGCCAGGCTCAGCTGTGACACCAGATTTAGTGGATTGCTATTTTGGCAAGTGAATTTCACCCCAGAAGAAAATATATGTTTTTACGGATACTAATATAGTTTGCCAGGCTCAGCTGTGACACCAGATTTAGGGTGTTGCTATTTTGGCAAGTGAATTTCACCCCAGAAGAAAATATATGTTTTTATGGATACTAATATAGTTTGCCAGGCTCAGCTGTGACACCAGATTTAGAGGATTGCTATTTTGGCAAGTGAATTTCACCCCAGAACAAAATATATGTTTTTGCGGATAATAATATAGTTTGCCAGGCTCAGCTGTGACACCAGATTTAGTGGATTGCTATTTTGGCAAGTGAATTTCACCCCAGAAGAAAATATATGTTTTTACGGATACTAATATAGTTTGCCAGGCTCAGCTGTGACACCAGATTTAGGGTGTTGCTATTTTGGCAAGTGAATTTCACCCCAGAAGAAAATATATGTTTTTGTGGATACTAATATAGTTTGCCAGGCTCAGCTGTGACACCAGATTTAGAGGATTGCTATTTTGGCAAGTGAATTTCACCCCAGAACAAAATATATGTTTTTGCGGATACTAATATAGTTTGCCAGGCTCAGCTGTGACACCAGATTTAGGGTGTTGCTATTTTGGCAAGTGAATTTCACCCCAGAAGAAAATATATGTTTTTGCGGATACTAATATAGTTTGCCAGGCTCAGCTGTGACACCAGATTTAGAGGATTGCTATTTTGGCAAGTGAATTTCACCCCAGAACAAAATATATGTTTTTACGGATACTAATATAGTTTGCCAGGCTCAGCTGTGACACCAGATTTAGGGTGTTGCTATTTTGGCAAGTGAATTTCACCCCAGAAGAAAATATATGTTTTTATGGATACTAATATAGTTTGCCAGGCTCAGCTGTGACACCAGATTTAGAGGATTGCTATTTTGGCAAGTGAATTTCACCCCCAGAACAAAATATATGTTTTTACGGATAATAATATAGTTTGCCAGGCTCAGCTGTGACACCAGATTTAGTGGATTGCTATTTTGGCAAGTGAATTTCACCCCAGAAGAAAATATATGTTTTTACGGATACTAATATAGTTTGCCAGGCTCAGCTGTGACACCAGATTTAGGGTGATTGCTATTTTGGCAAGTGAATTTCACCCCAGAAGAAAATATATGTTTTTGCGGATACTAATATAGTTTGCCAGGCTCAGCTGTGACACCAGATTTAGAGGATTGCTATTTTGGCAAGTGAATTTCACCCCAGAACAAAATATATGTTTTTGCGGATACTAATATAGTTTGCCAGGCTCAGCTGTGACACCAGATTTAGGGTGTTGCTATTTTGGCAAGTGAATTTCACCCCAGAAGAAAATATATGTTTTTGCGGATACTAATATAGTTTGCCAGGCTCAGCTGTGACACCAGATTTAGAGGATTGCTATTTTGGCAAGTGAATTTCACCCCAGAACAAAATATATGTTTTTGCGGATACTAATATAGTTTGCCAGGCTCAGCTGTGACACCAGATTTAGGGTGTTGCTATTTTGGCAAGTGAATTTCACCCCAGAAGAAAATATATGTTTTTGCGGATACTAATATAGTTTGCCAGGCTCAGCTGTGACACCAGATTTAGAGGATTGCTATTTTGGCAAGTGAATTTCACCCCAGAACAAAATATATGTTTTTACGGATAATAATATAGTTTGCCAGGCTCAGCTGTGACACCAGATTTAGTGGATTGCTATTTTGGCAAGTGAATTTCACCCCAGAACAAAATATATGTTTTTGCGGATAATAATATAGTTTGCCAGGCTCAGCTGTGACACCAGATTTAGTGGATTGCTATTTTGGCAAGTGAATTTCACCCCAGAACAAAATATATGTTTTTGCGGATACTAATATAGTTTGCCAGGCTCAGCTGTGACACCAGATTTAGTGGATTGCTATTTTGGCAAGTGAATTTCACCCCAGAAGAAAATATATGTTTTTACGGATACTAATATAGTTTGCCAGGCTCAGCTGTGACACCAGATTTAGGGTGTTGCTATTTTGGCAAGTGAATTTCACCCCAGAAGAAAATATATGTTTTTATGGATACTAATATAGTTTGCCAGGCTCAGCTGTGACACCAGATTTAGAGGATTGCTATTTTGGCAAGTGAATTTCACCCCAGAACAAAATATATGTTTTTATGGATAATAATATAGTTTGCCAGGCTCAGCTGTGACACCAGATTTAGTGGATTGCTATTTTGGCAAGTGAATTTCACCCCAGAAGAAAATATATGTTTTTACGGATACTAATATAGTTTGCCAGGCTCAGCTGTGACACCAGATTTAGAGTGATTGCTATTTTGGCAAGTGAATTTCACCCCAGAAGAAAATATATGTTTTTGCGGATACTAATATAGTTTGCCAGGCTCAGCTGTGACACCAGATTTAGAGGATTGCTATTTTGGCAAGTGAATTTCACCCCAGAACAAAATATATGTTTTTATGGATAATAATATAGTTTGCCAGGCTCAGCTGTGACACCAGATTTAGTGGATTGCTATTTTGGCAAGTGAATTTCACCCCAGAACAAAATATATGTTTTTGCGGATACTAATATAGTTTGCCAGGCTCAGCTGTGACACCAGATTTAGTGGATTGCTATTTTGGCAAGTGAATTTCACCCCAGAAGAAAATATATGTTTTTACGGATACTAATATAGTTTGCCAGGCTCAGCTGTGACACCAGATTTAGGGTGATTGCTATTTTGGCAAGTGAATTTCACCCCAGAAGAAAATATATGTTTTTGCGGATACTAATATAGTTTGCCAGGCTCAGCTGTGACACCAGATTTAGAGGATTGCTATTTTGGCAAGTGAATTTCACCCCAGAACAAAATATATGTTTTTGCGGATACTAATATAGTTTGCCAGGCTCAGCTGTGACACCAGATTTAGGGTGTTGCTATTTTGGCAAGTGAATTTCACCCCAGAAGAAAATATATGTTTTTGCGGATACTAATATAGTTTGCCAGGCTCAGCTGTGACACCAGATTTAGAGGATTGCTATTTTGGCAAGTGAATTTCACCCCAGAACAAAATATATGTTTTTGTGGATAATAATATAGTTTGCCAGGCTCAGCTGTGACACCAGATTTAGTGGATTGCTATTTTGGCAAGTGAATTTCACCCCAGAACAAAATATATGTTTTTGCGGATAATAATATAGTTTGCCAGGCTCAGCTGTGACACCAGATTTAGTGGATTGCTATTTTGGCAAGTGAATTTCACCCCAGAACAAAATATATGTTTTTGCGGATAATAATATAGTTTGCCAGGCTCAGCTGTGACACCAGATTTAGTGGATTGCTATTTTGGCAAGTGAATTTCACCCCAGAAGAAAATATATGTTTTTACGGATACTAATATAGTTTGCCAGGCTCAGCTGTGACACCAGATTTAGGGTGTTGCTATTTTGGCAAGTGAATTTCACCCCAGAAGAAAATATATGTTTTTGCGGATACTAATATAGTTTGCCAGGCTCAGCTGTGACACCAGATTTAGAGGATTGCTATTTTGGCAAGTGAATTTCACCCCAGAACAAAATATATGTTTTTGCGGATAATAATATAGTTTGCCAGGCTCAGCTGTGACACCAGATTTAGTGGATTGCTATTTTGGCAAGTGAATTTCACCCCAGAAGAAAATATATGTTTTTGCGGATACTAATATAGTTTGCCAGGCTCAGCTGTGACACCAGATTTAGGGTGTTGCTATTTTGGCAAGTGAATTTCACCCCAGAACAAAATATATGTTTTTGCGGATACTAATATAGTTTGCCAGGCTCAGCTGTGACACCAGATTTAGTGGATTGCTATTTTGGCAAGTAAATTTAACCCCAGAACAAAATATATGTTTTTGCGGATACTAATATAGTTTGCCAGGCACAGCTGTGACACCAGATTTAGGGTGTTGCTATTTTGGCAAGTGAATTTCACCCCAGAAGAAAATATATGTTTTTGCGGATACTAATATAGTTTGCCAGGCTCAGCTGTGACACCAGATTTAGAGGATTGCTATTTTGGCAAGTGAATTTCACCCCAGAACAAAATATATGTTTTTGCGGATACTAATATAGTTTGCCAGGCTCAGCTGTGACACCAGATTTAGGGTGTTGCTATTTTGGCAATTGAATTTAACCCCAAACCAAAATATCTGTTTTGGCGGACACTATTATATTTTGCCAGCCACTGCTGAAACCACTGATGTATGGTTTTGCTATTTTGCCAATTGAATTTCACCCCAGAAAATAATCTATCCTTTGCCAGACAGCAGACAGTATTATGCTTGTCTAGCCAAAGCTGGAACACCAGATTTAGGGGATTGGTATTTGGGCAATTGTATTTAACCCCTTAATAAAATATAGAAATTGCTATCCTGAGTTTCTAGGGGTGACAATTAGCACAGCCAAGCCCCTGATGGAGGATATAGCAAAAAAAATATAGTATTGAAGCATTGATGGATGTGTGGCAGCTTGTTCTGGAGCACCACAAGTCACAAAATGGCCGCCGATCAACCCAGAAAATAAGTGACAGAAAAACGCTCTGTGCAGCCAAAAACCAGCAATCAAGTAAATAGCAGAAGTTCACTGATTCTCAGCTGCAGATCGATCCGCTCATTAGGTGCTGTTGCTGACTTTTCCCTGCCTATCTCGCCCTCACAGAAGCTGCATCCTCTCCCTACACTAGTCAGAGCAGTGTGACGTGCGGCGCCACGTGACTCCAGCTTAAATAGAGGCTGGGTCACATGCTGCACTTGGTCAATCACAGCCATGCCATTAGTAGGCATGGCTGTGATGGCTTCTTAGGGCAAGAAGTAAGACGCTAGCTGATTGGCTGCTGTGCAGCCCTTCAGAAAGCGGTAAGAAATCGACGAACACCGAACCCGAACCCGAACTTTTTTGAAAATGTCCGGGTTCGGGTCCGGGTCCCGGACACCCCAAAATTCGGTACGAACCCGAACGATGCGCGAACTGTTCGCTCAACACTACTCCCACATAATAAATCCCTGGACCTGATGGTCTACCATATAGCTATTATAAGACATACTCCTCAGTCCTCCTTCCACATATGGTTACACTTTTTAATTCTTTTTTGCAAGGCACACCTGTCCCTGATACATTCCTACACTCATACATTACGCTTATTCCTAAACCTGGAAAAGACCATTTAGACTGCGCGAACTATAGGCCCATTGCTCTCCTAAATTCTGACCTAAAAATATTTACTAAGACCCTGGCTGACAGGTTGGCATTCTGGTTACCGCAGTTGATCCACAAGGATCAGGTGGGGTTTGTCAGAGGCAGGCAGGGTGGGGACAATACAAGGAGATCTATTGATCTGGTCGAAGTCATCAACAACTGTCATCTTCCTGCCTTGCTCTTAGGTTTAGATGCCGAGAAGGCATTTGACCGATTGAATTGGTCATTTATGTTCTCCACCCTGCATGCCTTTGGATTTAGGGAGCCTTTGTTAACGCCCTACATGCTTTATATGCTCATCCTACAGCCTCGGTTAAATTCCCACATGCTACGTCTAACGTCTTCACCATACACAATGGTACACGTCAGGGTTGTCCCCTTTCCCGTTACTCTTTGTGCTTTGTATCGAACCCCTGGCTGCAGCGATCCGGGCTCATCCGGACATTCATGGGGTGAAGGTGGGGGCAATTGACTATAAGTTGTCACTGTTCGCAGATGATGTCCTGCTTACTCTGACGGATCTACACATTACCCTCCCGAACCTGTTTGATTTGTTGAGCGTTTTGGCAGACTCTCCGGGTATAAAGTGAACACAAGCAAGACTGAAGCATTACCACTTAATTTACCTTTAGACACTGTGGCACGCTTGAAATCGAATTTTCGCTTCCAATGGAATGAGGACTCCATACGATACCTGGGGGTTAACTTGACTGGTAAATATGTGTCTTTATACGCCTCTAATTTTCCTGCAGTCTTTCGAAGCTTGAGAGCACTTATGATTAAATGGCAGTCGCTTCCTATCTCCCTTTTTGGTCATATAGCGGCTGTCAAGATGTCTATCTTGCCTAAACTGCTATACCTCTTTGAGACGCCGCCAGTTTTGGTCCCTGCAGGAGAACTGCGAGGCTTTCAGTCTTCTATACTTAAATTTGTTTGGAATGGGAAGAGGCACTGTATAGCTTGCACTACCCTTACGGCCCTTAAAGCGAACCTGTCACCTGCTTTTTACCTCTTAAGCTGTTAACTGTACCTTATAGATCATTGTAACCTTGTTTCCAAACAGGTGTTCTTCGTTTTTCTGGGGTTTATATTCCTGAAAAAATCACTTTATAATCTCCTGCTCTGCTGCGTCTGAAGTCACCAGACAAGTCAAGGAGGCAGACCCTCCTTGACTGCTGGATGCGACTCCCCCGCCCTAACCCCGCCTCTCATCCCTATGATTGACACTAGCTCGGGGGCATATTCGCTGAGGGGCATAATGAGTCCATGAAAAATTAAACTTTTTGTCAAAAGTTAGCGGAAAGGGAGACTTTGTGAGAAAAAACAATAAAAAATCAATTTCCACTAACTTGTGCCAAAAATTTTTTTTTCTATGAACTCGCCATGCCCCTCATGGAATACCTTGGGGTGTCTTCTTTCCAAAATGGGGTCACATGTGGGGTGTTTATACTGCCCTGGCATTTTAGGGGCCCTAAAGCATGAGAAAGAAAAATGCGTAAAAATGCCCTCCTAAAAGGTACTCATTGGAATTTGGGCCCTTTGCGCATCTTGGCTGCAAAAAGTGTCACTCATGTGGTATCGCCGTACTCAGGAGAAGTAGCGCAATGTGTTTTAGGGTGTATTTTTACATATACCCATGCTGGGTGAGAGAAATATCTCTGTAAACTGACAACTTTGTATAAAAAAATTTAAAAAGTTGTCGTTTACAGCGATATTTCTCACACACAGTATGGGTATATGTAAAAATACACCCTAAAACACATTGCCCTACTCTCCTGAGTACGGCGATACCACATGAGTGACACTTTTTGCAGCCAAGATGCGCAAAGGCCCTAAAACCAATGAGTACCTTTAGGATTTCACAGGGCATTTTTACGCATTTGGATTCTCACGCTTTAGGTTCCCTAAAATGCCAGGGCAGTATAAATACCCCACATGTGACCCCATTTTGAAAGAAGACACCCCAAGGTATTCCGTGAGGGGCATGGCGAGTTCACAGAATTTTTTTTTGGCACAAGTTAGCGGAAATTGATATATTTTTATTTTTTATTTTGTTTTTACAAAGTCTCATATTCCACTAACTTGTGACAAAAATAAAATTTTACATGAACTCACCATACCCCTCACGGAATACCTTGGGGTGTCTTCGTTCTAAAATGGGGTCACATGTGGGGTATTTATACTGTCCTGGCATTTTAGGGGCCCCTAAAGGGTGAGAAGAAGTCTGGAATCCAAATGCGTAAAAATGCCCTGTGAAATCCTAAAGGTACTCATTGGAATTAGGGCCCCTTTGCACATCTTGGCTGCAAAAGTGTCACACATGTGGTATCGCCGTACTCAGGAGAAGTGGGGCAATGTGTTTTGGGGTGTATTTTTATATATACCCCTGCTGGGTGTGAGAAATATCTCTGTAAACAACAATTTTTAAATTTTTTATACAAAGTTGTCAGTTTACAGAGATATTTCTCTCACCTAACATGGGTATATGTAAAATACACCCCAAAACACATTGCCCCACTTCTCCTGAGTACGGCGATACCACATGAGTGACACTTTTGCAGCCTGGGTGCAAAGGGCCCTAAAACCAATGAGTACCTTTAGCTTTACATGGCGGCTCACAATTTAGCCCCGCCTAAAATGCCAGAACAGTACAAACACCCCACAAATGACCCCATTTCGGAAAGTAGACACCCCAAGGTATTCACTGAGGGGCATAATGAGCCCGTATGAGATTGTTTTTTTTTGCCAGAAGTTAGCAGAAATGGAAACTTTATTATTATTTTTTTCCTCAGAAAGTGTCATTTTCCGCTAACTTGTGAAAAAAATGAAATGATACATGAACTCACCAAGCCCCTCCGCGAATACTTTGGGGTGTCTTCTTTCTAAAATGGTGTCATTTGGGGGTATTTATACTATCCTGGCATTCTAGCACCTGAAGAAACATGACAGGCGCTCAGAAAGTCAGAGCTGCTTCAAAATGCCGAAATTCACTTTTTGCACCATAGTTTGTAAACGCTATAACTTTTACCCAAACCAATAAATATACACTTATTGGACTTTTTTTTATCAAAGACATGTAGAACAATACATTTAGAGAAAAATTTATATAGAAATGTAGTTTTTTTAAAAATTTTACAACAGAAAGTGAAAAATGTCATTTTTTTGCAAAAATGTCGTTAAATTTTTATTAATAGCAAAAAAAGTAAAAATGTCAGCAACAATGAAATACCACCAAATGAAAGCTCTATTAGTGAGAAGAAAAGGAGGTAAAATTCATTTGGGTGGTAAGTTGCATGACGGAGCAATAAACGGTGAAAGTAGTGTAGTGCGGATTTGTAAAAAAGGGCCTGGTCACTAGGGGGGTATAAACCTGTGGTCTTCAAGTGGTTAGTATCTGCGAAATCCTCTATGACCTCCTTTTTGTTTAACCCCTTATTTCCGGCGGGTATGGAGTCCTCATTTATTAAACATTGGCATGCTAATAAACCCTTCCGGTTGGCTGACATTGTAGATTACAGAACCTTGCAAGTGCTGCCCTGGGATCAACTTCAGTCTACATTTCGATTGCCTAATGCAGCCTGTTACCAACATGCCCAGCTGAGACATTTTACCCGAAGCCTTTTTAACTCACCTCAGGTATCTAAACCTTCAGTGTTCGAACGTATTTGTAAGCTTTCAGACTCCACGAAAGGGTTGATCTCAGACATTTATGTGATTTTAGCTACACCTGCCACATCTGAGGTACATAGGCACTCTTACATGGCGAAATGGGACAGGATTTTGGGGCGTTCTATTACGGCCAAAGAGTGGACCCTAATCTGGAATAGAACTGTGATGACTTCTTCTTGTGTGACACACAGGGAGAATGCATACAAAGTGCTAATGTTTTGGTATCATACCCCCCAAATGCTGAAACACCTAAATCCACAGGTGTCAGATAGGTGTTGGAGGTGTGAGTCTGCATTGGGATCTCATATTCATATATTCTGGGAATGCTCTTTGATACGTTCCTTTTGGGTTGTTGTACAGGATCTCCTCTTTCAACTCCTCAACACTAGATTTCCGCTGGAAACTTTTTTTTACCTTTTAAATATGCCTCTGGTACCCTTAAGGAAACATACATTGAGGCTTACTTTATACGTTTTGACGGCAGCTAGACGTCTAGTGGCGAGCTTTTGGAAGAAGCGTACTACACCCTCCCGACTAGATTTAATCAACAGTGTGACGGATGTCCGTAAAATGGAATATTTAACGGCGATGTTGGAGGTTCAGAGTGCCAGGTTTGAGAAAATCTGGCAACCTTGGGATGAGTTCTTTAATTCTTACTCATGATTCTCAATGCAATAGACTACCCCCTTCCCTCACTGGTCTTGTCGTGTGGTGTTCCCCCCTCTTCGTGGTTTCTGTCATGTGTTTTCATTATTGGACCTACGTTTGTTACCTGCATAGGCAAACTCCTTTTTCTTTTCTTTTTTTTTAGGAAAATTGCCCAATATATCTTTAATGTTTGGCATTGTCTTTGTACAGGCCTCAAGTCTGCTGTTTATTCTCTTTGACTTTGTATAATGCAAATGATCACTCAAGTGCCTTTGATGCATGTACCACTTTATTGTTTCACGACAAAAAATATTTTCAATAAACAGATAATTATGAAAAAAAAAAAAACATTACCTTCACACTATTCCTGATGAGATAATCTCCACAAAATGTATGTTTTTCCTGCTTTCCTAGGGCCCGTACCTAGTGCTGTCAACAGTTTTGCAGGGCCAACCCCTTTAATGGTATCTCTGCACTGAAGATATATTTACTTTAAAGGGGTTGTGATGATAGATGTAAAAATCAAAATCAGACATCATATAGTACGACAATCTCTTTCTAAGGACTCATTCAGATGGCTGTATGAATGAGTCTGCATCCGTTCCGCAGACCGTTCTGCAGACCCATTCATTTCAATCCGCATCCGTGGTTCCGTTCTGCAGCTCCACAGAAAAGATAGAGTTTGTCCTATTCTTGTCTGCAATCGCGAATAAGTATAGGCCTTTTCTATTTTGGTTGGGGCCATGTTTGGTCCGCAAATTGCAGAACGCACACGGCTAGTATTGATTGCAGATCCGCACTTTGTGCATCCGCAAAGCACTACGGTTGTCTGAATGGGCCCTAACAAAGCTAGAACCAGCCCTGTACCTCACATTGAACCAGAGATCAACGCATTAATTGCGCCTAATTGCTCTGCTAGATTTATTCCAAGCTAGCAGCTCAGGAGGTATGTCCTTTCACAGGAGGTGTGTCCTTTCTGCTGTAGCTCTTTCCCTGTGACTGCAACAGCTTCTAACAGGCTGGTGGCAGTTGAAGATTTAAACTGACCAGATACGACTAATTCAGTGATGTGGACAAGAAATAAGGAAAAGAACAAACAGCAGGTGACGCTATACATTTTATTGAATAGCTCAGAGGCTATACTAAATTTAAGAAGTATTCTGATCCGGGTGCTTGTTTTAAAAATTAGAATATTGTTTGTGGGGCAACCCCTTTAAATGGGTTGTTCAAGTTTTTTTTTTTTTGTATGTTTCTATCTAAGCAAATTTAGGGGTTTTCGATTCACTTATTTCATCTACAGTGGCCTGTTCTAGTTAGCCGAGCATCACATGACCTGTGATGTCAGCTTCTTTCCCTGCTCTGATGACGTTCTGTGCACAAGCCTAAGGAAGCAGGATGAGCAGGTCTGTCTCTGTGCACTGAACGTCACTGTAAAGGCTGTGCTAGTTGTAGTGACAAGCCACGCCCCCTGCACTGCCCGATCTGATACCTGAGCTGTCTGCCCTGTGTTCCACCCCACTGGACTTTTCCGCAATGTTTAACCCCTTCTACAATCAGTGGCACAGACTCAGGGCTGGAGGCTCTGCCTCAGGTACTGAGCAGCTGCAGAGAGACAAATGCTGTGCACAGGATCTTCCCTCCCACCTTACCCTGAAGACCAGAAGAGTTCTCTCATCTGTACTTTTCTGCTGGCTGTGAAGGAGTGACTGCAGAGCATTGCACAATAACAGGTAGGGGGAAGATCATGTGTGTATCATTGTCATTGTACTGTACAGCTGGGACTTGTAGTCCTACACATACAACATGCTGCTGAGTATCCCAGCAGTCAGACTGCAGACAGGGCGGCACTTTTATTTTCTCCCTTTTCAAAGCAGGGGAAAGGAAAGGCAGTCTTTGTTGACACCCACAAATATTTATGAGGAAAACCTCAGAGACTGTTGTTACACGCCCCCACAGCTCTGCAACTGCATGTCAACAAAGGGCCAGAACAGAGCTAGAGAAATAGAATTTTTTTGCCTAAAACTTGCTTGCCTATGTATATATTGCAGATTAGATTTACAGTGCCTTATTTTTAATTTTTTTCCATAACTCCGACAACCCCTTTAAGCATTTTTGTATTCAGATAGTTTTAAACCAATTAAAAGGCCAAAATGCGAAAATTATTGTTTTGTTGGATAAAAAGTAAGATTTTAAGAATTATAGAATATACCTGTATCTAGATTTGCACCAGTATGGTTATCTGTGGGCAAGACAGATGTCTTTTCCTGCCTAACAAGTGTTCCAGAAGACATCATTGAAATATGACAATCCGTCTGCAGTGGGTTTTCATGTGTGAACTGTATCCTACCTTGGAAGAAGAATCCTCACGCTATCGACCTCAGCTATAATTAGCTAAACCGGTCTTTGTAGAAATTACAAGTTCTTCTGGTCAAACATTCAACTCATATTTTGCTAGCAATATGAGCTCAACACTAACTGACTGACAATCCATGCAAACACTGCTGGGTGGTTTGGATGGCACAGGTTCCATTACTACGAGTTGCAGTAATTGATTTTAACACATTGTTTTATTGGATGAAAGAGCAGATATTTTTATGTCAAGTCCCTGAAGGTTATAGAGGAAACTGGAAATGTTCTTGCTACAAACCAGAATCTGTTTTCAGTAAAAACAATGGAGCCTGTGAGATAGATGAATCATTCTCTCTGATTGCTGTAGACCAGGCTGGGGAGAACCCAGACCGCAGGAGACAAAGACGCTGCTTAGGGGAGACAGCAATGTGTACATACATGTAGTGTGCATTTACTAGATAAGAAAATGCCAACAAACATCTAAATGAAATGGAATAGGTCACTATAGAATAGCCTCCAATGAGACACACGAAAGAATGCTAAAAAAAAGTGCTACGTTTCACTAGGCTGAATATAATTAGCCTAAATGTGTCAAGGTCTCCTATAGGAATTCTGGAAGGCATATGGTAACTATGGAGTCTCGGTGAGGTTAAGCTAGAGGTGATGCTAGAGACTTTACATTCTGCGAGAGGACAGTGCTTTTCCTCTTGTGACTGCAAAAATGATTCATAGCAAGCTTTACATCACCAGCTGTCTCATAAAAAAGGACAGCAGTCTCTATACCGCATAGTGATACGGGAATTCAGGACCTTAGCTAGCTAATGGCCCCCTTGTGGCTGATGCATGTAATACTCAAGACATGCACTTTGCATAATTAATTACCTAGACAGATGTTTTCCTATAGTAAATCAAACCCTCCATGTCACAGCTGACAAGGCAGATATCTCTCATTAATGATTATGGTTTCTACTAGACATGATTATTATTTTATTCATCTCTCTAGCGCCAAACTGTACACGGATTGTCGTAACACACATAAGTTCCTGTTCCATTTGGGAGTTCATAATATAAATGCCAAATGGTTAAAGGGCATCTGTGAGCAGATTTGTATCTATGACACTGGCTGACCTGTTACATGTGCGCTGGCAGCTGAAGGCATCTGTGTTAGTCTCATGTTCTTATGTGCCAGCAGATGAGTTTTTAATATATGCAAATGAGCCTCTAAGAGCAACATGGGAGTTGGCATTACTCCTAGAGGCTCAGCGCAACTGCTGCGCCCTTTGCACTTTGATTGACAGAGCCAGACAGTGAAAACATCATAACACCTGCCTGGTCCTGTCAATCAATGTGCGGAGGACGCAGCAGTGGCAGAGAGAGCAGAGCCTTTTAGGTATAATGGTAACGCCCCTGTTACTCTTTGAGTCTCATTTGCATATAATAAAACATCATTTGTCTCAGCAATGCGGGCACATATGAACATGGGACCAAATCAGATGCCTCCAGCTGCCAAGCGCTCATGTAACAGGTCAGCCAGTTTCATAGGTACAAAGCTGCTGACAGATGCCCTTTAAAGTGTTGCCCCTTAAAACAACTTATCCTCTTTCCACAGGTTTGAGAGGTAAGAGTCTGATCGGCTGGCGTCTAACCTCTGGGGCCTGGAGATAGCCTACTACTTGTTCTCAGCTATCTCTGGCAGTCCCATAAATTGAATAGGACATTGCACATGCATGTAAGCCACTCCAAACAGGGAGCACAGGCCCCTGTTCTCATCATCAGCAGGGACCCCCGCCAACGCTAATCCCCTATCCTGTCAAATAAGGGATAAGTTGTCTTAATGGGATAACCCTTAAATATATGACTTTTAAGAGTGTGGGAGGAAACCAGAGTACC
Source organism: Bufotes viridis (assembly GCA_033119425.1). Lineage (NCBI taxonomy): Eukaryota > Metazoa > Chordata > Amphibia > Anura > Bufonidae > Bufotes > Bufotes viridis. The sequence continues at coordinate 118,147,036 of CM065593.1, read as the reverse complement.
AGGAGAAAACCAACGCAAAACATGTGAAGAATGTACAAACTCCATGAAGATTTTGCCCTTGGTAGGATACAAATGCAGGACCCCAGGAATGCAAAACAAGGGTATCAGCCACTGAGCCACCATGCTATTAGATACATTTACATGCTAACCTCATAGGTTACAATGAAAGACTAACTATTAGGGTACTTACACACTTGCGTTTTTCTTTTCCGGCATAGAGTTCCGTCATAGGGGCTGTATACCGGAAAAGAACTGATCAGTTTTCTCCTAATGCATTCTGAATGGAGAGAAATCCGTTCAGGATGCATCAGGATGTCTTCAGTTCAGTTTTTTGACATTTCAAGACGGAGATAATACAGCATGCTGAGGTATTATCTCCGTCTAAAATTCCGAACACTTGCATTTTTCCCATTGGAATGTATTAGTGCCGGATCCGGCATTCAGAATACCGGTAAAAATGTGAAGAAAATATATAACAGATCCGTCTCTCCGCATGACAAGCAGAGAGACGGATCCGTTCTTGCAATACATTTGTAAGACGGATCTGTAGCCGGATCCGTCTTCAAATGCTTTCCATTTGCCTGCAGATTGACGGATCTGGCAGACAGTTCCGGCGACGGAACCGCTTGCCGGATTACTCTGCCGCAAGTGTGAAAGTACCCTTAGCTGATCTATTTACTGCAAAACATAGGAAATAATAATAAAAAGTTAACTAAACTAAAATCTACCCACAGTGTTTGTTAGTCAGAAATATACTGGTAGACATCTTGCAGAAATCGAAGAATTTCTTTCCCTCCTGATGAGGAGGCAGGGATTAGCTGGAGAGTGGGGTTTATTGCTCCTGGTCATCTATGGCAGGCAGAAATGTTGGGGAGAGCACTTCTGCAACCAGTTGCCTTACAGCCAGACAAAAGTTTGTATGAAAGTGATGTGGAAATGACTGTTGTTTTCAGACACTAAGGGTCCATTCACATGTCCGTTGTTTAGTTCCGTATCTGATCCCGATTTTTCGGACTAGTCACGGAATAGTTGTGGACAGAATTCGGACCCATTGATTTTCAATGGGTCTATAAAATATGCGGACAGCACAAAGAGTGCTGTCCGCATAATTTTCTCAGTACATAGTGTCCGTAAAAAGATAAAACATGTCCTATTCTAATCCGAAAATTGCAGTCCGTTGTGCAATGCAAAGTCAATGGATCCGCAAAAATCGGAAGACATTCGGATAACTAATCCGTATGTCATCCGAAAAAAATGAAAGAACTTTCTGTTTTTATTAAGTCCAGCCCCCAGAGACTTTGCTATTCTTCTATCAGTTTTTTTCGGATCCGCAAAAACGGATGACAAACGGAAAGAATTCTTGGAAAATAGGATCCGCAACACGGACGTGTGAATGGACCCTTATAGAAGACTTCTATGTATTCCTCCCAGTGTTTGTCAGTCTGTCAGAGTTTCTGCACAGTTCTGAATTAAACTGCCTGGCAGATATCTTGCAGAAATCACAGATCACAGAGAGTGGTGGTTAGTGTTCCTGGTCTTCTATGGCAGTCAGAACAGTTGGGAAGAGCACCTTCTGCAATCAGTTGCCTTACAGACTTCTTTATATACAGCATTCCCCACAGCTTTTATTGTAATAACATACCAGTTTAATAGACCAATATTTAACAGACTAAGGGAGAGCAAGATATTAGAAGTTTTATTTTTTTCTTTGATAAGTGAGAATGGACCTGCCAGCTTTCACTTGGAGTTCCTGATAGCATAGGACGTGTTGTGTCAGACAACTGTTCAGACAGCGCAGTACTGCGTGGTGGCCTTTGTCTTCGTGGCGCTGTGCTGGTGGGTAGGTGGGACCCAGGGCGTAGCTAACGGCTCATGGGCCCTGGTGCAAGAGTTCAGCTTGGGCCCCCTTCCCTCAGTGCTTTGTGTGTCTTCTTATGTGGCACAAGGGTCTTTGGGCCCCTCAGGATCCTGGGCCTGGTAGCGACTGCTACCTCTGCACCCCTATAGCTACGCCCATGGTGGGACCCAGTGCCGTGGGTGGCATAGTTGCATAGCAGGGTTGCTGTTTGACTCCTGGGTCCCGCCGCCTACTAGGGCAGTGCTGTGTTGTCACCGCGCTGTGCAGTGACAATTTTAGAGTAGGTCCCACTCTTAGAGGCAACCTCTGTGTGGTGAGTGGCTTATGCCTTTGATCAAAATGTACACCAATGCCTCTTGTACAGCATGCAGTATAGGGGCTGTACACTACATATTGCGCTGAGAAGAGAGTTTTATTAGATCCAAGCATAGCATTGTGGATGTGCGATCCAGTTCTGTTTTCTCCCCTTGATATATGTATTTTTTTCTTTTTTTAGGGTTTCTTTATCAGTTCATATGTAACGGGTAAGCCTTTTATATTTTTATGTTTGCCGTTCTTGAATTTGAAGTCCTGTGTGACTTGTTTCCCATTCTGTTTCCTGTTTGGATTTTTTGAAGGGATGTTGTTTGGTATTTAACTAGACAGGAAGCTCAGAACTAACTCTGGAGATTAACAGAAAATGTATTGCAAGCTGTGCAGCACATGGGCAAGAAGAAACTTGACTTTGACATTTGAGTAGTCAAAAAGATCATAGCACATACAAAAATAAGCAGTTCTCATACAATCCAAATGTCTACACATCTGGTCCACCTTCATTTCTACCCCATGTCCATCCCATGATCATTTTAAGGCACTGTCAAGGATTAAAAAAATATAGTTGCTTACTTCCAAAAATTGCAACACACTTCTGCATGTGGTTTGTGTGAGACTGCAACTCAGTCCCAGTCACTTCAGTACAGTATTAGTGCATGGATTGGGGTGGCACTAGCCATACATTTTGAATTCTTTAGGTAGGGTTCCCAAACTGCGGCTACCAAAGGCAGTTGAAAAGCCAATGTCTGCCAGTGGGTAAAACTGAGATATTATGTTCAGAATTGTGTGGCTATTGCCCATAGTCGTAGATGGGAAGGGATGGAGAAGAGTTATCCAAATTGATGTAAAGGGATACTGGCTTAGTTGCCCATAGCAACCAATCAGATTGCATTTTTGGAAAATGAAAGAATCAATCTGATTGGTTGCTATGAGCAACTAAGTCAGTTTTTCTTTACACTAATTTTGATAAATCTCTCTCTATGTCTAAATGATTTAACCCTTCTGATTGTTAGCTTATTTCTAGACCACCAACTCCTTTTATCAACACCTCTCCTATCATCCTTTTCCCCGGACTCTATCTCTACTACCTTAGTTAATGTTGCTTTCATTTTTATTTTTTTACAGATCGCGTGTGCCTCCATGAAGACTACTGTATTATTCTTTTATGAAAAGTGTGTTGTTGACTACTGAACATTTTCACTTTGTTTTGACCTTGTAGAAATTCAATAAAAATATATTGCATGAAAGGTATCTGCAGTACAAGCAAATTCCAGGTTTGTATAGCAATGAAGAAAAAAAAAGGGGCTGGAGGTCTTTGTTTCCACTGCTGCCATTTGCTTGTGACATACTAAAAGTATCAGTATAGAGATTGCAGTTGCAACCAGAGTAAAGGGCCCTTTGCACGGGCCGAGAATCGCTCAGATTATCGCTAACAAGCAAAGTGTTCATAGTAATGTTCCTTAGCAATGATTGGATGGTGTAAATGTAACGCAGATCACCTCATGAATGCGCAAAACGCTCATTCATTGGGTAATCCAATTGTTTGTGCGCACACAAAATGATTGTTTACCAACAGCAGATCGTGCCATGTAAACACGATCTCCTGCCGGCAAACTACAAGTCAGTATGGGGAAGGCGATGGCGTTAGTGATTGCTCCTCCCCATCTCTGGAGGAGATCGCTGCATATAAATAGCAGTGGTCTCCTCCACCAGCGATCAGCAGATTGTCGGGGGAGCGCTTCCTTCCTAACTATCTGCTGTAATATTGTGTAAAGGGCCCTTAAGGGTAGAACTGTACAAATTAGTGGAATAACTGCAGAATGAAGGATGGTATTGAGTGTTGGTGCTGTAGGGTGTCACAAAGAAGTCCTCTCTGTGTTTGCTACAATTTAGGCCCCTTTCACATCTGCGTTTTGCTTTCCGTCCTAGAGTTCCGTCCTCAGGGCTCTAGGACGGAAAGATACTGATCAGGATAATCCTAATGCATTCTGAATGGAGAGAAGTCCGTTCAGGATGCATCAGGATGTCTTCCGTTCAGTATGTGAACGTTTTTGGACGTTGACAAAACCGCAGCATGCTGCGGATTTGTCTCTGTCCCAAAATCCGGAAGACATGTCTTAATGCTGGATCCGGAATTAATGCCCATTGAAGTGCATTAATCCAGATCCTGAATTAAACTAAACGTCGTTTCGGCGCATCGCCGGATCCGACCTTTAGCTCTGCGCATGTACAGCAGCAGTTCAGATCGGGCCCCAGTGTAAGTACTCCGCAGCAGTGTACTTACCTGCGCTGCGACCTCCGGGCGCTCCTTCATGATGTCACAGGTCCAGGCGGCGCATTCATCTGCAGCGCCGCAGGGACCTGTGACGTCATGAAGGAGCGCCAGTGATCGCAGCGCAGGTACACTGCTGCAGAGTACCATGGCAGCCAGGACTTCAGTAGCGTCCTGGCTGCCATGGTAACCTGAAAGCATTTCGAAGACTGATCAGGATCAGGATGCTTTCAGGCGACTTATGCGTTCTGGACGGATCTGCCTGCCGGATCCTCAGAACGCAAGTGTGAAAGAGGCCTTACAGATATTGTGCTAGGCAGAAAGCTTAAAGGGGTTGTCCAGGATTTTATACAGATGGACCTTAAAATATATGTATGCACAGAACTAAAACATTAACAGGATTCAAGGGTCATTTAGCACAGTGGCTGTAAAATCCATTTCTTTATTCAGGAAAAACAGGGGAAAAAAACAACAGATGTATTGAATCTGCTGGACTCTGAGGATAAGACCATATCTTGTAAAGCCTTTATTTTAAATAAAAATGTTAGTGACTAGTAGGGCTATGACGACCTATGGTGGGTGGCCATGTGGCTCCAGGAGTATATTTTGTTGGGGTGTTAGAATATAGGATGAATTGCTATGTGAGAACAAGTAGAAGATTGCAAGGTTGACAGGTTGAAGTGTCTGCAGACAATTGCTTAGGGTAATATAGATGGGTAAAGGCAGGAAAAAGGGGCACTGAGGATTGGACGATGCCATTGGTGGGAAATGGTAAGAGGGATTTAGAAAATGAGGTGGTCATAGTTTTGGAATAGTTGCTTTGTATACAACTGTAGCAGTACGCAACTGCAGCACGGCAGTGTCTCAACCGCGACATGACCACGCGGTTTGGTTTGTACCCTCAGGGACCTCATTCCCAATCATTGGCAGCTTGTTAAAGCTGCATTTACATGCAGTGATTATTCCCTCTTTACAGGGATGAGCGATAGGTAGTATACATTCAAATTTACATCTTTTCTTCTAACGTTGAAGAAATGAATGGCGATCATAAACATATACCAGGACGTCTTGTCCTAAGCAAGAGTGTGGCAGCACGAGGGGGGCAATGTTTCAAAAAGTTATTATGGATACTTTATGTTTTCCCTGCCTTTTACAAATAGGCCGGATAGTGTATTCCTCTTAACTAGTCTTCATCTTGTCAGAGTCATAGCTAGGCTTTCCCTCTTTCCAGGCCAAGGTTTAAGCTTTTATGCATATTAAATAAATGTTGGCCAAGCTTCCTGATTTTGGCAGGACTGGTCCACCATGTAATGTGTATGGGGGCTCCCAACACTCACCTGACAGCAGATTGCAGAAGGAGAACAACATGCCTCATCCATTTTTCTTGGAGAGGTAAGCTGCTGTCCGATGTGTCTAGTAGCAGCTTTTACATTTCCCCATTCAGAAGACATGCCCACTATACTGATCCAAGCTATCATGTGAATGGGGGTTTAGCATAGATAACTGTTGGTTGAACAAGCGTATGACTGGCAGCTACCTGTAAGGTATGGATATCCTGAGATTGCTGCTCTAGCCCTGTATCTGCAGGACACATGCCCCTTCCCCCAGCTATGCTCCTGCATCTTGTAATTCCATTGACAAATAATGACTCTTCAGGAAATGTGACTCAGGCATATCTATCATCTTCTAAGATCGCTGCCCTGCAGATGACATGCCTTTCTTTCATGTTCTGTACACTTAAGAAACATAAGCACAATTAGTCTGTAATGGCTGCTTCAAACAAAGAGTAACACCTTCTTCTAAGTGGCGCTCTTCATTCTACTTATTCATAAAGCAATCTAAACTGCAAAAGTACCCTAAAATACAAAATCAATGCAAAATGAAAGATGATTTGAGTAAAGTAGAAGTTCTAGGAATCATTTAACTTGCATATTACTTTCAGACATAGAGATATAGCCAATGCGAGTCTGTCAATTAGGAAATCTGAGATTGTCATCGCACATAACTGGTTGCAGTAATGCAATGTATTGTTTGTAGCTTTGCTTAGACTTACTGAACCAAGTTAACATGTAGGGTGTCCTCAGCAGGCCATGTGTGGTACTGCAGCAGTGCTCACTCAAACTGGCTAGACTCAGAGACTTTAGCACAACGCTGGGTCACTTACATTAAATAGCCCAGATATTTTGCTAAAATCTGTATTGAACAGCTCTAGCTTGAGCCAAGTGTTTGAGATGTTCCGTACCCAGCACAAGTCCTTACATTCATAAAGTCCCGGCTCTCCCTTCCCTTCTACCACTGATGGACACTTAGGCTACTTTCACACTTGCGTTTGGTGCGGATCCGTCATGGATCTGCACAAACGCATCCGTTCAGATAATACAAACGCATGCATCCGTTCAGAACGGATCCGTTTGTATTATCTTCTTAACATAACAAAACGGATCCGTCTTGAACACCATTGAAAGTCAATGGGGACGGATCCTTTTTCTATTGTGCCATATTGTGTCAGTGAAAACGGATTCATCCCTATTGACTTACATTGTGTGTCAGGACGGATCCGTTTGCAAGCAGCGCTTTGGTGTCCGCCTCCAAGGCGAATGGAGGCTGAGCGGAGCCAAACTGATGCAAACTGAGCGGATCCTTATCCATTCAGAATGCATTTCAGGGCAAAACTGATCCATTTTGGGCCGCTTGTGAAATCCCGGAACGGATCTCACAAACGGAAACCAAAACGCCAGTTTGAAAGTAGCCTTACTAAAAAGTCAGTGGCAGGGAGACTTGTTTTATCTTTCTATATTGGATGAATTAGGTATATTAGAACTTACTCATCATGGTCAGCTTTTTTCTGCCCCTTTGGGGGTATATATTTGCCAAGTCAGTTTTATGCCTTTTTTTTTGTGGGTGTGCACACTTCTTGGTTATGCATTACACTTTCTTTGCATGGAGGGGTTTTCGTAGCACAAACATTGATGGTATAATGTTAGCAACTCTTTGACCCCACAGTTTATTTTTGCCAGGGTTGCCCAAGGTACTCAATGCCATCTTCTGCATATTAGAGTTTTGAGCACTGGCTTAGTAGAAAAATAAAACATATTGCGATCTGGTGTCCTTATCTGCACCACTACTCACGTGGTACTGCAGCTAATAGTCTAAGATTGTGGTGACAGATTCCCTTTAGTAATCTCAGACAAGACCTAAAATGGTTTTCTCCAGCACAACATTCTGAAACAGTGGCAGGAGAACTGGTCCAGCACCACAGAGAATAACTCTGGAGAAAAGGGGAGTATAATACATACTTATATATATTATTTTAAACCATTTTTGTGCTTGTCCGAATTATATTGGACAACACTGTTAAATATTTTAGCTTTGTGCTCTAGCACATAGTGAATATCCACAAATTTGGCACCCAAACAGCTGACCTTGCAGAAGTAGTTTCCTATGATCCAGCAAATAAAGGAAAAACGCATAAATGTAAACTTCCTTCTCCAATAGCAAATACTCAGGAGAAGTGCCGGAGAGGGTTAAAGACATCCTTTGTGATTATCCTCCACACGGATACATTAATAATGCGTTTTCATTTTCGTACAGTTGGCTTGTAATATCCTCGGTTTACCAGTAATAAATCACCCTGTGCGTGCCTTCAGCCGCACATCTGGATTACAGTTTACTTTGTAGTTAAGTGCTTCAGTAACTTACTCAGTGTAGATGGTTTACAGGAAACATTTCACATGCAAACATTTTTCTGTAAAGTTCACAGCACAAATGTAGGATGTTAGCTCCTCAGTAAAAGCCCCTTGTGCACATTATGTGAGTGTTCCTACTAGTGCACACTACGATATCACACACCGACTGTCACTACTTACCTATATGTGCACTCTCACTGTATGATCAGTGCAACTTCCCACTCAGGGCTGCAGCATGCAAGGTCTCCTGACACATCTACTTGTATCACCTTTCTTCAGGCTATATACCCAATACACCCAGCGCCATTACATAAAATGTCTTTCTTGCAATTCTCTGGTGCTAGTTATAGTGGTTAGAGATGAGCGAACTTTAAAAAAGTTTGACGTTCGGCATTCGGGTTGTGGTAACTTGCGCATCCCGTTATGGATTCCACTACCGCGGACTATCGCCGCATATGGAATCCACAAGGGCGGCTTCCACCAACCCAAACTGTTGAACAGCCGAAGGACCTGGGGTGACGTCACCGTCATGTGATCAGTGCAGGGCGTGGCTCAGCACTGGATTTGGTCCCGTGCTGAGCCACGCCCCTGCACTGATCACATGACGGTGACGTCACCCCAGTTCCTTCGGCTGTTCAACAGTTCGGCTGGTGGAAGCCGCCTTGTGGATTCCATATGCGGCGATAGTCCGCGGTAGTGGAATCCATAACGAGATGCGTGAGTTATCACAACCCGAACGCCGAATGCCGAACTTTTTTAAAGTTTGCTCATCTCTAATAGTGGTCTTTCCCTCTCTGTCTGAATTGTGACCTCTTGACTTTGCTATCATTTTTCTTGTAATACTTCAACTGACTTCTCACAGCCGGAATTACTGACTTTGAGGACACTATCCTTCATTTGTCGCTATTACCTATGCTTTCTGTTCCTGATTATGATCCCGTCTTCCATTTTGGTAGTGCCTGCTGTTGATGGCTAAAGCTCAAGTAATATATTCAGAGAGTTTATTCCACAAAGTATCACATGACACTTAAAGGGGCTGTCTCCCTTCTGTAAACGGCATTTATCATGTAGAGAAAGTTAATACAAGACCTTTTCTAATGTATTGTGGATATCCATATTGCTTCCTTTGCTGGCTTGATTCATTTTGCCATCACATTATACACTGCTCATATCCAGGGGTTATGACCACCTTACAATCAGCAGGGGTGGTCGCCTCTTTGGTTACCTGGACGTTGCCCCAGCCACATTACATCTGCACGGCAGCAGTAGTCATGACCCCTGGAAACAGGCAGCAGAGAAATCGATGGAAAAATGAATCAAACCAGCAAAGGAGACAATAGGGACAATCACAATACATTAGTAAGTGCCTTGTATTTGGTGGGTACTATCTGTCTTTGGGGAGAGCTCCTTAATCGTCGCGAGGAGGTTTATAGTTTATACATGCTCCTCTGGAATTTTTGGGAAGAAAGGGATGCAAATGAGCTCTTAACAAACTCTGCCTCTGATGCCCCCAGATGTAAGGCAGCTATCAATGTTTAATGTTGGACCTTTTCACTAGGCCTTGAGACATGACTTGGATAATAAATAAGCCAGCATCTCATCTGCAGACAGCTGTTTTTGGGTGATTGTCGCTCATCTGTGCAGAGCAGAGAGTACTGGGTTAACTGGGTGAGAGGCCTAGGTCAGGACTTGGGGTTATTATCTCTCCTTTGGGAGAGAATGTCTTAGTTTGCATAAGGAGACTTCTAGGCCATGCAAGTGCCATTATTAGTGCCTTGTATTAACTTTCTCTACATGATAAATGCCATTTACTGAAGTGAGACAACCGCATTATAGGTGCCATCAGGTTTACAAAAACACTTTTCACATACTCCATTTAGGAATTTTCAGTGAATAGACAATGCCCCCTCTTTTTGCCACCCTCGTTTATTACTAGTACTGGAAGATTTATCACATCTGATATTAAACATCTTAGAAAGCCACAGCCACATCTTAGATAGCCCCAGCTTTTCCCTAAATATGATTCACTGTTACAATCTGTGGCTGGAATACTAAGTTCATTGGGGCATATTCATTAACACTGTTTAATTTTACAAACTTAGAGGGTAATATATAAAATCCGATACACCAAGAAAATGGAGTGTTTTAGGCTGTTTTGTCAGCAGCTCTTATGATAAATTTATGAACCGCTTGAGACATTTTTTTGTGGTTTGTGCCATGGCCCGGATTTTTGTTTTTAAAAGGACACACAAATGTTTTGTGGGAGAAGTTTTTAGACATATTTATCAATTGCAACTTTTTCAAATGTTGCACTTAGGGAGTAATGTATTAATTGAGCTTTCCCAGAAAAGTGGGGTTCTTTTGTTAGTTTTTTTTTTTTTGTGGAGTAGGCAATTGATGAAAATAATTGCATCATTTTTTGTGGTTTGAGCTATGCCCAGCAGTTTACATTTACTAAGGGATGGACAGATATTTTGTGGAAGCTACATTTCAACTTTTAGTAAAAAGTAGCAAAAGAGTCGCAAGTGTTAAAGGGGTATTCCCATTTTGATGATCAAATCTAAAAGGTTAAACTGGTGCCATGCTTCCTTTTTATAAATATATTCTATTATTTATAATGGACGCATTTAGACAAATTTTGTTCCCTCCTACCCCATTGTCTACCTTTGGTATCCCATGGATACGGCCAACTCGCTCGGTCGCATCTATGGGCCGCTGCGCACAAGAACTTCTGCGATGCAGTGTCCAGCCTCTCCGCTCTATAGTAAACGCTGCACAAAAGAATATAGACCAGCGCATGCGCGGCCGCCAGGCGCCGTGCGCGTTCACAATTTAAATCAGACGCTGGACACTGCATCGCAGAAGTTCTTGTGCGCAAGCGCGGCCCATGGATGCGGCCGGCGAGAGGTGTCATAAGGAGGCGTGGCAGGCCTTCACTCAACTGCCTAAGCCCGCCCAGCCTTAGCAGCAGGAAACAAGGAAGTTAACAGCAGAGCTGGCTGAGGTGAGGCTGAAATCGTAAGATGGAAATACCCCTTTAAGATTATACTTTAGACAAAGAAATTACTATGTTATTTTTCAAAATTTGCAGCAAAAACTGGTTTCAAACTAACCAAATACTCCAAAAACATTGAATAAAGTGGCATCTTGATACGTTCTACCCAGCAGTAATCTAGTGGAGTAGAAAGTGATGGGACCTTTATTATAAATAACATTAGACTTGACTCATGCATGCAGCCATATCCTTTTGCAGTCTACAAAACATGGATCATGGATAGGGTCCACAAATAAAATTCGGATGCACACGGACCGTATCTTTATTTTATGGATCCACTATTTGAGGACCACAAAACGGATATGGTTGTGTGCATGAGGCCTAATTTGTGCAGCAATTTCAACAAGTGGTATGTAACATTTGCTAAATTCGTTGCATAAAAGGTTTAAAAGCACAGACACTCTAAGACTACTTTCACACTTGCGGCAGAGGAATCCGGCAAACAGTTCCGTCGCCGGAAATGCAGGATCTGTCAATCTGCATGCAAAACGGATCCGTCTCTCCGTTTGTCATCCTGAGAAACTGATCCGTTATATATTTTTTTCACAAATTTAAAGGTCTACGCATGTACTCTAACAAAGTGACTTTGAATATTACCATCACAATTCATGATCCCCTTAAACTAGACAGACTAAAAATGTGCCAGATTTATCAAAATGGCTGATGCTGTATGATAAATCTGTTGCGCTTCTAGACTGTCTAGGGGTAATGTATGAAGGAATTTGCACAAGAAAAGTGGAGTGTTTTCAGCTATTTTGTTGGTGGCGTAGGATTTGTGACAAATGTATTAAGGGGTCATTTACGGACAGATATAAGCCACTTTTGTTGCATATATCTGGCTCAGATTCTGTCGCACGCCAAGTTGCGTCAGAATCTGCGACTTCTTCACCGCTCACTCCGGGTCTAAAAAAAGGGGTGTGGAGTGGGTAGGGAAGGGGACAGGCTGGCTAGGCGCCTCTACATAACTTTAGCAATCCACCGCTAGCGCAGGGGCTCATTAGGACCGGCGTTTAAAACACCAGTCTTAATAAATGTGCCCCTATGTGTCTGCAACATTTTTATGTGAGTTGTGCCATGCCTGGCATTTTTATATACTAAGAGGCAGACAGGAATTACATTTTAGCCAGCTTTATCACAACAAATGTAAGAATTGTACTCCAGTACTCTGATGACACTTTTATGATAAAGAACTTTAGACTTTAGGCTGAAAAGTCCCTAGGTCATTTGTGCGACATTTTTAACAAATTGTGACATTTGGTAAATTTTTTGCAGGCACTAATTAAAAGTGACTTCAAATATTACATTATAATACAGTGCATTGCCCACTAAGATCATATCACCTATTAGTTGGCTTACATTACTCTAGAATTTTGTGCCACATGTTTTGGCATACATTGTCTCATCTTAAGCCATTGTCGAAAACAATGTAATAAATGTAGTGCAAAGCATACGCCAGTTTTGGGGCACAAATTACACCAGAATTCTGGTGTACTACTATTAATATAGCACCCCAACGTCTCTTCCTGAAACTGTTTAGTAATGGCATGTGTCCTGGTGGCCCAGTGCATTGTGCTATTCACTGCATTTGCGTGATCCTGGACAAACAGTAGTACAGAGGGGCTAGACTCAGTGAGCAAGGATAGTTATGTAAGCCGTGGTCTTCATAGAAGATCCAATTATTAAGCTACAAACAGTATTAGAAAGTTTAGAAGGTTTGCGGTGTTGTTAGGCTTCGTTCACATTACCGTTCAGCATTTCCGTTCCCCTGCTCCACTTAGAGCAGGAGAACGGAAAGGACGGATTCGGCACATAACTGAGTCGAACGAAACCTAAGGACCCCATGGACTATAATGGGGTCCGTTAGGTTTCCGCTCAAAAGATAATTTTAGAGTGGAGACAAAATTTGTGCATGCAGGACTTTTGTCTCCACTTAAAAATCTTCCTCTGAGCGGAAACCTAACGGTCCCCATTATAGTCTATGGAGTCCTTAGGTTCCGTCTCGGCTCAGTTATGTGCCAAAGCCGTCCTTTCCGTTCTCCTGCAGGAGGACAGAAAGGCTGAACGGTGATGTGAACGAAGACTTGGTAAAATAAATCCCTCACCTTGAGTGATTCAGGATTTTCCTTGCCAGCGGAGATTTATCATGAAGCACAATGTGACTGTGCATTTGGGTGGCTGAGAAATGAAACTTCAAACATCAATTACCCTTTGTAGCTTACAGTAATTGGGCCTATTATTTGTCATTATTTGTTGATGTGAAGCCTCCTGTTAATGACCAATGAGACATTTGCCGCTCATATGATTTTAATGCAGTCTCTTAAGGTGGGGGCTTTTTTTTAGCTGGAAATGGGACAATTGATCAGCTAATTGTCATATGTTTTCTATAAGGGTAATGTCAAGCAGTACAGCCAGCCGCATGCATCAGTTGACTGTGACCAATGGCCGCGCAATTTTTCATGTAGCCATTAGCTGCTGTGGTTGGTGTGGCTGGGCCTGACCATTTAGCCTTATGGCCCTTTACATGGAACGTCAGCGGAGATCGAGTCGCATTTACATGCAGCAATCATCTCTACTGTATGGGGACAAACGATCACTACAGGGATCGCTTGTCCCCATAAAATATCATTGTTTCTGGGCAGCAGATCCTAATTTATACTGCATGATCTGCTGCACAGAAGGATGATTTTAAGTGCTGATTTTGCTGTGTTTGCTCATCCAGCAGGTGATCACTTGCACCTATTACGCAGGTCAATTATTGAGAATGTGCATTTCTACTAACATTCATCCCCAATAATTGGCCAGATTGTCAGTCAGCATAAAAGCACCATTATCCTTATTCCCAGGAGTATGACCAGTCCCTGGTCATACATTTACCAGGCAGCAGCCACTCACCAATAAATGGGTGATCATTTAATACATGGATGGGGTGAACCTGCCAGAGTGAGATCATAGAGGAGAGAGATCTACAGAAAGAGATATCTTCATGAAACAACCCCCTTTATAATAGGTTTCCTTTTTCAAGTCTTTTTATGCAGTTTTAAAGCCAAAGCCAGGAACAGATCATAAATGGAGAACATATATACAGGCATGGGCATAGCTATAGGGGTGCAGAGGTAGCAGTCGCTACCGGCCCAGGAGCCTGAGGGGGCCTAAAGACTCTTGTGTCGCATAAGAAGACACACAAAGCACTGAGGGAAGGGGGCCCAAGCAAAATTTTTGCACCAGGGCCCATGAACCATTAGCTACGCCCCGTATACAGGATAGAATGAATTTTTCCTCATTTGAATCCACTCCTGGCTTTGGCTTCAAAAACTACATAAAAACCTGAAAGTGCTCAGCCTAAAGATCCTAATAATAGTAATGATGAAATATATAGGTGGTCAGTGACTACAAAAATAATTGAGTTAAAAATCAGGCTGATAGGTGTCCATTCCTAGACAATAATGTTGCCTTTGAGTGTCTTTTTGTTAATTTTTGCATTTTCTTGATAATTGCAAAAGTTAACGAAATGTACAAATCTCGAGATTTTACAGGGCTTAACCCTTTATTTTGGGCATTATATCAATAAGATTACTTAGTTATTTACTTGCCATCTTATGAAAAACCAGATGTGACCAATTGTGAAGGCAGTGTGATTTCTGTCAAATGACAGTCAAGTCATCTTTGCTACATTGACAAACCACACAAATCTGTGACTCTAATTAAATCTGAACCTTCCACTGCTTGCAATATCTGTATATCAGCAGCACATTTAACTCTTGTGTATGTTGTAGACAAAGTGACACCTAGTGGCTACCAGCCAAACTACTCACAGAATTCACATTCTTAGGAACGACCACAGTTCATGTTTACTGATACAGTAAACCTGGGGATCATAAAAGGATATATTTTTTAATTTTCTGCTGGTTTTGTTTTTCAAAACTGCATCAAGAAACCGAACGTGTATCTGTGTCCTATGAAGTTTCTATTAACTATTAACAAAGAGCTTACTATAGTATCTATTTATGATTATTACACATCCCTGTGACACAGATCTAACAAAAAGAAGCCAAATAACAATCAGCAACATAACTATAAGGGAGACCGACGGCCTTTCTGTCATATAAAGGAATATCAGACTTTATTATCTCTGTGCTGTGAATTTGATATTATCCTTGTATTATATTTAAGATCGTTTTCATGTCACTTTTAAGTCTGGTTTTGCATTGTGTGGTTGTGCAAAATTTATGAAATGGTACACAGTTTTCATGTATTTGGTGCAAATGCATTATGTTGTGTGCTTAGTCTTAAAAAATACACATGGAGCCTGCCTGGCATAGGATGTGACTTTTATTTGATTTTTCTGCAACATTTCAAGCGTCTCAGATAGTAAATGTGCTATAATCCAGGTCTAAGCTCACTTTTCTGCCTAAAACACAAACCACTTTGAAAAGTAGCAGGTCTCTTAAATGTCTCAGAAATGTCACAAAAGTCACAGTTGGCATGTTTACAGCAAAATCTTGATATATCTGGTTTGATGAATGAGCCCTTAGGTTTTTACATGAGATAAGGCTAGAATAAAGCCGATTTCCAGTCTCCTGATACTGATGACTGATCATTGATATGAGATTGGTAAAGGTCTGACCCCTGCATTTTCACTGATCAGCTGATCAATTATCAGTTTCCTGCAGCCTCTGGTGCCAAAGTTTGCTCTTCAATGGAGCAGGAAGCACAGCTTTGTAATTGCATGTAATTAAAAATTTTGCACAACCACTGATTTATTCAATAAAATGTATCTGTATAGTGCCACCTGCTGTTTCTTCTTTTCTTATTTATTTGTCCTGCTCACTGAGATGGCCACACATGCTTAGTTTCATCCTTCAACTGCCTCCTGAGCTGTGATAGGGAGAGCAGGGACACGCCCCTTAGCTGTAGCAGAAAAGACACTCCCCTGAGCTGTCAGCCTGATATAAATCTAGCAGAGCAATGAATGGAGAGAACTCTTGATCCATGTGAGAAACCTTTCTTGGGATTCAATATCTATGAGAAATTAATTAGATTTGTTTGCGCATTATCTAATAAAAATAAAATCCCATACGGTAATGTTAACCACAGCATTTGGCTACTTGACAAATCCCATGACTGTGTTTCCCTAGTATTAGTACACATACACCAGGGAGTTTCCCATTAAGACCCCCCAAGAGAAGTCCATGTATTCCTGGGGAGTAACCCCAAACCCAGGAAAGAACCCAAAGGTCTTTCACATACCTACTATTCTCACCACAGTTATAACTAGATTCTGCTGGAGAAATATATCGCTGTGATATCCCTGTCCATAGGAATGCATTGAGTAGATTGAGAACTGAATATTTTCAAAATCTGTATGTTCAAGTGAAATTCTAGGATGGGGCAATTTAAAAAATTCACTGGCCACTGACTGGAGAGCAACAATTTTGAAGAGATTTTTAAGCCATACAATGTATTTCTATGGAAAACAATATGGTGATTTATGTTAGGTGGGTTCAAGCATAGTGATCAAATTACATTTTTGATACAAAAATAACAGCTAAACCATCATATTTTACTGTGAATTTGTGACAGTTGCTAGAAAAAACATGACTTGACTATAATTTGTAAATTTAGCCTAACTGTCCTTCTCCCACAACACAGACATGGAGAAAAAGACTTTAGGGTGCTTTCAGATGAGCAATGTTCATATCTGGGTACTGTCTGACTGTAGAAGGGACTTGATCTGAACACTAACCCATTATAGTTAATGGGCCAAATCACACATGCAATTTTTCACATGGACCAGAGATCCATGCAGAGAAAATCACAGCATAAGGCCCCATGCACCACGACCGTTGTTTGTTTCGCGTCCGTTCCGTTTTTTTCACTGATAGG
The DNA here is from genome assembly GCA_033119425.1 of Bufotes viridis. Lineage (NCBI taxonomy): Eukaryota > Metazoa > Chordata > Amphibia > Anura > Bufonidae > Bufotes > Bufotes viridis. Next base: position 118,129,970 of record CM065593.1, on the reverse strand, counting down.
ATGCTTCCCCATTCATTTCAATGGGTCCGTCAAAAATGCGGATGGTCAACCGTTTTTGTTCCGCATCCGTGATCCGTGTTTTCATTCCGTCAAAAAATAGTGCATGTCCTATTTTTTTCAGCGTTTATGGACAAGGATAGGCATTTATACAATGGATCTGCCATAAAAATCGGATCCGTCAACAAAACGGTCCGTCATCCGCTTTTTTTTGACGGACGCAAAATTTCAATGCGGAGCGGACACGGAGTCAGGCAACGGTCGTGTGCATGTAGCCTAAACCATTTAGGTCCATATTACATTTCCACTTTGTGTGCTGGTGGCGGTGTGAGACTTTCTGCACAATATGGCATGTGTTGAAGCTTTCCAAATAGATTCCTCCATGCGCCTCATTATCAAATCAAAGGTATGATACATTTTTGGAATGCTTGAGGCATAAATGGGGATGAAAATGTAAAAGAATAAAAAGGTACAGTACAAAGAGGTTCATTTTACGAATCCATTCAACAATGGGATAGATAATCAGATTTTCACCAGACGATTCTTTTAAAGGATTTTAATAACTACAAAGAATGGCACTCACCGGAATGGTTGGATTCTATACTTTATTTCTCACCAAATGCGGGCGGCAGAAAAGGTACAGAACGCCACAAAAGCGTGGCAAGCTTCGATGGCCTCAGACGTAATGACCCTATTGCGTCCCGCTCATATGCCAGCACTGCGGGTCATCATGTTACCACACAAACCAAACTCAGTGCTACATTATACATATTAAAAATATAACAAGATAACGTGTACACGTATTCATAAAAGAATGAGGTGGAATTTGAGGTGGAATTGGTACTCACTCTATACCTGAACATATAAGAACCTTAGGATAGCCTATATGTGCCTCTCTGACATGTGCAATTAAGCGGGGGCAATCTTTTCCGGAACCTATAAGCTGAAATGCTACCTTATCCTTTCAAATAAACTTCTTATGGTTTTACCAATATAGAAGCGACATCAGGAGCACATTATCAGGTATACCAGATATTTAATTCTACGTGTTATTAGACTATCAACCCGATGCTGAATCTCTCGTAATTTAAGCCAACTATGTTAGGGGTTATTGATTTAGAAGGAAGAATTGTCACACCGACGGTTATCTTTTGGTACATAATCCCTTAACCATATTGCTAGTTTCACATCTATGAACCTGCTCCTCACTAATTTATCTCTCAGCGTTTGGCTGCGTCTAAATGATATTATGAGGTTATTCCATGCCAAGTCCAAACCCATGATATCATTTAGACGCAGACATACGCTGAGAGATAAATTGTGAAAAGACTAGATTTGGGCTGTTTGGGATAGAGCACCACCCGTATCCAGCACCTATCACTCCAAATCCACCTACAGCCTATTCCGGTGCAAAGCAGTGTCATCCATAATCACACTATATGCAATACATAATTTTTTAAAAGCCAGGGACAACTTTCTGAACATTTTTATTATTGCATTGGCTGTAGTATAGGATAAAAGATATTTGATTTATCTTCTGAAGTTATCTTTTGAATATTATCATATATTGTAGGATCAGTTCTGTTTACTGTGAAATCCATTGGGTGAACAACTCTCTGATTGCTCAGTCTATAGCCTTTCTCTCTGCTCTGAGTGTTTTTAATGCTGACATCCCTTTTATTTCTTTATTTTATTTGGTTGCATAGATCTCTGCTCAAATGCATGTTCAGAAGAGAAGAAAGAGGGACTGAGTGATACAAGAGCATCTGATGGATTTCACACTGAATAGGACTGAGGCCTCTTTCACACTTGCGTTGTTACTTTCCGTCCTAGAGTTCCATCCTCGGGGCTCTAGGACGGAAAGATACTGATCAGGATTATCCCAATGTAATCTAAATGGAGAGAAATCCGTTCAGGATGCATCAGGATGTCTTCCGCTCAGTATGTGAACGTTTTTGGACGTTGACAAAACTGCAGCATGCTTCGGATTTGTCTCCGTCCAAAAATCCTGAAGACATGCCGTAGACGCTGATCCGGAATTAATGCCCATTAAAGTGCATTAATCCGGATCCTGAATTAAGCTAAACGTCGTTCGGCGCATTGCCGGATCCGACGTTTAGCTGGGCATGCGCAGCAGCAGTTCCGATCGGGGCCCCAATGTAAGCTGGGGCTCCAATCAGCTACCATGGCAGCCAGGACGCTACTGAAGTTCTGGCTGCCATGGTAGTACTCTGCAGCAGTGTACTTACCTGCGCTGGCCGCCGGGCGCTTTATGACGTCACAGGTACCCGCGGCGCATAGATCAATGCGCCGTGGGGACCTGTGACGTCATGAAGGAGCACCCGGAGGCCGCAGCGCAGGTAAGTACACTGTTGCGGAGTACTTACCATGGCAGCCAAGACTTCAGTAGCGTCCTGGCTGCCATGGTTACCTGAAAGCATATTGAAAACTGATCGTCTTCAATATGCTTTCAGTTGTCTTGCGTTGTGACGGATCCGGCGGGCATTTCCGGCAACGGAAGTGCATGCCGGATCCTCACAATGCAAATGTGAAAGAGCCTTGAGCAGCTTGCAATGTCTGAGAATACATGCAAGCTGTAGAAGACAACCAATCTAATAAGAAAAAGTTGTTCACAGCCTGTAAGCAAGCTATGCCCTATCTTTTATAATTTATATGTCCCGAAGCAGGAATCAGACATTTTTGTATTGACTACAGATATTACTATGCAAAAAACCATATCCTTGTTGACAAATGTGGATATAAAAGTAGAATAATAAAGCACTGGAATAAATCAAAGTGAGCTGCAATTTACTTTCATGAAATTTAGCTTATCTATTGAGAATCGTGATTTCTGCAGAAGCCAATGCAAGCCCTAGTAGAATTTATATTATTAGTTTTGTATTCAAAGTTCTGAATCAAATCCAAGTTAAATAAAGGACTGAAACATGCTGAACAGAAAATTGCTGAGATTTTACTTTCTGGGCAATAGAAGATAAAATTTAGTTCATAGTTTGGTTAGAATCGCATACCCTCCAGGATATATAATGTTTAATACATTGCAAAAATAGTATTACTACATTGTATAAAGTGAAAGGCACTGCTAACCCTGAGCGTAATGCAAAGCAGAAGACATAAATTTGTGATTTCAATATATAAGTAAAAGCAAAGGCAAATCAATAACTTAAAGGCCAAACATTTGTGATTTGTACCTAACAGAAGACAGGTATGTAATAGGGCATGCTATTTTTATCTGTGACTGTATACTTCCATGCAATTACTTCTCAAAAACAAATAATTGAGACTTTCAGCTTCCAGAGGTGTAACTTGAAGCTCCTGGGAATGCTAAATCTCTAGCAGGTCCTTCTAACTATATAGCATTTCTAGTAGCTCTGCATTCTAATTGACAAAGGGGTTTGTAGGTCCTTTCAGGTAGTAGGGTCTGGGTGCGACTACAACCTCTGCAACTCTCTATAGTTATATCCCCGGGCTTATGTGTTTTCCAGCTGTTACAAGTACTGAAGAAAAAAAAACTAAAGTGCTAGTGCTGGGAACTATCAAGGTGTTTCTTTCTTTTTTTGTTTTAGACTCTGCTTATAAGGAAACTCTGTATGCTTTAGATAAAAAATTCTATCAAATGTTGAATACTGAGAAAACCATTCAGTGTGTTCTGGAAGAACATCCATGTGCTATGAAATAAAGAGAACATATAATATAGTGTGACAATACTTAAAGGGGTTGTCCGGGATTGGGAAGATTGGAGTATGTGTACAACAATGCCCTAAAGGTTACAATCGTGCCTGTCCTACCTTTACCCACATTTCTAATGCCCAGTTTAAAGCTCCAACTCTCAGCCGGAAGTGCTGTGTTTCCAAGACTCAGTGACGTACCGGATCCCTTTCTGCCAAGCGAAGCCTCTTCTTCCGCTTCGCAGGGAGACCGGTGACGCCACCCTCAGCCACATGAATTATTCAAAGTGCCTGGGTGGGCGGTAACAAGGCGGCAACCAACCGGTCTAAGCCACACCCTCTGGTCCAGTGACGTCACCGGGCATCGCGCTTTATTATGAATGAAGGAGGCATGGAGGAGGTGGCGATGTGCAGCAGGAGGCTGAATATTAATGAGGGGGCGGAGTCACAGTGGAAATGAAACCACTTGATGCCGCTGCGCTGGGAACCACACTGCAGTGTGGCAGGAAGTTAGGCAAAAATAAACATAGATGTACACAATGCGTGGGGGACAGTCGAAGCAATGTAGAAATGCCGAAAATACCTAAAAACATATGGGGGACCTTAATTCAGCTGTTAATAGTGAGTACACTTAAATAAATCCCGACAACCCCTTTAACTCCACTGAAAAGTATAATTAAAAGAAGATATCCAATGTAAAATTAACAATTCAATTAATTTAACTGAAATTAACACTGTAGCCCATGTAACACATATCATTACCAGTGTATCGGATACAAATTTAGCTTGGGTGGATGGGTGGCACAAGGTACTGTTAGTACAGTAGATATGCAGTATCCCAAATTAGGATACTGTCAAACTGTTCTTGTTGTGCAGTGTTATTTAATGTTATTTAATATGTGGATTCCTTGTAATGTACTAGCGTATCTGTGTATAGATCAGTTGGTGTAAGAAGTTAGGTGTTGGACTTAGATCCGTCCCTAGCTCAATTTATATCGACTCAATGAATAGTGTGCTAGTGGAGTAAGTGAGAGGAGGCTACATGTGCCTCCTCAGAGTACTAGACCTGAACTCCAGAGAATCACTATCGCTTGGAAATTTAAAGGGAGAATGCCAACTCAACTTCACAGTACTCTGGATAGAAAGAACTAGAAGGTCCAGAATGAGCATGACTGAGCATTGGAGTCAGTCAGTAAGGTATTTGCTGTTTGAGGCTGATAGAGACAGTGAGAGGGACATTGCTAAGACACTCTTCACACTTGGACATGGTCCGGCCCACTATATCTTAATCCTGACCCCCTCAGATGGGAATTACAGCCCAAGCATTCAAAAACATTATTGCCATCTTTAAATTCTGCAGAAAGAGAAAGAGACTGGAACGATAGAAGGAAAGAGTTCTAAATTCCCCAATCTGCCTATACTTATATATCTCTATCTGGGAAGATTAGCACTGAGAATTATTTGGATTTGCTTCAATTAGCATCTCAATCCAAGGACATTTCCAAAGAAGATAGAAGTTACCCGAGACATAATGATGTTTTTGTCATATATCTAGTTGGTATGATGAAGTCTTGTTAATCTAGAGGTAGCAAGATTAGACTGATACAGCTGATACAGTTGGTTAACCTGTTCAGAATATTTGTGTTGCCGATCTCCCATATATTGATGTTTACTGGTAACGTTATGCCTGACTATGTTTCACCCAATGCTCAAGAGACAACAGCAGAAAGTAGAGATACATTTCATCATTAGTGTTTGACCAATTAACTGCAGATACAATAAAAGAACATGTTATTGCTCTTGAAGCGTTAGATACCAATCTGGCCTGTTTTGTCCCAGGCATAACATATTTCTAGATATACGCAGGGTTGGGAATCTGCCAGATAATCACTAACAAGCATTCATAGAATTGCTCTTTAGCAATTATCTGGCAGTGTAAAGGTGCCGCCGATTACCTGATGAACGAGGGAATCCTCGTTCGTCGAATAACTGCATCGTTTGTATAGGCGCCTAAATCATCATTTGCTGGCAGCAGATCATGTTGTGTAAACAGCCTCTGCTGTCGGCAAACAACGAGTCTGTATGAGGATGAGCTATTGCATTAGCAATTGCTCCTCCGCATACTGTGGTGCAGATCACTGCACGTAAATGCAGCAGCCTCTTTCACTGATGAGTAAGCGCTTGCCGGGAAGAAATGCTTCCTTCCTGACAATTGCCTGCAAGCTTGGCCAGTATAAAGGGACCTTTAAGCATGTTGATGACTCAAGGCATATCATCATTGCAGTTGAGTAGGGTATAGTAATGACTGTTTGGTTTCTCTTAGTATTTTTGTAGCCTGTGGAAAATGTAATTGTAACAACCCCAATACAGGATGTGTCTCGATGGTGCTACTACAGTATTTTGGCTTATCAAGTAAATCGCATAATGGAAATGTATAGTATAGTATAATTTTGTATAGTTTTCTTTAATCCTTTCAGTACTGAGCCATTTTTCACCTTAAGGACCAGGCCAAATTTTGGAAAACTTTATGTGGTAATAACTTTGGAACACTTTTACTTATCCAAGCCATTCTGAGATTATTTTCTTGTGACACATTGTACGTCATGATAGTGGTAAATTTGAGTCAATATAAATCACTTTTATTTATAAAAAATCCTAAATTTACTGAAAATTTGAAAAAATAGAAATTTTCAAAATTTGTTTTCTCTGCTTTTAAGACAGAGAATGATACCTCGCAAAATAGTTATTACTTTACACTTCCCATCTACTTTATGTTGGCATCAATTTTAACAAAATTTCCAAAACCAACTTTTTAAGGATTAGTTTAAATATGTAGTCATTTTGTGGGGTTCACATAGAAGAAACTACCCATAAATGACTCAATTTTAGAAACTACACCCCTCAACTTATTAAAAATTGATTTTACAAACTTTATTAACCCTTTATGTGTTCCACAAGAATTAAAGAAAATTGTAGATGAATTTTCTAAATTTCACTTTTTGGCAGATATTCTATTTTTATCCATTTTTTCCAGTAACATAGTAAGGGTTAATAGCCAGACAAAACTCAACATCTAGTACCCTGATTCAGCAGTTTACAGAAACACCCCATATGTGGTTGTGAACTGCTTTATGGGCACAAAGCAGCGCTTAGAAGGAAAAGAGCGCCATATGGTTTTTGGAGGGCAGACACACTCCTACAGTAGAAACTTCCAAAAATTACCCCATTTTGGAAACCACAAGATAAAGTGACAGTTTTATTGCAACTATTTTGGGATACATATGATTCATATGCAAGGTAACCAAAAATGGCTGTTCTGGCACAGTTTTTATTTTCTGTTTTTATGATGTTTACCTGACAGGTTAGAGAATGTGCTATTTTTATAGAGCAGGTTGTTACAAACCTCGATGATGCCTAATATGTTTTTTTTATTTATTTATTCTCAGTTTTACACAGTAAAAGCATTTTTAAAAACTAAATCTTGTCTTTGTGTCTCCATTTTCTGAAAGCCATATTTTTTTATTTTTTGGGTGATTGTCGTATGTCATTTTTTGAGGGATAAGTTGATGGTTTGATTGGTACTATTTTGGGGTACATATGACTTTTTATACCATTTTTGGGGAAGTGAGGTGGGCAAAATTGCAATAACATAATTGTTTTTCTCTTTTTATGGCATTAAGTGTGCGGGAAAAGTAACGTGATCCTTTTATATCAGATCGTTACGGGCGCTTTGATACCAAACATGTATAGTGTATTTTATTTTCCATTTTTAACCAATTATAAATGTGCGGATATAGGAAAAGATTAGATTTTTTTAACACTTTTTGTACCCAGACCCACTTAGTTCTTGAAGATCCAGTAGGCATTATGGCTTTACAATACAATGCAATACACTGTACCCGGTAACCATGCCATGGTAACCATCGGGACGCTGCCACAGCAGCATGGCCGCCTGATGGGAGTGGGAGGGAACTTCCTTCTGTTAACTCCTTCCATACAGCGGTCTTCTACAGACCTCGGCATGGGAGGATGAAACGTCCGAGATCGGCGCCCGCTGACCTTTACTGCTTCTGCCACTCAGCCACCCTGAAAATGATTGTGGCAGGGGAAGGGGCTTGTTTGCTTTTGGGCTCCTGGCCATCCTAAAGGGGGTGATCGGGCACATTGGGGGAAGCAGGAGGGTTATTTATATATACATTTCAGCAGGTTCTGATCCCCACAGTCATGAACTGGGGGATCAGAACCTGTAGCTGGCCATTTACTTCTCTGAATGGCTAGTCTGTACAGACTAGCCAATCAGAGTGATCACCGGCCCGTAACTGCCCTCATTGGTCTCGGGCTGGTTAGCTCAACTCGCTGGCTGTGTGTAATAGCTGCGATTCAGCACTATCACCATGTACATAGACATGGTGACAGTTTGCAGCCATGATGAACCTGTATGTCATGGAGGCTTAATACAGTGCAGTCCATGACATACAGGTACGAAATGGTGGCTTACAGGGTTAACGACACCTGAAGGTTCCTGTTGGCTAAAATCGGGTTCAGTGGGTTTCCATGGCTCTGCATGCTGCGGTATTTTATGTGTTTTTGCCAGAATCAACGACATAGGCTCTTGTCGGAACCACGCAGTGGATCTGTACCTAGCCTTAACAAAGATAAAGATGAACTTTTCAGTCACTCAAGACAAATGCAAACAGTTATCTAATGAATTGAAAATCATCAAGGGAAATGTATAACAATTTTGATAATTATAGTTCAGAGAGGAAGGTAATATAATGAAAGTAAAATTACTTTCTTAAAACCTGGGAGAATATTGCAGATTTGCTTGTCATGATGTGGAAACCATTCATCTGCGAGCTCTAGAAGGTGCTTGGTATGATGGTTCAATTATAGGTAATACAATCTAAATTCTTTAGGCACATTGCAGCTGTTATACTGTAGAATAAAAGACTCATCAGGTGTAGAATGACATAGAAGAAGTCCATTTCTTTACCTGAATAGCAGTAGTTCCAATGAATTTGTAGTAAATTACTAGACACAGCCATAAGGTCATATTTCTCAAAGATTTTCTAAAAAATATATAGAAAAAGCTTGATAAGAAAAATGAATCAGTGTCCTTTCCAAGTAGAATATTCAGCTTTAGGATTTGAATTTATTCAGATTATAACCTGATTTACAGTGAATTAAGATACATTATGCTAATAACACAGCTATTAGAAACCACTCCATTGTATGACAGTTAAGCGGTTAGAAATTGCAGATGGGTCAATGTTCCTCGATTCAGCTGCTGGCAAAAAGAAGTAATAATAAAGACTGGGAGAACATAAAGTTAAATTATTCACATTAGCCCATTGCATGCTGCACATACACGATTTACAGTATAGTGCTTAAGGTTACAACCACACGGTTAGGTTTCCTGATGCAAATTTGCAAGCCATAACCAGGAGTAAATTAAAAAAGAGAAGAAGTTGTATCTGTCCTTTATATTTTTATGACCCACTTTTGATTTTGGCTTCCAAAACTGCATGCAAAAACCTGACCATGTGGCTGTACCCTTAATCACACCATGAGCATATCACTGTGAATTATAAAAGGTTCAATATCATTTAGATCATGCTGTATTGAATTGGCCTCATGGCTATATTATATATTGAGTAGTGTAAATCCGTAACCTACTTCTAGTGCATTTAACAAGTGGCAATGCATTCTAGCTCTGTGTACTATCATTACAAATATATTGATCTTTCCAAAGATGAACTTAGGGGGTCACTTTATTAAGACCGGTGTTTTAGACACCGGTCTTAATAACCCTCAGTGCTGGCGGTGGATTCGCAGAAGTTAAGTAGAGGTTCTGGCCTCTACATAACCTCGGCGTATCCACCATTGGTCTAAATGTAATAACCTTTGCGCCGAATCTGCAACAGATATATGCCAGAAAACTGGCTTATATCTGATAGGAAATAACCCTCTTAGTTTGGTATGATAATTACCCTCAAAGTGAGTGGCACTCCTTAGCTCCAGGAGCCCAAGCCCGCCTCCTTCAAGTGTTTAAGCCCATCTTCATTAAGAGCCCAAGCCTGCCTCTTCACATGTTTCCAGTACCGCCCTCGCACCTTCATGTCTGTCCCTCTTCTGCAGTGTCACAATATTCATACAGCTCCGCTTGCCTAGTCAACATATCCCTCGGCGAAATCTCACGCAAGAGCAGAACAGAAAAACTGTCTATACTTGTGTAGTACCCTAAACCTAAATTACTATGTTATATATTTCATTGTATTTTTGAGGTCACTGTTACCAGTAAGTATGTGGATGGCAACGTTTGGCAGGGAACAGGGCTAACCATTCTGTTCCTTCCTCTTGGTAGAAGTGCGATGGTCCTGCTTCCTGCCAAAAGGGGGACTTCCTGTCAAGTGGAAAGAAGATGTTGATTGCAGAACTCCTGCTCCCCCATAGCATTTTTGCAAAGATAACAGTTTACTCCAAGCCTCAAGTGAAGTCTTAAGATGCTAAACAACAGAGCAACTGCTACAACCAACATTAAAGACACTGCTGTAAGGTGAGGAAATACAGCTAAAACACCCATTGTCCAGAATATTAATAGGCCAGAACCACCTAAGTGCTAACTTGCTACCATCCAACCTGCCTCCAGGGAAGCTTTGCAATTGAAATCTCCTGAATGTGAATGCATTTGAAGTTCTATGTTGCACTTGGTAAAAAGACTTTGTTAAGTTTAATTCTGGCCTCAATTTTCAGTACTACATTTCCACTGCACAGATCCCCAGGGAGCAATAGCCTGAGGGAGAGCATGTGACACAACACTTCATCAGGGTCACTACTATTCCCATCCTCTGAACCGACTCCTCTGGGGCACGCAGTAGTTGTGCAGTGAGTACCCTACAGAGGGCATCATACTCAGGTGCCAAGCCCTGTAATGTCTTTATTTCACTTTGGGACACGCTGATCAGCTGGGCAGAGTTGCATGAAGATCGTGACATCGCAGAGGAATGGGTGGGCATGAAGGTGCAAGGGCTGGTACTGGGAACATGAGAAGAGGTGTGCTTGAGCTCTGTCAAAAGCATTCTGTCTTTCTGAAAGACAGATATACAGTGGCATGAAAGTTTGGGCACTCCTGGTCAAAATTACTGTTACTGTGAAAAGTTGAAGTTGCAAGTTGAAGATGAAATTATCTCCAAAAGGCATAAAGTTAAAGATTACACATTCCCTTTGTATTTTGTTCAAAAACATTTTTTCATTTTCACCTTTAACTTTTCCAAATTAACAAAAACAAAAGTTGCATGGTGAGCACCTAGTAGCACCCCATTTGGTTAGTATCACAGCTTGTGAATGCTTTTTGTAGCCAGCCATTCTTACATCTACCCCTAAAATTTTTCCCGTTACACTGGCTGCAACACAAGCCCTAGGCATGATTGATCCACTTCCATGCTTAATTGTTGGAGAGATATTCTTTTCATGAAATGATGTTTTTATCCAAACTTACCTTTGCTTAATGTGGCCAAAGAGTTTAAGTTTAACCTCTTTTTTTTTTTTTCATACTTCTAACAGCATTCCATAACTTCAGATTTTTCAGTCAGGCAGGGGTCCTGATTTGCTTTTCCAGCAATCCTATGAGCAGCTGTCTCCAGAACTTCTCTTGACTTCCACTGTTTTTGTTAACTACCATTTCTTAATGACAATTCAAACTAAGGAAATCGCAATCTGAAACTACTACAAAAGGCATAAGCTGAAGGCTTTACCATGACTCTCAGAGTCTCCTGATCTGAACATTATTGAAAATCTGTGGATAAACCTCAAAAGGGCAGTGCATGCAAGATGGCCCAGGAATCTCACAGAACTGGAAGACTTTTGCAAAGAAGAATGGCTGAAAAGCCCTCAAACCAGAATTGAAAGACTCTTGGCTGACTAAAAGCATTTAAAAGCTGTGATACTTGCCAATGGGGTTGTTACTAGGCACTAACCATGCAGGGTGCCCAAACTTTTGCTTCAGGCCCTTTTCCTTTTTTTATCTTTATTAAAATGTAAAAGATGAAAATTAGTGTTGAGTGAAGTGAGCTTCGGATGCTTCATCGGAAGTCACTTAGTTTAAAACTGAATAATACTGTACGGAGATTCGCCTCCGTACAGTATTATTCTGAAGCTTTGAACGAAGCAACTTCAGATGAAGTATCTGAAGCTCGCTCGCTGAACGCTAATGAAAATAAAAAGAAACTGTATTTGCTTAAAATACAAAGGGAATGGTCATCTTTAATTTTATGCCTTTTGGAGATCATATAATCTTCAATTTGCTTAACTGTCCGCAGTAACAGCAATTTGACGAGGGGTGACCAAACTTTTGCATGCCACTGTAGTTGTAATTTTGGTACATAGTGCAACAGTGCATTTCCATTTGTTCATTAGAGATGAGCGAAGTTTTGCGAAATTTGATGCGGCAGGTTTGACGAATTTTAACAAGAAATTTGATTTGTTCCAATTAATTTGTCTTAAATTGCTATAGATACTACAGTATGATTATTAGTGGCAGAATGATCTATTGTGTTGCATCAGGTACTGGTGTCTGAAAATCCTGGTTGATCCACGCTTCATTCATCTTTATGAAGGTTAGTCTCTCAACATTTTTGGAGGAAAGGCGAGTTCTCTTAGGGGTAACTATGTTCCTCCGCTGCACTGAACATCCACTCTGATGCCACACTACTGGCTGGGCAGGAAAGCATGCCCATGGCAAACTCGTCCAGTTGTGCCACACTTCAAGTTTGCATGCCCAGTAGTCCATGAGATGTAGGCACGATGTAGGCACTTAGATCATGGGTGGCAGGGTACTGTTTAAGTATGCCACCACCTGCTAGTTGAGATTCTGCTGCATGTCCCACTGCTGCTGCTGCTGGGTGGTTTCTTGAGAAGGCGGCTGAAGAAAACTGCTTATCAGAGACTCCACACTTAAATTGCTGCTTATGGAGCTGGTGCTTCCCCAGGTCAGACCTTCATTAGGACAGCAGATGGTGCTCATAAGCAGTGACCAACCGACTACACACGATGTCTCTATAGTAGTCTATTTTTGCATCCATCTCAGAAGGTCTAAAAAAATGTCCCCATTTTTGACTAGTAGTGAGGGTCTAACAATGTGCATAGCCAGTAGTCATCTCTCTGCTGAATCCTAACAATGTGGCTGTCACTACACAAACAAGAAAGTATGCATCTGGCCATTTATAAAAGGGACTTGGAGGGCCTCCCTGCCTCCATCTCTACTGCATACTGTCACGGTCTGAAGAGGTCATCTGCGTCATCCTTGCCTTCGCCCTCCAGCTCCTCATACTCCTCCTGCTTCTCCTGCTCCTCTCCTGTTGCTGGGACAGATAAACCACTTAGTTGTGTATAAAATTCTTGGGCTCCTCCTCTCCCAGTTCATGCTTCTCAGGGCTAAGATGGCCATGAGATGTAGGCACGATGTCTTCTGTCCCCTGCCAATCACATTTCTGAGCATCCCCTCAAGCATGTGATGGAGTGGAATGACATCATTCATCCCGTACTTTTGCCGATTGACAAATAAAGGGCTTAAGCAAACTGCACATGTCATGCATAAGCTGCCACTGGCTAAAGTAGAAGTTGCACCGGGGAGTAGACGTGTCTGTCTGCAGCATTAAGAAATCTTTGACTTCTTTCCTCTGCACATACAGGTGGTCTGGCATATGGAGTATAGAGTTCCAATGGGTGGAAACATTCCATATCAGGCAATGTTTGGAAAGAGCATTTTGCATTTGCAGCTAAAGGAGTGGCTGAAGTGCATACACAGTTTCCTGGACTTTTTTTTAACTCTTGCAGTTCAACAAGATTGAAGACAGGCGCCATGCAGGGCACATAGGTCAATCCTCCCTGTCACAGCACAGACAAAATGTTCTTCCCATTATCAGTGACTATGGTTCCTATCTCCAGTTGGTGCAGAGACAGCCAGTGTTTGATTTCTTTATTGATGATGCCGAGCAGTTCCTCTCCAGTGTGGCTCCATTCACCAAGGCTGACCAGGTGAAGAACTGCCCTAGCTGTGCATAGGTAATATGGTGGAGGACCACTGTGAACTGTGCCTAAAGGGGAGGGTGAAGATGCAGAGGAGGACATTGATGCAGAAATCTCAGCATTACAATGCATTCCATCACCTTGCCAAGTTTCTAGTTGTGTGCCTGGTTCGGAATGACATTTACCCAGTGGGCTGTGAATGACATATATTGTCCTTGACCATAGTTAAAACTCCATATGTCATCTCTGGCGTGAACTCTACCAGACACCGAGAGGCCCAAGGACTGGCTCACCTTCTGCTCAATGTACATATGCAGGGCTGGTACAGCTCTTTTGGAAAAGTAATGTCGGCTTGGGACTCTCTAACTTGGGGGCACAAGTCATCACTTCTCTGAAATTTGAAGAGTCAACTACATAGAAAGGGTGGGACTGTAGTACCAACAACTTGGCAAGGTGCACGTTCTGGTTCAGCTTCTAGATGAGTGCACGGATACTGCTGTCTTTTTGTAAATGCTGTTGAAACAAGTGACGAGGAATAGGAAAGAAGGAGCATCAGGAGCGATAGACGATTTCTTCCTTCTGCTGATGATGAGGAGCACTGACTGCTCAAGAGGGGAGAGGGCAACTGCTGCATCAGGCTGTAAGACTAAATAAGTGGCATGGTTTTCCCATGCCACTTTATGGTGACACGCCATATGTTGATGCAGGGCCATTGTGCTAACATTATCACCCTGACCGCACCTCACCTACTGCCCACACATCCTGCATACCACCATGCTAATGTTCCCCAGTGACTTGGTGAAAAATTCCCACACTATCAAGTGCGGCATTTTCCTTCCATCACTACGTGATGTCTGTGTGCTGCTGCTTTTGTGAACCCATGCACTGCTAGTGTGTTCCTCACAGGTATTCTCCCGAGTAGCAGACGGTGTACCCCTCCTGCATTTAGCTCCAGATCTCCCACTGCTTCCACCCTGCTGCCTCACAGGCACGCTTCCATCCTGCTGCCTCATGGGCACACTTTCACCCTGCTATCTCACAGGCACGCTGCCACCCTTGCCCCTGATTATGACGATGCCGTCTCTTCAAATGGCTCCCACATGCGATCGGCTACATCATCATCTACAAATGTTTGGTCGTCACTTGTGGCACCCTCACCTGCCTCTTGTGCACATCCCTGGCCTCTCACAACATGTGCTCCCACCAGTCTGTCATTCTCGTAGTTGCACAACCAAAGGAGTCTGCAGCAGACCTCTCTTTCAAGTCTGGGATGGCCTTTAACTGCTGACTGTCCTCACACAGCTCATCATCACTGAAAAGCAGAGCAAAGCCAGTGCCAGGGGCGTAACTATAAGGGAAGCAGGGAAGCGGCTGCTTTGGGGCCCTGACCCAGAAGGGGCCCAGCCAAGAGGAGGAGAAGTACTAAAAGATTTTGTCAGGGCCCCTCAACATAATTACACAATGAAATAATATACAGTGGCAGTATAGACAGTGTAGAAAACGGATGGAACAGCTGCCAGGCCTGGTCTGAGAGAGCAACCTTTACTAGCCACAGGAAAGGGGCAGCATGAAAGGAAGGGGTTGTGAAAAATGACTGGGGAGGGGGCCCCATTCAAAAATTTGCTGTGGGGCCCAGTCATTTCTAGTTATGCCACTGGCCAGTGCCTATCATTACTTGGCTAGCAGAAGGAGAAGGAAAAGGAAAATGCAAGTTCAGGACAGGTGAAGGCATAGAGGCAGTTTCTAGGCCATGCAAACTAAGCATGGTGTTAGATGAACCCACCGATTCCTGGCTGTGTGTATCTGTTGTTACTTGAGATGATTTTGAAGAGAGAGGAGTGCCCAGGCAACTGTCTGTTGGCCATAGTGTATAAGAACTGTATTGCTAACAGAACGGATTAGCTATGATAAATTTTGCTCCACTGCACACTTAAGTACAGGGCTATTAAGTATACCTGGCTGTAATACAGACGCAATGTAATGCTTCAGCTAACAGAAAGGATTAGCTATGATAAATTTCGCTCCACTGCGTAGTTATGTACAAGGTGATAAATTATACCAGCCCGTAATATTGATGCAACTTAATGCTACAACTAACAGAAGGGATTAGCTATGATAAATTTTGCTCCAATGAACACATACCATATTAGATCGCAATAAATTACACATGCCTGTAATACGGACGCAATGTAACGCTACAACTAACAGAAGACATTAGCTCTGATAAATTTCACTCCACTATACACTTATGTACAGGACAATAAATTACACCTGCCCATAATATAGACACAACGTAATGCTACAGCTAACAGAAGGGATTAGCTTGATAAATTTTGAAGCATGTGGCGATATATTACCTGTCTTTAATAATTAGGCACAAAAACTGTATCACTAAAATAACAGATTAACTCTGAATGTCGGTGCATTGTAGTGATACAGTTAGTGTGCCTCAATATTAAAGGCAGGTGTAATATATCGCCGTGTGCATCACTGTGATCACTAAAATGACAGATTAAGTCTGAATTATGGCATTATGGGTGATCTTGTATTCCTGCGCTTCTTGCTTTCACTTTGTAACACGTGTAGCCACCATTTAAGGAGGCTGAAATCTGATTTGGCCCCTAAATTAGATTATACTTTGCAACTTGGTTGTATCACATTGCAACATGATGATTAATTTCAGACAGGCACTGCTGAATTTAATTCATATGAACCCATAAATAACTAATAACCTATATTGATACAGCAGAGAGCACAGCATAGCCTGAAGTAGAAGTTACTAATGCAAGGTAGATGGCGACTGCTAAAGTGCAGAGGGACTAATAACAAATTTATTTCCCATTTTATGTATTTCCTATTTCTTATTCAGCACCAACTTGCAACGCTTAATACAGGATGATAAGGTTCTGTTGTGTATTATATATATATATATATATATATATATATATTTATATAATGGTAAAAATAGAGCAGCACTCCAATAGTGGATAAAAAGCAGAAGTGTTTCTTTATTCACCCAAAAGGCATGGCAACGTTTCAGCTCCTATACCGGAGCCTTTCTCAAGCAAACTGTGCAGTGCATGCAAACATTATATAGTTAGTGAATAGTGACATCATCATCAAGCGTCATTACCGTTCATTAACCCTTTACATATATATCATTAAATCGATCATATAACAAACTTCACCTAGTGTTATCACATGTTTAATCTAAACGTTCATAAGTGCAATATATAATAGTTCATGCATTACATGACTTAAATTAATTCATCAGTGCTTCCATAAGAAAGTCCATTTATCAAAAAAGTGCTGGTGCATAATTAGTTAATGTTTCCAATCGTCGCAGGGAGATGACGATATTCCAGACACATACCCCCATCCGGAAGCTTCAAGGCGACTTCAGGAGAATCATTCAACGCCGTACATGTCGGCGTCCGGAAGTGTTGTACTGCGCATGTCAGACAGAGCGTGCGTCATGACATCACCCGCTGCTGGAAGATACGCGCATACGTCATTTCAATCTTGACGCCCTGATTTTCCCGTGTCTGCGCAGTGCCATACATACAACTCGGGCCGCCATCATGGGTGAGGAAACCGTGCCCGGTACCCAAACACACACTGACGGCAGTCCGAACCATCCATAACTCACCCATCGAGTACTCTGCCCACTTTAATCCCATGCTAGAGGTCGGCGTGATATTTCACACGCCCACCCCCAACCGTGGGGTACTAAGGATCAAGTGCCCGTATAAAACAGGCCACTGACCCAAATCACAGTATTGGCAGAAGGAGGGTTCTCCTCCAAGGGTACAACATCCACCATCACCAGGCACTATAAAAATATAAAAAATATTGCAAAGACAAAACGGGATCTTCTTGGACACTATTACGATGTTCTCAGGAGTCGCCTGTTGCATCACTTATAGGGGCAATAGATAACTGGAAATCAGCCGTCTCCCTGCGAGGAAAAAAGAGAGAAAATTTCTTAAACAATTATGTTTTGAAACTATACTGTACAGTTATCTCACTCAACAATATTCACAGTGTAGACCATCCGGGGGGGGAAGCAGGGCAAGCATTTCCCTCAACACAAACCCAATCTATAATCAATGTTTAGCCCATGGGGGGACAGAGAACCCAGTGTATAAATCCAGTGGAGTTCCCTTTTTTTTAAAAGGGCAACTCTGTTACCACCCCGTCTGGGTATTGGTACATGGTCAATTATCCAGCATCGTAAATCCCTTTCGCTATGCTTTTTATCATGAAAATGCCTTGATACTGGTAAATCAAGTCTGTTTTTTCGAATCGTGTTTCTATGATTATTAAGGCGAGTTTTTAAGTCCGTGGATGTCTCGCCAACGTACAACACCTCACATGGACATGATAATACATATACAACATATTCCGAATTGCACGTTAAATGATGTCTAATGGGGTATGTGTTTCCCGTACTGGGATGCACAAATTCTCTACTCTTTCTTATATATTTGCAATTGACACATCCCAAGCATGGGAAACAACCCATGTTTGGGTGTGAAAGAGTCGTTTGTTTTACTACTTTCTTTGGTCCAAGGTCAGCTCTAATCAATTGATCCTTGAGGCTTTTGGATCGCCGGTAGGAGAACAGAGGGGGATTACTAAATTCAGGCACGTCTCTAATGGATTTTCCCAAAATGGGCCAATGCTTTTTAATGATGGACCCTATCATCTGACTACTCTCTGTGTACATAGAAATAAACGGAATCCGGGGTTTTATTGGTTTAGTTCTATTCTGATGTAATAACAAACCTCTGTCTAAACCAGAGACATTTTTCTTGTGTTTCCCTAACAAGGGATCCGGATAGCCCCGTTACTTGAACTTGGTTACCATAACATCCAATGTTTGTTCCACCTCAAGTTCATTTGACACAATACGCTTGGCCCTTAACATTTGCGAATATGGCAAAGATTGAATCATCCTCTTTGGGTGATTACTAGTATACATTAAAGTTGTATTACGATCAGTTGGTTTGACAAACAATCTTGTTTCAAACTTCCCTTTATCCCATATCACCTCTGTGTCCAGAAACTGAAGACTTTCCCTAGAGGACACTAACGTAAATTTCAGGGACTCATGTACGTCATTTAAATAGCTATGAAATGCATGTAGCTGCGATTCAGATCCAGTCCATACAAGGAAGGCGTCGTCTATGTACCGCCACCACACCAAGACATGTTGGAAGTGGTGCGATCCATAGACGACGTCCTCCTCAAATGCACGCATATATACATTAGCGTGCGTTGGGGCCATATTGGACCCCATCGCCACGCCCTTTTTGTCTATAAAAGTATCCTCAAAGAGGAAGTAATTGTAGTCCAGAATAATCCTTAAGAGCCGCAAAATAAATCGTGTGCCCTCCTCAGATATAGTGGATAATGTCAACACACGCTCAACCGCCTTCAATCCTCTCGCATGTTCAATAGAGGTATACAGTGAGGTAACATCAAATGAAGCAATGATCACCTCACTGTAACCCGTCACATCCAAAGTTTGCAATTTGTTGAGAAAATCCACTGTATCCTTTACATATGATTTAGCGCCAATTGAAAAACCCCTTAATATCTTATCTAAAAAAATGGCTGGATGGCTAAAGATAGAATCAGATCCAGACACTATAGGTCTGCCAGGGGGATCGATGAGTGACTTGTGTATATTAGGAAGGATATACAAAACCGGAGTCACCGGATGAGTGACTGTTAGATAATGTAACAAGTCCCCATCGATCACCCCGGCCCCACAGGCATCATTGAGACAATCCCGTATGAGTACAGCAATTTTAAACTTGGGGTCACCATTCAATTCCTCATAGACATTCCTGTCAGCCAATTGTCGTGCAACCTCATTGACATATTTGTGCTTGTCCATGACAACAACGGCGCCCCCCTTGTCCGCCGGTTTGAGGACAAGGGAGGCGTCCCGTTTCAGGGACATCAAGGCATCCGCTTCCTCCTTTCTCAAATTAGGATGCAGAAATTGACCTCCATTGTTCACAGCTTTCAATTCCTCCATATCACGTATAACATTACGTATGAATATATCTATTGCTGGTTCGTTTACCTTGGGGTTAAAGTTACTGTGTGGCCACTCACTAGTGAGTTTACTTTGGGAGGCTGGCTCTTAGTCAGGGAGTAACTTTAACCCCAAGGTAAACGAACCAGCAATAGATATATTCATACGTAATGTTATACGTGATATGGAGGAATTGAAAGCTGTGAACAATGGAGGTCAATTTCTGCATCCTAATTTGAGAAAGGAGGAAGCGGATGCCTTGATGTCCCTGAAACGGGACGCCTCCCTTGTCCTCAAACCGGCGGACAAGGGGGGCGCCGTTGTTGTCATGGACAAGCACAAATATGTCAATGAGGTTGCACGACAATTGGCTGACAGGAATGTCTATGAGGAATTGAATGGTGACCCCAAGTTTAAAATTGCTGTACTCATACGGGATTGTCTCAATGATGCCTGTGGGGCCGGGTGATCGATGGGGACTTGTTACATTATCTAACAGTCACTCATCCGGTGACTCCGGTTTTGTATATCCTTCCTAAGATACACAAGTCACTCATCGATCCCCCTGGCAGACCTATAGTGTCTGGATCTGATTCTATCTTTAGCCATCCAGCCATTTTTTTAGATAAGATATTAAAGGGTTTTTCAATTGGCGCTAAATCATATGTAAAGGATACAGTGGATTTTCTCAACAAATTGCAAACTTTGGATGTGACGGGTTACAGTGAGGTGATCATTGCTTCATTTGATGTTACCTCACTGTATACCTCTATTGAACATGCGAGAGGATTGAAGGCGGTTGAGCGTATGTTGACATTATCCACTATATCTGAGGAGGGCACACGATTTATTTTGCGGCTCTTAAGGATTATTCTGGACTACAATTACTTCCTCTTTGAGGATACTTTTATAGACAAAAAGGGGCGTGGCGATGGGGTCCAATATGGCCCCAACGTACGCTAATGTATATATGCGTGCATTTGAGGAGGACGTCGTCTATGGATCGCACCACTTCCAACATGTCTTGGTCTGGTGGCGGTACATAGACGACGTCTTCCTTGTATGGACTGGATCTGAATCGCAGCTACATGCATTTCATAGCTATTTAAATGACGTACATGAGTCCCTGAAATTTACGTTAGTGTCCTCTAGGGAAAGTCTTCAGTTTCTGGACACAGAGGTGATATGGGATAAAGGGAAGTTTGAAACAAGATTGTTTGTCAAACCAACTGATCGTAATACAACTTTAATGTATACTAGTAATCACCCAAAGAGGATGATTCAATCTTTGCCATATTCGCAAATGTTAAGGGCCAAGCGTATTGTGTCAAATGAACTTGAGGTGGAACAAACATTGGATGTTATGGTAACCAAGTTCAAGCAACGGGCTATCCGGATCCCTTGTTAGGGAAACACAAGAAAAATGTCTCTGGTTTACACAGAGGTTTGTTATTACATCAGAATAGAACTAAACCAATAAAACCCCGGATTCCGTTTATTTCTATGTACACAGAGAGTAGTCAGATGATAGGGTCCATCATTAAAAAGCATTGGCCCATTTTGGGAAAATCCATTAGAGACGTGCCTGAATTTAGTAATCCCTCTGTTCTCCTACCGGCGATCCAAAAGCCTCAAGGATCAATTGATTAGAGCTGACCTTGGACCAAAGAAAGTAGTAAAACAAACGACTCTTTCACACCCAAACATGGGTTGTTTCCCATGCTTGGGATGTGTCAATTGCAAATATATAAGAAAGAGTAGAGAATTTGTGCATCCCAGTACGGGAAACACATACCCCATTAGACATCATTTAACGTGCAATTGGAATATGTTGTATATGTATTATCATGTCCATGTGAGGTGTTGTACGTTGGCGAGACATCCACGGACTTAAAAACTCGCCTTAATAATCATAGAAACACGATTCGAAAAAACAGACTTGATTTACCAGTATCAAGGCATTTTCATGATAAAAGCATAGCGAAAGGGATTTACGATGCTGGATAATTGACCATGTACCAATACCCAGACGGGTGGTAACAGAGTTGCCCTTTTAAAAAAAGGGAACTCCACTGGATTTATACACTGGGTTCTCTGTCCCCCATGGGCTAAACATTGATTATAGATTGGGTTTGTGTTGAGGGAAATGCTTGCCCTGCTTCCCCCGGATGGTCTACACTGTGAATATTGTTGAGTGAGATAACTGTACAGTATAGTTTCAAAACATAATTGTTTAAGAAATTTTCTCTCTTTTTTTCCTCGCAGGGAGACGGCTGATTTCCAGTTATCTATTGCCCCTATAAGTGATGCAACAGGCGACTCCTGAGAACATCGTAATAGTGTCCAAGAAGATCCCGTTTTGTCTTTGCAATATTTTTTATATTTTTATAGTGCCTGGTGATGGTGGATGTTGTACCCTTGGAGGAGAACCCTCCTTCTGCCAATACTGTGATTTGGGTCAGTGGCCTGTTTTATACGGGCACTTGATCCTTAGTACCCCACGGTTGGGGGTGGGCGTGTGAAATATCACGCCGACCTCTAGCATGGGATTAAAGTGGGCAGAGTACTCGATGGGTGAGTTATGGATGGTTCGGACTGCCGTCAGTGTGTGTTTGGGTACCGGGCACGGTTTCCCTCACCCATGATGGCGGCCCGAGTTGTATGTATGGCACTGCGCAGACACGGGAAAATCAGGGCGTCAAGATTGAAATGACGTATGCGCGTATCTTCCAGCAGCGGGTGATGTCATGACGCACGCTCTGTCTGACATGCGCAGTACAACACTTCCGGACGCCGACATGTACGGCGTTGAATGATTCTCCTGAAGTCGCCTTGAAGCTTCCGGATGGGGGTATGTGTCTGGAATATCGTCATCTCCCTGCGACGATTGGAAACATTAACTAATTATGCACCAGCACTTTTTGATAAATGGACTTTCTTATGGAAGCACTGATGAATTAATTTAAGTCATGTAATGCATGAACTATTATATATTGCACTTATGAACGTTTAGATTAAACATGTGATAACACTAGGTGAAGTTTGTTATATGATCGATTTAATGATATATATGTAAAGGGTTAATGAACGGTAATGACGCTTGATGATGATGTCACTATTCACTAACTATATAATGTTTGCATGCACTGCACAGTTTGCTTGAGAAAGGCTCCGGTATAGGAGCTGAAACGTTGCCATGCCTTTTGGGTGAATAAAGAAACACTTCTGCTTTTTATCCACTATTGGAGTGCTGCTCTATTTTTACCATTACATAATTTTTGGAACGGTTTGTCCTTTTTGGAGCTTTGCACCCAGCTACTTGCAGGTGGTGCTGCCTCATTTTTGCATATATATATATTTTATATATATATATATATATATATATATGTATATATGTGAAACTCGAAAAATTAGAATATCGTGCAAAAGTCAATTTATTTCAGTAATGCAAATTTAAAAAAATTCCATTAATACAGCTTAAAATTAGAATTTTGTTAAAAGGTTCAATATTCTAGGCTCAAAGTGTCACACTCTAGTCAGTTAATTAATCCATACCCCCTAAGCAAAGGGTACCTCAAAATTGTGGCTTTGGGGTTTCTTGAGCTGTAAGCCATAATCATCCAAATTATAGCAAATAAAGGCTTGAAATATCTTGCTTTGCATGTAATGAATTTATCTCATATATTACTTTGACCTTTTATGTTGCATTACTGAAATAAATGAACTTTGCAGGATATTCTAATTTTTTCGAGTTTCACCTGTATATTAGGGTGTTTCAATTTGTAATGCAAAAAATTTTATGTTAAAATTTTTGCAGACTTTGCTTATGCCCGAGTCTCAGTGATGTAAAAGATATATATGCCAAATTTCAAGAAGATTGGATAATATTTAGGGGTTGCACATATTGATCACTTTTATCAATTAGTACATTATATGTATTACTAGTTATTACTATTAAAACTAGGTTTTTACTCTCTAATCAGGGTGTATATGTTTGTTCAAAATGTGAGCAAATTACCCATTTGGAATCACACATCCAGTCTCTAAACAGGCGAGTTGCAACACTGAAAGCCACTGACAATTTGGAAAAGAGTTTGCTGCTCACTGACCAAGCACTCTATGGAGCAGATAATGGGGAGAGTGACAGTGAGGGGGCTGAGGAGAGTAAGGTAGTTAGCTGGGTAACAGTAAGAAAGCAAGGTAGAGGGAAGAGTGCCAGGGAGGCTAGCCCTGATCTGACACACCCCAACAAGTTTGCACGGTTGGCAGATGAGGGGGGTGACAGTTCAGGGACAGCACTGCTTCAGCCGGACACTTCCTCTGCCAGTCAGTGGAATGTCAGCTCCAGTAAACAGAGGACCAGAAGAGCAGGGCAGGCCAGACAGGTGCTGGTAGTGGGAGACTCCATTATTAGGGGAACAGATAGGGCGATCTGTCACAAAGATCGTGATCGCCGAACAGTGTGCTGTCTTCCTGGCGCTAAAGTCCGACAAATTGCGGATTGGGTTGACAGATTACTGGGAGGGGCTGGAGAAGCTCCAGCGGTCATGGTCCATATCGGAACCAATGACAAAGTTAGAAAAAGGTGGAGAGTCCTTAAAAATTATTTCACGGATTTAGGTCAAAAGCTTAGGGCAAGGACCTCAAAAGTAGTATTTTCTGAAATACTGCCTGTACCACGAGCCACACAAGAAAGGCAGTGGGAGATTAGGGAGGTTAACAAGTGGCTCAAGAACTGTTGTAGGAAGGAGGGGTTCGGGTTCCTAGAGAACTGGGCCGACTTCTCTGTCGGCCACAGGCTCTATTGTAGGGACAGGCTGCACCTCAATGGGGAAGGGGCAGCTGTGTTGGGGAGAAAGATGGCTAGAAGGTTGGAGGAGTGTTTAAACTAGGGACTGGGGGGAGGGTAATTACATTATAGGAGGGGAAGATAGTGCAGATAGAGACCGGGGGTGAGGTAGTGTGACTGGGGGAGGAATGGAAGGGGGGACTAGAACAGTTCAGAATGAAAGGTGTAGGGTAAAAAATACACATAAACCTCTCAAATGTATGTATACTAATGCCATAAGCCTGACTAACAAGACTGGTGAACTGGAAATAGTGATGTGTGAGGGGGATTATGATATAGTGGGAATAACTGAGACATGGCTGGATGATAGCTATGACTGGGCAGTTAATATAATAAATTACAATCAGTTTAGAAAGGATCATCATCAAAACCGGAGAGGTGGAGGGGTCTGCCTCTATGTGAAGTCCTGTCTAAATCCCACAATCCGAGAATACATCTGTGAGGGACATGAACATGTGGAGTCACTGTGGGTAGAAATACATGGAGCAAAAAACAATAATAAATTACTAATAGGAGTTTATTATAAACCACCTAATATACCAGAGTCCACAGAAAATCTACTGCTAAACGAGATAGACGCGGCGGCAAATCATAATGAAGTCGTTATTATGGGGGACTTCAACTACCCAGATATAGACTGGGAAACTGAAAGCTGTACATCCCATAAAGGAAACAGGTTCTTGGCAATAGCCAAAGACAATTACCTTTCCCAACTGGTTCAGGACCCCTACTAGAGGGACGACCATACTGGACTTAGTATTAACCAATAGACCTGATAGAACAACAGATGTGCGGGTTGGGGGACACCTAGGAAATAGGGACCATAAAGTAATAACCTTCCAATTATTCTTCAAACGAGAGTTTCTAAAGGGAGGAACAAAGATACCAAACTTCAAAAAAGCTAAATTTAGCCAACTAAGCAAGGCCATAGGCCTAACTAACTGGGACAAAGTCCTCAAAAATAAAAATGCAACTACAAAATGGGAAATTTTTAAAATCTTGTAACATCTAATTGTGAGAGGTACATACCTTATAGAAATAAAAGGCTAAGAAACAATAAGAAACCAATGTGGATAAATAGAAACGTAAAGAAAGCAATAAATGACAAAAAGAAAGCATATAAATCACTAAAACAGGAGGGGAGTCAGGAAGCACTGGTAAACTATAAGGAAAAAAATAGAATATGTAAAAAACTAATAAAAATTGCCAAACTAGAGACCGGGAGATTTATTGCCAAAGAGAGTAAAACTAACCCTAAAATGTTCTTCAATTATATAAATGGTAAAAATATAAATCTGGAGTCGGCCCTCTACATAGCAATGAGGGGGTGTTGCAGAGAGCGACGAGGACAAAGCAAAACTATTGAATATTTTTTTCTCCACTATATTCACTGAGGAAAATAAACTGTCAGATGAAATGCAGAATGTAAAGTAAATTCCCCATTAAAAGTGCCCTGTCTGACCCAGGAAGAAGTACAACAGCGACAACAGCGAAAAAGATTAAAATAGACAAATCGCCAGGACCGGATGACATACACCCCGTATCCTGAGGGAATTAAGATATGTTATAGCCAGGCCTTTATTTCTGATATTTACGGACTCTATACTGACAGGGAATGTTCCACAGGATTGGCGCATAGCAAATGTGGTGCCAATATTCAAAAAGGGTCCAAAAACAGAGCCTGGAAATTTTAGGCCGGTAAGTTTAACATCTGTTGTTGGTAAACTGTTTGAAGGGTTTCTAAGAGATGCTATCTTGGAGTATCTCAATGAAAAAAGCAAATAACGCAATATCAGCATGGCTTCATGAGAGATCGGTCATGCCAAACAAATTTTATCAGTTTCTATGAGGAGGTAAGTTCTTGACTTGACAGCGGCTAATCAATGGATGTCGTATATCTGGACTTCTCCAAAGCATTTGACACTGTACCTCATAAAAGGTTGGTATATAAAATGAGGATGCTCGGACTGGGAGAAAATGTCTGTAAGTGGGTAAGTAACTGGGTGAGTGACATAAAACAGAGGGTGGTTATTAATGGTACACACTCAGATTGGGTCACTGTCACTAGTGGGATACCTCAGGGGTCAGTATTGGGCCCTATTCTCTTCAATATATTTATTAATGAGCTTGTAGAAGGCTTGCACAGTAAAATATAAATTTTTACAGATGACACTAAACTGGGTAAAGCAATTAACACTGAAGAGGACAGCTTTCTCCTACAGAGGCTTGGGCAGAGAAATAGCAAATGAGGTTTAACACTGACAAATGTAAAGTTATGCACATGGGAAAGAATAATGCAAGTCACCCGTACATTATAAATGGTAAAACACTCGGTAACACTGACATTGAAAAGGATCTAGGAATTTTAATAAACAGCAAACTAAGCTGTAAAAACCAGTGTCAGGCAGTTACTGCCAAGGCCAATAGGATAATGGGTTGCATCAAAGGGGCATAGATGCCCGTGATGAGAACATAGTCCTACCACTTTACAAATCTCTAGTCAGACCACACATGGAGTACTGTGTACAGTTCTGGACTTTTGTGAACAAGGCAGACATAGCAGAGCTGGAGAGGGTTCAGAGGAGGGCAACTAAAGTAATAACTGGAATGGGGCAACTGCAGTACCCTGAAAGGTTATCAAAATTAGGGTTATTCACCTTAGAAAAAAGACGACTGAGGGGAGATCTAATATCTATGTATAAATATATCAGGAGTCAGTACAGAGATCTCTACCATCATTTATTTATCCCCAGGACTGTGACGAGGGGGCATCCTCTGCGTCTGGAGGAAAGAAGGTTTGTACACAAACATAGAAAAGGATTCTTAACGGTAAGAGCAGTGAGACTATGGAACTCTCTGCCTTAGGAGGTGGTAATGGTGAGTACAATAAAGGAATTCAAGAGGGGCCTTGATGTATTTTATGGAGTGTAATAATATTACAGGCTACAGCTACTAGAGAGGGGTCGTTGATCCAGGGAGTTATTCTGATTGCCTGATTGGAGTCGGGAAGGAATTTTTTCCTCTTAAGTCGGAAAATTGGCTTCTGCCTCACAGGGCTTTTTGCCTTCCTCTGGATCAACTTGTAGGAAACAGGCCGAACTGGATGGACAAATGTCTTTTTCGGTCTTATATACTATGTTACTATGTTACTATGTTACTAATCAGTTCATTGATTCCAGTGACCAGTATGAAAGAGTATGAGCGATAACACCAAATCTAACACACCTGCTTCCCATTCACACCTGAGGCGATATAACACTAACGAGTCACATGACACTGGGGAGGGAAAATGGCTAATTGGGCATAATTTCAGCATTTTAATTTAGGGGTGTACTCACTTTTGATGCCAGAGGTTTAGACATTAATGGCTGTGTGTTAAGTTATTTTGATTGCACAAACCACTAACGAACTAAGGAGTATAAAGGTTTACGTTCCTAAGATTATATCCAGTGGCGTACATACAGGGTTGCAGGGATCACCTGTGATCGGGCCTGGAACTCCAGGGGCTCGGCCACCTGTGGACCCACCCCCAGGCTGGCAGGCCACCCTAAATCATGTTAAAAACAGCTGTACTCACATGTAATGGAGCACTCCTTTGGGGCCCCACATGAAGTACAGTGGCAATTTCGGGCCCCATCAGAGCGCTCCATTACATGTATAATATGGGGGAGGGGGTTTGCATGCACTCACTCACACCCGGCTGGCCGGCATTTCGCTTCCATAGTGAAGCAGGGAAACCTCTCTCATTCCTGCTTCACTGATCTTCACAGCTCAGGAGCCCCCCTGCTGGCTGCACATCGCGCTGCTGGATGTGAGGAGATCTTAAAACCTGTGAATCTGCCTTCAGCACAGCCAGCAGTGTGATGAGTGTGGGAGCCTGTCATCAAGAAAGAAGGTAAGTATGTGTTGTTGTTTTTCTAAGGCTGCAGACTGGGGGCAAAGGGCAAGAGGGGGCATAACTAATTTGAGGGGGCACCTAAGCTGGCATAACTACTGTGAGGGGGCACATATGAAGGCATAACTATGAGGGGGCACATATGAAGGCATAACTACTGTGAGGGGGCAGGTAATCTGGCATAACCACTGTGAGAGGCACATATGTGGGCATATCTAATGTCAGGGACACATAATGTTGCATAACCACTGTGAGGGGCACATATGTGGGCATATCTAATGTCAGGGACATATAATGTTGCATAACTACTGTGAGGGGGCACATAACTGGGCATAAATATTTTGAAGGGGCACATAATCTGGCATAACCACTCTGAGGGGGCACATATCTGGGCATATCTACTTTGAGGGGGCACATAACTTTGCATAAATACTGTGAAGGGGCACATAATCTGGCATAACCACTCTGAGGGGGCACATATTTGGGCATATCTACTTTGAGGGGGCACATAACTGGGCATAAATACTGTGATAATCAGACATTACTACTATGAGGGGACACAATCTGGCATAACTACTGTGAAGGGACACACAATCTGGCATTACTACTGTGAGGGGCACATATCTGGGCATATTACTGTGAGGGACACATATCTGAGTGTAACTACTGTTACAGGAACAAAGGTCGGCATTAGTACTGTGAGGGGCCTCAAGGTGGGCATTAGTACTGTGTGGTAGCACTAGATTACCCTGTACATTGGCATGGCTCAGTCTTACAGGCCAGCACAGCACCCCTGCTGGTGATATCACAGGGGCAGTCACCATCCCTTCCTTTCCTTTTCCTTTTTTCTCACCACAGGGACCTTGTTCTGGATCCAACGTACATCACGCCGATGCCAGCGACACTCTGGATGAGGTAGGACCAGATTTTATTAGGACTGGGTGAGTGTAACCATTGGGCTTAGGGCTCTTTAATAGGAGTGGATCCTGTGCGGGTAATCCGCTGCGTGAAAGAGTGCCAAGCCCTGTTCTGAACAGGAGAGACACTGAGCATTAACATGATTGATAATGCTATGTGTCTCTCTGTGATCTTTACTACAAAATCACAGTGAGATAAAGTTGCCACCGTGATTTTGTAGTTAAAAGATTACAGTCAATCATGTTACTGCTCGGAGTCTCTGCTGTCTAGAATGGGGCTTGGCACTCATTCACACAGCAGATTAGCTCCATGGAAAGAGCCCTTAGTAGCTCAAAGCTTAACCCCTTAAGGACCGGGGTTTTGGGATTTTTGCGTTTTTGTTTTGCGCTCCCTGACTTCCAAAAGCCATAACATTTTTATATTTCCACTCACATAGCCATATGATGGCTTATTTTTTGCGGGACAAGTTGTACTTTTAACGCTACCATTTATTTTTGCATGTGATGTAGTGGGAAACGGGAAAAAATTCCAAATGGTGTGAAATTGCAAAAAAAGCAATTTTACCACAGTTTTACGGGTTTTTAAATTACAACGTTCGATTTGCGATAAAACTGACTGGTTAATTTTATTCTTCAGGTCAGTATGAATCCGGCAATACCTAATATGTATAGTTTTTCTTGCGTTTTGATAGTGAAAAAAATTAAAAGTGGGAATTTTTTATTTTATTTTTTGTCACCATGTTTTGACCCCTATAACTTTTTTGTAATTATGCGTACGGAGCAGTGTAGGGGCTCATTTTTTGCGGGGCAATCTGAACTTTTAATTGATACCATTATGGGGTGCGTATGATGTTTTGATCACTTTTTATTCATTTTTTAGGAAATGAAGCGTCCAAAAATGGCGAATTAGCCATTTGGACGCTTTCTTTCCGTTTTTATGTTTACCGTATGGTGAATATTTTTAATATTATTATAGTATGGGCGTTTTCGCACATTGCGACACCCATTATGTGTAATTTTTTATTTTTTATTTATTTTATTTTCATTTTGGGGAAAGGAGGGTGATTTGAATTTTTATATTTTTTTATTTAATTTTTATTTTTTAAACTTTTTTTTTTTTTTACCACTTTCTTATAGTTCCCATAGGGAACTATAAGATGCAATCATCAGATTGCTATTCTCATATATTCCAATGCAATAGCATTGGAATATATGAGAAAATCACATATTTCCTATGGAGCCTATTACAGTCATAGGCTCCATAGGAATACTGTGTAGTAACCTAGGTTTCATTCACAGAAACCTAGGGTACTACATGCATGCTCCGGCTCCCCTTGTGGCCATCAGGGAGCCGAGCAAAACCGAAAGTGAAACTTTCGGTTTTTGCGCGATCAGATGCCGTGGTCAGGATTGACCACGGCATCTGAGGGGTTAAATGTCCGCGATCGGCATCGCTGCCGGTCGCGGACATGAGCTGCGGGTGTCAGCTTTAAAGTGCGGGCGCCATCTTTAAAGTGCGGACGAAGGGCGTACATGTACGCCCTTCGTCCTTAAGGGGTTAAAGTGTAACTGCCATATCATTTTTTATTTTTTTTTGCTAAAGTGTAGGGCAAGTGATAGGTAACATTGTTGTAATATACTTTATTTAGCCAAAACGTTTAATTTTAGTAGTAAACTGGGGCTAAAATGGCCCTTAGCATCGCTCTCAGAAATAGAGGGGGCGACGGGGAGGGGGCCCCATGAATCAGTTTTGCACCGGGGCCCCATGGTTTGTGTGTACGCCACTGATTATATCCAAATTACCACAAAACCTGACTGGAACGTTAAAAAAACAAAGACAAAAAAGTCTTTATTACAAATAATATATATAAAAATATTAGGGTATATAACCCAAAATAGTCATATACAACAGGCTGGACGAGATTCACATGTTAGGGGTGGTGAATAGATTTGAACCAACCCTATATAACTCAATAGTGTACAGGGACAGAGTAAAGCAGCAGTGTGTACTAGCGTTATGAATACAATGGCTAATAAATATGCCATGTCAGTTTTCAGTCAACTATTTTAAGACATTGATTTAGAGACTGAATCTCCATCTCAGATCTATACATACACGGACTTCAGACCTGCAATGATAGTTTTATTCTGAGTGCATACATGTAGCTTTCTTTGCCTGCACTCCGACTTAACATTCTAGAGGTTCCGGAGGGGACTAAGTAGTTACATTTTAGGCAATTGTATAACGCTAGTACACACTGCTCCTTTACTCTGTCCCTGTACACTAATGAGTTATATGGGTTTTAAATCTATTCACCACCCTAACACGTGAACCTCGACCAGCATGTTGTATATGACTATTTTGGGTTATATACCTTAATATTTTTATGTATAATATTTTTAATAAATACTTTTTGTTTTTGTTTTTTTTTATGTTTCCAGTCAGGCTTTGTGTTAATTATTTTGAGGGAACACCATATTTACACTGTTATACAAGCTGTACACAGACTACTTTACATTGTATCAAAGTGTCATATTTGCAGTGTTGTCCCATGGAAAGACATAATGAAAAATTTGGACATAATGAAAAATTTCCAAAAAAGTGAGGGGTTTACTCACTTTTGTGAGATACTGTATATAGCTCATATATGTTTATATATGCATATATATATATATATATATATATATATATATATATAGCTATATATATATATATATATATATATATATATATATATATAGCTAAATATATATATATATATATATATATATATATATATAAAACAATTCTTTTATATA
This sequence comes from Bufotes viridis, assembly GCA_033119425.1. NCBI lineage: Eukaryota > Metazoa > Chordata > Amphibia > Anura > Bufonidae > Bufotes > Bufotes viridis. The sequence goes on along the minus strand of CM065593.1, from coordinate 118,097,752 downwards.
AACCAAAATTAATAAAGGTTAACTGTATTGCAGCTTTATACTGTACATCTGGCATATTATTCATGGGAGCAGATAAATAAAACAGTACAGAACAGAAAGTAAGGCTAACAGTATGAAGAAAACCAATGTGCTTTTATTCTTTTGTTTCTTCTGGTGTCACTCTCTGATGTTTTTCTCATCAGTTAACCCAAAGGTTGCTATACACATTAGTCTAAAGTTGATTAAAATGAACAATATGCCAAATGTTTTAGAAATTTTCATCCAACAGTAGGACAAAAGATTCTTTGTTCAAAGAAAGATCTTTAGTGGATTACAGATGTTATTTGAAAGAACATTCCCAGAAAGATCTCATATCCATTTTCTGATTACATTAACTTGTTTTCAGATCAAACAACTGTAATGGCCAATATGGACTAAAATGTGTATGGCCATGTCTATAAAAAGATCTTTCACCAGATGACTGCTTGTTCAACTGATTTTTAACCATCAACCAACTTCTGTCTAGTTTGTATAACCACCTTAAGAGAGAAAGGTAAGCACTGAAAATACTCTTAGCAAACATCTCTCTATCTATGTACAAATAAATTGCCCCACAGAAATGATTGGTTTCTGCATTCTATGCATATTAAACATTAAGTTGGTAGAAATCAACTTCAGTTTCATTAAGAAGGGGTTGTCTCACTTAGGCAAATTACATTTATCAAGTAGAGAAAGTCAATACAAAGCACTTATTAGTTTATTTTTATTGTTATATTGCCTCCTTTGCTGGCTTGATTCATTTTTCCATCACATTATACACTGCTCATATACAGGGTTTGAGCCCACCTCTTTAGCACAGATTCCAAGTGGTGAGAATGCAAGTTGCTGCGCATTTGTGTGTATGTGGGCTCCCAAGGTCGGAGCCACCATATAATTACTCCTTTGGTGGCATATATACAAGCATAAATAAAGTTTGGACTTTTGTACCCAGTATATCTATTGGAGTGCCGTGTTTTACTATATGGAGCCATCAGATAGGCTGGCGTTTTTCCTATAGTACGCAAGCATGGCCACAGCTCCAATCCAGCAAAAGTAATCCCTGGAAATGAGCAGTGTAAATGCAGTTTGCAGAAACAACGCCTTTAAGACCAGACTCTGCAATAGATTAGATCTTCATTTACACGCATACACAGCTGAACAAAAATAGCCTCACTTTTTTCTCTCTCAGTAAATAGATCCATTAATAAGTGTAGACTCAGCACCCAAACCTAATTAGAATTTGCTTCCAACTGTGAAGATGTATGCTTGGTGCCACGTGTATGACACACATACAAGTCTTCTAAGGTCTAATTTAATGTCTTAAAAACAGAAGACTTAGATTGATAAGGTATCTAGATTTAACATATTCTGGCCTATATTGTAGTAAAAAAAATCCTGAAATAACTATATATATATATATATATATATATATATATATATATATATATTTTATATTTTTCATTTGGTATAACTGGTACTGATAACAGAGCATGTAATGCTTTCATTATGAGGTCACCAGCTTTCATTTGCTGTTCCATTAAAAGCATATGCAATCTATGTTTTTACTTTGTAGACATTGTCAGCCTCTTCCAAGATTTGGAAGACATGGCATGTGGTTCTGAAATGCAATACCATTCTCTTCCACAATCACGTAGTTGGTTTGACCTGTGGAAAGGTGGATGCTGAATTATTTTTGTGGTGTCTCCAGATTATTGTATCCAGCACATTCTTGTACTCCTTTTCACAATTTCTCAATCTTGATTTTGACCTTATCCTTCTGATGGTTGTTCCTGTGGTTCTAGTTTAAAGTTTTTGGATACTTTGTGCTCCATTGTGTGTGTGCCACTAGTCCTGAGTTTAACAGTTAACATTACCATAGAGTCTGATCCGCAACCAGCAAGCAACACTGCACCACCTAAAATGTTTTCCAACCATTAAGCATATAGATACATTTATTATGAACTGCAACCACCAAGCATACTGTACCTTCAAGTGCTATCTGCAACCACCAAGATTACTGTGTCTTTTACAGTATTTGGCTAACACCAAGAGCATTGTGCCATCTACTATGAACTGTAACCATAAAGTATAATGTACTTAAGTGTTTGTAACCTAAGAATTTGTACCACTGTTGTGTGAAAAAACAAATAAACAAACAGATGTGTCGGTTTGATTGGCACATTGCCATCTTACTTCACCCTGCAATCTTGCTTAATATTGTATAAATATACAATGCAAATATTAGGTGTTCATATTTAATCAGTCTACCTTTGCTGTACTACATAGTACACAGGCAATAATTAGAGTATATGATAATTATGCCAGAAATAAGCTTTAGTAAGATTAATTACCAGCAGGTGACCTTTCAAATTAGTGTTTAATGGTTTAGTTTTTACTTTTCTTGGTGGGCAAGTTCTTCTAGCGGCAGTTTTTTTTCCAGTTCTCTGTTTATTAAAGAAATCACATAGCATTAGAATAACCAGGATACATTAATGTGCCAATACAAATAAAACAGACTTGAGGTACACATAGGAACAGTTTTCTGACATAACATTTGTTGACACATTTGAAATTGCTGAAATAACCAGTTTTGAGAACATAATACAAAGAACATTTGGTTTATAAGGTGTCATTTTTAGAAGGAAAGTACATTCAAAAATTGCAAAGAACTCATAGAATAAGGCCAGACATTCGCTTTAAAGTGAATCCCTTCCTTTTATTATTATGTTGTTTTTTATTTATTATATGGTAACTGATGGCTAATCCAGTATACATAGTGTTTAGCAATGGGTAGTCTTTACATATTTACTATTTTTTTCTGTTTGGTGAGCAAAAACAGGCATCATACAGTACTTACCCAAGCTTATTTTTTAAATGAATTCCCAACTAGCTCAAGGTGTATGATCCAGTTTAATATACATTTATATCTTTTTATTCAGAGCTCAAAATCCCCTTTTAGGAATATATTTAAAATATAACATAGTTGCTGCCTGCAGCTGCCAGTAGAAGAAGCTTCCTGCATGCTGGGTTATTATAGCAGAATTTATTTAGCTCCTAAGCTACCTCTGGTGGTAGCTGCAGCATGTCCACTCTTTTATATTTATAGACTTTCCTCAAGATAGGCCATCAATATCTTATCGACAGGTGCCTGGACAATCTGCACCCCTATTGATCTATTCTGGAGTAGGTCCAGTGAAAGAAATAGGCATTGAACTACACAACTCTGTCCATTGTGTAGTGGACAGAGATGGTTACCGCAGTGCTACTCATATTCAATGGGAGAAGTGCTGCAGCAACTAGCATCGTCTGCTACACAATGCATGTTGCTCTGATGCCGACTTCTGGCAGCAGAGCTATCCCGAACTTCTATGAGGGCCCGGGGTGTTAGATGCCCGCCAATTAGATATTGATGGCTTATCCTGAGGATAGGCTATCAATATAGGAATAGTTGCACACAAGTGGTGGCGATCCGGCATGGAACAGCCTGCCTGATCTTTCCGCACTCTGCTATTTTGTAAGTTTGTAAGAATCTGTCCAGCCTCGTTCACAAATTTGCTGAGAATCGTCCAGAAGAATACTGCTGCACACAGCGGTTTTCTTCTGGCCGATCCTTCGCATATTTGCAGGAATGCAGCCAGATCTCCGCCTGGTCACTATTATAGTGAATAGGGCCAGATAGAGCTTTACAAACTTCCGACCTTGCCTGCTGGATCACTGCCGCTAGTGTGCAACTAGCCTTAAAAGACTGGACAACTCCTTTAGTGGCACATTCGGGGGCATTTGTTTTTTATTGTAATTTACTCATTTTGGGCTAAAAACAATTTTTTTCAATTAATCTTTATTAAAAATCTTCAGCAGTTTTTGTTCTACAGTGTTGAGTTTCAGTCTTTTTGCTTTACACTGAGTTCCATGTTGCTGTTCTGATGGTTGGATGTATAGCCCTTATCTCTCAATTCCTGACAGCTCATAAACACTCATTATAGCTACATTCTTATTAAACTGATAAGAATATGATTTAAATTAGTGTTTATGAGCTGTTAGGAATTCAGAGAAATAGATCTAGAACAGCAACATGACAGGACACAGCATGAAAAAAAAGAAAGTGCCAGTCTGCAGATAGACTGTAATTTAACCCTGTAAGACAAAAGCTACTGAAAATTTTTAGAGAAATGATTTTTAGCCCAAAATGAATAAGATGCAAAAATTGTATCTGAAGGTGTTCATAGCCTTTACTCTGATGTGTATAGAGTGGATTTGCAGCTCAGTATTAAAAAAACCAAAGCTCTGACTGCTATACAGATATCTAAAAAACGTATCAGATCCGAATTTCGATTTTGTATACTATAATAAATAAATAGATAATGTACTATACTAAGTAGCAGTGCTCCATGACGAGTAAACATGTCATATAGAACTAAGGGGTTAAAGAATGCAATGTTAACCAGTTGAAACTCTTTTTAAATTAGACCTGATGTAAAGAAACTATGGGGGTCATTTATGACCAGATATACGCCACTTTTGTGTCATATATCTGTCGCAGATTCTGTCGCACACGCCATGCTGTGGCAGAATTTTAGACTTATTTCCCGCTCACGTCAGGTGTATAAAAGTGGGTGTGTGCAGGGAAGGGATGGGCTGGCAGGCCAGTCTCATTTACTATTTTCCACAATTTTCTATGCCAGCAATAAGGTGTATTAAACGCCAGTCTTAAATTTTTGTGGACCAACTCCATGTAAGATAGATCTCAGAAATGGACGATTAATGATAACATTTTGCATTTATTTTTGTATTTTCAGAGTCATAGATAAATAGGAAAATGAAATATTACAGGGTATGAGCCTGATATTTGTTGGTTTCTGCTTACAATTTCTTTTGTACTAAGAGGTTTGACTTCTTAACCCTTGACATTCAACTTTGAAAGGAAACAATAAGAAAGCAAACCAAAGGAAAGAAATAGGCTTTTCTGACAGAAACCTTTTAACGACTTTAAGTATCTGTTTGCTTCTCGTTTGAATGTCAATGTCACAGCCAGAAGAGGGAAAAAAACAGCTGCAATGCAGCATCCTACAGGCTAAATAATACTGTCTTTTGTGACCTTTTTTCAATTTTACGGTTCTCTCTCGCATTTCAAATTAACAGGCTGGGTTTGCTTTTTTGGTGCTCGGACTGGCAGAAGATGCATCATATTCTATAAGTCAATATTAATAGCTTATCCTCAGGATAGGTAATCAATAGCTAATCAGTGGGGGTCAAATTCCTGCCACCCTGTCAATCAGTTGTTTAACTTCTTCAGGACCGCCGTACGCAGGATTGCGTCCTGCGGGCGGTCCTGTTCTTCTGATCAGACGCGGTGGCGCGTCATCTCGCGAGACGCGAGACTTCCTGTGAACGAGCGCGCGCGCGTTCACAGCGTCTGGCGTCTGAAGAGTTGTACTACAGCCTGCCAGCGATGATCAATCGCTGGCAGGCTGTAGATGCGATATAAATCGCATCAAACAAGTATATCAGACGCTGTTTTGTGAACAGCGTCTGATATACCTGCTACCTGGTCCTCTGGTGGTCCCATTTGCTGGGATCGACCACCAGAGGACCAGGTAACTATGTAAAAGTGCACCAAACACTACACTAACCCCCCTCACCAATTAACCCCTTGATCACCCAATCTAGACCCCTGATCACCCCCTGCCATTGATCAAACCCCTTGTAAGGCTCCATTCAGACGTCCATATGTGTTTTGCGGATCCGTGGATCCGCGGATCCACAGATCCTCAAAACACGGACACCGGCAATGTGCTTTCTGCATTTTGCAGATCCGCACATTGCCAGAACTATATAGAAAATGCTTTTCTTGTCCGCAATTGCGGACAAGAATAGGACATGTTCTATATTTTTGCGGAAAGGAAGTGCAGACCCGGAGCGCAGATCCGTAATTCCGGATCCGAGCGGGACAAAGTCTGTCCCCATAGAAATGAATGGGTCCGCAATTCCGTTCCGCAAACAGAATTGCGGACGTGTGAATGGGGCATAAGGGTCCCTTATCACCGCCAGTTAGTTAGCTACTTGTTAGGTAGCTAGCGCCCAGCCCACCGCACCGCAGTCACTGATTTTGGCAGAGATTTTTCATCCACATTGACCGATGCGAATGAAAAAATCAGTGCCGTTCATTTTTTTTTTTCAGCGCAGAGGCTGAACGGAAAAAAATCTCATTACCCGTATGCTCAATATACGGAGAATCGCAGAAACTCCTAATGCTGGCCATACGTGTAATGATTGCGGAGACCTTCAAATGCCAGGGCAGTACAAAAACCCCACATGTGACCCCATTTTAGAAAGAAGACACCCTAAGGTATTCCGTGAGGGGTATGATGAGTTCATGTAAAATTTTATTTTTGTCACAAGTTAGTGGAATATGAGACTGTAAAAAAATAAAAAATCAATTTCCGCTAACTTGTGTCAATTTTTTTTTTTCTGTGAACTCGCCATACCCCTCACAGAATACCTTGGGGTGTCTTCTTTCCACAATGGGGTCACATGTGGGTATTTATACTGCCCTGGCATTTTAGGGGTCCTAAAGCGTGAGAATCCAAATGCGTAAAAATGGCCTGTGAAATCCTGAAGGTACTCATTGGTTTTAGGGCCCTTTGCGCATCCAGACTGCAAAAAGTGTCACTCATGTGGTATCGCCATACTCAGAAGAAGTGGGGCAATGTGTTTTGGGGTGTATTTTACATATACCCATGCTGGGTGTGAGAAATATCGCTGTAAACGACAACTTTTTAAATTTTTTTATTCAAAGTTGCAAATTTACAGAGATATTTCTCTCACCCAGCATGGGTATATGTAAAAATACACCCCAAAACACATTGCCCTACTTCTCCTGAGTACGGCGATGCCACATGTGTGACACTTTTGCAGCCAAGATGCGCAAGGGGCCCAAATTCCAACGAGTACCTTTTAGGAGGGCATTTTACGCATTTTCTTCTCACGCTTTAGGGCCCCTAAAATGCCAGGGCAGTATAAATACCCCACATGTGACCCCATTTTGGAAGAAGACACCCCAAGGTATTCGCTGAGGGAATAATGAGTCCATGAAAAATTAAACTTTTGTCAAAAGTTAGCGGAAAGGAGACTTTGTGAGAAAAACAATAAAAATCAATTTCCACTAACTTGTGCCAAAAAAATCTTCTATGAACTCGCCATGCCCCTCATGGAATACCTTGGGGTGTCTTCTTTCCAAAATGGGGTCACATGTGGGTATTTCACTGCCCTGGCATTTTAGGGGCCCTAAAGCGTGAGAAGAAAAATGCGTAAAATGCCCTCCCAAAGGTACTCATTGGTTTTAGGGCCCCTTTAGCATCTTGGCTGCAAAAAGTGTCACTCATGTGGTATCGCCGTACTCAGGAGAAGTAGGGCAATGTGTTTTGGGGTGTATTTTACATATACCCATGCTGGGTGAGAGAAATATCTCTGTAAATTGACAACTTTGAATAAAAAAATGTAAAAGTTGTCGTTTACAGCGATATTTCTCACACACAGTATGGGTATATGTAAAAATACACCCTAAAACACATTGCCCTACTTCTCCTGAGTACGGCGATACCACATGAGTGACACTTTTTGCAGCCTGAGTGCAAAGGGCCCTAAACCAATGAGTACCTTTAGGATTTCACAGGCCATTTTATGCATTTGGATTCTCACACTTTAGGGACCCCTAAAATGCCAGGTGAGTATAAATACCCCACATGTGACCCCATTTTGGAAAGAAGACACCCCAAGGTATTCCGTGAGGGGCATGGTGAGTCCACAGAGTTTTTATTTTTTGGCACAAGTCAGCGGAAATTGTTTTTTTATTTTTTTATTTTGTTTTTTACAAAGTCTCATATTCCACTAACTTGTGACAAAAATAAAATTTTACATGAACTCACCATACCCTCAAAGAATACCTTGGGGTGTCTTCTTTCCAAAATGGGGTCACATGTGGGGTATTTATACTGTCCTGGCATTTCAGGGGCCCCTAAAGTGTGAGAAGAAGTCTGGAATCCAAATGCGTAAAATGCCCTGTGAAATCCTAAAGGTACTCATTGGTTTTAGGGCCCCTTTGCGCATCTTGGCTGCAAAAAAGTGGCACACATGTGGTATCGCCGTACTCAGGAGAAGTAGGGCAATGTGTTTTGGGGTGTATTTTTATATATACCCATACTTTGTGTGAAAAATATCTCTGTAAACGACAACTTTTAAAAATTTTTATACAAAGTTGACAATTTACAGAGATATTTCTCTCACCCAACATGGGTACGGCAATACCACATGAGTGACACTTTTTGCAGCCTGGGTGCACAAAGGGCCCAAATTCCAACGAGTACCTTTAGGTTTTACATGGCGGCTCACAATTTAGCCCCGCCCAAAATGCCAGAACAGTAAACACACCCCACAAATGACCCCATTTCGGAAAGTAGACACCCCAAGGTATTCACTGAGGGGCATAGTGAGTCCGTCTGAGATTTTTTTTTTTTTGCCAGAAGTTAGCAGAAATTGAAACTTTTTTTTTTTCTCAGAAAGTGTCATTTTCCGCTAACTTGTGAAAAAAATGAAATGATACATGAACTCACCATGCCCCTCCGTGAATACTTTGGGGTGTCCTCTTTCTAAAATTGTGTGATTTGGGGGTATTTATACTATCCTGGCATTCTAGCACCTGAAGAAACATGACAGGTGCTCAGAAAGTCAGAGCTGCTTCAAAATGCCGAAATTCACTTTTTGCACCATAGTTGTAAACGCTATAACTTTTACCCAAACCAATAAATATACACTTATTGGACTTTTTTTATCAAAGACATGTAGAACAATAAATTTAGAGAAAAATTTATATAGAAATGTAGTTTTTTAAAAAAATTTACAACAGAAAGTGAAAAATGTCATTTTTTGCAAAAATTTCGGTAATTTTTGATTAATAGCAAAAAAGTAAAAATGGCAGCAGCAGCAATGAAATACCACCAAATGAAAGCTCTATTAGTGAGAAGAAAAGGAGGTAAAATTCATTTGGGTGGTAAGTTGCATGACGGAGCAATAAACGGTGAAAGTAGTGTAGTGCAGAAATGTAAAAGTGGCCTGGTCATTAAGGGTGTTTAAGCTAGGGGGCTGAAGCGGTTAAAGGGGTTATCCCATGACTAATGTAAAAATGAAATCAGACATCGTATGATAATCTCTTTCTAACAACGCTAGAACCAGCCCTGTACCTCACATGGGTCCAGTGATCTCCCCATTCATTGCTCTGCTAGATTTATATCAAGCTGAATGCTCAAGGGAGTGTCTTTTCTGCTGCAGCTAAAGGGGCGTGTCCAGGCTCTCCCTATCACAGCTCAGGAGGCAGTTGAAGGATGAAACTGAGCACGTGCAGCCTTCTCAGTGAGCAGGACGAAGAAAGATGAAAAAGAGCAGGTGGTACTATACAGATATAATTATTGAATAACTCAGTGGCTGTGCTAAATTTTTAACTACATGCAGTTACAAAGTGTTCAGATCCAGATGCTGGATCTAAACGGATAGAATATTTTTGTGGGACAACCCCTTTAAATATGCTGCAGTACTCCAGTGAGCGCTTTGGCCTATTACAGCATAATAAGCACAGCGCCATACATTGTATAGCGGCTGTCCTTCAGTCCACGCTTATTCACTTGATGGGTCCAAGCTGCAAAAATTCTTGTGACTGATGAATGTGACGTTATCGCCAGGGGTGTCGGAAGTCAGATCTCCACAGATCACTTATTGATCACCTGTGCTGAGGATAGGCTACAGTATTAAAATTGAAATTTCAGAAGATCCATTTAATGTGGTACATATTATTCCCGCACAGGGTGTTCTGCAGCCCAGCAGTCTCTGGTTCTCCCAACATATCCAAAGGTTTGTAATGGAGTAATGTCTACTATTTGTATGTGGTGCCTCCATTTTTGGTGGATTATTATCCCGGGAAGGCTCATTTGGATTATACAGTACATTTGGAAAGTCTTCATAGTAGATATGAGTGAATTTCATGTTATGAAATTTGTTCACACTTCGTTTTTCTTGGTAAAAGCAGAATTGCGGTATGGATTCCGTTACCATGGACCATATCGCATAACAGAAATGGGACAGATCCGTTTGCAACCCATAGACTTCTATTATGACAGAATGAATAATGGAATGCCTCTAAAGGCATTCTGTCATAGAATTGCATTATGATCCGTGGTAACAGAATCCATAACGCAATTCTGCTTTTAGCACCAAACGAAGCGTAAACGAATTTACATTTTTTCATATTTTGTGTCCTTGTGCTACAATAAGACAAAGTTTAAATTTTTCCATATCATTCCTTCTTCAATACCCCATAATGACAAAGTGAAAACAGAATATTAGAAATCTTGCCTAATTTAAAAAAAAGTAAAACCAAAATATTGCATTCACATAAGTATTCAGACTCTTTACGCAGTACTTAGTTAAACTAGTTAGTTGGCAGTGATTAGAGCCTCCAATCTTCTTGGGTATGAAGCCACAGGGTTTGCACACCTAGATTTTGTGATTTTCTGCGATTCTCCTCTGCAGATCCAGTAAAGCTCTGTCAGGTTGGATAGGGACCGCTGGTGGACAGCCATTTTCAGGTCTCTCCAGAATGTTTAATCTGGTTCAAGTCAGGGCTCTGGCTGGGCCACTGAAGACAATCCCAGAGTTGTCCCTAACATACTCCTGTGTTGTATGGCTGCATGCTTAGGGTCATTGTTTTGTTGGAAGGTAAACCTTACACCATAATCGTGTTTCTCACAGGGGCAAATTCCAGGTGAGCTTTTTATGTGGCTTTTACTGAGGAGAGGCTTCTTTCTGGCCACTGTGCCACAAAGCCCATATTGGTAGAGTGCTGTAGTGATGGCTGACCTTCCAGAAGTTTTACCCATCTGCACACAGGATCTTTGGAGCTCAACCAGAGTGACCATTGGGTTCCTGGTCACCTCTGTTACCAAAGCCCTTGCCACACAATTACTTGATTTGGTGGGGAGGCCAGCTCTGGGAAGAGTCCTGGTTGTTCAAGAATTCTTTTATTATAAAAATTATACATGCCATTGTGCTCTTGGCAAATTTCAGTGCAGCAGAAATTTTATTGCACCCTTCTTCAGATCTGTGCCTCCATACGATCATGTCTCTGGGTTGTACAGGCGGTTATTTGCTCTGATATACATTCTTAGCTGTGAAACCTTATAAATTGTGGTGTGTTCTTCTAAATCATATCCAGTCAACTGAATTAACCAGGTGGACTTTTATCAAGGTGTTGAAATATCTCAAGATGATCAAGAAAAATGAGAGGCCCCAGAGGTCAATTTCAAGTGTCATAGCAAAGGATCTGAATACTTATGCTGGTGCAAATTTTTAGATTTTCCCTTTTAATAAATTTGAAAACATTTCTAAAACTCAGTTTACATTTTGTTATAAAGGGGACTGAGTGCAGATTGATGGGGAAAACATGATTTTTTAAAATTTTTAGCACAAAATTGCAACATAAAATATGAAAAGAGTCAAAGGGTCTGAAGAGCTTTGAATGCATTGTATATCTGTCTATCTATCTATCTATCTATCTATCTATCTATCTATAGTATCCCACAAAAGTGAGTACACCCCTGACATTTTGGCAAATATTTTATTATATCTTTTCATGGGACAACACTGAAGATATGATACTTTGATACAATGTAAAGTCAGTGTACAGCTTGTAAATTTGATGTGCTCTCAATATAACTCAACACACAGCCATTAATGTCCAAACCACTGGCAACTTTAGTTTTTAGCTTTAGCTTAGCTTTAGTTTTACAAGATCTCAGGTAATAATGGGGAGCAGGTGTGTTAAATTTGGTGTTATCGCTCTCCCACATTCTTATACTGGTTACTGAAAGTTCAACATGGTACCTCATGGCAAATAACTCTCCAAGGATCTGAAAAAATGTATTGTTGCTCTACCTAAATATGGCCTAGGCTATTAGAAGATTTCCAACACCCTTCAACTGAGCTGAAGCATGCTAGTCAAGACCATACAGCAGTTTAACAAGACAAGTTCCACTCAGAACAGGCCTCACCATGGTTGATCAAAGAATTTGAGTGCACATGCTCAGCGGCATATACAGAGGTTGTATTTTCAAAATCGACGTATGAGTGCTGCCAGCATTTCTGCAGAGGTTAAAGGGATGGGGGTCAGCCTGTCAGTACTCAGACCATACACCACACACTGCATTAGATTGGTCTGCATGGCTGTCCCAGAAAGAAGCCTCTTCTAAAGATGATGCACAAGAAAGACCGCAAAGAGTTTGCTGAAGACAAGCAGACTAAGGAAATGGATTACTTGAACCATGTCCTGTGGTCTGATGGTTCAGATGGTGTCAAGTGTGTGTGGCGGCAACCAGGTGATGAGTACAAAGACAAGTGTGTCTTACCTACAGTCAAACATAGTGGTGGGAGTGTCACGATTTGGGGCTGCATGAGTGCTGACGACTGAATGCCTTGAATGCCAACATGTACTGTGACATACTGTACTGAAGCAGAGCATGATTCCCTCCCTTCAGAAACTAGGCCACAGGCAGAATTCCAACATGATAACAACCCCAAACACACCTCCAAGGTGACCACTGGCTTGCTAAAGGGTAAAAGTGCTGGGCTGGCCAAACATGTCTCCAGACCTAAACCCTATTGAGCATCTGCAACGGGCACCTCCCTAGGGCCCTCTATGTATAGGAATCCTGAGTGGTATAGTGCGGACTAAAATGTCCCTTTACTGTGTCACGGTGTTCCTACCTGGATAAGGCTGCACCCCAGGCTTTGGCTCCGATGCAATAAATAGGGGAATAATTGAGGGATTTTCACAAAAAATTGAGTCCAGACCTTGTATATAGTTGAACAGCAGCTTTACTTGAATAAATGTTCATGAGAAACAGTCTCCAGGCTTCATCTTGGTCCCAGCAAGCTCTAGCATGAAAACTGGCAGGCAAACTCGACTCTGCTACATCTGTTTCCGTCTGGCTCAGCTGTACTGACAGGCTGGCTGTATAACTCAGATTCTTCTGTATGCTGCACTTCTTTCTTTGTAGTCTGTCTCTAGATTAGTCCAGGGAACTTTCTTCCTGGCTCCTGAGGCTTCAAGCTTTGTCCTTTATGGCCAGCAGAGCTGAGGGCACACCCAGTAGAGACTTGCCCTGCACACCTTCCCCAAGCAGTGGGTAAGCTAGACTAGTTAGAACTGGTCCCGACCCTTCCTGCAGGAAGTGGGACTAGCCCTCTTCTTCACAGAGGGGGTTAGAATGGAATGGAAGTATAGCTCTGCCGTGTTTGCTGTCACCTGCTGGTGAACCAGGCATATTATATGTAAACATAAAAGTTGCAAAACATTAGAAATGCACAGTGTATAGGACCTGAACAAAATACATAAGATAACATTTTGTTAGACCAATAAACGCATTAGCAGGGTGTAGAAGTGGTAATGGGGTGTTACACATCTGTGGGGCATCTTCAAACAGAAGGTGGAGGAGCACAAGGTCTCTAACATCCACCAGCTCCGTGATGTCATCATGTGGAAGAGGATTCCAGTGGCAACCTGTGAAGCTCGAGTGAACTCCATGCCCAAGAGAGTTAAGGCAGTGCTGGAAAATAATGGTGGCCAACTGGCCACACAAAATATTAACACTTTGGGCACAATTGGGCCATTTTCACTTAGGGCTGTACTCACTTTTATTACCAGTGGTTTAGACATTAATGGCTGTATGCTGAGTTATTTTGAGGTCACACCAAATTTACACTGTTATACAAGCTGTACACTGACTACTTTACATTGTATCAAAGTGTCATATCTTCAGTATTTTCCCATGAAAAGATATAATAAACTATTGACAAAAATGTGAGGGTGTACTTACTTTTGTGAGATACTGTACTCTATCTATCTATCTATCTATCTATCTATCTATCTATCTATCTATCTATCGAATCTCTATCTTTTTCTGTCTATATATGTATGATATAGAGATATTAGAATGATAGATAGATAGATAGATAGATAGATATTTTAATTAAACCACAGAATCAAAATTGTAAAAACAGAACCCAGATCCATTGAAGAAATGTGAAATATTATGCTACTTATTCATTATAAGTAATTAAAATATGACCTGAAAGTCGTATCAGTAATATTTAAAACACTTTTATCAAAACTATCTAACAAAAACATCTGACCTCAAATCTTAGACTTTATTATTTAAAATTATCCTATCTATCTATCTATCTATCTATCTATCTATCTATCTATCTATCTATCTATCTATCTATATTACATATAATTAGTAAATTACATTATGAATGAGACCATGAAATTCTGAAGATGGGGAAGCATATCAAAACACCTGCAAAATGAAACATTGCTGTAATCCTATCCATTATACTATACTGCTTGTTTTTATATAGCGCTCTTGCAGTGGATTAAACCATTCCCTGCATGAAAGTAATGATGTCTTATCTATGTGATAAATCTTTATTGAAAATTGAGTTTCCACAAAACATATGGCACAGGAATTCAGACTGAATGTTTGTGATTATTTAAAGTAGCGTAATTGAACAGGCAGCTGCTCAATTCACGTTGGGATACGTTTTGAAATATACATGAGTGAGAGTGGTGCATTTTTGCAGTCCAAATTATGGTTTAGCTTGAAATCTTTCTACAGATGTCCTCCCAGCATGTAAGTTTTCAGAGATGTGAAAAGTGTCCTTCTGGATACATTTTGCCTCTTGAACGTTTCCCATTTATGAAATCCAAAATGTGTAACAAAAACACATAATAAGGCTACGTGCACACGACCGTATGTGTTTTGCGGTCCATAAAAAAAAAAAAAAAGGATAACATGACATCCTTTATTTTTTGAGGATCCATTGTAACAATTTCTAAAATGGACAAGAATAGGACATGTTCTACTATTTTTGCTGGTCTACAGAACGGACATACTGATGCGGACCCATTGAAATGAATGGCTCCCCATCCTATCTGCAAAGAAAAAACGGAACAGACACGGAAAAAAAAACGTTCGTGTGCATGTAGCCTAAAATGCATGAAAAACTAAAGAGGTTGTACAAGATTAGAAAAACATGGTTGCTTTCTTTCAAAACCAGTGCCACACCTGGTCATGCACTATGTCTAATATTGCAACTCCATGCCATGGAAGTGAATGGGGACTAGCTGCAATACCACACTCACCTATAATGATATAGAATGGTGCTTTTTTGGGAAGAAGGAAACCATGTTTTTCTAATCCTTTATACTGTAGAAAATTACCAAAATGTCAGCTGCACCTCGAGGAATTAAACCTGCTTGCAAACAGATCACAGATCTAGATTTATTCTAATATTCTTAATACTGTATTTTCTGGCGTATAAGACTACTTTTTAACACGTGAAAATCTCCTCAAAAGTCGGGGTCGTCTTATACGCCGGTATACTGCGTGCTGAAACTTGAGAGGACCTTTCACTGGTCCAACGATTGTTAGATAATGATATGTATGTGT
Organism: Bufotes viridis; assembly: GCA_033119425.1. Taxonomy (NCBI): domain Eukaryota; kingdom Metazoa; phylum Chordata; class Amphibia; order Anura; family Bufonidae; genus Bufotes; species Bufotes viridis. The sequence continues at coordinate 118,082,180 of CM065593.1, read as the reverse complement.
AGAGCGGCGCCCAGGGATCTCCCTGCACTTTTACACTCCCTGCAATATTATCCCTGGACGCCGCTCTACACATACAGTATATATCATTATCTAACAATTGTTGGACCAGTGAAAGGTCCTCTTTACTTCCAAGCCGGACTGGAGAAGCTGTCCTTCTCCAGCTTCAGGGACAGGCGCCCTCTAGCTGAGCCACCGTGCTCTGCATCCCGGCCAGGCTCTCCTGAAGCAGCCCCTCTCCCTGCTCTCAGTGGTTTTCTCATGCTCGGATCGTCTGTTAATTTTTATTTGGTGTGCATTGGAAGAGGGGTAGTCTTATATGGTGAGTATAGCCCAGGGATCAGCAACCTGCGGCTCTCCAGCTGCTGTGAAACTACAATTCCCAGCATGCATACTTACTCTGCTCTTCTGTGAACTCTCATAGAGATGAATAGAGCATGCTGGGAATTGTAGTTTCACAGCAGCTGGAGAGCCGCAGGTTGCTGATCCCTGGTATAGCCCAAACCCCATATTTTAACAGGAAAAGTAAGGGGTCATCTTATATGCCCAGTCGTCTTATACGCCAGTAAAATATGGTACTTTATAGTAGAAGTTACATTATTCTTTATAATTCTTAGACATTTAAACTGGTGCAAAACTTCACGTTGAAGAGGTCTAATCATTCACTTAGCTATTGACAAGACAACTCCTTCAGCTCTTTACTGCCCCAGCCAGGATAGACCTTTAGGATTTAACTTTTTTTTTTACATTTTGGTATACATATAACTTATTACTTAACTTTTATGCAAATTTTCTCATCAATGAAACCAAAAGACCCATTCTTTAGACAGCTGCTTTCGGGTGATTGAGCCTCATTAGGTCAGATCAGGGTATTGATTCTCATTGATGAGACCCAGTGGGTGTATAAATACTTATTTTTCTAGCAATGCTCCATGGTATGGAGTATGCAAAAGTATGCAAATTAGCTCATGTCAGTCAAAGCAGAAATTCCCCCAAAAAAAAAAAAGCAACCTGTCTGTAGACAGCTGTTTTGGGTTTCTTATTCCTGATCAGTACAGAGCAGCGTACTGATTTTCATTGAACAGTCCAGCTGGTTTATAGAAACTTAATGTTTCATGGAAAAATGGCATGAAAACGAGTTCATGTCTATATGGAGCCTTAATTATCGGACAGTTGTCCCTGGAAAAAGTACACCTGCTGGTTTTCTTCTGTGAAAACTAGTATCCCTCTCTGAGCTGGTAAGTACTTATTGAGAACCAGTCCTCCCTCCCATCCTTAACTTCTATAATACACCACATTATTTCTTTGTTCCAGTATATCATCCCTCAGATGGCAAACTTGCAGGTCATTTTTATGTCCTGGCTGGCACAGCAACCATTGGCAATCACATTGCAATGTGGCCTATGGAGCGGCAAACCACTTAAATGGTGCAGTCAGCATTGTCCAAGACATTTGTGGAATTAAACTGTCAGAACTGGAGTTATCTCTGACTTTGACCATTGTGGTGGGAACTCAGTCACCACCAGTCTTCCACAAGTGGTCAAATGGGCACATGTGTGACATGGAGATAGCTTTCCCTAGAAGCAATAGGAGAATACCTTGATTTGTGATGTAAGTTGCTGGGTATGATGGATAACATGACAGAATACTGCAAATATAAAGTTTATTATTCACTCACAGATCTTGATGGTTACTTCAACCAATGGACTGTTAAGCTTTACAACAGATCCCTTTTGGGCATAGTTCAGTAGTGGATAATGGCATTGGTAAAGCCCTACACAGCCCTGATGTTCTCTTTGCTTAGCCCTATATCACACTGTGGACCAAACCTAGTCAAAGAAGATAGGTTGTCAATTTAGCCATACACCAAACAACCCTTTTTAGTAGCAACTCGCACATGATGGAACCTGCGACTGACCAATCTTGTTGAAATAATGACCAGTACTACAGCCCTGCCGTCTGGAGTTGTATCCTTTATACACCACTCAGATCAGCCCTTTTACCAGGACAAGTGAGCAACACTAAAAAGAAAATACATTTTTACATTACAATAAAATAAAGTACACAAGACAACACAATACACTGTAAAATTATCAACTTCTGCATATATACCGTATATGTTCTGTCTTCATACACTTTCACACAGTGTGCAGTCTGACATTCAGCATAAACCATTCCTGTCTTCCAAACAAGAGGACTGTTCTTTGCAGTCTAACTTGTTTATTGGTAAACAGGAGTATTTTATTGATTGGTAAAACAGATATGCTTTTTACAAGGATGGTAGAGTTTAAGAAGGAGAGATGCAGAAGGACAACTGCTGATGTTCCCTGGTGACTGCATGCTTCTCTTTCCCAGGATGCTTTGCACTCCCACAATGCTTTGCATCACCCACAATGCAACATTCTTTGTAACAAGAAAAAAAACTAATTAAATTTAATTAAACTAATTTAATTAAACTAATTAAAGATACGCTATACACATGCGATTATAATGCTTTGATGTGCACTTATGAAAATTCTAAACCATGTAAATGCAATGTTTGTTTGCACGTTGTATCATGTGACTTCACGATTATGTCATTTTTGGGACACCCACATCACATGACTTTGCTGTGCTGTTATAAAAGAATGTTTGTAGCACTATTGTAATGCTTGACAAAGGCCTCATGGAGTAGGCTGAAACGTTGCCTGGGAATAAAGTATGGGTCATCACCACTAACTACTGGAGTGCTGCCTCGTGTCTGGTTACCTGTATATATATATATATATATATATATATATACACACAGTGGATATAAAAGTCTACATACCCCTGTTTGTTAAAATGTCAGGTTTCTGTGCTGTAAAAAAATTAGAAAAAAATAAATCATTTCAGAGCTTTTTCCATCTTTAATGTGACCTATGAAGTGTACCACTCAATTGAAAAACAAAATGAAATATTTTAGGTGGAGGGAAAAAATAAAAAAATAATGTGGTTGCATACTGGGGATGCAGCTGTGTTCATAATTAAGCAATCACATTTAAAATCATGTTAAATAGGAGTCAGCATACACCTGCCATAATTAACAGTGCCTCTGATTAACCCCAAATAAAGTTCAACTGCTCTAGTTGGTCTTTCCTGAATTTTTCTTAGTCGCATCCCACAGCAAAAGCCATGGTCCACAGAGAGCTTCCAAAGCATCAGAGGGATCTCATTGTTAAAAAGGTATCAGTCAGGAGAAGGGTACAAAATAATTTCCAAGGCATTAGATATACCATGGAATACACTGAAGACAGTCATCATCAAGTGGAGTGCCATTACCAAGAACTGGACGTCCCTCCAAAATTGATGAAAAGACGAGAAGAAAACTGGTCTGGGAGGCTACCAAGAGGCCTACAGCAACATTAAAGGAGCTGCAGGAATATCTGGCAAGTACTGGCTGTGTGGTACATGTGACAACAATCTCCCATATTCTTCATATGTCTGGGCTATGGGGAAGAGTGTCAAGACAAAAACCTTTTCTTACTGAAGAAAAAATCCACGCCAGGCTACATTTCGCAAAAACACATCTGAAGTCTCCCAAAAGCATGTGGTAGAGGTGTTATGGTCTGATGAAACCAAGGTTGAACTTTTTGGCCATAATTCCAAAAGATATGTTTGGCGCAAAACAACACTGCACATCACCAACAGAACACCATCCCCACAGTAAGGCATGGTGGTTAAGACAGAGGAAATTATGAACACTTCCAAATACCAGTCAATATTGGCACAAAACCTTCAGGCTTCTGCTAGAAAGCTGAAAATGAAGAGGAACTTCATCTTACAGCATGACAACGACCCAAAGCATACATCCAAATCAACAAAGGAATGGCTTCACCAGAAGAAGATTAAAGTTTTGGAATGGCCCAGCCAGAGCCCAGACCTGAATCCGATTGAAAATCTGTGGGGTGACCTGAAGAGAGCTGTGCACAGGAGATGCCCTCAAAATCTGACAGATTTGGAGTGTTTTTGCAAAGAAGAGTGGCCAAATCTTGCCACGTCAAAATGTGCCATGCTGACAGACTCATACCCAAAAGACTAAGTGCTGTAATAAAATCAAAAGGTGCGTCAACAAAGTGCCCACTTATGCAACCATATTATTTTTATGGTTTTTCTTCCCTCTACCTAAAATATTTCAGTTTGTTTTTCAATTGAGTTGTACAGTTTATAGGTCACATTAAAGGTGGAAAAAGTTCTGAAATGATTTATCTTTGTCTCAATATTTTACAGCACAGAAACCGGACATTTTAACAGGGGTGTGTAGACTTTTTATATCCACTGTATATATATATATATATATATATATATATATATATATACTGTATATAAAGGGCATCTACGTGAGGTACACACTGAATTTGTTAATGCATCCAAAATGTATTTCAGTTGAATTTGTACAAAATAGGACAGAAAAAAACTGTCTGTCTCCATATGAAATTAGTGCAAACAGAGGTGCGGTAATGACCTATATAACTCTACTGGAGCCTAATTACTGAGCCATACAAAATTGAGTTGTAATACTGCATCTGCATGAACCCTTACAATGTTAGGTTCTGGTTTCCAACCTCTGTACTATCTGTCAATTTATTATTATAATTTTTTAAATAAGTTAGCTGTATACCATTAACTTACAAATTTAGCAAGTTAGAAACCATTTATTCTGTGCAACACAATCTGTAGTGTTACATGTTGAGATACATTGTATTATATGTTTCTGCCACCAGATGGCATGCATAAACTCAACACACTGCCATCTGCCACAGAATCAGACAAAAGCCCCATAATTCAACCACTTTGCTTTCTCAAAATTGCCCACTTCTCCTCTTTTCTCTATGTCTGATACTTCCCATCCAGTCTTACCTGCTGCTTCTTTGAAGTTCATTGTTTTTTTAGTCTTTTGTTGCTTACTCTCAAAAATAATTTTGTATCTATTCCCTTTTTACATCCCCTTTTGATTCATGGGATCAGTCTCTTCATCTCCCAATAGCCTTCATATTCTCAAGTTGTTCAGGATGAGAGCCAATGTGAAACAAGGTGATTTCATTTGTATGTGCTGTATTTTATAATAAAATATATAGATACGGTCATAGGTTTTGTGGACTGGTGTAACAGTGAATGGGAAGAAACTTACAAGTTCACTAGGTCCATATGTATGGACGCCAAAAGTGTCACATACATGAACAAAAAGAACTGGAGGTGTGTCGAGATGTGATGCAATACAATGACTACTGCAATGTAATTGAAATCTCTGTTGAGTATTTGAATCTTCATTTCCACTAGGGGTTCAAGCTAAGTTACGATGGAATGCTGCAATTATTAGCGTACTCAAGCGAGCCCAAAACCCCTCTGATACTAAAATCTTTTAAGTCTGTATCTGCAATGTACAGTACATTTACCATAGACATCAGGAAAGTGCCATACATATATGTTAAATGAACCATTAGGCCCTGATTATATTGCTAGACCTCCCTTCTGTGGTATACTCGGGGATTTCCAAATTTTTACAGCATGAAATAACACTGCAGACTGTGCAGAGGCATCCAGAGAAAAAATATACCGCGTGGTATATGTTTTTAAACTATGGGTGATGGATGGCAGGGGGAGATTTTCTTGCACCAGAAAAGTGCCTTTAAAAAGTTGAAAGCTGTGTGTTTGCAACTTTTTAATCTTTTATACTTAGTTTCAGTACTGTACAGAGTGAGTGCTCCGTACAGTATTAGAATGTATTGGCTCCGATGAGCCCAAGTTACCACTTGGAACCGAACCCGAGTTTTACAGTATAAATCAATTTCTGAAGTTATTATGCGAAGTCTCGCGAGACTTCGCTGAGTACTAACTTCGGCTCACCAAGCCAATACATTCTAATACTGTACAGAGTGCTCGCTCCGTACAGTATTGAAACAAAGTTTTATGTGAATCGACTTCCGATGTTTAACCAAAACATAAAATACCAACACTGTAATATAAGACATGACAAAACCCTTCTACAAGTATATATCTGCCAGTATTTGGAGCTGAAGGTCTTCATTTGAAAGTTATATAATAACTAATATGTAGAGATAAACGAAATGAGTTCATTTTTCCAATCTGTCACATTTTGAGTGATTAGGAGTCTCAAATTAATTTGTGCAGTAGAGCTTGGGAAGGTTACTCAGTTTTACAGAACAAAGGAGCTGATTATAGCATAGGTTTTGCTGGGACTTGGGTTGGAATGACTAGGTGCAATATTTTATTAATGTTATTGTTCATTCGGCTTTTTGCATTTGCAGCCATGGGAAAAAGACTGTAATTTAGTAGAAAATGAATATTTTTCTATTGTCGCTTACTTTCCTAAGCAGTCTATGATGATTCTTACTTTGCTATTGTTCGATGTGATCAGGGAAGGTGGCGTACAGAAACAAAAACGGATCATTCTTAATTACAAAGTGTTATTTGAATCATAACACAACTCACTGGAGCACTTTACAATTGAAATGTTTTGGTAAAATAATTTGCTTGCTCAATAAAGAGCGCGAGAGACTTGTGTCACAAGCCCTCATTCCATCCATGGGAGGTAACCATGGCAACTGAGGACTCTCTGAGGGCCAAGTAAAAATGCCTCAATTAATGTTTCGAAATTGGAATGTGTCCATTTTCTAAAAGGATGTAACTAAAGAGACATATCAACCAATCACACAGTGTTCATGCTAAGATGATCCAGCTAAGCTAATGTTTATTTATTTTTTGAATATGTCATATGATAGAATACAGTATTCAACTACATAAGCATCTATACAGCTAGCACAGGTATTACTGCAGGATTTTTGGCTATTTTTCAACCCATAGTAAAGGCATTCACAGACATAAGTAACATAATTAATTGGGGAAATCTGAGATCATACTTGATACTGAATAAATCAAGATGTTTAGAATTTTTGTTTCAATGTTTTTATATTAGCATTTTACTAACATGTCTACCAATCTCTGTGGTTTCAACAAGTCCATGGTGTTTCCTTTCAGGTGTTGCAATTTGACTGTTGAGAGTATATATATATATATATATATATATATTATATTAATTTATTTATTTATATCTATATGTACAGCACTGTGCACAAGTTTTAGGCAGGTGCGGGAAAAATGTTGTGAAGTAAGAATGCTTTCAAAAATAGAAGTCTTAGTATTTTATTTTTATCAATTGACAAAATAAAAATTGAATGAACAAAACAGAAATAAATAACTCAAAATCAGTATTTGTGTGACTACCCTTTGCCTTCAAAACTACATCGGTTCTTCTAGGTGCACTTGTACACAGGTTTTGAAGGAACTCAGCAGGGAGTTTGTTCCAAACATCTTGGAGAACTAACCACAGATCTTCTGTGGTTGTAAGCTTGCTCAAATCTTTCGGTCTGTAGACAGACTTGAAGATCAGGGCACAGTGATGGCCATATCATCACTTCCAGGAGTCCCTTTTCTTTAGGCTATATGCACACGACAGTTGTTTTTTGCTGTCCGCAAATCGGGATCCGCAAAAAAACTGATGGTCCATCAGTTTTTTTGGAGGATTCCTTTGTTTTCACAGATCCCCTGTAATAAATGCCTATCCTCGTCCACAAATGAGAAAAAAAGTAGGACATGCACTACTTTTTTTGCTGAAGGGAAACACGGACAACGGACGCTGAACAGAAACGGATAAACTGTCAGCATTTTTTGCTGACCCATTGAAATGAATGGGTTCCTGTCCTATCCGCAAAAAAACTGAAACGGAAGCCGAGAAAAACAACTGTCGTGTGCATTTAGCCTTTGACTGAAGATTGGCTGTATGTTCGGGGTCGTTGTCCTGCTGCAGAATAAATTTGGAGCCAATCAGACATCTCTTTGGCATCTGTAGTTAGTTCTCATGGATGTTTGAAACAACCTCCCTGCTAGCTTCCTTCAAAAACTGTGTGCAAGTGTACCTAAAAGAGCTGATCCTACTTTGAAGGCTTTTGATTTAGATTCCTCTTTTGTTTATTCACTTTGCAGTTTGTTAATAGATAAACTATTAACCTTTCTATTTTTTAAGCATTCTTGCTTTGCAGCATTTTTCCACACCTGCCTAAAAAGTTTCCCCAGTATGATATATATATATATATATATATATATATATATATAATGGATTTGTAGGCAGAGGTACACACGGGCACTTAAAGGACGACTTTGTACTTAATAAATTTTGCCTCATATATTTTAATGCTGTACAGAAACAGGTCTCCGTACAGCATTAAAACAAACTGTTAGAGCGAATCAACTTTGGATTTATGATCCAAAGCTCGATTCGCTCAACACTAATAATAGTATTACAGGTTATAGTTATTAGATTTCTGTAGAATCCAGAGAGTTATTCCGATTGCCTGATTGGAGTCAGGATAGAATTTTTACTCTAAAATGAGGAAAATTGGCTTCTACCCCACAAGGTTTTTGTGTTTTTGCTTTCCCCTGGAACAACTTGCAGGAAAACAGGCTGAACTGGATGGATGTCTTTTCAGACTTACAAATTATGTATGTTCCGTATGTTACTATCATGGAGCAATGTGTAGACTGACTGGCAGTCAGAATGAATCAAACTTCAGCTGTGTGAACTTCCCACTACTGTTGTAGCATATTATACTTAATTTAAAATTAAGCAATTGGCTCTACATAACGCATCCTAACAGGGTGACTTGTTACAGAGCCTGATGAGGGATTTTGGCATATGTAATCTTTTTGACCTTAACAAGATGGCCAAAGGTGAACCATAGAGGAAACGTAATTATTTCTTGAGGATCCATGTGGATTTAGGCATAATTGAAACTTCTCTATTTCACAATTGCTGTTTCATAGTACCCATTCCCATGCTTTTCTTAGCATGTGTCAGAAATAGCAAATTTAAAGGGAAAGTGTTATCAGAAAAGGACCTATTGTTTAAATCATATTTTTATGTTTAAAGGGGTTGTCGTAACTTGCTTGTTCTTGGCTCCTTCATGGCTCTCTGGGCATTGAGACCCTGGGGGTGGAGCTAAAATATTAGATTGATGGCATAGCGAGAAGGGCAGGAGGATGCAACCCCTGTTCCTTGCTTGTGCGAGCATGCTTCTAAGGCTTCTAGTGTAATAGAATCAGGCGCGTACATACAGGGGTCGCAGCAGTCGCAGTTGCGACCGGGCCCGGCACTCCAGGGGCCCGGCCGCCTGTGGACCCCTGCAGTAGCGCTGTACCGGGGCCCTCACTGGGGTGCCAGAATAGCGCTGACACCATACTGCGGGCGGGGCAAGGGAGCGCATAGTTCCCTGCCCTGCCGCCGCTCACCGCTATAGGCTTCAGGCCTAATAGGCCTGAGGCCTATGCGTAGTGAAATCCCGGCACAGGCGTGCGCGATGACGTCATCACGCACGACCGGGGCCGGGACGCAGCAGCACAGAGAAGTGTGAGCGTCTTCTCTGCAAGCAAGCGCAGGTAAGTATTTAGCTTTTAGGTTTTTTATCTCTTTTTTATTAATTTTTATGTGACAACTTTGGGGGACATGTGGGGAAAAATTATTATGGAGATAATGGAGGAATTACTTTGTGGGGGCAAATGATTGTGGGGGCAAATTACTATACGGCAGTGGGGGGAACTACAGAGTGAAGGAAACTACAGAGTGGGGAAACTACAGTGTGGGGGCAATGTGGGGAAACTACTGTGTGAGGGGAAGTGTGGGGGGCAAATTACTATAGGGGCAGTGTGGGAGAAACTACAGGGTGAAGGAAACTACAGAGTGGGGAAACTACTGTGTGAGGGGCAATGTGGGGAAACTACTGTGTGGGGGCAGTGTGGGAGAAACTACTGTGTGGGGGCGGTGTGGGGAAACTACTGTGTGGGGCGGTGTGGGAAACTACTGTGTGGGGCGGTGTGGGGAAACTACTGCGTGGGGGCGGTGTGGGAAACTACTGTGTGGGGGCAGTGTGGGGAAACTACTGTGTGGGGAAACTACGGTGTGGGGGCAGTGTTGGGGAAACTACGGTGTGGGGGGACATGTGGGGGCAAATGATTATGGGGGCAAATTACTATATGGGGCAATGTGGGGAAACTACAGTGTGGGGGACATTACTATATGGGGTCAGTGTGGGGAAACTACTGTGTGGGGAAATTAGTGTATGGGGGCAGTGTGGGGAAATGACTGTGTGTGTGTGTGTGTGTGTGGGGCAAATTACTATGGGGGGCAGTGTGGGGAAATTACTATATGGAGGCAGCATGGGGGGCGTTGCTATTGGGGAAGCACTGTAGGGGCAATTCTATTATTTTTGGGGACACTATACAGGGATTACTGCCTGGAGCACAATATAGGATGTTTTTAGCGTACAGGGGGTGAAGGCAGGTTAGGGGTGGGGGGCGGCGATGGGGAGGGGGCCCCATGGATCAGTTTCGCACCGGGGCCCCATGGATTGTGTGTACGCCACTGAATAGAATCTTTAGCAGTTTCAGGGATCCTAGCAGCTTGTAGTACACTCTAACATCACAGACGGGGTGGCTGGGGCCAGGACTGACTGTGCATGTGCAAAAATAAGTGCGCTTTCACTCTTGTAAAACCCACCTGAGCAGCAGGCTAGTTTTCTGTGCGCCTGCGTGGCCACTACTGATAACTTGTGTTGAGCGAACAGTTCGAAAATCGTTCGGGTCCGTATCGAATTTTGGGGTGTCCGTGACACGGACCCGAACCCGACATTTTCAAAAAGTTCGGGTTCGGGTCCGTGTTCGTCGATTACTTCCCGCTTTCTGAAGGGCTGCACAGCAGCCAATCAGCTAGCGTTTTACTTCTTGCCCTAAGAGCCCATCACAGCCAATACTAATGGCATGGCTGTGATTGGCCAAGTGCAGCATGTGACCCAGCCTCTATTTAAGCTGGAGTCACGTAGCGCCACACGTCAAACTGCTCTGATTAGTGTAGGGAGAGGACGCAGCTTCTGTGAGGACGAGATACGCAGGGATAAAGAAGTGAATGATCTACCTTTCTACACCTGTGCATCAGAACAACTCAGCTGAGCTGTTCACTGAAAGTCACTATTTTGTTGAGACTGGACAGAGCGATTTTTACTGGCACATGTAACTGGGCTGACCGGGCGGTGGCCATTTTGGGACTTGTGGTGCGCCAGCACAAGCTGCCACAGAGTCTAAACCAAAGCTCCAAAGAAGTGAACAATCTACACCTGTGAATCAGAACAACAGCGATTCAGCTGCTCAGTCAAAGTCAATTTTTTTTCTGGCTGGGCAGACCGTTTTCTGGCACATGTTACTGGGCTGATAGGCGGCGGCCATTTTGGGACTTGTGGTGCTACAGCAAAGCTGCCACAACGTCCATTAATCTCATGTAATAGTCGATTTTTTCATAGATATACTACATCAGGGGTTTGGCTGTGCTTGTGTCACCCATACTAACTGCAAAGATATTTAATATATCAGTGGTGAAACTGAAAGTAACCCACTTGGATAGCAAATCCCATGAATGTGCTGTTCCAGCTAGGCTAGCCAGTGCCACTACAGCCAAGTCCAATACTGTCAGCCAGAATTTTTTTTTTTTTTATGTGCCAGAAATATAAATTAAAAAAGCTTTCACCGTAATAATAAAATTATTCTGGTGTTAGACCAGAAGAAGCACTCCTGTTGTAATTAATACTGTAAAAAGGCTTAGGCAATATTTCTCCCAGTGTGGGAAATTTATCTAGCAAAACTAGCATTTTAAAAATTCCAGTGTTCTGAAATACCAGCAGTCCTCTTGTAATTAATACCGCAAAAGGCATTATATCGTCCAGTGTTGTAATTTTGGTGAAAAAAGGCCAATTTAATCAATCTGGTGTTAGTTACACCAGAAACAGTAGGCCTCACGTTTTTACTCCTGTAAAAGGAATTAATACCGGAAAAAGGCATTACATTGTCCAGTGTTGTAATTTTGGTGAAAAAAGGCCAATTTAATCAATCTGGTGTTAGTTAGACCAGAAACAGTAGGTCGCACGTTTTACTCCTGTAAAAGGAATTATATCTCCCCGTGTGGGAATCTATGTACCAAAACTAGCATTTTAAAAATTCTGGTGTCCAATTTGCAGCAGTTTTCTTGTAATTAATACCGGAAAAAGGAATTATATCTTCCAGTGTGGGAATTAATGTACACAAACTAGCATTTTAAAAATTCTGGTGTCCAATTAGCAGCAGTCTTCTTGTAATTAATACCAGAAAAAGGCATTACATTGTCCAGTGTTGTAATTTTGGTGAAAAAAGGCCAATTTAATCAATCTGGTGTTAGTTACACCAGAAACAGTAGGTCTCACGTTTTTACTCCTGTAAAAGGAATTAATACCGGAAAAAGGCATTACATTGTCCAGTGTTGTAATTTTGGTGAAAAAAGGCCAATTTAATCAATCTGGTGTTAGTTAGACCAGAAACAGTAGGCCCCACGTTTTACTCCTGTAAAAGGAATTATATCTCCCTGTGTGCACCTTACATCACAAATCAAGGTGCATTCCGTTTTTTGTGAGACGGAACAGCTGGCCCCTGATAAAATAGTACAATCCTTGTCCGTTATGCGGACAATAATAGGATATGTTCTATCTTTTGTGGATCCATTGCAATGAATCTGTATACGGAACGCAAAAAACGGAAAGTAAACAGAAAAATAAACGTTCATGTGCAAGAGGTCTAATCCAATCGATGCCCTAAGGATAAGATAGACCACCAATATTATATTCTTGAAAATCCGCTTTACATAGTATTACCTCCCATAGTAAGAAAACAATGTGTAGTAGCTATATGTCTAGTGTATAATTAAAATATATATGTATAAATGAAATACATGTGAAGCCTTTAAACATTTAATCCAGTTTTCAAATTGTCTTTGTAAGGATCATTTAATTCACCGTTGTCTAGCAGAACTAAATGTCAAGTTAAGCTCTTGGGGATTGTGTTTTATATTAATATTATTATACAATATTATTATCTCTATGATATGCCACAGCATAATGATTTTGAAGGCATCTTCTCTTGGATGTTCTCCAGTTCCAAGAACTGTTTTCAGGTTAATAAGGCTGCGTTATAGTTTCATCCACCATAGCTTGATGCAAGTTTCTCTGCACAGTGTAAAACTAAGGATTAGCACTATTATCAGGAGAACAAATGACAAATTCAGCACAGCTACATTTGTAGATGGGTATCAGATGCTGGGTGACAAGCTAGAATGATTACAATAGGGGTAACCAGATGTTCAAGGGCATATAGATCTACATTGTTACTTGCAAACATGTCGCTAATTTGATTAGCACTTATAGTATAGTAGTAAATAGGTTCCATGTTTGTCTTGAATTTGCTTTTGTTTAAAGATGTAGAGTTTATAGTAACATAGTAACATAGTAACATAGTATATAAGGCAGAAAAAGACATTTGTCCATCCAGCTCGGCCTGTTTCCTACAAGTTGATCCAGATGATGGCAAAAAAACCCTGTGAGGCAGAAGCCAATTTTCCCCACTTAAAGGGAAAAATTCCTTCCCGACTCCAATCAGGCAATCAGAATAACTCCCTGGATCAACAATCCCTCTCTAGTAGCTATAACCTGTAATATTATTACACTCCAGAAATACATCCAGTCCCCTCTTGAATTCCTTTATTGTACTCACCATCACCACCTCCTCAGGCAGAGAGTTCCATAGTCTCACTGCTCTTACCGTAAATAATCCTCTTCAATGTTTGTGTACAAACCTTCTTTCCTCCAGATGCAGAGAATGTCCCTCGTCACAGTCACAGTCCTGGGGATAAATAGATGATGGGAGAGATCTCTGTACTGAGCCCTGATATATTTATACATAGATAATAGATCTCCCCTCAGTCGTCTTTTTTCTAAAGTAAATAACCCTAATGTTGATAACCTTTCAGGGTACTGTAGTTGCCCCATTCCAGTTATTACTTTATTTGCCCTCCTCTGAACCCTCTCCAGCTCTGCTATGTCTGCCTTGTTCACAGGAGCCCAGAACAGTACACAGTACTCCATGTGTGGTCTGACTAGAGATTTGTAAAAAGGTAGGACTATATTCTCATCACGGGCATCTATGCGCCTTTAAAGCAACCCATTATCTTATTAGCCTTGGCCGTAGCAGCCTGACACTGGTTTTTACAGCTTAGTTTTCTGTTTATTAAAATTCCTAGATCCTTTTCCATGTCAATGTTACCGAGTGTTTTACCATTTAGTATGTACGGGTGACTTGCATTATTCCTTCCCATGTGCATAACTTTACATTTGTCAGTGTTAAACCTCATATGCCATTTCCTGCCCAAGCCTCCAATCTATCCAGATCCCTCTGTAGCAGAAAACTGTCCTCTTCAGTGTTAATTGCTTTGCAGAGTTTAGTGTCATCTGCAAAAATGATATTTTATAGTGCAAGCCTTCTACAAGTTCATTAATAAATATATTGAAGAGAATAGGTCCCAGTACTGACCCCTGAGGTACCCCACTAGTGACAGTGACCCAATCTGAGTGTGTACAGTTAATAACCACCCTCTGTTTTCTGTCACTCAGCCAGTTACTTACCCATATACAGACATTTTCCCCCAGTCCGAGCATTCTCATTTTATATACCAACCTTTATGAGATACAGTGTCAAATGCTTTGGAGAAGTCCAGATATACGATGTAAAGGGGGAATATTGATTATTAATATTTATGAAAATATCAATAATTAATATTCATAAATAGGCAGAGGGTCTATTGATGACTCCGCCTATTTATACCTTAAATAAAGATCTATACCTCCTTTTGCCTTACACTATCCACTGAACTCATCTTAGTGCGACTTACACTGCTACTATATACTGCGGCGCCTACGATACCAAAAGAGTACACGCTGTGCTTAGATAATAAAAGGTATTTATTAACACATTACATGTCTATAGTCTATAATTATATATATCCATATAAAAGGGAATATGAATATATATATTTATAGCCACACGGTAATACAGTCAGTATACAATTACAACACTACAACACTACTACACATACAATATTCCTAACTATTCTACATATAATTCCAATTCCACCCCACAAACTAGCTATACAATTACACTAACATACATTACAGCAGTAACCCACCCACCTGGCTACTCACAGTGTCCCTACTGCAATATCACAATGCAGTCCAGGGGTAATGGCACTGCAAGGGTTAACACAACATGGGTTGCAGGGGTCAATCTGCACACAGCAGCCTTGAAGGGGAATAGGGTTACAGGGCTGCTTGGCACTGCAAGGGTTCTGGGCTGGGGTACTGCTGGGCTGGATAAGGGCTGCAGCAGTTAAGGGGTTAATAGGGGGTAAGGTGTACACAGCAGCAGGAGTTGATGCTGCTGGGCAGGAAAGGGGTACATGGGAATGTTGGGATATGAGAAATCTGAGCAGGGGTATTAGGGGTACTCAGCCATCTCCAGGTCCAATCTGTGTGTGTCCTTCTCAGTCAGGAGCCGAGTTCAGAAGAGCCCTACTTTGTCGTGGCCTGCCCTAATATCAGGTTTTGGCATTTGACCTCACTTCACTGAAGACGGATCTACCTTGTGAGCCCTCCCCCAGGTAGTTTGGCCATGGGCAAAGATGGGGGAGAAAAACAGGTTTAGCATGTAAGCCATGTGCTGATCAAAAGGTGCCATAAAGTCTGCAATCTCCTGTCCTGGACCCACATCAATGCAAGCCATGGCCTACAGGCTAAACACTGGCCTGTATCAAGTTGATAAGATAAAAGGGGCATGGAAAGAGGGGGCATATATGGGATATATATATGAAAGGGGACATATTCTATAAGGGGACACATATATATATATATATATATATATATATTTCAACCCTTCCTCAACATACGACATCCATTGATTCGCTGCTGTCAAGTCTAGAACTTACCTCCTCATAGATACTGATTAAATTCTTTTGTCATGACCGATCCCTCATGAAGCCATGCTGATATGGCGTTATTTTCTTATTTTCATTGAGATACTCCAAGATAGCATCTCTTAGACACCCTTCAAACAGTTTACTCACAACAGATGTTAAACTTACTGGCCTATAGTTTCCGGGCTCCGTTTTGGACCCTTTTGAATATTAGCACCACATTTGCTATGCGCCAATCCTGTGGAACATTCCCTGTCAGTATAGAGTCCGTAAATATCATAAATAAAGGTCTGGCTATGACATCACTTAATTCCCTTAGGATACGGGGTGTATGCCATCCGGTCCTGGCGATTTGTCTATTTTAATCTTTTTAAATCGCTGTTGTACTTCTTCCTGGGTCAGACAGGGCACTTTTAATGGGGGATTTACTTTTACATTCTGCATTTCATCTGACAGTTTATTTTCCTCAGTAAATATAGTGGAGAAAAAAATATTTAATAGTTTTGCTTTATCCTTGTCGCTCTCTGCAACACCCCCTCATTGCTATGTAGAGGGCCGACTCCTTCAGATTTCTATTTTTTACCATTTATATAATTGAAGAATATTTTAGGGTTAGTTTTACTCTCTTTATCAATTAATCTCTCGGTCTATAGTTTGGCAATTTTTATTAGTTTTTACATTTTATATTATTTTCTTTATAGTTTATCAGTGCTTCCTGGCTCCCTCCTGTTTAAGTGACTTACTGTATATGATTTCTTTTGTCATTTATTACTTTCTTTACGGTTCTATTTATCCACATTGGTTTCTTATTGTTTCTTCGCTTTTATTCCTATAAGGTATGTACCTCTCACAATTAGATGTTACAATGCTTTTAAAAATCTCCCATTTTGTGGTTGTATTTTTATTTTTAAGGACTTTGTCCCAGTTAGTTAGGCCTATGGCCTCGCTTATTTGACTAAATTTAGCTTTTTTGAAGTATGGTATTTGTGTTCCTCCCTTTAGAAACTCTAGTTTGAAGGATAATTGGAAGGTTATTACTTTATGGTCACTATTTCCTAGGTGTCCCTTAACCTGCACATCTGTTGTTCTATCAGGTCTATTGGTTAATACTAAGTCCAGTATGGTCTTCCCTCTAGTTGGGTCCTGAACCAGTTGGGAAAGGTAATTGTCTTTGGCTATTGCCAAGAACCTGTTTCCTTTACGGGATGTACATCTTTCAGTTTCCCAGTCTATATATGGGTAGTTAAAGTCCCCCATAATAACGACTTCATTATGATTTGCCGCCTCGTCTATCTCGTTTAGTAATAGATTTTCTGTGGACTCTGGTATATTAGGTGGTTTATAATAAACTCCTATTAGTAACTTATTATTGTTTTTGCCTCCATGTATTTCTACCCTCAGTGACTCCACATGTTCATATAGATATAGATATAGTAATTATAAAAGCAAATAATTCAGGGCTGGAGTTTTAAATCGCCCAGAACAGATGCATAATTAAAATTGGGATAGAGTATTTGCCAATGGAAACGTGATGCACTTAGGCTTCGTCTTCTGCTCACTGCACAGATGAGAATGATCTGAGATGAAACCTATGCCATGTGCTATTTTGTTTTCTTATATAAAAGTTATAGCTTTTATAGTCTTAAATCTTTAATGAGCTTCCAAAGTTCCTTTTAACACATAATTGCATTTTTTCCCCACAAGCTATTAAGTTTGCACAATAAACATAGTTTCATTCTCTCCAAATCAGTCCCCAAATTAATGGGTTCTCCACATTCTGGTTACTGTTGACCTTTTTTTCTTTTCAATGTGTTTCTGGCACTTATCAATATAGCCTTTGTTGAAATTTTGTGCCATTTTCTGCATTTCACAAGGTAAGCCGCCGTGTTTGCCAAGTCTCTTCTGCTGTCCACATAGACATCCCGTCCATAGAATAGCTGGTGATGGAGGGTCATGTGAACAGGCAAATCACCTCCCTGTGATGTCTCCTCCAAATACAGCTTGGAGTAAGTGCTGGAAATCTAAATCTGATGGTCTGTCCAACTGGGGCTGTGAAGAGGGAGAAGAGGAGAGAGCCTAGGCCTGAACCCTAAGGAAGCCCAACAGTGAGAGGGAGAGGAGAAGAAATGGAGCCAGCGAATGATACATCTGAAGGAAGAAGAGCTAATGGTTTCACCTTGAAGCCCATGAAAGGAGATAAGAGAATAGAGAAAAGATTGGAGAGGGGACAGACTAGTGAGGGGAGGCCAAATAATAGTGAGTTACAATAACTGAAGCAGGAATGGATCAGGGGGCAATGAGAGTTTTGTTGTTTCCATAGTGAGAAAGAGACGGATTCTAGAGATGTTTTTGAGGTGAAGGTGACATGATCAGGCGAGAGACTGAATATAGGGGTGAAGGAGAGATCAGTGTGAAACGTCACACCAAGACAGTTGGCGTGTCGCCTAGGAGTGATGATAGTGTCACACACTGAGAGGAAGAAATCGGGTTTTGGTAGGTTAGTAGATGGAGAGAACACAAGAAGTTCCGTTTTCAAAAGATTTACTTTCAGATAGAGAGAGGACATGATATTAGAGACGTCAGAGAGACAGTCACTGGTGTTCTGTAGTTCATCAGGGGTGATGTCGGGGATGAAGTGTATGTTGTGTGTCATCAGCATCAGATGGTACTGGAAACCAAATCTGATGATCGTCTGTCCAATTGGCGCTGTGTAGAGTGAGAAGAGGAGAGAGCCTAGGCCTGAACCCTGAGGAACCCCAACAGTGAGAGGGAGAGGAGAATAAATGGAGCCAGCGAATTATACACTAAAAGTGCAGTCAGAGATATATGAAGAAAACGAGGAGAGGGCAGTGTCCTTTAGGCCGATAGACTGTAGCACATTGAGTAGGAGATGGTGGTCTACAGTGTCAAAAGGTCAAGGAGAATGGGTTCTCCAAGATTAACAATTGTTGACCTATCCCTAGGATAGATCATCCATATCAGATTAACGGGTGTCCAACGCACGTCACCCTGCACTCTACTTCAACTATGGTGCAGTGTATGCAGCTGATTACTGCAGCATCGCTGTCTTTCACTTCAATGGGAGCAGCACTACAGTAACGAGCTTAGTTTACTTCCCAATGAATGCAGCTACAGTAGTCCTGAACAGCTGACTCGGAAGTGGTGGGGGTGTTGCACTGCTGGCAATCTGATATTGATGACCTATCCTAGGAATAAGTCATCAATTGTCAAATCCTAGAGAAACCCTTTAAGTATTTCTTTGCTAGAATAGGTATCTACATTCCTGTCTAAAGCAATAGAGTATTCATATCTTCTTAGGACTGCGCTATGACTTTAGTCCTGCAACATTTTTATAACCAGGTTCTATGATTGAAATTAGATGTTTCAATTGTTGTGCAACTCAGGTCGCTTTCCTGCTCCAATAAATGTAAGGAGCAAAAAGTTATGCAACAGTTATGCAAAAGCTGTTGTCCCATCCTCTTCTATTATGTGCTACAGTTGCATTTTGCAATAAAACTACATCAAAATGCATCTCCCAATTAATTATCCTGTTATAGAAGCTTTGCATTGCATACAATTCCATTAGAATGACTTGTAGTGTCTAATTGTTTTTAAATATATAGTCATCAAAGCCTTGTACATGTATGCAGCTTTGCAATGAAATATTTCCACTTTCTAAGCTAAATAGTAAAATAAAATATAAATTAGCAGAGAGTTTATTGTGCTCTTTTCTAATGTCTCTCATGTCAGGGGGAAAGTTGTTCGAAATTTGTTTAGTTGAAACTTGTTTTGTGTCCAATTTGCCAAATCTGTAAAAATTTGATTCAGGTGCAAATCGATTTTATCCAAATCAAATGTGCCCTGATCTTCCAGAAAATTGGTATATGACACTCTGAGGTCTCCTGGGACTCATATTTTTGCTCTCTTTCTCTCTCTTTTTCTTAAAAAATCAGATTTTTACCTTTTCTGTCTCACCCCCTCGTTTTAAGCTCTTTAATTCACTAACAGCAATAGCAAAAAAGTCAGTGACAATGACTTATATATCTATGGCTAAACACATAGTTGATGATGTTAACAAACAGCGTGTTTTAAAACACACTGCACAAGTGCATTTGTTATGCTTTTAATAATAAAAACATTCCAAAAACAGTGGCTTGTTGGGAAAAATCATACAAAAATTATGCCTAAGCAAGGATAGATGCCTGCCCATGCGTATACATACAAATGTTAATGTCAGAAGAAACAGTGGCTGTTGTTATGGCAGTGGGTGTGGATCCACTGTTTAAGCCAACTGGTTTGACTTTTCTCTAAATGTAAGAGCGTTATCCTGCCAGCTCCATGGTATTTCTTTAACCCCTATACAGAGATCTGGGCTTCACTGCAGGGAACGACCAGACCTCTGGCTCCTGGAGTAGTCTCAGTTGATTAACAGATGACTCATGGGAGTCCCAGACACCAATGCAAGGCACTGAAGGAACAGGCAAAACATGTATTCAGAAACAGGCAGAGTTTGTATGAAACTGACACGGGCCTGATGTCAGGGCTGGCAATAAACTGTTAATTATACACGGTAACAAAATTATAGCAGTTTTTTTATCATTTAAAGAGGATTAATTATGCACCCCTTCAACAAGCACACTGGTATTGACATGAGGAAATTTTACAAGGTAGCAAAATTGTAACTGTTTTTAAGAAATAAAGGGAGTAATTTCATAGCATTTGCAACAGAATTTATGCTATTGATGCTGGTGCTGAAGGTGCCAGCATGAACACTATAAAACACTTATGAAACTTGAGGTTTTTACAAAAAAAAAAAGGCTGGCTGTTTACAGAAAAAAGAGGTTGTTTCAAAACTTTGTCCATTGCAGAATTTGAGGTGCAACACAAAATTTTCACTTGACAGCAGCTGTATGAAAACAGTACACACACAGAAGTCTAAGTGACCAGTCCTTCTCTATTTCCCTGATGAAACCCTGACCTTTCTACCTAGTGATTAAATCTAATTAAATACTGTCGCTGTACTTTCCCTACCACATCTAGATTACTGGTTTGTACATGTTTGCTTTTAGGCAGACACATCCAAGAAACATGCTCACAGATGGCAAGCAGTGCTCAGAATGGTGTATCTCCAGCCCAGAGGCTGAAGGAGCTGCCATAATCCTGCACCTGATTGGCTCACAGGCTGTCTTGTCAACCTGTGAGCCAATCAGTGCAATCCCCTCTCCTTGGGTCTTGTGATCCACCATCTTCATTCTCCCTGTTACTTTTCCCACCAATTGTCACTGTAAAATCTTGTGGGAACCTTTTTGGTGCAGTTCATCTAAAGCGAATCGCCAAAACTTCTGATTCATTTGGCGGCAGAATTTTTGTGAAATTTGCAACAAATCCTATTTGTCCAGATTTCATTCACTTTCTAGGACGAAGCCTTCAAAATGCTGTAAGATCAATTAGTTCAATAAGTTGCATTATCCGTACTGCATGTCCCATGCAACTTTTCTTCTTTTCTGCGCCAAATTCCTTTATTCCTGTCTAGGAGTTCAAAATGGAGGGAAAAGATCACAGATTAATCCCAATCCCAGTCACTAAATAGACTTGACTCCGCTGTGGCAGACACTGCTTTTTGGGCTCCACAGACCTCTGTATCATCACTGGCAGGATGGCAAGGCAATAGATAAGATGCTGACCTCTGGCTGAAGAGTAAAACATTTGTGGTGGGACTGACATTAAAGTGGTTGGCCACTTTCTTTCTACTGTTGATCAATTTGTTTGTAAGCTGCTTATATGGCACTTATTATTATAGTCTTTGATATTGTGCATTATTTTCTATATTTTTAAGTATTCTCACTTGTTAGCTAAGTCTTTTATGCTGTCCACACAGACGTACCAGCCATAAAATGGCTGCTGATGGTGGGTCGTGTGACTAGACAAATCACCCGGTCTCCTCCATTAAACTACACTACACCTACACTAAACTGTCAACATTGCAAGTGCAGATGGCTTATGTAGTGTATTTGAGTGGAGAAGGCTGAGTGATGTGCCCGGAGTTATAATTTTCTGGTAACATGACCCTACATCAGTGGCCATTTTATGGCCAGGTCTTCCGTGTGGAAAGCACAGTAGATTTTCCCAGCAAGGGGACATGACATGACATACTTTAGTAAATGTTATATAGTAATTTTACATACACATTGGTCAAAGGTAGCCAGAAAGTGGCCAACCCCTTTAATTCTATGTGGTGAGAACATTAGAAAAGCATACACAGTACCTGATAAATCAGTAGTCTGTGCTTACCACTGCATCCTTTCAAGCAGGTACAGTCACCAGAATGGCTACCCACTATCCCATGCTGTAGTTTTGGCAGTCTGTGTCTGCTGACGCCTTGATGTTCAGCCACTGGGGCAGCAATGCTCTGTTCACTCCACACAGGCTAAGGCCTGCTTCTTGCCTGGTCTGGTCTGCCTGTAGGGAGCACGTGCAGTCCATTTGGTCTTAAAGGGCTCATGCGCATGCGCCTTCATATTCCCTTGCCTATGACTGACCAGCACAGGGTATTCAAAGCACCTTCCTCTGTGGGAGGGTAACTAAGCAATGAGTTCTATATGTTCATTCACTATGAAGGTGTGCCATTGTTCTGTTTAATCTCTCATGTACCAACTTTTGCCTGTTATCCGGATTTGAACTTTTGCTGCTGACCTGACCTCTACCCATCTGTCATACTGACCCTTTGCTGCCTCCTCTGACCGTCAGACTGTATTTGAAATGCATGAACACTGTCTGCCCTGAAATTGGCTTGTTTACTGAGAACAGTTTCCCTGATCCCTTAGTGCTTTCCATTGGGGTCTCTTGACCCTCATGAGTCAGCAGTCACTGAGCAGAGACCACTGCATGAGGTAGTGGCCTGGTGCAGCACAGTCCATATCCTTGTACAGGGATTAAAGGGTGAAATCCAGGGGCTGCCAAGGTATCACTGTTAAGAGTAGCCCAAAGCCAAATCTGCAGATCCACCTGTGCTTCCATACCATAACACTAACAGTGTCAATAATTAGTGTTACAAGGGTACAAGTCCTTATTTACTTATTTGGTTTCTATCAGTCTCACACAGGAGGATTTAATTGGACTTATTATTTTTTTATCACTCAGTATTGTTTTCCTGTGTCTTAATTTTCAAAATGATATGACCTCAAGTTTATGATTTTTTTGTTCTTTGACTCCAAGTTATGCAAAGGTTCCATGACTAAATAGTGTATGTAAACATATATGGGGTTGTTTATTAAGACCAGCGTTTTTGACGCATCCACCACCGGCGACTAACAACCTAAAATCTATGCCAGCTCCCTTGTTGTGTAGATCATTTTCTACACCAAAAACTGGCATACAAAATGATAAATGGGATGGGCCCTTTTTCCTGCCCACGATACGCCCTGCCCTTTTTAGAACTGACGTACATGGTGTGGAAGGGGAAGTGGCATATATCTAATCATAAATGACCCCATAGACTTGAAAAGATGAGATATAATTTCCAATTGCGTATATAAAAATGGTCAAGTTATTTTCTTGTGTATTTTTCTATTTATCACACATATTTATGCTCATTTACAAGCATCACTCTAACACTTCGTACAAAACAGATTTACTCATTCCGGTATTTCTATCTTCTTATGTAAAGGTGATATTTTTTAAACACCATCCTGGTGTGACCTTGACGTATAAGACAAAATGAATAATTAATAGCCTGGAAAGAGTGGATTTGCAGTACAAAGAATAATGAATGATGTTTAAACTGAGTCTCTGTAAGGTTTTCATATTTAATGTATTAATGGCCAACGTTAATTTCATTTCTAAAACTAAATATAAATGTTCTACTCAAGCAAGTTACTCGTTATTCGTTAATAAAAATAAACATAAATCAGAAAAAAATTTTTGCCCCTTTAATTATATTGTAAGATGAGGGCAATTTATAATACAATTATTATGTTGTCATGTGTATATGCATCCCCTTTGGAGAAAATAAAATTAGCACCTGACCACTAAAACCCAGCCCTTCGGAATCGGAAATGGTAATAGGAGTTTTCCTGGATTCTACAGTCAAGCCCCATGGAAATGCATAACACCCTAGACATGGCGTCGCCCTCGCACAGTAAGGGATCCAGATGCTTTTCAGCTTGAATACCAGAGGATGACTAAAATATATCATAAACTTTAACTCTTCCCTGAAACAACTTACAAATTAATCATTGTAATAATTATGCTCAGTTTAATGTGGGCATCACATGGAGTTTAAACATCCCATCTCTGACAGCCAGCATTCCCACATAATGAGCATATCACATTCTGGGACCCCTACACCGGTTATATTTGGTATTAAAAAGATTAGCATGATGAAACATGCATTATTAAAACATGTTAGGGCTCGGTTATCCATTAGGGTGGACGGGAAGACATTTTTATTGATATTTCATATTTGCCACGAATGAGATAGCTGGAGCAAGCACATGTAATGAATGCATTCCCAGAAGTCTGGGCCAGGAATGGGAGGGAGAGCCCTCTAAATTCCACCTTCTGTGGAATTTGGATGAAAATTAGGGATTTTTATCCTTTTGTTGAAACAATTTGGGGATATGATCGTCGACATTGGGTTGTGTTCCATGCACTCCTATCCCCAGAACAGAACTGACTTATCAGGCAATTCAATAAGTAATAAGAACCTTTCTGTTTTTATCCTTTTATTTTTATAACAGTTTCTGCACACCTATGTATGTGCTTCTTCAGTACAAGCACCGCTATTTGACACCTTCCGACGTCTGAACCCCCTCCCCCTTCTTGATTGACAGACCTAGAGTACGACTTTGACTTGGTGGATGGCTGCCTCCTGGTGCTTGAAATTTCCTGCCAGCAAAGGAATAAAAGTATGATTTTATCAAGAACCGTGGCACCGAAAGTGAGGAGAAAGGTATTTTTTTAAACTGCAGGATCACCCCTACCAAGCTATGTGCCTGGCGTAATAGGGGTGATCTGGTGATAGAGCCGCTTTAAGTACTGTGCATTTTGATTACATTAAAGCTACATCTTTAAAGTATAACTGTCAAATTTTTTTTTTTTTTACTATTGGATTCTGGTGATTAATATTACCTTATTGGCCCTGTTTTAATTTCTGATTCTTAAATAAATAACCCCTAAAAGCCACCTAAAAGTCCCCAGTATTGGCTATATTTACCTGAGATAAAATCATGTTGCTATGCCCCTTCCGTCTACCAGATAGAGGACGGAGCACGCTGCGTGCACTGGGAACTGATAGTGAGTCAGCATTGTAAGGGAATGTATAAAAAGCCAGGTTCTTCCTGACAGGAGATAACAGTGCTGGGCTGTGTGTGTGAACTTCTCCACATGTCTGTGCTTGGCAGACACTCCCTTAGCAGTTCTGGAGAATATACAGCTCAGAGAAGATATGGGGCTGCTCAGTGTATAAATGACAGCCTTATCTGATAAGAGGAGAGCTTGTAGGAGAACTACAGGCTTCAGCCAGACCTGGGAACTTCACTGCAAGACCCCCGTATACAGAGCTGGTCTTCACTAACTTCACTGCAGGTGTCCTATGGATTAGCCTCAGGGCTGAGGGCAGCCATTTTAACAGAATAGTGAAATTGCAGTTTTATGCAGACTGGTTGCTAAGGGCTGAATCTTATTAAATAAGGGTAAGTAAGTCTAATAGTTATTGATTCAGGAATATTATCATATTAGTAACTACATATATGAAAACTGAAATTTGGGTCTAAATGTGACAGTTATCCTTTAATGGTTTTGAATCCTGACCTGAACGAGCCCAGTAACCTCCATTATACGTGTATGAGTGCAATTTGTGTTACTATGTGTCTGCTATTAGTGTGGCTAGTGCTACTGTGAGCCTGATTGCGAGTGGGGCACTGTGAGGTTTTCTATGAGTCCCTAATTATTTAGTATATTAATTTAAATATCATAGGTGGTGGCAGCGTTTTGGGTCTCATGAAAGGCTGCCTTAGGGTGCGATTTACTGTATGTTCAATCTGTGGCATGTGGCAAAGTGTGTGCAACAGATCAACCCTTAGCAGTCACTCCAGGGTCATGGGACAGAGCAGTCCCCGTACATGACAAGTTCTGTATGTAGTATTTAAATAAAGACGTACAGATCCAGAGCCCTCAGAGAACTTCATATCTGTCTAAATTGATTCATATCTGTCTAAATTGATTCTCTCCGGTGTACCGGAGAACTACTCTAGCATATGAAGAATATTCTTCATTCAGGTATGCTCAAATCCCTTTACATGTATGTAAATTACTGCAACAAATCAACTGCCTGCAATCATACCCCAAGACTGCTTTCAAGAGTTTGTATTGTGGATGGATTTTTAAGTGCCAGTATTATATCCGAAATACCCAAGTCTCCTGAGGGCCTACTAAACTGGAAATATATCACTGTTCTTTCGACCCTTTTGAGATTTAAAGGGTATGTAGTATTAGATTTTTTTACTATTTAAGATATGGATAAATATTATATTACCTTAGCATCTGTATAGTGTAAAGTTTGTAGTAAAGTGCTAGAAGGGGTGCATATTTCACCCACACTGAATGGGTCCACAATCCACAATTTAGGGCGCAGTGTGGAGCAGAGGCACAGATCGAAAGCCCACGGAAGCACTAAAAGCACTTCCGTAGGCCTTTGGGTCTGTGCCTCCACACCGCAAAAGATAGGACACATGCAATCTTTTGCTGTATATTAGCGGATTGCCACGGCCAGTGCCCGCAATTTGTGGTCCACAGCATGGGCACAAACAACCTATGGTCGGCTGAATAAGCCCCTAACAAGATGGGCAAGAGATGCTTATTTCATGTTTTTGTGTTAATCTTTACATGTGGTGGCTTCACCAAAGTGATGGTTAACTTGGATGCCCTGCATTGTGTTGAGTTTGATGAAAAATAAAGCAACATTTAGACTTTTAACCCCCCGAAGTCTGAGAGTCTGTCATTGCTGATCCCACCGCAAGTACATGAACCCACAGCAATAGCTAGCAGCTTTATAACTGATAAGGTTGTAAAGTTTGGTTCATTTGAAACCTTGCAGTAGAATATGAGTGAGGAATGATTATATTTATAAGGCATACATTGCCTTATAAATTCATTGTACTTTCAAATAATGGCAGTAAACTGTAAGAGGTTATCTATTACCATACCACAAATTAAGCATCTTACAATTTACAAGCCGCCATCTTACGTTCAAAATGGAAGCCTCACTTTTAGGCCTCTTTCACACGGGCGTTGCGGGTGCACTCCGTCAAACAGTGCGGGTGCGTTGCGGGAATCGCCGCAATTTTTCCCTGCGAGTGCAAAGCGCTGTCATGCGTTTTGCACGCGCGGGAGAAAAATCGGCACTTTTGGTACCCAGACCCGAACCTGCACTTCTTCACAGAAGTGCATGTTTGGGTCAGAAATTGTCCCGCTGGTATTATTTCACATTATAACATAGTTATAATGTGAAATAATACCCTAGGCCATCTTCCTAATGTTGAACCCGGTGCTGAATGGGTTAAAAATAATAAACTAATCATAACTTACCTGGTCCATTTGATTGCGAAGCCCGGCATCCTCTCCATTAGCTTGTTACTAGGTAAAGGACCTGTGATGATGTCACAGCATCACATGGCTCAATCACATGCTCCATCACCATAGTGATGGAGCATGTGATTGGGCCATGTGATGTGACGTCATCACAGGTCCTTCAGATCATAGATGCTGCAGGGAAAGAGAGGACAGATCGCGACTACGCGATCAAGTGGCTAAGGTAAGTTAACTTTTATTATTTTTAACCCCTTCCTCATCATTTAACAATGCATTCTTTATTAAGAATGCTATTATTTCCCTTATAACCATGTTATAAGGGGAAATAATAGAGATTGGGTCCCGTTGCTAGCAACAATGCGGGAAAATCGCAACGCATCCGCACTTGGTTGCGGATGCTTGCGATTTTCCCGCAGCCCCATTCACTTCTATGGGGCCTGCGCTAGTGAAAAATGCAGAATATAGAACATGCTGCGATTTTCACGCAACGCAGAAGTGATGCGTGAAAATCACCGCTCATGTGCACAGCCCCATAGAAATGAATGGGTCCGATTCAGTGCGGTTGCAATGCGTCCTCCTCACGCATTGCACCCGCGTGAAAACTTCGCCCGTGTGAAAGGGGCCTTACAGTTACCGATATTATAGTTGCTATCCTTGTGATGCCACAACTGAAGACTTGCAATGAGCATGGTAGAATAAAGTCGTCAGTAGTAATCTTTTGTGATGGCATATTCACTCAACTAATATTGACTGAAATAATTATAACATTTCATAAATCTTACAGTATAGTGCTTGCAGGATAACAAGCCGAACTGGATGGACAAATGTATTTTTTCGGCCTTATATACTATGTTACTATAATAATTGTAACTTGCAGATAAATAGTATATTAAGAATTTAAAAATTACTGTAAGACAGGGCATGTCAATTTAAATAACCTTTTCTTAACCTGAGTGTTTGGAAAGAAGTAAAAACCAAAGAAGAACAGAAAGTACTGCCAAGAACCAAGAAGAAGGGAAATTGTCATGAACTTAGAACACTACATGTAGTTACTAAAATTTATGATGAACTAGGCTCTGTTAACACCAGTAGATATCTGTTATTTAATCGATACAGCAGAACCATGTGGCAACCATTTTTAATCAAAGCCACTAGACTAATATGATCGTGGCTGGAGCTACAACTCCTCTCACATAAATTATAGTACTTTGTTTTCAGTGGATGGGAAGCCCACCTCTAAAGATGTTGCCTTCTTTTTCACTTGGGTTCTTCTCCTCAAATTATCATTTGTCATCCAGAACATCCAAGACTGCTTCTGGAGAAAACTTCAACATTAACTTCTGGACAGCTATCTTCCTGATAGGGTTCTGCTACTTAACACATGGGAATGTGAACCCTGGTTAATTTTTCCTCAGTGATTCCACAATATTCATTTAACTTAAAACAAAATCACTACTATAATTTAAAGGGAATCTGTTACCAGTTTTCTGCTGCTAGGATCTAACAACACAGCATTTTGCTAAGTAGATCTGTCACTAGTTTATATTGCCCTTAGTTCGGACACCACAAAACTGGTGACAGATTCCCTTTAAAGAATAAAAAGCCCCATGAGAATGTTTTAGCAGTAGACTTGTTGACTAATTTTTCTGTAGTCTTGATGATACTTCTCAAATCACACCTGTATATTTTTTTCAACAAGGCGTTGGTCTATTATGCTATAAGATTTAATTGCTATCTGCTCCAAGCCACTTGAGATTCTAAAGATGAGTAATATTGAGTACATTAAAGGCTACTTAAGAATAAGTACATTCCTAAAAACTGGGGTCTCAATTTTTCTTTACAGTGGAAAATACAAAATGACAATTTTTTTCTTATACTACTTGAGGACTTTCCTTTTTAAATACATTTTAGTACAATTCAACAGCACAACTGTTAGTTTTCATCTGTGTTGCTTAAAGGTGGTATTGGGTTTCTTGTTTTTTATTTTAGTTTGAACACTTTTCTAAAGTGCATATTGAGTGCATTAGGGTAGTTTCCACCTTTATGAACCTACATAAATAATACTAATACCAGTAAGGGTACTTTCACACTAGCGTTATTCTTTTCCGGTATTGAAATCCGGTAAATGGTGTGATGGAAAAAGGACTTTTCTTCTTTTAAATGGATTCTGGCTTGTTTTGTGGTCAGCTTTGAGCTGGGTTGTAGCTTCAGAGCGGCTGTACACCTTTCCCCCTTCTCTCTGTGCTGTACAAGTTTTCTGTTCCTGGAGAGGAGAAAGGGGGCACGAATCTGGGCACTGTCTCTCTCTCTCTCCCTACTGATGCTTCGATGTACATGCTTGAGCCAATCCCTTAGATGTTTGTATGCTGGACACATAGTACGCACAGCCTATAGAAGAGCACCTCTATGAAGTGTCACATATGATGTATGTAATATTATTGTTAGGATAGACGCCATTAGAAGATGGTCAAACTTTATATGTTTATGTTATGTTCACATTCCAAAGTAGTGTCCAGTGCGCAGGTCCACTGTTATCTCCTATTTTGTTATCTCTTCTTCTCTTTTAACCAATATAATAATGTTTTTCCTCAGGAAGCAAAGCCCCATTTGAAGAATGAATATACCGCTTGCTTTCTAAATTAAACTTAGATATTACGTAGACTCTTGTGTCTGCATTTCCTCTCCATGCATGTATATATAATTGGGAGCCCCCACATCAACCTGACTGGGTTTTAATACCAGAACCTAACCAGTGCCAGAACAAGGGTCTCAATACCAGAAAAAATGCTTCCATTTTTTCTCAATGCATTCTGAATGGAAAGCAATCCGTTCAGCATCAGGATGTCTTCCGTTCTGTCCCTTGTACGGTTTTTGACCGGACAAAATACCGCAACACTACCGCATTTGCCGGATGCGGCATTAATACGTTTTAATGGAAATTAATGCCGGATCCGGTTTTCTGATCTGCGCATGCGCAGTTCTTTCTAGCTTTGAAGAAATAAAATACCGGATCTGTTATTCCGGATGATACCGAAATACGGATCCGGTATATCAATGAATAACTCTAACGGATCGGGATCCGTATCTGCAAAAAAAAGATTTCCGTTTGCATACTGTCGGGCATTTTCATGAGTGTATATGATACCTGATGATATTATAGTTCAAAATGGATGCTTATTGTCTTTAAGAGACAGGCTGAACCAAAGTTTTGCTAAACGGCTGGAACAGGCCGAGATTTGAGGTCACACAGAGTTCAGTCTGTGTAAAAGTTTATACTGAATACAAAGAACATTGTATTTTAAAAAGTTATTGCCACAGATGTGAGCTTATCTGTTGGGAGTACACTGGATTCTCCAGACATGTCCATCTGAAGAGAACAAGGTTCATTCATATCATTATGCTCCATAGATCAACAGTGTGAGAAACACTCAGAGAGACGCCTAGAGGTCTATCTTTAGTTATTTCAAAATGTCCAAGTTAATCCTTATCTCTGATTTACAATGACGAGGGTCAAATATATATAATACAAGAGTGCCATAGTTAACTCTTTATAGTATGGTGCTAATAGTTTACACAACAGTGCAATCTGGAGACAGATGGATATCATTACACCATCCTCCATAGTTGCATTATGGGTAAATATGATCTCATAGAATCATTACCATATGAGCGTATGATTGGAAGATCCTAATCCAGGAGGATGTGGCATGAGATAATGGGGAAACAAGAAGAAGACTCAAAAGCAAAGAACAAGAACATTCCAACATTCCAATGTATTCAGCATTTCATATTGATGTCTAGGATTAGACATGCCCATCCTAATATCATGAGGTTTCCTCTGAACAATAGTGATGTATCTATAACTTAACTTCTTATTTTAATATCCTAACCAAATATTAGCTTTGTTATACAGTGACAAGCTGCTATTACTCACATGTATTGTGTTTATTTACTTATTTTAAGCTTAAGTTATAATGCTTTATATCAAAGTCGGATATATTCATTTGCATGTATCATTGTGTTTATTTACTTATTTATGTTTATAATCTTCTAACTAATAAATTTTGCATATTTTTATAATACCTGTGTATTATTGTATAATGCAAAACTACATCTTTAGCATTAATGTCATCCCACATGAAAAGAACTTATTATCTGAGGAAATTAGGTTATCTATACCAGGTCAATCAACCAAGAAGTTATGAAAAATTCATGGTTGATTACTTTTATGACCATAATTAAGAATTCTTAATTGAATTATTATAAACCCGACAATACAGATTTCCGGATCCGGCAAACAGTGCCGGCAACGGAACTGCCTGCCGGATTCTAACAACGCTAGTGTGAAAGTACCCTTATAATAATAATAATATCAACAATAATTTAATCTTTGTTATTTTAATAAAACAAAAGGTATGGAATAAAGAAGTACTAAACAAAATATGTCTGTATATCTTCTATTACATATTTTCCATTATACATAATAGAAAAGCAGTAAAACTGTTGTGTACGGGCAGGCAAAGTATTACTAGTATGTCAGATTGCAGTCTGTGTCTCATTACATTTGACCGTGTTTGACATACTTTTGCTAATTATAAACCAGTTACAAATATTCTTTTACGCTATGTATGGAGATTAGATGCAGAAGATAAACAGAACACTATTTCTTTTAAATTGCAGTCTCATTGATTAATTGCTCCTTTTCATCTCTCACATAGTCTTGCTTTGTATATGTCAAAGCTACAAATGGTTTTATTAATAAAAACTGTCTAAAATTCCTCAGGAGATATATTAAAATCAAAACATTCTCAGTTCAAATGAAAATAATATCCTTTCACAATCATATATTTAGTGTTAAAAGCTTTTGTTTCCTCCATTTATCAAAATACACCATAACTTAGATTATATGTGTGTATATATACAGTATATATACACACATGTATATCTTTAGCCATTTAAGTATATAACTGGTATTTTTTATTTTTTTAGCATATCCTGGAATTTATTTTGACCTGCATAAAACATCATACACTTTTCAGTTTCAAGTTCAATATACCATACATTTGACTGCTTGAGAGAGCAGGGTTTAAGCAAGGATTTTGTATAGCAATGATACTATTATTACTAGTTATTGTTGTCTTATGTTTGAACCAAAAGTGACTGTCTAACTAGAGCAACTTTAGTTTACAGTGTGTTCTCCACATTGGGGGCATCAGATTTATTTCTGGCATTGATCATAATTTACATAAAATGAGCTCAGAAAATTGTCCTATGTATCTTAAAGGGGTATTCCAGGCGATTAATATTGATGGCCTATCCTCTGTATAGGTCATTAATATCAGAATGGGGGACTCTGACTCCCAGCTAGTGACATTATGTTCATCAGTCACATGGTCTATTTGCAGTTCTGCCCTATTCAAGTGAATAGCTCAGTGCTCATAGGAGGGCTGTAGCGTCTTTAAATAGCCGATCGGCCATTAACCCCTTTAAAGAGAAATGTTACCGTATTGTGGACTAGTATAAATAAGTTTTATGTATTATGACATACCCAAACTAATGGAGCACAACTATCGTTTTATGTATAAAATAATGAAAGCTTAAAGGGGTTGTCTCAATTCAGTAAGTTGTATTTATCAGGTAGAGAAAGTTAATACAAGCCACTTGCTAATGTATTGTTATTATCAATATTGGTTCCTTTGCTGGCTGGATTCATTTTCCCATCACATTATACACTGCTGTTTCCATGGTTACAGACCACCCTGCAATTCATCAGTGGTGGTCGTGCTTGCACACTATAGGAAAAAGCATCAGTCTCTGTGGTGGCTGGGACCATGGGAGCGCACATAAGCTGGTGCTTTTTCCTATATTGTGCAAGCACGACCACCACTGATGGATTGCAGGGTGGTCTCACTGAATACTACTGATCTTAAGATATTTGCTGGCCTAATCGCCTAATGCATAGCGGAAATTGTGCCACCTTTTACACCGTAAGCAATATGCTGAACTTTCTGGGGACGGATGCTGAAAAAGTCTTCATAAAGACCTCCATAAAGAAACATGTGCTATCCTTCAAATGTACTCACAACCCTCAGCCAAATTACAATGCATCTTTGTCCCAGTCGTTCTTTATACTAAACAGAACTCACTAGGGATGCCTTTTGTCCTCTTTGCTGATAATCATGATGATATTTTTGTGATGATATTGGAGTACCTGTCTTAGGCGTAGAAAATCTCATACCAGCAAGGAAGCTGGTATAGATTTAGACTGGCGGTGGATGCACCAAAGTTATGTAGAGGCGCCACCAGTGCAGGGTTTTAGATGCCAGTCTAAAAAATGACCCCTTAGTGATTTAAGTTATGCAAATCAGAAGAGCTCAATGCAGGGCCCACCAATAAATTCATTCTGGGGGCCCACTGTACAGCTACATGCAAATATTACCTGACCCTGGTTCACAAATCCCTAAAACTGCACCGACATTTTTTCAGTACTAACATGCTGCCTATCTTATACCTCTGTTCTGTCCTGGAGAATCCTACTTACTGGGTCCTGTTTTGCACTAGGGACTAGGGACCCACCTTGTTTAGGAGCCATGAGTCACCCCTTCCACCATGGACCAGTCTCAGTCTGGCTCCATGAATATTTGCTTTCTTTGGTTCCATCTTGCTTTTTATACAGCTGATTCAGGGAAAACCACTGTCCTCTTACACAGTGTTACCACAGTGGCTGTATAGTGGATGTGCTTGGTATCACGCTCTGCCCTAGGTAAAGCTTAGAGACCCCCACCAGTGACATACTGATGACCTATCCAGATCATAGATCATCAGTTCTAAAGTCTTTTAAAAGCCCTTTAATTCAGTTTTTGTATGTTTGTTAGTCCCACTAGAAGACTTTAATGAAAATGGAAGACAACATGTCAAGCTAATCTGTAGTTGTTTGATAAATGACAAATCTGCTTCAATTAGATCATTTCCAGATAATTTCTGAAAACATCCATGATATGTTAATAGATCCAAAACTATTAAAGCAGCAAATATACTGTAAAAGATTCTGATCAACATAGGGCTCATGCACACAGAAGTACCGTGGCTCCATGCAGTTGTTCAGAGATGTAAGATGTGAACATAACTTTCTGTGGGCCAAACTTTTCTCTAAATGACTTTATAAGGTGTAATATTTTTTTCCGATATATTTCATATGAAGACATGTGTGTCTTTTAATTTTATTTAGATGCGGACGCTTCTACATTGGTAAAACCATCCGCTGCTTATTTGAAAGATTCCGAGAACACCTAAATTCCTTAAAAACAGGAAAGGGTGTCCCTCGGCTAATAGATCATGTGAACAGGGAACATAATGGAAACCCCAGTGTATTGACCTTTGCTGGTCTTGAAATAGTTAACCGTACAGAGAGAGGTGGAGACAGGGAGAGGGAACTTCTGAGAAGAGAAACAAAGTGGATCCTACGTACAGATGCAATGGGTCCCTTGGGATTAAATGAGAAAATAGACATGAATGTATTTCTTTAATGAATTATTCCTGTGTGTATCGTAATTTCGTATTTTTATTGTTTTATTAGTTTATGTACTTGCACATGCACTCACACTATTGAAGGGGTCTCGCTATTCACCAAGAATCCTTGTCCACTGTTGTGGAAACTCAGGTGTTGATTAACTAATTAATGCGATGATGCGGCTTCCTGTGCATATTTGTAAGTGCCGTGACCCCGCCAATAGTGAGAAGCCAGAAGAAGCGCACACGCGAAACGGCTGTTGCTTCGTGCTGTGTTTGCACCGTATGTACCCCCTCCTGCTATAAAATAAAGCGTACCCCTCTACAATCGGTGAGTGCCGCTCGTTTTAATATTCTCCTTCGCTTGAAGATATGTGTGTCTTTTAAGCAGTGTACCTTCCTCCCAAGTCCCAATACAAGATTGTATGACATTTTAGCCACTAAATATATAACACAGGGAGCTGGTGTATGGCTGTGTGACTAAACCCTAAGAATCAGTACATGCACACCTGATTCTGTATAGAACATTCTGTAGAGCTCTTTAGCTCAGTCTCATACAATACCATCTTGATTTTTTCTAATAGTAGCTTAACACAATTCCTACTACTAACAATACTCCACAAAATTTTTCTCTCAGACAACTACTTTAGATGATTGAAGCACTAGAAAATCTTTGAGTTTGAAAGATCTTCGAATCAATATGTGTAAATGCAGTCGCTAGATGGTCTGGTAATTGATATGATCCCACAGATGCTCAATTGGGTTCAAGTCTGGGGAATTAGTAGGCTAGGGACATACTTGGAAGTCTTGGTCATGTTCTTCCAACCAATGTCGGACATTTCTAGCCATGTGACATGTCGCATTGTCTTACTGGAAAATCCCATCTGCCCCAAGGAAGACAATCAGCATGTATGGGTGTACGTGCCATGCAGGGATGGATTCATAAATCAGTTGAGAGTGCCTTCCACATGGATGAGTTGGCCACAAGGACATTTTCGACACCATAACACACCACAACATCAGATTGTGTTGGTTGCAGGATGTTTGTTCTCTGATGTTTCTCACCTGACATGCCCATGTCAATCCATTCGATAAAGCAGAAAACTAGACTCATCGGAAAAGGCAACCCTTTGCTAAACAGCAGGGATCAATTCTGATACTGTCACAAAAAGTTAAGCCTATTCTGCCAATGCAATTTTATTAGCAGAGGTGCAGTGACTATCTGCTTTGGGGTAACATATACAGTAGGAATCACACTGAACTGTTGTTTTTTTATACACACGTCTAGAAGTCCTCTACCATTGGCAGTGAGCTGCTCCAATGTAGCATATCGGTCCTCCCTCGTGCACCTTAATAGCTTACATTTTCTTCCCACATCAATGAAACTAGGTGCACTACATTTCCATGTAACTTATTTGAAGTGGTGCTATTTGTACACTCACTAAATACTTTCACCACAGCAGAATGTGAACCGTTCACAAACTGCACAGTTTCAGAAATACTGACACCCTTTGCCCCGAAAGCAAATTATTATGCCTTTTGCAACTCTGATAAATCATCCCATTTACCTATGACAGCAAGGAGAGATATGTGTGCAGCCTATCACACTTTATATACCCACCATGCCAGCCCACTACACGTGACTTCCTTCATGAGCTCTGCGCTAACAACATCTAAAGTAGGAAGTGATCATAATAATGTGACTCGACTTTGTAGTTCATGGTCAGGAACAATAATGGGACTGGCAGTAAAATTGCTGAATGAGTATGTTTAGTTTTTTTCTTTCTTTTTTTTTTAATATAAGGAAAAATAGATTTGTTACCATAAAGTGCAAGGAAATCTTGCTTCGCAGTGAATTGGATTTTTCTGAAATTTGGATCAAAGTCAATTCGTTTGGCTTCGATTCACTCAACACTACTAGATATGATTGTTCTGGCTCAAACAAACTATTTAATCCCTCTAAAAGGAACCTTATCACATCTTATCGCAGCTTCAAAAGCATTAATTCCTTTGCATTGGTTAGACACACAGCCCCTTCCATGCAGGAATGACTTGCCAAGCTTGATCAGATATGTCAATTTGAGGAGATATCTAGTTGGATCATTAGGACTCGAGTCATGAAAGGTTTCTCCAGGTCTGGCAGTCCTGACGTACTCTTGCAGGTTCCCTCTAAGCTACCTGTCATGAACCTTTTGATATCCCAAGAGATTAAAGTTTGAATATTTCATTTTATTTATTTTTTATATGTTTTTCTTTTTTTCTCATTAGATTTGCCCATTAGGTAACAGCACAGAGGTATGTATACTTTTTCTAGATTTTTCTGCTTAGAGTTGCCTCTCAGTGCTTTTAAGTGCTTGTCTGTCTGTGGTCGTCTTCCCTCGGCTTTCAGTCCCCCTTCTCCCCCTCCTTTCTGGATTCCCACATATTTTCCCTTTTATATATACAGTATATTGGGTCTAAAGGAGCTATGTGTTCCCCTGATGGACATCAAGTGGACTGGAACATAGTCTGTACATTTGCTTGACATCATCTCATTGTATTTTTACATTTCATGTACGTTATCTTTTCTCTCTTTTTTATAAATTTGAAAATAATGTATTAGGTTGCTGCAATAGCGCTCCTCCCTAAGCTGTATCTAGTGTGGCTGCAGTATCTCAGCAGGACCGCACTAACTGCTGCACTATGTAAAAACACTACAATGTTAAATATCGATAACGCGCCTACCTTACAGTTGATAGTTCTCTGCCCAGTTGTATTCAATACTTTATGCTTGTTTAGGGATCCCAGACTGCGGTAGGTCACTTGCATAAATCCACAGGGGTCCCACGCTGAAATAAATCACCTGCTTGCATCCACAGTACATGCCCGGCCGGTAGCGTGGTTAGCGGAGGTAAGGGTTGAAATATACGCGCACTGAGGGAGCGGCTAGTGACGTCACTCCTGCAGCTACGGATCTCTGCAGGTGCCAAGAAAACCCCAACGCGTGTCTTTCCTCAGGGAGTCTTGCAGGAGTCTCGTCCTGCCCCCTTCTTATGCGCTCAAGAGGGTAATATTTAACCCCTTACACTCCACTCCACTATACAACGTGGTTTACCTATTCAAATGCAAAGAGCTAAATCTCAGCGTTCAAGCCATTTGGTATTAGAGAATCCATATTAAATATCTATTTTGTCTCTTCTCTTGACATTTCTTTAATAAAATCACCACCCCTTCTGTTTTTTTCACAATTTTTACTCCACAAAAGCTTGACCCAGCAAATTTTCCTTTATGTTTTTCTTTTTAGTGACGTGATAATGGATGTCTATCATATTTCCTATGTATGTTGTATACGTGATCCCCTATTCTTTTTTGAGAAGTCTTTTTGTCCGTCCAACATATATTTTGATACCGGGGCAGGTTATGATGTATATTGCTCCACTACTATTACACGTTATAAACTGCTTAATGGTCATTTTGTATGAGCCTTCAGTATTCGTTATCTGTGTCTTGATTTCGTTACCCAGTGATTTTTACATCCCATGCATTTTTGCATGGATAAAAGCCAGATCGTTGTTCTTTTATTCTAGTACATGTTTCTCTACCATTAATACTTTCTGTGCATAGATTTGTAGATGCAACTAGATTACCTATATTTCTGGCTCTACGGAATATGAATTTTGGTTCTACTGGGACAAACTCACCAATAATTTTATCCTCTTTAAGGAAGTCCCAGTGTTTTTCACTATTTTTTTTTTAAAGTGGCACTTGGCTGTTATAGGGTATAATTATTGGAGGGATTGGAATTTCTTCTATTTTAGTTTTCACTTTTCTCTTTTCCAATAATATTTGTCTATCTATCATATCTATCTCTGTACGTTGTTTTAACAATTTACCTCTATTGTATGCCCTTATATTCAAATTTCTTTTGCAAGAGTTCTGCCTGCCTCTTATATTCATCTTTTTCGGTACAGTTCCTTTTGATTCGTAAAAACTGACCTCTTGGAATATTCTCCAACCAACGGGGTAAGTGGCAACTTTCCATAGCGATAAAGTTATTTGCATCTGTGGCTTTGTTGAATGTCTTAGTGCA
This sequence comes from Bufotes viridis, assembly GCA_033119425.1. Taxonomy (NCBI): domain Eukaryota; kingdom Metazoa; phylum Chordata; class Amphibia; order Anura; family Bufonidae; genus Bufotes; species Bufotes viridis. The sequence goes on along the minus strand of CM065593.1, from coordinate 118,043,109 downwards.
AATGCTTTTCCCTTTAATGTATATTGTTAGATCCAGAAAATATATTTCTTTTTACTATACGACAATGTAAATTCCAGATAAAATTAATTTTTATTAATGTCTTTTTAAAAATCCTGTAACGTTTCCCCCCTCCAAATAAAAATATTATCATCAATAAAACGCCACCAGAGGACGAGGCCCCCCGGAGTTCGCCATTGGGGTAGATATACTGATCCTCCCACCACCCAACGTGTAGATTAGCAAACCCGGGTGTGAACCTCGTCCCCATAGTGGTCCCCCACGTCTGGAGGTAAAATTTATTATTATATGTAAAATAATTTTTGTTAAAATAAACATAATACACTCCCCTAGGTAATCTTTTTGTGTTTCGTGCATTTGTCCCTTATTGCTTAAAAGTATTTCACGACCTCGCACCCTTTTTTGTTTCCAATAACGGTATAAAGCGATTTAACGTCTAATGTGCCGATTATGTAGCGCTCTCTCCATTCTACCTTAGTTAAAATCTGAAGGATATGTTTCGTATCCTTTAGGTAAGTTAGTAGTGATTGTGCGTATGGTTGCAGTTGTTGATCTATATATCTAGACCGAGGACTGGTTAGACAGTCTATGCCCGACACAATGGGTCTCCCTGGTTGTGATAGAAGGCTGCTTTTTTGCATGCTCCATATTTATTAATATTGCTTCTCTCTTATATAAGATTCCTTGTTGAACTAAGGGTTTTCAATTCTTTTTTATAAAGCTCTGTTGGATCTCTGTTGTTCAACACTTTATACTGTATGTTCTCCTGTCACCCAATATGTTCTCAGTTTCCCTGTGATAGTCATCTTTGTTCATAATGACTATCCCCCGCCTTTATCAGCGGGGTGGATAATGACCTGGTTGCTATCCTGCATGGAAATAATCGCTTTTCTCTCTTCTATGGTGATGTCGCTCATATATTGTTTTTTTTGACAGGATGAAATTTCCTGATGTCTTTTGTTACCTGATTCATAAAGTTGTTTAAGGCTGGAGAGTATTGCTGCACCGGTATCCCTGAACAAGTATAAAGTATTGAATACAACTGGGCAGAGAACGATCAACTGTAAGGTAGGCGCGGTATCGATATTTAAGAAAATAATGTTTAATAAAACTAAAGTGTATAAATCATCCAACAAAAGGCTTCTTACAGTGGAAGTATCATTTCAAAGCTTTGCTTGTAAAGCTCTTAGAACATGAGATGATATATTAGTCTTGAAGGCAGGGGCGTAGCTGTAGGGAGTGCTGAGGTAGCAGTTGCTACCGGGCCCAGGAGTCTGGGAGGGCCCAAAGAACCTTGTGCTAAACCAGTTTTATAGAAAGTGCATGCTGCTCAAGTTACACCTCTGGCTGGAAGGAAGTGGTTAGGTCAAGAATTTGGCATGTGTGTGTATGTGGTGTGTGGGGTGTGGGGTGTGGGGTTGGGGGTCTGCCGTTTCAATTTTTGCCTCAGGCAGCATAAAGGCTATGTGCTCCTCTCCCACTAGCCACAAAGCACTGATGGAAGGGGCCCAAGCTAAACTCTTGCACCAGGGCCCATGAGCCTTTAGTTACGCCCCTGCTTGAAGGGGTAGGCCCATGAACAACACTTCTCACCTATCCATTGCATAGGTGAGGGATGCTCAACCTGCGGCCCTCAGCTTTTGTAAAACTACAACTCCCATCATGCCCAGCTGTAGGCTGATAGCTGTAGTCTGTCCAGGCATACTGGGAATTGTAGTTTTGCAACATATGGAGGGCCGCAGGTCGGGCATCCCTGGCATAGGTGATAAATATGTGATCACTGAGGGCTGACTACTTTGATAGCCACCAATCACAAGAACAGGAGAAATCAAATACCCTGTGTTAATGGAGTGGTAATGCTAACCATTGCTCTGTTCACTTCTATGGGGCCAAGTGAGATAGCCTAGCACTGTACAGAGATTGTAGCAGTGCTGGAGTAGTGAAGCCAAGACTAATGTAGGAAAGCTGGAGTAGTGGAGCCAAACTCAACATCAGACCTTCGTTCACATAGGGATCTCTGAGTCAACTGTTCTCGAGATTGGTGGGGGTCCCCACAAACTCACACATTTATGGCTTATTCTGTGGATAGATTATAAATGTTGTTTATTGACTAGTCCCTTTAATGGATGATATACTATTGCAAAATCATTGCCAAAAAAAAAAACTACAAAACCAGTGCATGAAAATACACCCTTAAAGTGTGCTCATTAGTTTATGGATGTTGTGAGGACTAGAAGAAGTTGTCCTAAAGCCTCTGAAGTTCCAAGCTATTAGCAGCACACCAATGGCTTTTCTGTTGCTAGTCTAAACAGCGTGAGGTTCACAGAAATTTATGGTGTGTAGTCGAGTGCTATTTTGATACAAGTTGATGATCACAAGCTCCTTTCATACTTCCACTTCCTACAGACGTATTTGCAAATAAGTACATAGAAGCAAGCAAAATAAATGGAAAGGCCGTACACTGGAAATCATTAGAAATTCATTAATTTCGCACCAATGTAAATTGTGTTGACAGACTCCTTCCAGCAATTAGTATATTATTAAACAGGCTGAAAAGATATCTGTTCTCAGGATTACAAAGACTTATTTACGGCATAAAAATAATTCCTGGGGTACAGTTTGTTGAATCCTGACTAATAAACATATTAAATCAAGCTTTCATGTCATATAAAAGCTGCTGAGTGGAGAAAGAAATTATATTCTTTATTACTGTAAACAATTCTTTACCCGGCCACATCATCTAAATTAAAGACTTACGGCTTAATTGAAATTCAAAACGTTATGCATCATAATTGATTTAATACAAAAAGCTGCCTGCTTCATTTTATAGCATGATAATAGTTTCATTAACCCGAGCACAGATGGAAATCACACATTTTAAAGACGTGAGGAGATTGACAGTGCTTCAGTTTACATAGTTTAGTGCTCTCATTAAGAGAAACAAAATAAGAGTATTGCAGGTTTGACACCTTTTAATGGCTAACAAAAATAGAAGTAATGATGTTACATAATGAGCTTTCAAGACACCAACAGTCCCTTCATCAGGCTGCTACAAGAATATATAAAGAAACAATATATATACAATAAGAACAGAGACATGGAGGAATAAATGGGCATTTAAAAATAACAGAATAACACATCAAAGATCTTGAGAATGAGTCCTTAATTATCTTACAGATAAGGGGTGTGAAAGTTTTCTTGTTGTGTGAAAGAACTTGTAGGTATGGTTGAGTGAACCTGAACTGTAAAGTTCGGGTTCGTACCGAACTTTAGGGTTTTGGTACCCGGACCCGAACCTGGACATTTTCGTAAAAGTTCGGGTTCGGGTTCGGTGTTCGCGATTTCTTGGCGCTTTTAAAAGGCTGCAGGGCAGCCAATCAACAAGCGTTTAACTAGTCTGTCCTTAGAAGCCATCACAGTCACAGCCATGCCTACTAATGGCCAAGAGCAGCATGTGACCCAGCCTCTATATAGGTTGGAGTCACGTAGCGCCGCATGTCACTCTGCTCTTCTCAGTGTAGGGACAGGATGCTACTGCTGTGAGGGAAAGATTAGGGAAGTATTCTGTTGAACTTGGTGGTGTGTTCAATCTTCAAACTACAGAGATTATTGAGGATGCTATGCTACATTTTTATACCCAGCCCTGAGCCCAGTGACACTTAAAAATAAACTTTTAATCCATCTGCTAGTTCGGTGGGTGTCGGCGGCCATTTTTGCAAGTGCAGTGCCCGTCCAACTGCATGTGAACTGCATGTGTGCCAGGGATATTACTTTAATTCTGTTCTGGAGGACAGTGGAGGACAAATTCTCTTTTTGGCCGTTCAAGTACCCCCTGCGGCTACAGTGCATACCTGGCAGTGAAAATTATTCAATTACATTAGTCTGCCACTTTTTTCTGTGACCTAAAGCAATTTTCTATTTGTCTGCACCAGACACTGCATATCTGACATTCCAATAAAACCACTTAATAATGCAGTTACCTTGCTGATATAAAAAGGCACACTTTTTTTTTGCAAGATAGTACATTTAGGGGCTATCTTGCATTTCTGAGAGTCCACTTAAAACGTTACATACTGCAGTAACATTGCTGCTATAAAAAATGCAATTTTTTTGGTGATAGATAGCAAATTTACGTGCTACGCTGCATTTCTGACAGTCCAAAACAAACATACTGCATTTACATTGGTGCTATTAAAAGAACACACTTTTTGAGCTATATAGGTGACAAGGATGTAAATTTGTAAAAATCGTCTGTTCCATTGGTGGGTGACATTTTGCCACTTTTGGCGTATACAAACCCCTGCTCTGCATAGGTGACAGGGAGGTACATTTCTAAAAATCATCTGTTACATTGGTGGGTGACATTTTGCCAGTTTTGCCGTATACAAACCCCTGCTCTGCATAGGTGACAGGAAGGTAAATTTCTAAAAATCATCTGTTACATTGGTTGGTGACATTTTGCCAGTTTTGGCGTATACAAACCCCTGCTCTGCATAGGTGACAGGGAGGTAAATTTCTAAAAATCATCTGTTACATTGGTGGGTGACATTTTGCCAGTTTTGCCGTATACAAACCCCTGCTCTGCATAGGTGACAGGAAGGTAAATTTCTAAAAATCATCTTTTACATTCTTGGGTGACATTAACCCAGTTTTGTCGTATACAAACCCATGCTTTGCATAGGTGACAGGAAGGTAAATTTCTAAAAATCGTCTTTTACATTCTTGGGTGACATTAACCCAGTTTTGTCGTATACAAACCCCTGCTTTGCATAGGTGACAGGGAGGTAAATTTCTAAAAATCATCTGTTACATTGGTGGGTGACACTTTGCCAGTTTTGCCGTATACAAACCACTGCTCTGCATAGGTGACAGGAAGGTAAATTTCTAAAAATCATCTGTTACATTGGTGGGTGACATTTTGCCAGTTTTACCATATACAAACCCCTGCTCTGTATAGGTGACAGGGAGGTAAATTTCTAAAAGTCATCTGTTACATTGGTGGGTGACATTTTGCCAGTTTTGCCGTTTACAAACCCCTGCTTTGCATAGGTGACAGGAAGGTAAATTTTTAAAAATCATCTGTTACATTGGTGGTTGACATTTTGCCAGTTTTGCTGTATACAAACCCCTGCTCTGCATAGGTGACAGAGAGGTAAATTTCTAAAAATGTCTGTTACATTCTTGGGTGACATTAACCCAGTTTTATCGTATACAAACCCCTGCTCTGCATAGGTGACAGGAAGGTAAATTTCTAAAATTCGTCTGTTCTATTGGTGGTTGACATTAACCCAGTTTTGCCAGCGAAAAACCCCTGCTTTGCATTGCTGACAGGGAACTAAATTTAGTAAAAATGTCTGTTACTTCGGTGGGTGACCGCAAAAATGAGGAGAGCATGAAAGAAGGGACATGGCCCTGATCGTGGTGCTGCTGGTGTTGGTGGAGCTCCTGTTGCAGGGAGAGGACGTGGTTGATCTGTGCCAGCTAGATGCCCAAATGAAACACCTTCCTCAGGTGCGCGTGAGCGACAGAGCCTTCAACGTTATTTAGTAAGCCCGAATGCCGCACTACGAATGGTGATGCCAAAAAAGTACAGTCGCTAGTAGATTGGGTGGCTGACAGTGCCTCCAGTATCTTCACATTGTCTCCCACCTGGTCCACTGCTAATGGCTCAGAATTGGCACCTGCAGGCCATGGGAATTTATCTAGCACCTCACCCCTTGCAAATCAGCCAAGCGGTCTGAGCCCCAAGTCATGCAGCAGTCTCTTATGCTTTTTGATGAGTCTGCTGGCAGGGTTTCCCAGAGACATCCACCTAGCCCTGCCCCAGAAGTAGAAGAGATTGAGTGCACTGATTCCCAACCACTTATGTTTGAGGATGAGGACATGGGAAGACCACTGCAGCACGTCTCTGATGATAACGAAACACAGGTGCCAACTGCTGCAGCTTTCTGCAGTGTGCAAACCGACAAGGAGGTCAGGGTGAAGACTGGGTAGAAAATGATGTGGAGGACGATGAGGTCCTAGACCCCACATGGATTCAAGGTCATGCGAGTGACCTGTGCAGTTCGGAGGGAGAGGCGGTGGTCGCACAAAGCCACCAGCACAGCTAAAGAGGGAGCAGGGTGCAAAAGCAGAGCGGCCGTCCCTAGACAGTACGCCTGCTACTGACCAACCGCACCCATCGATCAAGCAAAACAAAAACAGCTTCAAGGAGTTCCCTGGTGTGGCAGTTCTTCAGACAATGTGCAGACGACAAGACACGAGTGGTTTGCACCCTGTGCAATCAGAGCGTGAAGCGAGGCATAAATGTTCTAAACCTGAGCACAAGCTGCATGACCAGGCATCTAAGTGCAAAGCACGAGCTGCAGTGGAGTAAACACCTCCAAACCCAAGAAAGGTCTCAGGCTCCTCCTGCTCCCTCTTCTGCTGCAGTCTCGGCCTCTTCCTCCACCTCTGGAGTGACAGTGGCACCGGCCACCCGCGAACAGAGGATCTGTCAGCAACGCCATCACATCCGTCACCTTCAACAAGCAGCACCACAATGTCCCATGGCAGCGTTCAGCTGTCCATCTTCCAAACAATGGAGCGAAAGAGGAAGTACCTGTCATTCCGTCTGGTGGAGATGGAGAGTTTTAAAACCTTATGGCGTTAGCTGTCCCACAGTACGTCGTTCCCAGCCGCCACTATTTTTCCAGGCGAGCAATCCCTTACCTGCACAAACAAGTGGGGGACAAAATCAGGTGTGTACTACGCAACGCCATCTGTGGTAAGGTCCACATAACTACCGATACGTGGACCAGTAACCACAGGCAGGGACGTTATATCTCCCTAACTGCACACTGGGTAAATGCAGTGGCGGCTGGGCCTGAGGCGGATAACTGTTTGGCGCATATCCTTCCGCCACCGAGGATTGCAGGGCATTTCTCTTTGCCTCCTGTTGCCTCCTGCTCCTACTCCTCTTTCTCCTCTAACACCTCCTCATCCAGTCAGCGTAACATCTTCACCAGCAACTTCAGCACAGCCAGGAGAAAACGATAGCAGGCAGTTTTGAAACATCTGTTTGGGGACAAACCCCACACTGTGCAGGAGCTGTGGACGGGCATGGAACAACAGACCGATGAGTGGTTGGTGCCACTGAGCCTCAAGCCCAGCCTGGTGGTGTGTGATAATGTGCGAAATCTCATAGAAGCTCTAGCCCTAGCCGGTTTGACGCACATCCCTTGCCTGGTGCATGTGCTGAATTTGAATGTGGTGCAGAAATTCCTGAAAAACTACCCCGATATGTCAGAGCTGCTGCAGAAAGTGCGGGCCGTCTGTGTGCTCTTTCAAGTTTTCGCCCTGTTGCTGTTCTCCTGTCTGCGCTGCAGCATAACTTCGGCCTTCCCGCTTACCGCCTCATATGCGACGTGCCCACAAGGTGGAACTCCACCATGCACATGCTGGAGAGACTGTGCGAGCAGCAGCAGGCGATAGTGCAGTTTAAGCTGCAGCACACACAGGTGAGTTGCTCTGCGGAACAGCACCACTTTACCGCTACTGAGTGGGCCTCCATGCCAGACCTGTGTGCCTTGTTGCGCTGTTTCGACTACTCCACCAACATGACCAGTGCCGATGGCGCCGTTCTCAGCGTTACTATCCCACTTCTATGTCTCCTTGAAAAAACGCTTCGGGCGATGATGGAAGAGGATCTGGCACAAGAGGAAGAGGAGGGATCATTTCCACGGTTATCAGGCCAGTCTTTCACAAGTCGCTCAGAGGGTGGGTTCCTGCACCAACATAGGCGAGGTACACAATTGTCCAGCCAGGCCACAGTTCTGGAGGATGAGGAGGATAAAGAGGAAGGGGAGGATGAGGATAACCGTGTTCACAGCAGGGTGGCACTCAAAGCAGCTTAGGGCCATCACTGCAGCGTGGCTGGGGGGATACCGAGGACACAGACGATACACCTTCCACAGAGGACAGCTTGTCGTTGCCTCTGGGCAGCCTGGCACACATGAACGACTACATGCTGCAGTACCTGCGCAACGACCGCCAAGTTGCCCACATGCACATGCAAACAATAGAACTAAGAAATGGGGATCATTCTATGAAAAAATAGAAGCTCTTGTGCGCTTTAACTTAGAATGATCTCCATTTCTTAGTTCTATTGTTTGCATGTTAAATGTTGTGCAGCCATGTTTTATTGTCTGAGGATGAATTTAGTCAGTTGTAGTACAGACTCTGAGATGATCCTATTTGCCTCCGGGTATACTCGGCAAGCAGTTAATCCATCATCATGTGGGATATTCGAATACAAGGATTCCACTTCCATGGTGGCCAAGATTGTGCCTTTAGTGAGGGGACCTATGGTTGACAGTTTGTTCAATAAGTCAGTGGTGTCCTGTAGATAACTTGTTGTGTTCCTCAATAATGGTTTGAGGATGCCCTCTATCGACCCTGAGATTTTTTCAGTGAGGGTTCCCACACCTGAAATGATCGGCCTCCCTGCATTCCCTGCTTTGTGTATTTTGGGAAGCATGTACAATACTCAGGTCCTGGGATTCTTAGGTACCAAGTCTAAAAGTTGCATGGATCCAGCAGAAAGACCCTGATCACCTTTTTTAACTCTCTCAAATATTTCTGAGTTGGGTCTCCCTCCATTTTGATATAGTATTGTGTGTCTGTGAGTTGTCTGTGTGCTTCTTCTACATAGTCCAAAAAGTTCAAAAGGAGCACCCCCTTTATCTGCAGGTTTTATGGTGATTCCTTTGTTGTTTTTTAAGATTTGAATCACCCTCCATTCCTGTATGTTAATGTTGAATGTTTCTTTTATCTGTTTGTCCAGTATTGCAAGCTGTACTACATTTCTAAAGGAGTCAATGTACTGGTCCAAAATGGTATTGTGGCCAGGGGGAGGGTTCAGTCAGACAGTTTTTTGTCCACCAGTGTCAATTGTGTTCGGCTGTTTGAGAATTCTCTCTCCTGTTTGTCATGGAATAACTCTTTTAGTCTTAATTAGAGTTGAGCGAACACCTGGATGTTCGGGTTCGACGAGTTCGGCCGAACTTTCGAAAAATGTTCGGGTTCGTGATCCGAACTCGACCTGAACTTCATCCCGAACCCGAACCCCATAGAAGTCATTGGGGACCCGAACTTTTGGGCACTAAAAAGGCTGTAAAACACACCCGGAAAGGGCTAGAGGGCTGCAAAAGGCAGCAAAATGTAGTTAAATCCCCTGCAAACAAATGTAGATAGGGAAATGATGAGTTAACATAAAATAAATAAAAATTAAACAATATTAATTGGAGTGAGGTCCCATAGCACAGAATCAGGCTTCAAGTCACCCACCAATGGAGAAGGTCACTTACTATTATTTTGACCACAGCACCCAGACAAAGGAGAGAGGTCCCACAGCAGAGAACCAGGCATCATATCACCCACCACAGGAGTAGGCCACCATTTAGTTACTTTGACCCCCTACACCCAGACGGAGGAGAGAGGTTACACAGCAGAGAATCAGGCATCATATCAACCACCACAGGAGAAGCCACCATTTAGTTACTTTGACCCCTGCACCCAGGAAGAGGAGAGAGGCCCCACAGCACATATTCTGGCATCATATCAGCCACCACAGGAGAAGCCACCATTGAGTTACTTTGACCCCTGCACCCAGGAAGAGGAGAGAGGCCCCACAGCACATATTCTGGCATCATATCAGCCACCACAGGAGAAGCCACCATTGAGTTACTTTGACCCTGCACCCAGGAAGAGGAGAGAGCCCCACAGCACATATTCTGGCATCATACTAACCACCACAGGAGAAGCCACCATTGAGTTACTTTGACCCTGCACCCAGGAAGAGGAGAGAGGCCCCACAGCACATATTCTGGCATCATATCAGCCACCACAGGAGAAGCCACCATTGAGTTACTTTGACCCCCGCACTCCAGGAAGAGGAGAGAGGCACCACAGCACATATTCTGGCATCATATCACACACCACAGGAGAAGGCCTCTTTCAGTGATTTAGGCCTTTGGACCCAGACAGAGGAGAGAGGCACCACAGCACATATTCTGGCATCATATCAGCCACCACAGGAGAAGCCACCATTGAGTTACTTTGACCCCTGCACCCAGGAAGAGGAGAGAGGCCCCACAGCACATATTCTGGCATCATATCAGCCACCACAGGAGAAGCCACCATTGAGTTACTTTGACCCCTGCACCCAGGAAGAGGAGAGAGGCCCCACAGCACATATTCTGGCATCATACTAACCACCACAGGAGAAGCCACCATTGAGTTACTTTGACCCCTGCACCCAGGAAGAGGAGAGAGGCACCACAGCACATATTCTGGCATCATATCAGCCACCACAGGAGAAGCCACCATTGAGTTACTTTGACCCCTGCACCCAGGAAGAGGAGAGAGGCCCCACAGCACATATTCAGGCATCATATCACACACCACAGGAGAAGGCCTCTTTCAGTGATTTAGGCCTTTGGACCCAGACAGAGGAGAGAGGCACCACAGCACATATTCTGGCATCATATCAGCCACCACAGGAGAAGCCACCATTGAGTTACTTTGACCCCTGCACCCAGGAAGAGGAGAGAGGCCCCACAGCACATATTCTGGCATCATATCAGCCACTACAGGAGAAGCCACCATTGAGTTACTTTGACCCCTGCACCCAGGAAGAGGAGAGAGGCCCCACAGCACATATTCTGGCATCATACTAACCACCACAGGAGAAGCCACCATTGAGTTACTTTGACCCCCGCACCCAGGAAGAGAGAGAGGCACCACAGCACATATTCTGGCATCATATCAGCCACCACAGGAGAAGCCACCATTGAGTTACTTTGACCCCTGCACCCAGGAAGAGGAGAGAGGCCCCACAGCACATATTCTGGCATCATATCAGCCACCACAGGAGAAGCCACCATTTAGTTACTTTGACCCCGCACCCAGGAAGAGGAGAGAGGCCCCACAGCACATATTCAGGCATCATATCACACACCACAGGAGAAGGCCTCTTTCAGTGATTTAGGCCTTTGGACCCAGACAGAGGAGAGAGAGGCACCACAGTACATATTCTGGCATCATATCAGCCACCACAGGAGAAGCCACCATTGAGTTACTTTGACCCCTGCACCCAGGAAGAGGAGAGAGGCCCCACAGCACATATTCTGGCATCATATCAGCCACCACAGGAGAAGCCACTATTGAGTTACTTTGACCCTGCACCCAGGAAGAGGAGAGAGGCCCCACAGCACATATTCTGGCATCATATCACCCACCACAGGAGTAGGCCACCATTTAGTTACTTTGACCCCTACACCAGACGGAGGAGAGAGGTTACACAGCAGAGAATCAGGCATTTAGATCACCCACCACAGGAGTAGGCCCCAATTTAATGGGACCCCGGCAACCATGTCAGATGGCACAACCATCAGCTTCATATCAATCAGCACAGGAGAAGGCGACTTTGAAAGACTTTGACCCCTACACCCAGACGGAGGAGAGAGGTTTCACAGCAGAGAATCAGGCATTTAGATCACCCACCACAGGAGTAGGCCCCATTGAATCAGACCCTGGCAACCATGTCAGATGGCACAACCATCAGCTTTATATCAATCAGCACAGGAGAAGGCGACTTTGAAAGACTTTGACCCCTACACCCAGATGGAGGAGAGAGGTTTCACAGCAGAGAATCAGGCATCATATCAGCCACCACAGGAGAAGCCACCATTGAGTTACTTTGACCCCTGCACCCAGGAAGAGGAGAGAGGCCCCACAGCACATATTCTGGCATCATATCAGCCACCACAGGAGAAGCCACCATTGAGTTACTTTGACCCCTGCACCCAGGAAGAGGAGAGAGGCCCCACAGCACATATTCTGGCATCATATCACCCACCACAGGAGTAGGCCACCATTTAGTTACTTTGACCCCTACACCCAGACGGAGGAGAGAGGTTACACAGCAGAGAATCAGGCATTTAGATCACCCACCACAGGAGTAGGCCCCAATTTAATGGGACCCCGGCAACCATGTCAGATGGCACAACCATCAGCTTCATATCAATCAGCACAGGAGAAGGCGACTTTGAAAGACTTTGACCCCTACACCCAGACGGAGGAGAGAGGTTTCACAGCAGAGAATCAGGCATTTAGATCACCCACCACAGGAGTAGGCCCCCATTGAATCAGACCCTGGCAACCATGTCAGATGGCACAACCATCAGCTTTATATCAATCAGCACAGGAGAAGGCGACTTTGAAAGACTTTGACCCCTACACCCAGATGGAGGAGAGAGGTTTCACAGCAGAGAATCAGGCATCATATCAACCACCACAGGAGAAGCCACCATTTAGTTACTTTGACCCCTGCACCCAGGAAGAGGAGAGAGGCCCCACAGCACATATTCTGGCATCATATCAGCCACCACAGGAGAAGCCACCATTGAGTTACTTTGACCCCTGCACCCAGGAAGAGGAGAGAGGCCCCACAGCACATATTCTGGCATCATACTAACCACCACAGGAGAAGCCACCATTGAGTTACTTTGACCCCTGCACCCAGGAAGAGGAGAGAGGCCCCACAGCACATATTCTGGCATCATATCAGCCACCACAGGAGAAGCCACCATTGAGTTACTTTGACCCCGCACCCAGGAAGAGGAGAGAGGCACCACAGCACATATTCAGGCATCATATCACACACCACAGGAGAAGGCCTCTTTCAGTGATTTAGGCCTTTGGACCCAGACAGAGGAGAGAGGCACCACAGCACATATTCTGGCATCATATCAGCCACCACAGGAGAAGCCACCATTGAGTTACTTTGACCCCTGCACCCAGGAAGAGGAGAGAGGCCCACAGCACATATTCTGGCATCATACTAACCACCACAGGAGAAGCCACCATTGAGTTACTTTGACCCCGCACCCAGGAAGAGGAGAGGCACCACAGCACATATTCTGGCATCATATCAGCCACCACAGGAGAAGCCACCATTGAGTTACTTTGACCCCTGCACCCAGGAAGAGGAGAGAGGCCCCACAGCACATATTCTGGCATCATATCAGCCACCACAGGAGAAGCCACCATTTAGTTACTTTGACCCCTTCACCCAAACAGAGGAGAGAGGTTCCACATCAGAGAATCAGGCATCATATCAACCACCACAGGAGTAGGCCACAATTTAGTTTATTTGACCCCTGCACCCAGGAAGAGGAGAGAGGCCCCACAGCACATATTCTGGCATCATATCACACACCACAGGAGAAGGCCTCTTTCAGTGATTTAGGCCTTTGGACCCAGACAGAGGAGAGAGGTCAGAGATTAGCTTCATATCCCCAGCACAGCAGAAGACCGCTTTATTTGACTTAGGCCTCAGCACCCAGACAGAAGACAGAGGTAGCATGGCAGAGGTTATGGCTTCATGTCACCCGTTAGTTTAACCGCCACTTTCATCTGGTTAGGCCCCGGCGCCCAGACAGAGAAGAGTTTCATTCAACTGTGGGTTTCATAAAATTTGTATCAAATAAAGAAGTGGCCCGTAGCACAACAAGACATGTTTTAGGCAGTTAATAAGGACTACTCTGCACAAGGGAGGGACAGGTCCTGTGGGATCCATGCCTGGTTCATCTTTATGAAGGTCAGCTTGTCCACGTTGGCTGTGGACAGGCGGCTGCGCTTGTCAGTAATGACGCCCCTGCCGTGCTGAATACGCGTTCAGATAAAACGCTGGCCGCCCGGGCAGGAAAGCACCTCCAAGGCATAACATGCTAACTCTGGCCACGTGGACAATTTGAAACCCAGTAGTTGAATGGGGCCGAACCATCCGTCAGGATGTGGAGGGTGTGCAGACATACTGTTCAACCATGTTAGTGAAATGCTGCCTCCTGCTAACACGTTCCGTATCAGGTGTCGGTGCAGATAGCTGTGGCGTGGAGACAAAACTTTTCCACATTTCTGCCATGCTAACCCTGCCCTCAGATGAGCTGGCCGTGACACAGCTGCGTTGGCGACCTCTTGCCACTCCTCTGCCTTCACCTTCCACCTGTTCCCCTGTGACATGTGGGAATGCTCTCAAGAGCGCCTCTATCAGCGTGCGCTTGTACTCGCGCATCTTACAGTCGCGCTCCAGTTCAGGAATTAAAGTGGGCACATTGTCTTTATACCGGGGATCCAGCAGGGTGGCCACCCAGTAGTCTGCACACGTTAAAACGTGGGCAACTCTGCTGTCGTTGCGCAGGCATTGGAGCATATATTCGCTCATGTGGGCCAGGCTACCCATGGGTAAGGACAAGCTGTCCTCTGTGGGAGGCGTATCGTCATCGTCCACCGTATCCCCCAGCCACGCACCAGTGATGGGCCTGGGCTGCCACCCCGCTGTGAACTTGCGTCATCCTCGTCCCCCTCCACCTCCTCCTCCTCATCCTCCTCGTCCTCCAGTACAGTGCCTTGGCTGGCGACTTGTGAACCTGTCCTCTGCTGCTTAAACAAACCTCCCTCTGAGCCAATTCGAACAGACTGGCCCGAAAGTGTTAGAAACGAGCCCTCATCCTCCTCCTCCTCCTCCTCCACCTGGGCCACCTCCTCTAACATCATTGCCCTAAGTGTTTTCTCAAGGAGACATAGAAGTGGTATTGTAACGCTGATAACAGTGTCATCGCCACTGGCCATGTTGGTGGAGTACTCGAAACAGCGCAGCAGGGCACACAGGTCTCGCATGGAGGCCCAATCATTGGTGGTGAAGTGGTGCTGTTCGGCAGTACGACTGACGCGAGCGTGCTGCAGCTGAAACTCCACTATGGCCTGCTGCTGCTCGCACAGTCTCTCCAGCATGTGCAAGGTGGAGTTCCACCGGGTGGGCACGTCGCATATGAGGCGGTGAGCGGGAAGGCCGAAGTTCCGCTGTAGCGCAGACAGGCGAGCAGCGGCAGGATGTGAACGGCGGAAGCGCGCACAGACGGCCCGCACTTTATGCAGCAGCTCTGACATGTTGGGGTAGTGGTGAATGAACCTCTGCACCACCAAGTTCAGCACATGCGCCAGGCAAGGGATGTGCGTCAAACCGGCTAGTCCCAGAGCTGCCACGAGATTTCGCCCATTATCGCATACCACCAGGCCTGGCTTGAGGCCCACCGGCAGAAACCACTCGTCGGTCTGTTGTTCAATACCCCGCCACAACTCCTGCGCGGTGTGGGGCCTGTCCCCAAACATATGAGTTTCAGAATGGCCTGCTGACGTTACCCGGGCTGTGCTGAAGTTGGTGGTGAAGGTGTGTGGCTGACCGGATGAGCTGGTGGAAGCAGTGGAGGAGGAAGCCGAGTAGGAGGAGGAGGCTACAGGAGGCAGAGAATGATGCCCTGCGATCCTAGGGGGCGGAAGGACGTGCGCCAAGGAACTGTCCGCCGGGGCCCAGCCGCCACTACATTCATCCAGTGTGCAGTTAGTGAGATATAGCGTCCCTGGCCGTGCTTACTGGTCCACGTATCTGTGGTTAGGTGGACCTTGCCACAAATGGCGTTGCGCAGTGCACACTTGATTTTATCGGACACTTGCATGTGCAGGGAAGGCACGGCTGTCTTGGAGAAGTAGTGGCGGCTGGGAACCACATACTGCGGGACAGCCATGGCCATCAGCTGTTTGAAGCTGTCTGTGTCCACCAGCCGGAATGACAGCATTTCAAAGGCCAGCAGTTTAGAAATGCTGGCGTTCAGGCCAAGGGCTCGAGGGTGACTCGGGGAATTTGCGCTTCCTCTCTAAGGTTTGAGATATTGAGAGCTGAACGCTGCTGTGTGATATAGTGGAGACGCTAGTTGACGGTGGCGGTGGTGGTGGTGTCGGTGGCACATCCTCTGTTTGCTGCTCGGCAGGTGGCAACATTCCTCTCGAGGCGGAAGCCGAGGCAGCAGCGGTAGAGGGAGCAGGGGGAGCCTCAGCGAGTGCCTGGTTTTTAAGGTGTGTACCCCACTGCAGTTCATGCTTTGCATGTAGATGCCTGGTCATGCAGGTTGTGCTGAGGTTCAGAACGTTAATGCCTCGCCTCAGGCTCTGATGGCAGAGCGTGCAAGTCACTCGGGTCTTGTCGGTAGGACATTGTTTAAAGAAGTGCCATGCCAGGGAACTCTTTGAAGCTGCCTTTGTGGGGCTGGGTCCCTGTTGGCGATGTCCAGTAGCAGGCGAACTCTGGGGCGGCGGCTCGTCTGCTTTGGCCCCCTGCTCCCTCTTTGGCTTCGCTGTTGTCTCGGTCTCACCACTACCTCTTCCTCTGAACTGTGAAAGTCATCGCCACGACCTTCAGTCCATGTGGGGTCTAAGACCTCATCGTCCTCTGCATCGTCTTCCACCCAGTCTCCCTCCCTGACCTCCTCCTGTTCAGTCTGCACACTGCAAAAAGACGCGGCAGTGGGCACCTGTGTTTCGTCATCATCAGAGACGTGCGGACTCCGATGAGGTGGTATTCCCATGTCCTCTTCATCTGGAGACATAAGTGGTTGTGCGTCAGTGCATGGTATGTCTTCCTCCACTGGGGAAGGGCTAGGTGGACGCCCCTGGGAAACCCTGGAAGCAGAGTCTTCAAACAGAAGAAGAGACTGCTGCATAACTTGTGGCTCAGACCGTTTCCCTGATATGCTTGGGGGTGATGTGACAGACTGATGGGCTTGGTTTTCAGGTGCCACCTGTGCGCTTTCCGCAGAAGACTGGGTGGAAGACCATGTGGTGAACGTGCTGGAAGCACTGTCGGCCACCCAATCGATTAATGCCTGTACCTGCTCAGGCCTTACCATCCTAAGAGCGGCATTGGGCCCCACGAGATATTGCGGTACATTCTGCCGGCTAGTTGAGGGAGTTCGT
Source organism: Bufotes viridis (assembly GCA_033119425.1). Classification (NCBI taxonomy): domain Eukaryota; kingdom Metazoa; phylum Chordata; class Amphibia; order Anura; family Bufonidae; genus Bufotes; species Bufotes viridis. The sequence continues at coordinate 118,026,240 of CM065593.1, read as the reverse complement.
TCCCTACTGTGTGCGCCTGGGGCCGAACGGCCACGTCCTCTACCAGCAACAGAGGCTCCACGGACACCACCACGACCGCGTCCTCGTCCCTTAATAGTATTTTTCTTCATTGTTGCGATTCAACTCGCACCACAATGAAATATATTATTTTTATAAGCAAAATCCCCTCACTGGAATACTTTCAGTCTTTTGACTGTATGGATTACAGATGGAATGACTGTTATATGTGAGTACCGCTTTCTTTGACAGATTCTAGTATGGGTACATATATGTTTTCCCAACCCCAGCACATTAGTTTGCTAATTCCAGATGTATGAAACGCAGGCCTAACTGTATCTAGTATATTGAACGCCAGATAAACTAACTTGGCCTTTTTAAATAAAAAAAATTCCCTCACTGGAATACTTTCAGTCTTTTGACTGTATGGATTACAGATGGAATGACTGTTATATGTGAGTACCGCTTTCTTTGACAGATTCTAGTATGGGTACATATATGTTTTCCCAACCCCAGCACATTAGTTTGCTAATTCCAGATGTATGAAACGCAGGCCCAACTGTATCTAGTATATTGAACGCCAGATAAACTAACTTGGCCTTTTTTAAATAAAAAAATTCCCTCACTGGAATACTTTCAGTCTTTTGACTGTATGGATTACAGATGGAATGACTGTTATATGTGAGTACCGCTTTCTTTGACAGATTCTAGTATGGGTACATATATGTTTTCCCAACCCCAGCACATTAGTTTGCTAATTCCAGATGTATGAAACGCAGGCCTAACTGTATCTAGTATATTGAACGCCAGATAAACTAACTTGGCCTTTTTTAAATAAAAAAATTCCCTCACTGGAATACTTTCAGTCTTTTGACTGTATGGATTACAGATGGAATGACTGTTATATGTGAGTACCGCTTTCTTTGACAGATTCTAGTATGGGTACATATATGTTTTCCCAACCCCAGCACATTAGTTTGCTAATTCCAGATGTATGAAACGCAGGCCTAACTGTATCTAGTATATTGAACGCCAGATAAACTAACTTGGCCTTTTTAAATAAAAAAATTCCCTCACTGGAATACTTTCAGTCTTTTGACTGTATGGATTACAGATGGAATGACTGTTATATGTGAGTACCGCTTTCTTTGACAGATTCTAGTATGGGTACATATATGTTTTCCCAACCCCAGCACATTAGTTTGCTAATTCCAGATGTATGAAACGCAGGCCTAACTGTATCTAGTATATTGAACGCCAGATAAACTAACTTGGCCTTTTTTAAATAAAAAATTCCCTCACTGGAATACTTTCAGTCTTTTGACTGTATGGATTACAGATGGAATGACTGTTATATGTGAGTACCGCTTTCTTTGACAGATTCTAGTATGGGTACATATATGTTTTCCCAACCCCAGCACATTAGTTTGCTAATTCCAGATGTATGAAACGCAGGCCTAACTGTATCTAGTATATTGAACGCCAGATAAACTAACTTGGCCTTTTTTAAATAAAAAAATTCCCTCACTGGAATACTTTCAGTCTTTTTGACTGTATGGATTACAGATGGAATGACTGTTATATGTGAGTACCGCTTTCTTTGACAGATTCTAGTATGGGTACATATATGTTTTCCCAACCCCAGCACATTAGTTTGCTAATTCCAGATGTATGAAACGCAGGCCTAACTGTATCTAGTATATTGAACGCCAGATAAACTAACTTGGCCTTTTTAAATAAAAAATTCCCTCACTGGAATACTTTCAGTCTTTTGACTGTATGGATTACAGATGGAATGACTGTTATATGTGAGTACCGCTTTCTTTGACAGATTCTAGTATGGGTACATATATGTTTTCCCAACCCCAGCACATTAGTTTGCTAATTCCAGATGTATGAAACGCAGGCCTAACTGTATCTAGTATATTGAACGCCAGATAAACTAACTTGGCCTTTTTTAAATAAAAAAATTCCCTCACTGGAATACTTTCAGTCTTTTGACTGTATGGATTACAGATGGAATGACTGTTATATGTGAGTACCGCTTTCTTTGACAGATTCTAGTATGGGTACATATATGTTTTCCCAACCCCAGCACATTAGTTTGCTAATTCCAGATGTATGAAACGCAGGCCTAACTGTATCTAGTATATTGAACGCCAGATAAACTAACTTGGCCTTTTTAAATAAAAAATTCCCTCACTGGAATACTTTCAGTCTTTTGACTGTATGGATTACAGATGGAATGACTGTTATATGTGAGTACCGCTTTTGACAGATTCTAGTATGGGTACATATATGTTTTCCCAACCCCAGCACATTAGTTTGCTAATTCCAGATGTATGAAACGCAGGCCTAACTGTATCTAGTATATTGAACGCCAGATAAACTAACTTGGCCTTTTTAAATAAAAAAATTCCCTCACTGGAATACTTTCAGTCTTTTGACTGTATGGATTACAGATGGAATGACTGTTATATGTGAGTACCGCTTTCTTTGACAGATTCTAGTATGGGTACATATATGTTTTCCCAACCCCAGCACATTAATTTGCTAATTCCAGATGTATGAAACGCAGGCCTAACTGTATCTAGTATATTGAACGCCAGATAAACTAATCTTGGCCTTTTTTAAATAAAAAAATTCCCTCACTGGAATACTTTCAGTCTTTTGACTGTATGGATTACAGATGGAATGACTGTTATATGTGAGTACCGCTTTCTTTGACAGATTCTAGTATGGGTACATATATGTTTTCCCAACCCCAGCACATTAGTTTGCTAATTCCAGATGTATGAAACGCAGGCCTAACTGTATCTAGTATATTGAACGCCAGATAAACTAACTTGGCCTTTTTTAAATAAAAAAATTCCCTCACTGGAATACTTTCAGTCTTTTGACTGTATGGATTACAGATGGAATGACTGTTATATGTGAGTACCGCTTCTTTGACAGATTCTAGTATGGGTACATATATGTTTTCCCAACCCCAGCACATTAGTTTGCTAATTCCAGATGTATGAAACGCAGGCCTAACTGTATCTAGTATATTGAACGCCAGATAAACTAACTTGGCCTTTTTTAAATAAAAAAATTCCCTCACTGGAATACTTTCAGTCTTTTGACTGTATGGATTACAGATGGAATGACTGTTATATGTGAGTACCGCTTTCTTTGACAGATTCTAGTATGGGTACATATATGTTTTCCCAACCCCAGCACATTAGTTTGCTAATTCCAGATGTATGAAACGCAGGCCTAACTGTATCTAGTATATTGAACGCCAGATAAACTAACTTGGCCTTTTTAAATAAAAAAATTCCCTCACTGGAATACTTTCAGTCTTTTGACTGTATGGATTACAGATGGAATGACTGTTATATGTGAGTACCGCTTTCTTTGACAGATTCTAGTATGGGTACATATATGTTTTCCCAACCCCAGCACATTAATTTGCTAATTCCAGATGTATGAAACGCAGGCCTAACTGTATCTAGTATATTGAACGCCAGATAAACTAACTTGGCCTTTTTAAATAAAAAATTCCCTCACTGGAATACTTTCAGTCTTTTGACTGTATGGATTACAGATGGAATGACTGTTATATGTGAGTACCGCTTTCTTTGACAGATTCTAGTATGGGTACATATATGTTTTCCCAACCCCAGCACATTAGTTTGCTAATTCCAGATGTATGAAACGCAGGCCTAACTGTATCTAGTATATTGAACGCCAGATAAACTAACTTGGCCTTTTTAAATAAAAAAATTCCCTCACTGGAATACTTTCAGTCTTTTGACTGTATGGATTACAGATGGAATGACTGTTATATGTGAGTACCGCTTTCTTTGACAGATTCTAGTATGGGTACATATATGTTTTCCCAACCCCAGCACATTAGTTTGCTAATTCCAGATGTATGAAACGCAGGCCTAACTGTATCTAGTATATTGAACGCCAGATAAACTAACTTGGCCTTTTTTAAATAAAAAAATTCCCTCACTGGAATACTTTCAGTCTTTTGACTGTATGGATTACAGATGGAATGACTGTTATATGTGAGTACCGCTTTCTTTGACAGATTCTAGTATGGGTACATATATGTTTTCCCAACCCCAGCACATTAGTTTGCTAATTCCAGATGTATGAAACGCAGGCCTAACTGTATCTAGTATATTGAACGCCAGATAAACTAACTTGGCCTTTTTAAATAAAAAAAATTCCCTCACTGGAATACTTTCAGTCTTTTGACTGTATGGATTACAGATGGAATGACTGTTATATGTGAGTACCGCTTTCTTTGACAGATTCTAGTATGGGTACATATATGTTTTCCCAACCCCAGCACATTAATTTGCTAATTCCAGATGTATGAAACGCAGGCCTAACTGTATCTAGTATATTGAACGCCAGATAAACTAACTTGGCCTTTTTAAATAAAAAAATTCCCTCACTGGAATACTTTCAGTCTTTTGACTGTATGGATTACAGATGGAATGACTGTTATATGTGAGTACCGCTTTCTTTGACAGATTCTAGTATGGGTACATATATGTTTTCCCAACCCCAGCACATTAGTTTGCTAATTCCAGATGTATGAAACGCAGGCCTAACTGTATCTAGTATATTGAACGCCAGATAAACTAACTTGGCCTTTTTTAAATAAAAAAATTCCCTCACTGGAATACTTTCAGTCTTTTGACTGTATGGATTACAGATGGAATGACTGTTATATGTGAGTACCGCTTTCTTTGACAGATTCTAGTATGGGTACATATATGTTTTCCCAACCCCAGCACATTAGTTTGCTAATTCCAGATGTATGAAACGCAGGCCTAACTGTATCTAGTATATTGAACGCCAGATAAACTAACTTGGCCTTTTTTAAATAAAAAAATTCCCTCACTGGAATACTTTCAGTCTTTTGACTGTATGGATTACAGATGGAATGACTGTTATATGTGAGTACCGCTTTCTTTGACAGATTCTAGTATGGGTACATATATGTTTTCCCAACCCCAGCACATTAGTTTGCTAATTCCAGATGTATGAAACGCAGGCCTAACTGTATCTAGTATATTGAACGCCAGATAAACTAACTTGGCCTTTTTTAAATAAAAAAATTCCCTCACTGGAATACTTTCAGTCTTTTGACTGTATGGATTACAGATGGAATGACTGTTATATGTGAGTACCGCTTTCTTTGACAGATTCTAGTATGGGTACATATATGTTTTCCCAACCCCAGCACATTAGTTTGCTAATTCCAGATGTATGAAACGCAGGCCTAACTGTATCTAGTATATTGAACGCCAGATAAACTAACTTGGCCTTTTTAAATAAAAAATTCCCTCACTGGAATACTTTCAGTCTTTTGACTGTATGGATTACAGATGGAATGACTGTTATATGTGAGTACCGCTTTCTTTGACAGATTCTAGTATGGGTACATATATGTTTTCCCAACCCCAGCACATTAGTTTGCTAATTCCAGATGTATGAAACGCAGGCCCAACTGTATCTAGTATATTGAACGCCAGATAAACTAACTTGGCCTTTTTAAATAAAAAAATTCCCTCACTGGAATACTTTCAGTCTTTTGACTGTATGGATTACAGATGGAATGACTGTTATATGTGAGTACCGCTTTCTTTGACAGATTCTAGTATGGGTACATATATGTTTTCCCAACCCCAGCACATTAGTTTGCTAATTCCAGATGTATGAAACGCAGGCCTAACTGTATCTAGTATATTGAACGCCAGATAAACTAACTTGGCCTTTTTTAAATAAAAAAATTCCCTCACTGGAATACTTTCAGTCTTTTGACTGTATGGATTACAGATGGAATGACTGTTATATGTGAGTACCGCTTTCTTTGACAGATTCTAGTATGGGTACATATATGTTTTCCCAACCCCAGCACATTAGTTTGCTAATTCCAGATGTATGAAACGCAGGCCTAACTGTATCTAGTATATTGAACGCCAGATAAACTAACTTGGCCTTTTTTAAATAAAAAAATTCCCTCACTGGAATACTTTCAGTCTTTTGACTGTATGGATTACAGATGGAATGACTGTTATATGTGAGTACCGCTTTCTTTGACAGATTCTAGTATGGGTACATATATGTTTTCCCAACCCCAGCACATTAGTTTGCTAATTCCAGATGTATGAAACGCAGGCCTAACTGTATCTAGTATATTGAACGCCAGATAAACTAACTTGGCCTTTTTTAAATAAAAAAATTCCCTCACTGGAATACTTTCAGTCTTTTGACTGTATGGATTACAGATGGAATGACTGTTATATGTGAGTACCGCTTTCTTTGACAGATTCTAGTATGGGTACATATATGTTTTCCCAACCCCAGCACATTAATTTGCTAATTCCAGATGTATGAAACGCAGGCCTAACTGTATCTAGTATATTGAACGCCAGATAAACTAACTTGGCCTTTTTAAATAAATAAAAATTCCCTCACTGGAATACTTTCAGTCTTTTGACTGTATGGATTACAGGTGGACTGGTATTAGTAGGGGTGACACAAGCACACCCAAGTCCCTGATGTAGGATTTCTATGGCACAGACCACTATTACAAGTGATTAATGGACGTTGGGAGAGATTGTGCTGCAGCACTAGTCCCAAGATGGCCGCCGCCTATCAGCCCAGTAACATGTGCCACAAAATGGTCTGCACAACCTTTAAAAAAATAGCCTTGGACTGTGCTGCTAAATCGCTATTGGTCTGAATCCCAGGTGTAGATGTCTGACTTGTTTGGAGCTTTGAATGCACACTGTGGCAGCTTCTGCTGCAGCACTACAAGTCGCAAAATGGCGGCCGGCGGTCAGCCCAGGTACATGTGGATGGAAAAATCACTCTGGCCACTCTAAAAATAGCCAATCCCTATCAAAAAAGCAGCTCAGCTGCAGTTGTTCAGATGAATCACAGGTGGAGGAGAGAAATTTGCTTCCAGTTATTCAATTATCCCTGCCTATTCTCGCCCTAGCATCAGCTGCGTCTATCCCTGTTCTATTCACATCGGGAGTGAGCACGTCCCGACGTGCGCACAAGCTTATAAAGAGGCTGAGTCACATGCTGCACTCGGCCAATCACAGCCTTGCCAATAGTAGGCATGGCTGCGATGGCATCTTAGGGCAAGTAGTATGATGCATGTTGATTGGCTGCTTTGCAGCCTTTCAAAATGCGCCTAAATACATGCCGAACGACGAACCCGAACCCGAACTTTTTGAAAATGTCCGGTTCGGGTCCGGGTCCCGGACACCCCAAAATTCGGTACGAACCCGAACGATGCTCGAACTGTTCGCTCAACACTAGTCTTAATCTCCTTAAATATTCCTCCATGTCACTATAGAGTTTTTTTGTCAAGAGTTTTGGTAGGGCAGAATGACATTGACTCACATTGACTTGACTGTACATTGACTCATTTAGAAATGTACAAAAGGGAGATAAAGGCAGCTCTTACCTGCTCCTCTCAGCTGTGAGCACGGATTCAGCTCCTGGACACGGCTGACTTAAGAACTTACAAAGCGTTGAATCCAGCTCAATAACAGTGAAGGAAAAAACTTTATTTTGCGGTCAAGTCATGTCAGGAGTAAGGACCGCAAAATGGTCCGAAACACGTAGACGAGACTATTTTTTCCTTCGCTGTTATTGAGCTGGATTCAACGTTTTGTCAACCATTAGAAATGTAGTATAGTCTGCAATACTGGACAAACATATAAAAGAAACATTTAACATCAACATACAGGAAAGGAGAGCGATTCAAACCTTAAAAATCAACAAAGGAATCACCATAACGTAACGTTATGTCACTGTGCAGCTTTGGATATGACTAAGACTGATGTCATATTACTCTTCTGTGGGCTAATATTGTTTACCCCTTCAGGACCCTGAGATTTTTGCATTTTTTTTTTTGACTCCTGCCTTTCCATAGTCCTAACTTTTGTATTTTTCCATTCACATACCCTTATGAGAGCTTATTTTTGCGAGACAAGTTGTACTTTCTAATGGCACCATTTACGGTTGCATACCATGTAGTAAGAAGCGGAAAGAAAATTCCAAATGGGGTAGAATTGGGAAAAACGCAATTCTCATATCCATACAGTTTTTTTGTTACACTGTACAATATGCAGTAAAATTTTATTTCATTTTTTAAGTCACCTTGGGTGACAATAACTGGCAATCATTAAATTGCCCATTGTGTTCATTGATGGCTATATAGCCATCATTGAACACTTCATTTTGAATATAACAATACAATGCTGCCACCTAATGGCATGTATTGATATATTCTGAAATAGACACCAAAGCCTGCTTGAGGCTTCGGGCTATTTCAAAAATGTAGCAGGGTCTCCGATCTCCATCTGTTACCGCTGTTACCGAGCGGAGCGCAAGACTTCCGCTTCCGGACTGATCAGATGCCATGCATCTGAAGGGTAAAATGTATGCAATCAGCCTTAAAATAGCAGAAACCCGGCGGCTATGGCACCCGCTGCATGTGCGGCGGGTGCCAAGTTTAGGACTGCACATATATATATGTATGGCGGAGGTCCTATAGGGGTTAAACTTTGTAGGCAATGACAGCAGCAATATTGGTAATGTATACTGCAGTCTTTACAATGTGGTATCCATTGGATGACTTATCTTACTATTTCTCTAAACTAACATTATCACGTTTTATCCTAACAGCTATCTTCAGAGATCTAACCAGATGGATCTTTCCAGGAATTCACATTTTTCTACGACTGTCTACAGCAGTCTGCTGCACATGCTAAGCATATTATTATATATTTTAATAAGTGCGTCTTTATAAAAAAAAAAACTGTTAACTTTATGAACAAAAACACATATAAAATGAGTTACATGCCTTAAAGGGTTGTCCAGTTTTAACAGCGGTATGCCCTAAAATAAAAACAAATGATTATTTACTGTACCTAGCAGATCCTGTGCTGCTACCCCAGCAGAGCTTTGTTTTCCTGGCGAAAGCAATGACGTCACATTGACAACACTTAACCACAGCATACAATCACTGCCCTAAAGAGGCCCGTGATTGGCTCCAGCAGTCATGTGTTATTCATATGACATCACTGCTGCAGTCAGGAAAGCAGAGCCATAGTACTGATTACTTCTTTATTGCAGGTAGAGTTGTCTGGTATGCTTTTAAAACTGGATAGCCCTTTAACTCCTTAACCCCTTCCCAACCGCATAATGTAAATATACATCAGTGGTTTGGTATTTAAAGATGGCACCCACTCGCAAGCAGACAACCAGGACTAATGTATGTGATAGATGATAATGTGCAGCACGGTGGCTCAGTGGTTAGCACTGGTGCCTTGCAGCGCTGAGGTCCTAGATTCGAAACCGACCAAGGACAACATCTGCATGGAGTTTGTATGTTCTCCGGTAATCTGGTACACTCTAAAGACATACTCGTAGGGACCTTATAAATAATGTCAATTTCACACATATTATCCCTCAGATGTTGTGGACAGATGTGACCACTGCATCAGAAGCTCACCCCAACAGAGGATTGGGGAGTTGGATGGTGTGTGTGGCAGCCTTGGTGCTCCTAAATGATCGGAGGCTGCCGTTATGCCGCTATGTTTCTGTTAAGGCTAATGCAGTGGAGTCTATGAGAGAAGCAATATAATGATTGCTTGTCCAAGTTTCCTAAAGGATAAAATAAAAAGTGGAAAAAAAACTTTTTTAAAAATAAAAATACAGAGAAACAATAAAAATGAAAAAATAAACATCATAAGCACTGCTGTTTGCAAAATTACCCACACTTTTAAAATTTTAAAATATTTATCCCTTACAGAAAACAAAAAAGTCAAAACAGCAATTCGCAGTTTTTGGTCTCTTCACCCTCCACACAAAATCCTTAAAAAATCTGGTGGTACCAAATTAGTATTCGTATAGTATATTTAATGCAGAACTATTTTAAAAATTAAAAAAATGTATTTTTCAATGTTTTCATTTGTTACATTTTTAATGTTTTTCTGTCCCCTCATTTGATCAGTCATATAATGCTTTAGAATAATTAGCATTTCAAAACATTATTATTACCTGTCAGTATTATACTGACAGGCAACCAATCAGGCATTACATGATAGGTAGATATTGATGGCAGACATGGAAGTCTTTGTGAGCCTCATAGCTGCAATGGTAATCATTGACAAGATTGCCGAAGACTGATAGAGATGAAGCGGTTGCTTTTGAACAAGGCATGTAAGGGGTCAAATGATCAGAGGTTGCTCTAAACTCTGCCATTACAGGCAGTGTATTACCACCATTGCCCTCCTCTGATTGCATGGGCACACTTGCTGATACAGCAGCTGTGCTTGGTATCAGCCCCATTCACAACAGTGGGGATGAGTGCGATACCAAGTACAGCCACTATACAATGTACGGCACTGTGCTTGGTAAGCTGCGAAAGGTCACGGCACTCACAGGAGCGCTGGTGCCTTCTCAAACACCTGAGGATAGGTCATCACTCATCAGTAGTGTTGAGCGAAACATCAAAGTTGAATTCAGATCCTGCGCTGTTGCCAGCATTTTACTTTGAGTCAAGCATATGGAGAGACATGACAAGACTCTCATTCATTAGGAGAGTTTTGCTGCAAACGCTGAATTAACAGAGAGTATAGGACAATATCGGAGAGGAAGAGAGCAGGGAGAGTGGAGGGAGAGCTTAGGATACTGCGCAACTACAGACTCTGCTACAAATTATCGCTGTATACATAACTGTGCAGTGCACCAAGAGTCATAGCTAATCCATTTTATTAGCTTTTGAGTTACTGTGCCGCCAGTATTACAGGTGGGTCTAATTTATTGCTGTGTACATAATTGTGCACTGCAGTGCATCAATATTCATACCTAACCCATTCTGTTAGCTGTAGAGTTACTGTGTGTCTGTATTACAAGTAGTGATGGCCTGAACTATTCGCGGCGGACAGTTCCCGGTGAACATAGCTTGTTCGCGTCCGCCGCGGCGGGCAAACTTATTCGATGTTCGCGTTCGCCCGTATACTTTATCATTGAGCAAACTTTGACCCTGTACCTCACAGTCAGCAGACAAATTCCAGCCAATCAGCATACCCTCCCTCCCAGACCCTCCCACCTCCTATCTAAACGCAAGGACAGCATCCATCTTAGATTTATTCTGAAGCTGCAGTGTTAGTAATTGTAAATCGCAATGCGATTAATATAACCTGTATTATTCGCATTGCGATTACAACTTAGATCTGAGTTCTAATGGTTGTATTGCTAGAATATAACGAAGATAACGAATATAGCGCTATATTCTCAATCTTCGTTATATTCTAGCAATACAACAACCATTAGGAACTCAGATCTAAGTTTAATTCGCAATTGCGATTAATATAACCTATTCAACTTATAGCTGAGTTCCTAATGGTTGTTGTATTGCTAGAATATACGTTATATTCTAGCAATACAACCATTAGAACTCAGCTTTAGTTATAATCGCAATGCGAATAATACTTACAATTATTAATCGCTTTGCGAATCCATTTGATGCCTCTATTTAATTGTATATGACGGTTGACTATGACTACCACCAACGTTCTGCTGCCTCTAAAGCAAGATATCTGGGCGTTTTTGATAGAAGACGCATCAAAAACGCATCAAAAACGCATGTGCGTTTTTATAATTTTCATTTATTTTTGTGTATTTTGCCACATTTGGTTGCATATTTACATTTGGTATAGGCAAAAATGGTAGTCTAGATCATGTGTCTATACCAAAACATAGGATCATTGTTTGACAGCATATTTTCTAAGCCATGTAGCTGAATATAGATTTGGGCAGAGTAATGATCTAGACCTGTGTTTCCCAACCAGTGTGCCTCCAGCTGTTGCGAAACTACAACTCCCAGCATGAATTGCTAATAGAGCTGAGTTGCTAATGGTTGTATTGCTAGAATATAACAAAGATTGGGAATTTAATCTTCGTTATATTCTACCAATACAACCATTAGGAACCCAGCTCTAAGTTGAATTCGCAATGCGATTAATGCAGGTTATATTAATCGCATTGCGAATTCAACTTAAACTGGGTTCCTAATGGTTGTATTGCTAGAATTATATAACGAAGATTGAGAATATAGCGCTATATTCTCAATCTTCAATATATTCTAGCAATACAACCATTAGGAACCCAGCTCTTAGTTGAATTCGCAAATAAGATGTCCCGAACTATTCACCGGCGAACAGTTCCCGGCGAACATAGCTTGTGCGCGTTCGTCGCGGCGGGCGAACATATGCGATGTTCGGTCCACCCCCTATCATTGAGTAAACTTTGACTCTGTACCTCACAGTCAGCAGACACATTCCAGCCAATCAGCGTACCCTCCCTCCCAGACCCTCCCATCTCCTGGACAGCATCCATTTTAGATTCATTTGGAAGCTGCAGTCTTAGAGAGAGGAGGGACAGTGTAGCTACTGCTGATTTAATAGGGAAATCGATAGCTAGGCTAGTGTATTCAGTGTCCACTCCAGTCCTGAAAGACTCAGATCTCTGCTGTAAGGACAGCGTCCTGACAGCACCCCAAAAAGCCCTTTTTAGGGCTAGTACATCAGTCTCCCTCCCAGACCCTCCCACCTCCTATCAAGGACGGCAGCCATCTTAGATTCATTCTGAAGCTGCAGTGTTAGTAGTTGTAATCGCAATGCGAATAATATAACCTGTATTAATCGCATTGGGTTATATTCTAGCAATACAACCATTAGGAACTCAGCTCTAAGTTGTAATCGCATTGCGAACAATACTTACAATTATTAATCGCTTTGCGAATCCATTTGATGCCTCTATTTGATTGTATATGACGGTTGACTATGACTACCACCAATGTTCTGCTGCCTCCAAAGCAAGATATCTGAACGCCTCAGGGGGCCATTTGGGCGTTTTTGATAGAAAACGCATCAAAAACGCATCTGCGTTTTTATAGTTTTTCATTTTTATTTTATTTTTTGTGTATTTTGCCACATTTGGTTGCATATTTACATTTGGTATAGGCAAATATGGTAGTCTAGATCATGTGTCTATACCAAAACCTAGGATCATTGTTTGACAGCATATTTTCTAAGCCATGTAGCTGAATATAGATTTGGGCAGAGTAATGATCTAGACCTGTGTTTCCCAACTAGTGTGCCTCCAGCTGTTGCAAAACTACAACTCCCAGCATGCCTGCACAGCCAAAGGCTCTCCGGGCATGCTGGGAGTTGTAGTTTTGCAAAAGCTGGAGGCACACTGGTTGGGATACACTGAATTCTAGACTACCATATTTGCCTATACCAAATGTAAATATGCAACCAAATGTGGCAAAATACACAAAAAAATAAAATTAAAATAAAAAAATAATAAAAACGCATATGCGTTTTTGATGCGTTTTCTATCAAAAATGCCCAAATGGCCCCTGGGGGGTTGCTAAGTTCATCACTGATCAAGGCATCTGATGTAAGAATAGAACTCTTTTAAGGGTTAAAAAAATAAAAATACTCACCTCATTTATTTGGCCATAGCAGTCTCTTCCTGCTCAAACAGATGAGGCATGTTTTTTTTTTTTTTTTTACATTTCAGAAAAAATTGATTCGTTACCACAAAGCACAAGGAATTTCAGCTTTGCGGCGAATTTACCCTGAAATTTGGATCGAAGTCCAGATACTTTGATTTGAGCAACACTAATCAGTATTACAGACCATTGTTAATTTTAGGCTGATTGGGCTGGGTATATTTGACTTAAGTGATTTGTGACAAATTAATTCATAACAAATCAAATTTTTTGTCGAACTTTGATGAAGCTTTCGAATTTTTCTCTAGTCATCAGTATTAAAATCCCAGAAAACCCTTTAACCACTTGCCGCCACGCTAACGCCGATGGGCGTCAGCGCGGCGGCTCTCTCAGGTCTCACTGCCGCCTATCGGCGTCATCTCGTGAGACCCGAGATTTCGCATGAACACGCGCATGCCGCGCGATCGTAACCGGGACAACTGAAACTACAGCCTGCCAGCACTGATCATACGCTGGCAGGCTGTAGATGCGAATAAAAACGCATTTAAAATGCATATCAGACGCTGTTTTGTAAGCAGCGTCTGATATGCCTGCTGTTTGCTCCTCTGGTGGTCCATTTGTCTGGGACCACCAGGGCAAACTATAAGTTAAGTGCACCAATCACTACACACACCCCCACCCCCATCACTAATTAACCCCTGATCACCCATGTCACCCCCGATCACCCCCTGTCACCCCCTCCTGTCAAAAATCACCCCCTGTAAGGCTCATTCAGATGTCCGTATGTGTTTTGCGGATCCATGGATCTGCGGATCCGCAAAATACGGACACCGGCAATGTGCTTTCCGCATTTTGCGGATCCGCACATTGCCAGAACTATATAGAAAATGCCTTTTGTTGTCCGCGATTGCGGACAAGAATAGGACATGTTCTATATTTTTGCGGATCCGGAAGAGCGGATCCGGAAGTGCAGATCCGCAATTCCGGATCCGAGCGGGACAAAGTCTTTCCCCATAGAATTGAATGTATCTACAATTCCGTTCCGCAAAATTTTGCGGAACAGAATTGCGGACGTGTGAATGAGGCCTAAGGGTCCCTTTTTTTTTTTTGCACATTTTTAGAGATTTTTCATCCACATTGATGAAATGTGAATGAAGAAATCTGTGCCGTTCATTTTTTCTTTCAGCCCAGCGGCTGAACTGAAAAAAATCTCATTACCCGTATGGTCAATATAAGGAGAATAGTAGAAACTCCTAATTCTGGCCATACGGGTAATGATCTGATGACCCTCAAATGCCAGGGCAGTGGAAAAATCTCACAAGTGACCCCATTTTAGAAAGTAGACACCCAAGGTATTCGCTAAGGGCATAGTGAGTTCATGGAAGTTTTATTTTTGACACAAGTTAGCGGAAAATGAAATTTTTTGAAAAAAAAAAATTCCCTTTCCGCTAACTTGTGACAAAAAATAAAAAATTCCATGAACTCACTATGCCCCTTAGCGAATACCTTAGGGTGTCTACTTTCCGAAATGGGGTAATTTATGGGGTGTTTCCACTGCCCTGGCATTTGAGGGTCTCCGCAATCATTACCCGTATGGCCAGAATTAGGAGTTTCTACTATTCTCCTTATATTGACCATACGGGTAATGAGATTTTTTTTTCAGAAAATCAAAGTGCAGAAACTCACTTTTTTGCACCATAGTTTGTAAACGCTATAACTTTTACCCAAACCAATAAATATACACTTATTGCATTTTTTTTTATCAAAGACATGTAGAACAATAAATTTAGAGAAAAATTTAAATTGAAATGTAGTGTTATTTGAAAATTTTTACAACAGAAAGCGAAAAATGACGTTTTTGCAAAAATTTCGATCAAAAAGTAAAATATCAAAAAAGTTAAAATGTCAGCAAGAAAGAAATACCACCAAATGAAAGCTATATTAGTGAGAAGAAAAGGAGGTAAAATTCATTTGGGTGGTAAGTTGTATGACGGAGCAATAAACGGTGAAATTAGTGTAGTGTGGATTTGTAAAAGGGGCCTGGTCACTAGGGGGTATAAACCTGTGGTCTTCAAGTGGTTAAATTCTCTATCATAAATCCAAGTATTTGGCACATTTTTGGAGTAAACTATGGCTACTATCACACTTGTGTTTTGGCTTTCCGTTTGTGAGATCCGTCATGGGCTCTCACAAGCGGTCCAAAACAGATCAGTTTTGCTCTAATGCATTCTGAATGGAAAAGGATCAGCTCAGAATGCATCAGTTTGCCTCCGATCCGTCTCCATTCTGCTCTGGAGGCGGACACCAAAACGCTGTCTCCCATTGACTTTCAGTGGAGTTCATGATAGATCCGTCTTGGCTATGTTACCGATAATACAAGCGGATCCGTTCATGATAGATGCATGCCGTTGTATTATTGTAACGGATCAGTTTTGCAGATCCATGACAGATCCGCCCAAAATGTGAGTGTGAAAGTAGCCTAAGCTGACAAATGTGGTGCAAAGTTAGACTAGACAGTCTATAGGTGCTCCTGATAAAAATGAAACTCCACTTACTAACCATCTGCCGGGCATGGTACAAACCCAAGAAATAAGATCTTTTGTCCGTCTGAAAGAAAGACTATGCCAGATACAGCGACCTCTGGTACACTATTCCTCTACCTGAACAGCCTACCAGATTTCTAAATGCTGATATGAATTTAGAATTAATCTATGTCAGTAAATTCTTAAATCAATGAAACAGTTAAATATTGCGGTTCATTTTTTTGTTTTTGTAAAATTATAATCCTTTTAAAATTGATATAATATTTACTACAGTGACTGCAATGAAACATTAACATTGTAGAGATGTGGCTTTTATATCATTTCCAGGCCTTAATTGAAGCAGTTATATAAGCAAAGTAAGTATAATTGCTTTTTGCAGCAGAGAATAATTGATGATTATCTGTCAAACAGCATCAATTATTTAACTACAACAAAACCGTGTTTGTGGGTTCGAAAACTTCTATGCAAAGGCAAAATTATTTTCCTGCAGTTATTATCATGAGCATTCTGTATGATATGAATTGTACGTACTTGTTTTATTTCCATGTTTCCCAGATAGCAATAAAAGTGCAACCTGAATTGTATTATAATTGGGGATGAACTGATTAAGAAACCGTGAAATAGTGTGCATGCATTAGAGGCAGAACTAGTTTTTAACTGGCCATACACAAGATAACTGTTGGCTGAACAAGCCAACAGTTATATCTCCAAATTCCCCATACACATGCGTGCTTGGCTCGACATGTGCTGTGAATGGGAGAAGGGAGAATCCACTGCCAGACATCTTGGCTTATATCTTACCTCCTCAGGTGGCAAATGTTATGGAGAGACAAGCAGGGGTTTGGATGAGAAACATCTAATGTGTTTGTCACCTTTACACTTTAGGAACTTGCAAACACAGATTGCCTGGCCATTTAGTCTCTGCCAATCAAGTGAGCTTAAATAGGATCTGTCGGCGATCCTGGCATGTCTGCTTTTGAAAATATGCTTTTCACATTAAATATAAAGCATCTTGGTATTACCATTTCCCTTGTCAATAGTGCAGCGAGCCCTGGAGGGAAAGCGAGAATCCAGGAGTGGTGACAATGATGGTTGTAGTGGTACTTACGATATCGGTCCTCACTCTGGCACTCCCTGGACTGTGCAGTGAAAGGAAAGGTACATCCTTCCTACCTGGTGATGATTGGTTCTCTTGGCATCGATGGGTCTTTGGGGTGCAAGGCAGGGCTCCCTGGAAGTGACACAATGCAATGCTGTGATAGTGTGGGTGATAATACTGTGAAATGATAAAGCCATTTTTAGTAGAAGAAGTCAACTGTTGCTACACACAAACTGTAGGCACAATCTTTACAGTTTGCATAAAGTTTTCCAAAGGCTGCATATGGGACAGAATAGGCAATGAGATGTTCTCTCTGAGTCCTTTTTCAGTTAATCTGAGCAATCTTCCCAATTCAGCCAAGGGTTGCAATCTCCTCACTCTGTACCCTCTAATTCAGACAGTATTTCTACAGGACCCAGCTGGAGGGTGTATTCCTTTAAAAATGGCCACTATGTCTAGTCTTTAGTATGGTTCTTCTCACCCTCAGAAACTGGCACTTGTTACAGAACTTGCCCGTTCTTTGTTCACAGAGCTGGTCTATCTCTGTCTGCTGCTTCTCCTTGTAACTCTCACACTACTCAGGAACAGCTCCTAGTAGAAGGCGGGTTCAGGCAGCACCCAGCAACTACATCAAAGGTGCCAGAAAATTAATCCTTTCTTCACATACACAATCTTTGGGACACAAAGTGCATAGTAAAGACACATCAATCCTCTTGAGCAGTGAGCTGCTGGGTTACTGCATTATGTCACTACACATGCTGACACTTTCAGAGGTAGGGACTTGTCCTATGTACAATAAAAATTATATTACCCAGATGTTTATTTATTTATTTTTATTTATATGTTTCCAGGATGAATCTAAATGGAATGGCACAACACAGATGCTTCAGAATTGCTTTAAGCAGGGAATATAAATATCTTCAGTAAAAATGCCAGGAGAGCTGACAGATCTTCTTTAAAGAGGTTTTCATATCCTCCAGATATATATTCAATATTTGATTGGTGGGGGTTGATTTCTGACACCGCCGATCAACTGTTTGAAGAGCTGCGGCCTCTTCCTAGGCCAGTGAGTCACAATCATCCGACACAGTGACATGTCCTACAGTATTTTCAACTATGGTCGATCAGTGGCTGATCAACTTTTGTAAAACATACAAAGAAATCTGTTCTTTGTGAAGCACCTCTACATGCAGGGTCAGATGAAGGGTGGCAATAAAAATTACATCAGAGAGAGTTTCACCATTCACAGACAGGAGCAATTTCCAAAATACTTATTAGTAAGTAGTACTTAGAGTTTAATGATTGATCCAGGAATTCCCCAGCAGACCCAGAATCTAAGAGGGCTTTATTAGACAGTGCCTGAGATAGGTAGATTTATCTCCATAGTACAAGCGCAAATTGATGCTACACAATGTTAACACTATTCTACAGGAGATTAAAGGAGTTGCCTCACTTCAGAAAATAGCATTTATTATGTAGAGGAAGTTAATACAGCCCACTTACTATTGTGTGGTTATTATCAATATTGCTTTGTTTGCAAGCTGGATTCCTTTTCCATCACATTATACACTGCTTGTCTCCTTGGTCTACATCAGTGGTGGTCGTGCTTGCACACTATAGGAAAAAGCATTAGCCTATGTGCGCTTCCATGGTCCCAGCCACCAGAGGAGGCCAGCGCTCCAATAGTGTGCAAGCACGACCACCTCTGATAGATTGCAGGGTGGTCGTAATCATGGAAACAGCAGTTTATAATGTGATGGAAAAATGAATCTAGACAGCAAAGGAAGCAATATGGATAATAACAATATATTAGTAAGTGTTTGTATTAACTCTCTACATGATAAATGCCACTTGCTGAAGTGAGACAACTGCTTTCTATTTGCATAGGTTCTTTTTGAAAGACAGGTGCAGGACTGAAGAGGTCTGTGGAAAGTTGAAGCCAGCCGAGGCACATAACAGGCAGGATCAGTTCAAATTGTCTTTCCTGGAACCTAATGTCAATATGTTTGGATAAAGATATTAGATTATTCAGGGTTGCAGCAAGTCTCGCCCATCTAGCTTATCTTTAATTCAAACAGACAGTCCTTCCAAAAGGTAGTTACCATAGCTTTGTTATTCCAATTCAGTTTTGTAACCAACATGTGAAACTGAATGACTTAAGGTACTATTACACCAGCAGATATCATACAGATCACGATAAACAAAGATGTAATGACTCGTTAACAACAAAAAAATTGCTTATCATACACACAGATAATCGTTGGTACTTGCGGTTGTTACTCGCTCGCTTTTAAATTGTTCCTTGTTATTACATGTCAAAGATGGGGGACAGATGCTCGGTCAAAAGGCATGTACTGTATGAGATCGTTAGGGAGTAGACGACACCATATCATATGAACAGATCTTTTAGGAGCTATAATTTTTTATATGCTGAAAGATCACGATAGACAAGAAACAAGCGATTTCTCGCTCATCTTTGAATAGTTCATACTTATTACATCACAAGTTTCTCAATCATTTTCACGCACGAGAGTGAGCGAATGCCGAAAATCTGTACAATATTCGCTCCGTGTAATAGGGCCTTTACTGTTGCACAGTAGCTTCACCTTGACAAGTTGAAGGAAAGAGAATGCTGTAGATAAAGCCTGATCAGCTTTTTCAAAGACTTTCCTGAAGTACTGCAGATTGGACACAACATAATCGTTACACACCCAAAGTGGAGGACCTCAGGTCAGTGCTTCTCTGGACAGTAAAGACAAGATGAACACTACTTTTGTTCTATTAGGCAACTGATGTGCCAGGACTTCAAATAAATGATACATTGGTTAATAGTTCCTCTGCAGGACGTTGGCTTGCCATTATAGTGAATAGGTACTGAAAAGTGCATCCCAGAACTGAAGGAATCTGGCAGTGGCATGGCTTGAGCAAATTGACAGGAGGCCTACCTGGGTGGTGGATCCATATATAAAGGTCAGCACTTCAAATGTGAGATCCATGGGCAACAGCTAATGTGAGTAAAAACCATTTTGTAGCAAAATCAGTAGATTGAATTCGTAGTCAATCAAGGAAAAGGTCAAGACTGACAGAATTCATTAAATACAATAATCCAAGCAGACAAGGCAAAAAGCAGGTAGCAGAATTTCAGAGACAGTCAAGGTCAATCTAAGCACTAGAGAGCTAATCAATGCTCAGGTAAAGAGTAGTGGGAGAAGGGTCCTATATAGCCATATAGTTTAGCACTAAATTCATTAAGGACTGTTTAGCTGCTGAACTGGATGAGTCCGGTAAAATAGTAGAGTCAACGAACAAAGATATCAGTGCTGAATTTGAAAAATGGCCCTCTGTCAGTGGCAACAGAGACAGCAAGCAGAGAGTTTGACACTTGCCTTGCCGATGGCCAGTTTTTGTCATGTTTAAAGTGTTTACCTGCATTGTGGAATGAGTGGTCCAGGAGTCTGAAGGAAGTCAACTGATTATCCAATATATGGATAGCTTCTTCTGTGTGGTTTAAAAATGGAGCAGTCTCTGCCATGATCTACTAGACACATTTCTCCATGTTGCTGACTATGGATGATCAAATAGATTGTAATGAATCGATTTGTCTCATCAACCAGAGTTCTTCACCTGTGAGGGTCTGTCCCTGCTGGTGAAGAATGTCCCCTGCTGCTTGATAATGCTGTGGACCTCTGCGTGACCTTTCTGTAAAAGAATCATACTGGCATAAAGCTGTCTGTATGATTCCATTACAGAAAGGTCACACACAGGCACACAGCATTATCAATCATGATAATGCCATGCACATCCTCAATCCAGAATGCACAATCACTCTCTCTCACATGGAGCATGATTCCCGCAAGGGACAGGCTTGTGTGAAAGAACCCTAAGTCTTCCAACTTTTCTGTTGACCATCTATTGAAAGAGCCCATATTTTCCTTGGTGCTAAGAAGATCAAATTACAGAATTTGCTCTCTTTGGAAGTGCCCCCTTTAAAACTGACCTGCATGGAAATATTAATTAATCTGCAGGCAGCAAGTTGTAGATTAGGAGGAGCTGAGCAGATTAGTTTTATAGGAGTATGATTCAGTATTTCGCTCAATTAAATTCCTGTTCATTCTTGGTTTTGAAGTCAAGGAGGTGGTCCTATCAGTCAATGACAGTAATCTCTATATGCATAGGCACTAGAGGGAAGGCTGTCAATCACTGATAGGACTGCCTGCTTCATTTCAAGCCCAGAATGAGCAGGAATGTAAATAACTGAAATACAAGTTTTACTAAATCTTTTCCATAAAACTATATATCAATCTGCTCAGCTCTTCCTGCTCTATCAGATGCCACTTTACAATAAAGAGCACCAGACACTGCCCTACAATAAATAGAATCATATAAATAGTGCCCCTATATAGATTGCCCCCACCTAGTGCATATAAAATTGTGCCACAAATAATGTCCCATGTCTCTTTCCCAGAGAGGATTTCCGTTACAGGAAAGGAAATTGAGAAAGTGGGTCTGCTGTGCAGCCTACCACAGAACTAACTCACAAACTCGGTCTAAAGCTAATGTTCAGTGTTGAGCGTGAATATTCGAATAGCGAATTTTTTAGCGAATATCGGCACTCGCTAATTCGCGAATATTTCGAATATAGCGCTATAAATTCGCTATTTCGAATATTCGTTTTTTTTTGTTATATTTTTTCTTTCCCACTTCCCAAAAGTAGTTCTTACCTGTCCTGAGGATTCCTGGCTTCCTGGCTGCTCTAGTCAGTGCCCGTTGCCGCTTCTGCCGACTTCTGTGCTCATGGAGCGTCCCCATCACCATGGGAACGTCTCCATATACTAATATGTACTGTCGGATTTGAGGAATTACGTTGAAATCGCAATGCGATTAATTCAAGTTATATTAATCGCATTGCGATTACAACTTAGCACTGCTATCTTACATAGGCTAGAATTAACGAATATGGAATATAGCACTAGCAGTGCTAAGTTGAAATCGCAATGCGATTGTATAAGCTGCTATATTCCATATTCGTTAACTTCGTTAATTCTAGCAAGCTAACCCATTATAAACCCAGCTCTAAGTTGAAATCGCAATGCGATTAATATAACTTGAATTAATCGCATTGCGATTTCTACTTAGACCTGGTTTACTATGGTTGGCTTGGTAGTGATTAGCGAATATGACGAATGTATTCGTCATATTCCTCAAAACGAAGATAACGAGTATTCCACATCTTCGTTTTAGCAACCTATTCGTCAACTTCGCTAATTCTAGCAATCAAATAGGAAGGTTGACTATAGAGACAGCTGTGTTAAATTCAGCTATGCGATTTTTTTTTAATAGAATAATTATATTACTTGATAATTATTATAATTATTCTATTTATTAAAAATATATATATAATCGCATAGCGAATTAAACACAGCTGTCTCTATAGTCAACCCTCCTATTTGATTGCTAGAATTAGCTAAGTTGACGAATAGGTTGCTAAAACGAAGATGTAGAATACTTCGTTATCTTCGTTTTGAGGAATATGACGAATACATTCGTCATATTCGTCATCTTCGCTATAATTCTAGATATGAAACCAATAGGAAAGTAGCCTAAGTTAAAATCGCAATACGCGATTATTTAAATCGCATATTAATCGCGATAACTAGAATAATGACGAATATTCGATTTCGACGAATATGAAACGAATATTCTTTCGAATATTCGCGAATTTCGTCGAAATCGAATATGGCACCTGCCGCTCATCACTACTAATGTTTTCAGACAGCGAGCAAGTGAAGAGAGAGAGGGCTAAATGTACGGGCTGGGGTATGTGGGCTGATGTTTCCACCAGGGTATCTGGAATTTGCCAAAAATGCTATATGCCTAATTTAGCTCTGGTACATGTAGTCTGAGAAGAGGATTCTGGAGAATCATTTTTAATAAAATGTATTATTATCATTAGAGATGAGCGAGCGTTAAAAATGATATTCGGAAGCTTTGTCTAATTTTTCAAGAAATTTGCTTAATTCCGAATTAATTCGTCACAAGCGCGTTAAATCAGGTATATCCAGGCCTGCAGGGAGAATGTATCTCACTGTGCATTGCAGCAACCTGCATAGCTAGTACAGTGGGTCAGTATAACAGGCAGGTCACATATATGGAGGTGTGCATCGTTGTGCAGGCCAGCAACAGTCGTAGTTAATCCCTAGCTAAACCAAAAGAAAAACAGGACCGTTGCTGTATGACAGTGGCAGCTCTGGCCTGTTGCTGTGGCTGCTGCTACCCAAACCCCCCCAAAATTATTTTGCTGCTACTTCTGCAAGCTCCAGAAACATTAGGACATACTGTACTGTAACACTAACTGTATATGTAAAATAATTTATTTAATGTCAATGTGGACACCCCACTAGCAGTAGAACAGGACAGGTTACACACCCCAATTTGAGAATTAAGGCCTAATAGAATTGCTTATGAATTAAACAAAGTGGACACCCCACTAACAGTAGAAATAGACAAGTTGTTCACCTAAGTTTAGGAATCAAGGCCTAATAGAATTGCTTATCTATTAAACAAGGTGGACACCCTACGTACAGTAGAAGTAGACTGGTTATTCACCCCAATTTAAGAATCAAGGCCTAACAGAAGTCACTGTTCAATTTGATAGCTCTGTACACTACACAGGGATTAATGCAAACTGCTCTATCTCCTGTGGATCCCTACAGTTTCAGATTATAGTCCCTGCCTTGCCCCTGCAGTCTCCCTATGCTCTCCTTACAGTGTGTAAAAACTCTCCCTGCGATCTCCCTACAATCTCCCTACGATCTCCCTACACTCCCCCTGCTCTCTCTATATCCAATATTCCACAAGTAAAACTTTTAGCAACACTGTCCCTAGCACTTGTCATATCTCTCCTATGCTCAGCTTACAGTGAAATGGCAGCGCCCGCACGGGATGGGGCTTTAAAGGGCTCTGATATCACAGGGGCTGGCTAGCTGCTGATTGGCTGTGTGCAAGACATTAGGGGTGATCTTGTGTTCCGGAGCTTCTTACTTTCACTTTGTAACATGTGTAGCTGCCATTTTAGGAAAAAATGATTTGTTGCCGCAAAATGTGAGGAAATTTGGATTTGTTGCAAACCCCTTTCATAACCTGCTGGAATGGCTGAATGCACAGATAGCTCAAAAGAGACTAACTCAGAATACAGTATGCAAATTATTATTTTAATACTCATGTATTCTCTGGCAGTAAGTCCACAAATGGCCATGTGCCATATTGTAGTGCTTACAAAGGACTCCTAAGCTTTGTTATAATGGGAGGGGACTCCATTGTACTTCAGTGCATAGACCCTTTGTGGGCGTACTGTCAGGGAATACAAGTGAGTAGAACAATAAAAATTGCAGACTCAGAATCTGTGTATTTTGAGCAACTCCATTCGTTCTCTGGCTCAAAAACTGTTTGTCAATCATATGCAAACTCTGTGAAACATAAAACAGGAATATGGTTATGAATTACGTATTTGCACAATAAGAACATGTTTTATTAACGACTGTTTTTAGGTATGGTATTGCTTATATAAGATTGTTTTGTAATTTGTTTGGAGACACTCTTTACTGAACAGTCATATAAGGAAGGCTGTCAGTCACTGATTAGATCTACCCACTGGACCCAGAATGAACATGAAATGGGATAAGATGAAATAGACACAACGGGGTCAATTATTAAGACCTGCATTTTAGGCAGCGGTTTTAACCCCTTAAGGACACGGCCCTATTTCACCTTAAGGACCAGTGTCACTTTATGTGGTGATAACTTTAAAACGCTTTTTCTTATCCAGGCCATTCTTAGATTGTTTTTCGTCACATATTGTACTTCATGACACTGGTAAAATGAAATCGAAAAATTTCATTTTTATTTATAAAAAATACCAAATTTACCAAAGATTTTGAAAAATTTGCAATTTTTCAAGTTTCAATTTCTCTACTTCTATAATAGATAGTAATACTGCCAAAAAAGTTATTGATTTACATTCCCCATATGTCTACTTCATGTATCGATCATTTTGGGAATGCCATTTTATTTTTTGGGGACGTTACAAGGCTTAGAAGTTTAGAAGCAAATCTTGAAATTTTTCCGAAATTTTCAAAAACCCACTCTTTAGGGATCAGTTCAGGTCTGAAGTCACTTTGTGAGGCTTACATAATAAAACCACTCAAAAATGACCCCATTCTAGAAACTACACCCCCAAGGCATTCAAAACTGATTTTACAAACGTCATTAACCCTTTAGGTTTTCCACAAGAGTTAATGGCAAATGGAGATAATATTTCAGAATTTCAATTTTTTGTAAAATTTTCCATTTTAATCCAATTTTTCCAGTAACAAAGCAAGGGTTAATAGCCAAAAAACTTAATATTTATTCCCCCGATTCTGCAGTTTGCACGAACACCCAATATGTGGTTGTAAACTGCTGTATGGCCAAACTGCAGTGCGCAGAAGGAAAGGAACGCCATATGGTTTTTGGAAGGCAGATTTTGCTGGACTGGATTTTTGACACCATGTCCCATTTGAAGCCCCCGATGCACCCCTAGAGTAGAAACTCCATAAAAGTGACTCCATCTAAGTAACTACACCCCTCAAGGTATTCAAAACCAGTTTTACAAACTTTGTTAACCCTTTAGGTGTTCCACAAGAGTTGTTGGCAAATGGAGATGAAATTTCAGAATTTCTATTTTTGTTACCTTGTCTCAAAAAAGTGTAATATAGAGCAAGCAAAAATCATATTTACCCTAAAATAGTACCAACAAAACTGACACCTTATCCCGTAGTTTCCAAAATGGGGTCACTTTTTGGAGTTTCTACTGTAGGGGTGCATCAGGGGCTCTTCAAATTGGACATAGTGTCTAAAATCCAGTCCAGCAAAATCTGCCTTCTAAAAACCATATGGCGTTCCCTTCCTTTTGTGCCCTGCCGTTTAGCCATACAGGAGTTTACGACCACATATGGGGTGTTTGTGCAAACAAGGGAATCAGGGCAATAAATATTGAGTTTTGTTTGGCTGTTAATCCTTGCTTTGTTACTGGAAAAATGGATTAAAATGGAAAATTTGCAAAAAAATAGCTGTTTTGGGACCGTTTTTATTTATTGTTATTTACATCGTTGAACTGACAGGTTAAATTCTGTGCTATTTCTATAGAGCAGGTTGTTACGGATGCGACAATACCAAATATGACTACTTTTTGGGGTTTTTGTTTCACTTTTACATAATAAAGCATTTTTAAAAAAATTATTTTTAGTGTCTCCACATTCTGAAAGCCATAGTTTTTTTTTTTGGGCGACTGTCTTATGTAGGGGCTCATTTTTTGCGGGATGAGATGCCGGTTTGATTGGCACTATCTTGGGGTGCATATGACGTTTTGGTCGCTTGCTATTACACTTTTTGTGATGTAAGGTGACAAAAATGGCTTTTGATACCGTATTTTTATTTTTATTTTTGCTGTGTTCAGCTGAGGGGTTAGGTGTTATTTTTATAGATCAGGTTGTGACGAACGCGGCGATACATAATATGTATACTTTTTATTTATATAAGTTTTACACAATAATATAATTTTTAAAACAAAAAAATCATGTTTTAGTGTCCCCATAGTTTGAGAGCCATATTTTTTTTTTTTGGGGGCGATTGTCCTATGTAGGGGCTCATTTTTTACGGGATGAGATGGCGGTTCGAATGGTACTATCTTGGGGTGCATATGACTTTTTGATCGCTTACTATTACACTTTTTGTGATGTAAGGTGACAAAAAATGGCTTGTTTGACAAAGTTTTTATTTTTTATGTTTACGGCGTTCATCTGAGGGGTTAGTTCATGTTATATTTTTATAGAGCAGGTCCTTACGGACGCGGCGATACCTAATATGTATACCTTTTTTTATTTATTTTGGTTTTACACAATAATATCCTTTTGAATAAAAAAAAACATGTTTTAGTGTCTCCATAGTCTGAGAGCCATATATTTTTCAGTTTTTAGGCAATTGTCTCAGGTTGGGTATAATTTTTGTGGGATGAGGTGACGGTTAGATTGGAACTATTTGGGGGTCATATGACTTTTTGATCGCTTGCTATTACACTTTTTGTGATGTAAGGTGGCAAAAAATGGCTTTTGACAAAGTTTTTATTAAATTTTTTTTGCAGTGTTTACTTGAGGGGTTAGGTCATGTGATATTTTTATAGACCAGATTCTTACGGACGTGGAGATACCCAATATGTCTACTTTTAGGGTTTTTACATTTAACACTAAAAAGCATTTTTGAAACAAAAAATCATGTTTTAGTCTGAGAGGCATAGTTTTTTATTTTTGGCCAATTGTTTTAGGTAGGGGCTCATTTTTGCAGGATTTTTTGCGGGATGAGATGGCGGTTTGATTGGTACTATTTTGGGAGGCAAACGCCTTTTTGATCGCTTTGTATTACATTTTTAGTGATGTAAGGTGCCCAAAAATGGCTTATTTATACCATTTTTGGTTTTTTTTATGGCGTTCACCTGAGGAGTTCAGTCATGTGATATTTTTATAGAGCAGGTTTTTACGGATGCGGCGATACCTGATATGTGTAGTGTATTTTATTTTTAAAATTTTTATTCAGTGATATGTTTTTTCATTTTTACATTTTTTCACTTTTTACATATTTTTGACCCAGACCCACTTGGTTCTGAAAGATCCAGTGGATCTGGTGTCTGTATAATACAGTACAGTACACTATATAGTGCACTGTGCTGTATTTTGTACTTTACAAAGTCTGAATAGACCTTTAGCAGGTCTATTCAGACTTTCAGCACCATGGAGACAGGACGCTTCTGAAAGCGTCCTGTCCCCATGGCAACCATCACCCGCTGCCAGAACTGAGCAGGGGTGATGGGAAGGAGTGGAGCCCCTCCCTCTGTGATCCTATCCTGTTGGGGGCTGCAAAGGCACAGCAGCCCCCGATGGGAGAGGGAGGGAGCTCCCTCCCTGTTAACCCTTCAATACCGCGGTCCGTATAGAAGGGTTAAGCGGCTGGCATCTGATCAAGCACAGATGCCAGCCGTTTCTATCAGAGTGTCAGCAATGTGCCAACAACTCTGATAGATCCACTAGACACCAGGGAATAGACAGAGGAGGCGGGCGGGGATCGCAATCGCGTGCCGCACCGCCCGCCTCTCGCCGCCCGCAACCACCCCATAAACACTTTGGGGGCATTAACTCTCTGATCCCGCGGTCACAGACCGCGGGATCAGAGATCGTATAAAGCGCTGCAAACCGCAGGTGTAAATTGACCTGCGGTTTACAGCGATTGCTCATACTGGGGGTCACAGGACCCCCTGGGCATTGTAACAAGGTACCTGCTGAATGATTTCAGCAGGTACCTTGTTCCGATCACTGCCAGCTGAGCGGCAGTGATCGGAACTACTCATGACGACACTCTACGTCATGTGTCCATAGGACTCAGGAAACATGCCGTACCAGTACGTCATGTGTCCTAAAGGGGTTAATAAGGCCCTGAAATGGTGGTCGATCCGACAAAGTTATTTAGAAGCACCGGCTTCTACATAACTTCGTCTGATCCACTGCCGCTTCTAAATCTATGTAGATTTAGACCATTTTCTACGCCTAAAACAAGATTAAAAAATGATGAATAGGAAAGGCCTGCTGACCCGTTGCCTTTCCCCGCCCATGCCATGCTCACTTTTTTAGACCTGGCGGGGAAAGTCGCAGAACACTTGCGCCACAATCTGTGCCTGAAATACGCCTAATATAGATGGATTTCTGTTAGTAAATAATCCCCCATGCATTTTTTATCTAAACTAGATGGTATCCATAGTGCCTCTTTTATACACGTTCATGAATGCCCACCATGGTTTACACCTAATTACTTGCACATATGGTGGCTAAAGGACCGAGTAAATAATGAGTAAAACACGAGTAAATAATTGATTTGATTGAGTGGCGAATGAGCTGTTAACATTCGAACAACAACCCTTTAGGTGCTCAGGGCATCGTGTAACTGTGATTGTGCAATAGTTTGTCAGACAAACAGTTGCATTTCCACCCACTGTGGAATCGTCTGTAAACAACACCTGTTTACACTTGTGGAATTTTGAACACCAAATGATGATCGCAATGACAAGCTAAACAATTATCAGCTTGTCGTTCAATCATTCAATGATTTCATAATAACTGACTACATTTGTTGATTTTACGATTTCTCAAATGATATTGGCTGACACAATGGTTTACACCATTGTTATAGATATATTGAATGTTAAAATACAAATTCTGCAATGTGTTCTCCTCATGGCTTTGATTACAAAAACTGAGCTTTTACCTTGTCTATAAGAAACCTGAGTTCATAACATTGTTCCCTAAAATGAAGTGGGTAGAGATCCATCTGCCTGTCTATACACTACATGAGTGATGATCCTAGAGTGGCCATCAGCAAAGGCTGGTAGATATTGCTTAGATGTTATTAACTAGAGATGAGCAAATCAAAGTTGATGAAGTGGAATTTGAATTTCAGGAAAAATTTGATTCTCACCGAAGTTGAATTTCCTTACGCTTCGTGGTAGCGAATCACATTTTTCTCTAAAATGGCTGCTGCACGTGTGAGGACATGGAGAAAGGAACTCTGGGAATGTGGATCACTCATAATGCCATGCATGCAGCCAAACAGCAGCCAGCCAGCCCTTTGATGTCACTGGCGTATAAATAGTGGCAGCCATCTTAGATTGCGCCATTTACCAGTGTACTTAATGTAGGGAGAAGTGTCTGCAGGTGCTAGGGACAGTTATAGGAAACACTGGATTGTGGTGGAAAAACGATTTATAAGTGCAGGGAAAGGATAGGATCGTTGCACAGCATTTATGTAGAACAGGTTTCAGTAGGGGAGATTACAAATTGGGTAATAGGAACAATCCTATTACACCTTGGACTGAGGGATCCAAATTGCCATTATACAGCTCTGTCATTCTAGAAAACCGTTATTGTTATTAGGGTGCAAGTGCTGTTTCATATAGCCATTAACAAGGTATATTACAAGGAAATATTTCTACCATATGTCCTATTTGCCCTTGTGCGGTGCAGTTATATGTTGTAAGGCCCTTTTTGCCGTGTATTAGTGGCAAAAGAAAAATATTTTTTCCTTGTGCGGTGCAGTGATATATAGTATTCTAAAGCCCAGTTTGGTGTATTAGTGGCGAAGTACAAATATATTCGCCGTTCTACGTTGCACTTATCTATTCAAAAGCCCTTTGTGTTGTGTAAAAGTGGAAAAAAATGAGGGCCTATTTGCTGTTCTGGGGTGCAATGGTATATTCTAAAGCCCAGTTTGCCATGTATTAGTGGCGATATAAAAATATATTCACCGTTCAGCATTGCGCTTATCTGTTGAAAAGACTTTTGTGTTGTGTAAAAGCAGAAAAAATTAGGGCCACTCTGGGGCCTCCTCATGCTGCTTCCACCTCCACACTATGTCACCTTGCCACTCTGTGGTCTCCTGATGCTGCTGCCACCTCTACACTATGTCACCTTGCCACTCTGTGGTCTCCTGATGCTGCCACCACCTCCACACTGTCATTGTGCCACTCTGTGGCCTCCTCCTGATGCTGCTTCCACCACCTCCACACTCTGTCATTGTGCCACTCTTTGGCCTCCTGATGCTTCTGATGCTACCTCCATACTGTCATTGTGCCACTCAGTTGCCTCCTCATGCTGTTCCCATCTCCCCACTGGGCCACTATTTTGCCTTTTGGCCTGGCTGACATCATCATTTATTTGACCCTTCTTCTGATCTGTCAGAAGGAAGGAAAAATTAGAAGCACAACAGATCCTGTCTGTGTAGCAGCTCTATAGCCTGTATGGTCCCATCAGAATTGGCTTGTGATTTGGTAGCCAAAAGCAGGAGTGGATACAAAACACAGAAGACATGCAAATATTCCAATTACATGTCATATCTGTTTTGGATCCACTCCTGTTTCTTTGGCAATAGCAATTCTGATGGATTACTGACCAAATGCTGACAGAGTGAAGGCGGATGCTCAACAGACAGGATCCGTTTTTGGGGGTTATTGTCGTGATGGATCAGAGGAAGGGCACTAACATTGACCTGTAAGACTAAATTCACACTTGAGTTATTTGGTCGGTTTTGGCCTTATGACTGCCCAAATAAGTGAAGTGTGCAGTGATTCTAAGAGCGACGCCTTCGTCTGCATGTCATACAGACTCACAGTGATATTTCACTACCAGACTCCCTATGCCTGTTACTGCAAGGCACAGTGTTCTACACCACCTTAAAGGCTCTCTAAAACCGGGAAATACCCATTTTTTAACGCGATTCGCCACGAATAAATTTGGTTCAAACCAAATTTTTCACAAAAATTTCAGCTCATCTCTATTATTAACCAATTCCACACGGTATACAACACCTAAGAATATGCTTTCTGCTACACCCTCCCTCTGTTTTCTTTCAGTAACAATGGAAACCATAGGCACCAGTCTAGTATAAATGGCCTCCAGCAGTGGATTGGCCATTCACTATATAGGGATAACTCTTTGTGGGACAGTCATTTTAAGATGTGGCCTGCTGCCCTCAATAACATTTCTGTTGCTCAGCAGTCTGGGACTGCTTGTCATGAAATATCAATAAGCCAGAGATTATAATATTTGGCATGACTAGTACTGCTCCTCATATGTACAGAAATTACATTAGTTTTTACAATTGTAATTCTATCCCATTGTCTGAAAGGGGTATTCATTGTATTTTTGCTTTGACTCCCAGATACAATATGAGGCCAATTTTAGTTTTTTCCAGGGCAATTGTAAGTTCCCAGTCCATCCCTGGAGGATGGTTATTGTAGTAAACCTGTGTAGCTGATCCAGCTGCACTAGAGTTATGTCCAACACTGGATAACTGTCAGGAGGAGACATGCATCCATGGGCAGGGAAGTCACTGCAGAAGGCCTGAGAGTGTATTACAATAAATTGTTATTTCAAGAAGAAGATTACTCCAACACATTATCATAGATTTACACTGTGCACATTAGGATGTGCATCAATATATGAAACTAATTAGTATTCTGGACTCACATTGGTGAGTCCAAAATACTGGCCATGTGGTCAGAAATTAATCGTCATTCATACCTATCTATCACATCGAGCATTTATTTGCTAGATTAAAATAATTAGTGAAAGTAAGTACATTATGAAATGAAGACATAAAAATATGATGGGTCAAATCTAAATTGACTCTCATAAACTGAGAGCCAAAGGCATTGCCTTGTAGGCTTACCTTTACTTGGCTCATTAATGTAAATGATTAAAGGGCTTGTCCAAGTTATAAAAAGAAATATATAGCACTGTAAATCTGATGGGCAGCAATATATAACTAAGGTAAGCAAGTATTAGCCAAAAAAATATATTTATTCATTTCCCTGGTTCTCTTCTGGCCCTTTGTTTACCCGTAATAACAGCAATCTCTGCTCCTCCTGCTCTGCAAAAGAAGTAAATACAAGGGCTGCCCTGAGTGACATGTTTGCCTGCTGGGAAAATCAGCAGCATGTTGAATTTGTAGGACTATAAGTCCCAGCTGTACAATGACACTGCTGATACACACAGGATCTTCCCCTACCTTTTCTTGTGCAATGCTCTGCAGAACTCCTCTCTCAGCTCCTGTGCCCAGCATTTGTCTCCTCACTGCCTGCAGGTACTGAGTAAAGCCTTCAGCCTTGAGTCTGTGCAGCTGAAGTAGTTAATGTTTTTCCTCAATAATCCAGGAGAGAGCAATAAGTAGCAGCTGACAGTGCAGGGGGCATGGCCAGCATAGTGACGTCTCGTGTACCGGCACATATCTGCTCTCTCAGGCTTGTGCACGAAACGTCATCAAAGCAGGGAGAGAGACTGACATCACAGGTCATGTGACCCTTAGTAAAATCCGAAAAAGCAGCAACTGGAGATAAAGTAAGTAAATTGTAAAGTCCTTTCATTTGCCTAGTTAGAAACATACAAAGAACAAAAAAATAACTCAGACAACCTCTTTAATAAACTAACTCTTTAATCAAACATTTGTGGCATGTAATTGCAATCTAATCACCAACTTGACTAAATTGATTTACATCAGTAGCAAAACTACTTCAAAGTTTTAATTGAATATATGATCTTACACTATTGTGTGGGCTTTTATGGTCTGTGACTCTGGTGAATTCTTTAAGTACATGGTATTCCACATGACTGGGCTTAGAAGATTGACATCATTCACAGACAGAAGCAGCTAAGCTGATCCATTATAAACTTACATGAGAAAAAGACAATACAGAACTATAACCAGGCCGGTTTTACTTTTAGACAGATTAGATAAATCACTCCCGATATGCATATTTGGAGATACTTCCCTTGGTGGTGAACTTCCTCATTGGGTTGTCTCTACATATAGTTCACATTGCTGTGTAGATTAAGAAACTTCCTGTCCTTGATCAGAACAAACTATCCAGTAGACCACCAGCCCATTATAATAACCTGTATCTTCATAAAAGAAGGCTGCCATATCCAATAATGGCATGCAGTATACATAAGATGAGACACTTGTATTATTAAAAGGAGAAGCAGTGGGCTGCAGGGAAGATTTGTCATTTAAATGATAAATTGTGACAAGAGTGGAAACATGCTGAAATGAAAATAGTCATAAGATTTTTTCTCTGCATGTGAGTTACAAGGAACAGAAAATGCTCTTGCATTAAATAAAGCACAAAATGCAGAGGTATCTCCCAGAGAAAGAAACCTGTCTCACTACAGCCACTTTTAGGAATGGCTATGTCACGGACGTTCGGTGCCAGCAGGAGATCAGTGAGACTGGCAACACATGGTTTGATCTGACAGGTTTCCTCTTGGACCAATAGGCATCTGTGTTGTTTTGGTAATGGCCACACCCCTTGCCTCAGGTGTTGCTAATGTGTTCATTTAACCTTTCTTATTTATAGTTGCTTCTCCCACCTATGCTGTGCATTTTATATCTTCAGTTTCAGTTTTGGATAGCTGGTGTGTGGATCTCAGCAGAGTTCCTGGTGCTT
The DNA here is from genome assembly GCA_033119425.1 of Bufotes viridis. NCBI lineage: Eukaryota > Metazoa > Chordata > Amphibia > Anura > Bufonidae > Bufotes > Bufotes viridis. The sequence goes on along the minus strand of CM065593.1, from coordinate 117,991,966 downwards.
CCATTGCTCCTTTGAAGTTAAGTCTTTCCTTTCACTTTTAGTATTTTGTTTAAGTTCTGTGTATTGCATTTCCCTGTCATTTGTATTAAGGCCTGAGGGAGACTCCTGGTCGTCCTTCCTTTGGAGGAACAGGTTGTCTCAGTCCTGACTTTAGTACCAGGGTCCTATAGAGTTAGGACATTAGGTATTCTGTGTATGAACTCACCTACTTCTGGGGTCTGTTCATACTGGTAGTTAGTCAGGACTTTGATTAGGGTTTTAGTAGCAGGCTTTATTCCCTCACCCCTTTCCTTTCTATGTTCGGTGTGGTGTTTCCCTCCTACACTCGAACGTGACAGGCTCCTTATGAGTTTTTTTAACACACTTTGCAAAACAGTAAGGGAAAATAGTCACCCACATATCCATTAACAGACAGCTGTTCTGGGGTACTTACTAGGGATTAGCGAACTTCAGTTTTTGAAGTTCGAGTTTGAGTATATGGTGAATTTCATTGCGGATTCCATTACCACGGACCATAGACGGAATGCATAATGGAATGCCTTTAGAGGCATTCCGTTATTTATTCTGTCATAATAGAAGTCTATTGCCAGCATAACGGAAACCGGATGGATGCGTTATGCTGGCCATAGACTTCAATTATGACAGAATGAAAAAAAAACACAATTCCACCAAAGTTTTTGAGGTTTTGATATTATGATGTTCACTTTGTGGTAAAAATGACATGACATCCATATTCTGTGGGTCCATACGATTACAGAGATACCAAATGTATATAATTTTATTTCGTTTTATTACTTTAAAAAAACTTTTTCTTTTAAACCTAAATTTTCTTTGCATTGCCATCTTCTGTCAGCCATAACTATTTCTGTTTAAAGAGCTACATGAGAGATTTTTTTGCCAGGCAAACTGTAATTTTTGATCTTACCACTTTTGGGCTACATATGACTTCTTGATCAGTTTTATTCAATTTTTTGAGGGGACAGGGTGACTGGCAAACTGCGTGTTATGTTTTTTTTGTTACAGAGTACACCAGTCAGGAAAAATATTTTTATATTTTAATAGTTCAGACATTTTTGATGCAGCAATACGTGCTATGTTTATTTATTTATTTTTGTTTATTTTTTACATGTAAAATTGGGAAAGGGGGTGATTTGAAGTTTTTATATATAATATATTTTTAATATATATTTTTATATATAATATATTTTATGAATTTTTATATTAATCTTTTTCTACTTTTCACTCATTAACTTTTAGCCACCTTAGGTATCTATAACCTGCCATCTTCTAATCACTTGTCCCATAATAAAGAACTATTATAGTCTATGAGATTTTCATTGCCTGCTTTTGAGGCTGTGCCTTGGGAACAGCTTTACAGGCAGCTTACCATGACAGGCCTAATGATGAGCAAATTTATGAAAAATTTGATTTGGCACATTTGGCACAAAATTTTGATTTGGTGAATTTCACAAAGAAATTCGATTTGTGACAAAGTAAATTCATTACAAAGCACATTCCTTTGTATGTAGTGGGTGCAATGACAGGAACCGGCAATCGTGCTGCCCTCGTCATTGAACCTCTCAGATGCCACGTTCATTGCTCATAATGGCACCTGATATTAAAATTAAGGCCTTTCAGGGGATATTCCGGTTAAAAAAATAAAATACATACCTTATCCATTTGCTCAATCTTGTGCGATGACGCCATCACACTGGCGGAGTGCAATTACATCATCACTGAGATTTTGTGCTTTATCTTCAATCAAGGTGGTTGTGAAGGCCTCTCTGTGAGCAAATGGATAAGGTGAATATGTATTTTTTTGCCCCTTCAGGAAAAATAAATTCGTTATCACGAAGTGCAAGGAAATTCGGCCGCAGCTAATCACATGAAAGCTAATTTGTTTGGCTTCGATTTACTCAACACTACTGGGAACCTCTAGCAGGCCCCAGGCTGTCATGGTAACTGATCGGAGCCCCGAGATTTCATTGCAGGGACTCTAATCAGAAGGCAGGGGAAGCCTCTGTCTAATCTCATAGATACCATGATTGATATTGACCATGAGGGGTTAAATAACCAGTTTCAGTGTCATCGCCAATACTGGTCATTAGGGCAGGGTGCCTGCTGCATTATACAGCAGGCACTCGCGGTGTATGGAGTAGGTTCAGTCATGCGTTAAGGGGTTTAACAGGGAATCTCAGATCCTTGTAACTTGCGTATAAATAATTTTTCCTTTGCAATAATGGAAATCAGTTTCCTATGCACTTTCTTCTTAACAGACTTCTACTAGTGAAATCTGAGCTACAGTCAGCACTGTACATAGGAATGAAGGTCACATTGCAAGTACCAAATTGGGCCTCCCCATTAGGTGCTGGGCTTTGAAACCCAGGAAAGAAGGGTATTTGTTGTCCACGGGGTGGACTGGCCAGATAACCTACCCGAAAGACTCTTTATGGGCCAATGTCCAGGTGGCCTCCAGAGCACTCCTCTTGGATTGTCAGCCAGGTATATAATGATCTGACACTCCCAGCATTAATGACCCCAGGGATCCTCAGATACTTACTGTATGCACCCAGTCCACAGCCATTTTCCTGAATCCAACTGTATCACCATCCACAGGACAGCGATACAGTGAATACTGTGGCTGGGCACAGGAGTTGATGACTCCCTGCCCACCATTCACCCTCATAGTCTTCAAGTCACTAGGTTTGAAGACTATGAGGCAATAGAACTTTGCAGGCAGTCGCTAAGTGAAAGCATCACTGTGAACGCTTGTGCCAGGTCTCCACAGTGGCCACCTGTGCCAGGGTGAGTAGAATAGAACCATGCTGCTCCTTATTCAGACTGGTAGCCTAAACGCAATCATCCACATTCGCCGGCACTGGACATCGACAGGCTTCACCTCCAGGTATTTGGTCTCCACAACCGTTCATGTGCGTTTCTGCCGAAAATTCGCACAAATAGTGAGGTACCTTCAGGGTGTTTTTCTTAAAAAGGTTTTATTATACTCACAAGATTTTCTTTAAAAATACAGCATATAAAATCAATACGCCCGACCCGGGTTTCGCACACTTGCTTTCTCAAGGGCGATCCTAATCACAATACAAACCACCACTATAAATCACATCCCTCCTCCCTCCCCTTCATTACATCATTTCCTTCGGCAGGCTGACCATAAATACAGGAGTAGCTTCTTTTACATATAATCTATAATAGAACGTTTTACATTAATATCCTTTAGTTTACCACACAACGACTTTTATTATTTTTCCAAAAACATCTCACAATCAGAATGAACACCATCTCCCTTCAACACTGCTTATTTATTCTCAGAAATAGTCGCGTGCTTATCCAGACCAATCATATACAGATGGCAGCCCCATTCATATAGTTCCTGCAATTGCCGTGTCTCTTTTCATTTGCATAGTATATGTTAATCGGGCTGAAAAGACTCCGATTCGAAGCAAACATTTCATCCGATTAAATCAGACAAGGCTTCAGATCGAAGTCTATATTCAGACCTGACGGCTGCAGAGTTCGCAGCTGGTAAATCCATTCGATTTCCCTACTGTTAATATTCGCCACTGGGTCACCTCCTCTCCACTTTTTGGCACTAGTTCAATGCCCATAAATTTGAATCCTTTCGGATCTTTCCCATGGACCTGCTTAAAATGAAGGGAAACACTGTGGGTAGTGAGGCCTTTTCTTATATTTCCAATATGCTCTTGTATTCGCACTTTTAGTTTCCTAAGGGTCCTACCCACATATTGGAGCCCACACGGGCACTCCAACATGTACACTACCCCTTCATTTTCACAGGACATATTCCCCTCACTTTAAACTCACATCCAGTTACCTTACATCTCATTTGTTCCACATGGTGTTGTCTCTCTTTGCTCACTCTGTTTTTACATCCGCAGCAAAAACCGCAGCATGTGAACTTGTTCCCATTCACTTTATTGCGCTTTGTAGGTATTGCGATATGGACAAGCCGTGTCTTCAGATTCGGGGCTTTTTAAATACAATTCCTGGATGTTGGGGAATCTCCTTCCCAAAATGGTGTTACCTTTCAGTATTTCCCATTTTTTTCAGAATGTTTTTAATGACACCTTCATCTCTATTGAATTCTGTCAAAAGATAAAACAAAAATCTTTCTCTATCTTCCTTTTACATACACTTTCTTTCCTCTCTCTTCTTCAACCTCCTTTTGTATTTCCATTAGTTCTGCTTGATCACAAAACGGGCTTCTATGATCTTACTCTGCTCTCTGTAGTCACCCACTTCTGAGCAGTTCCTGGAAATTCGTTTATATTGCCCTTAGGTATATTGTTAAGCCAAGGAGAGTGGTGGCAGCTGCTAGTCTCTATGTATGCATTGACATCAGTTTCTTTGAAATAATTCTTCGTCTTAATTTCTCCATTTACAATAAAAATGCATAAATCTAGAAAATTTATCGTTACTTTGCTGATGCTGCAAATTCCAATCGTTGTTAGTTAAAGAAACAATGAAATCCTCCAAACCCCTTTTTCTCCCTCCCAAATTAACAAGCAATCATCAATGAAACATCTTCATAAAAATAATTCGCCCCTCTCCATTTTTTTCTTTAACACTGGAGTGTTGAGAAAGCAAGTGTGCGAAACCCGGGTCGGGCGTATTGATTTTATATGCTGTATTTTAAAGAAAATCTTGTGAGTATAATAAAACCTTTTTAAGAAAAACACCCTGAAGGTACCTCACTATTTGTGCGAATTTTCGGCAGAAACACTCAGGGACCGTTGTGGAGACCAAATACATGGAGGTGGAGCCTGTCGATGTCCAGTGCCGGCGAATGTGGATGATTGCGTTAAGGCTACCAATGTGAATAAGGAGCAGTGCGGTTCTATTCTACTCACTAAGTCTTTTGTGAATGGACCCACATCACATTCAGAACCTGCAGCGCAAGTAGAAAGAAATTGTCTCTTAGTGCAGATTACCGTTATTATTTATTTTGACCTGTGCCAGGGTGCAGGCATCTCAGGTAGCAGGTAGGTTGGGTCTCCAGAACTGGATACAGTATTTCAGATGTAGTTTCACCAATGCTCTATACAGTGGGATCACAATGTCTTTCTTCCTAATATTTATACCTCTAGCTTTACAGCCACTCATGAGACATGTGCTTGCTTTCCTTTCTGCCTGTCTACACTGTGCACTAATTTTGATCCCAACATCCTTCTCTTCTGAAGTCCTTGCTAACACAGAGCTGCTAATACAATATTCAGACTGAGCGTTCCTTCTACCCAAGTGCATTATTTTACATTTCGAAACACTGAACTGCAGTTACAAACCCCTCTAGGAATATCCATCCTGTTACACACTTTTGTGTCATCAACAAACAGACCAACCTTACCTACCAAACCTTCTCCTATGTCGCCTACAAAGATATTGAAATGATTAGAACCCAGGATGGATCCTTGAGGTACTTGACTTACATGGTTACATAGTTGTTAAGGTCGGAAAAAGACAAAGGTCCATCAAGTCCAACCTGTAATCCTATTATATTGATCCACGGAACAAATCCCTGCATCAACGTCCTTCTTTTTTTTTAAAAAGGGGTTGGGTCAAAGGAAAAGGTGTGTAGAACATGATTTCTATACATTGTCATAAGTCTCAATTTTATTTTGAATTAAAAACTGATCTAAACCTTTTTGAAGACATCTACTGTATTTGCTGTGACAAGTTCCTGCAGCAGACTTGTGACTTGTCTCTTCTAAGAGTGTACCCTATTAACAACAACACTCTGGTATCTATTAAAGTGAAATAGAGCTGAACAGAAAATTGGTGACAGAAAATCTGTTTTGGATTAAGGTAAAAAATAAAGAGATGAACAGCACTCCTTGGTATAGTGGGTGCTTGTCTCCAAGGGGGTGGTAAACAATCCCCCAAAACATGTGAACAGCAAGGAAAAATAAAAAATGGAGACAACACGTCCAAGTCTGTGGAGTTACACAGATTTGGACATGCTCTCTCCATTTTTATTTTGTATTTTCCTTGGATTAAGGTCAGTTTTTTAAAGATGGTCTCCTGGAGAGGTTTTATGTATGTCATAAAAAATCCAATAAATTTGCCAGCCAGAATAAAGAATTAGTGTTTTGGATTTAGGGATCAATGACATATATGCACATTGCAATCATCATGCAGCATATTTAGTACTTCCATACCACTGGAGCCCCACAAGTAATGACTGCACCTTTATAATAGAGCAGTTGCTCTTCATAACTCCATCACTTCATCACCGCCAGTTTAGGGTTTATTTAGACCGGCGTCTAAAACGCTGGTCTTAAATGTGCCCCTGAGTTTTGTTTTGCTGTTAATCCTTGATGGCTTACAGGAAAAAATGGATTCAAATGTAAAATCTGCAAAAGAAATTTCTCCTTTATTTTCCTTTACTTCTTGTGAAACAAGGTTTGTAAAATCATATTTGAATAACTTGAGTGTAGTTTCTAAAATAGAGTAATTAATAGGTGGTTTCTATCATGTAAGACTCACAAAGTGACTTCATATCTGAATTGGTCATATAAAAAGCAGGTTTTCGAAATTATAAATTTAAAAATTGCATCTAAAATTATAATCCATCCAAACATCTAAAAAAAAATGACATTTACAAAATGATGTCAACATAAAGTAATTACTATTTTATGAGGTATCACTATCCGTCTTAAAAGCAGAGAAATTGAAATTTTGAAAAGTCTGAAATTTTTAAATTTTCATTTTTTTATAAATAAAGGTGAAATATATCGACTCAAATTTACCACTGTCATGAAGTACAAGTAAAAGCATTACAAAGTTATTACCACATAAAGTGACACATGTCCTGGTCCAATAAGAGGTTGTCTTATCTTACCATTACTAAAACAGTCCTGACCACCTCCTGGCCAGGAAACAGCAGAGCACTCCGGCACTCACTGTTTCAGTAGCTATCATTGCCATACACAAGAGCTACAGCACAACAAGCTATTCTGTTTCTAAGTTAGGGCTCATGCACACGAACGTGTGCCCGGTGTTCCCTGCTTGCGGTCAACAATGCACGGGCAACATCCATGCCACTGCCGCAGACGGATCCACACCCATTCAACTTGAATGGGTCCGTGATCCGTCCGTCCTGCAGGAAAGTAGTGCATGCACTATTTTTTGCTGTGCGGAGGCACTGCCAGAAACACCACCGAGTGTAGTGCACCTCTGTAGTTCTTCAGTGGGGTTCCACTCCGCCCTTCCGCACCGCAGCCCTCGGATCGCGAACCCATTCAAGTGAATGGGTCCGTGATCCGTGATGCGGGATGCACACGGCCGGTGCTCGTGTATTGCGGACTCCGCTGTATGCGGGCCGCAATATGACCATGGCCGTCTTATCTTTTCTTAATAACAGCGAGATGAGACAACCCCTTTAAGGTAAAGAATGGCTCAGTCCTGAAAGGCTACTATTCCCAGTCCTCAGTACTAACATAGTGGGCTGGTTAGGTCTGGTCACCACTCACTCCAAAGTATTAGGTTCCAACTTCCCAAGTTAATGCTTCCAACTGGAAGTGATACAAAGCCACTTGCTTTATCCAAGTCTTACTCAAGCAGACCTATAAGCTTCAGCAGTCCAGAATAGGTCAACAGCTTACACTGCAGTACATACTAACCTCATGAGATCTCTAACTTTCTCGGTAGACTCTTCTCTAAATAAGTATCCTCCTTACTGTTAACTAGTGGTAGATGCACCTAGGCTTAGCAGCACTCTACCATACGCACTAGCTGACTGGCTATCAAGTGCTGTGAGTTCCTGATACTTATGACCTGGCCCCACCTGGGACACAACCCCTGTAGTGCAATTCTGTAGCATTTGCAGATGTGACCCTTGTCCTCTTCCAAGCCACAGCAACAGTATATTACACACTAAATACAGTACCTGAAATAAAACCAGATTCCAAAAAGTTGGGACACTATACAAATCGTGAATAAAAACTGAATGCAATGATGTGGAGGTGCCAACTTCTAATATTTTATTCAGAATAGAACATAAATCACAGAACAAAAGTTTAAACTGAGAAAATGTACCATTTTAAGGGAAAAATATGTTGATTCAGAATTTCATGGTGTCAACAAATCCCCAAAAAGTTGGGACAAGGCCATTTTCACCACTGTGTGGCATCTCCCTTCTTCTTACAACACTCAACAGACGTCTGGGGACCGAGGAGACCAGTTTCTCAAGTTTAGAAATAGGAATGCTCTCCCATTCTTGTCTAATACAGGCCTCTAACTGTTCAATCGTCTTGGGCCTTCTTTGTTGCACCTTCCTCTTTATGATGCGCCAAATATTCTCTATAGGTGAAAGATCTGGACTGCAGACTGGCCATTTCAGTACCCGGATCCTTCTCCCACGCAGCCATGATGTTGTGATTGATGCAGAATGTGGTCTGGCATTATCTTCTTGAAAAATGCAGGGTCTTCCCTGAAAGAGATGACGTCTGAATGGGAGCATACGTTGTTCTAGAACCTGAATATATTTTTCTGCATTGATGGTGTCTTTCCAGACATGCAAGCTGCCCATGCCACACGCACTCATGCAGCCCCATAACATCAGAGATGCAGGCTTCTGAACTGAGCGTTGATAACAACTTGGGCTTTCCTTGTCCTCTTTGGTCCGGATGACATGGCGTCCCAGATTTTCAAAAGAACTTCTAATCATGACTCGTCCACAGAACAGTCTTCCATTTTGCCACACTCCATTTTAAATGATCCCTGGCCCAGTGAAAATGCCTGAGCTTGTAGATCTTGCTTAGAAATGGCTTTTTCTTTGCACTGTAGAGTTTCAGCTGGAACAGGTGGATGGCACGGTGGATTGTGTTCACTGACAATGGTTTCTTGAAGTATTCCTGCGCCCATTCTGTGATTTCCTTTACAGTAGCATTCCTGTTTGTGGTGCAGTGTCGTTTAAGGGCCCGGAGATCACGGGCATCCAGTATGGTTTTACGGCCTTGACCCTTACGCACAGAGCTTGTTCCAGATTCTCTGAATCTTCGGATGATGTTATGCACAGTTGATGATGATAGATGCAAAGTCTTTGCAATTTTTCGCTGGGTAACACCTTTCTGATATTGCTCCACTATCTTTCTGCGCAACATTGTGGGAATTGGTGATCCTCTACCCATCTTGGCTTCTGAGAGACACTGCCACTCTGAGAAGCTCTTTTATACCCAATCATGTTGCCAATTGACCTAATTAGTGTTAATTGGTCTTCCAGCTCTTCGTTATGCTCAAATTAACTTTTTCCAGCCTCTTACTGCTACTTGTCCCAACTTTTTGGGACTTGTTGACACCGTGAAATTTTGAATCAACATATTTTCCTTTAAAATGATACATTTACTCGGATTAAATGTTTGATCTGTCATCTACGTTCTATTACAAATAAAATATTGACATTTGCCATCTCCACATCATTGCATTCAGTTTTTATTCACAATTTGTTTAGTGTCCCAACTTTTTGGAATCCGGTTTGTAAAATGTATGGTAAACTTCACATAAAATCCACAGTCCACAGAACATAATAGGGCAAAACATAGCACCATGCCATTGCCAGTTACTTTACTGGCAGTTGCAGTTAAAGGATACAGTTTGCTAGTGGAGGTGGTTCATTGCTCTGACAGTCCTCATCCGGCACCCCACTTCCTCTCCCGTACCCTGTATGCTTAACACATGATTTCACATTAAATTCTTCTTAAAATTCATGAGAAATAAGCCAGAGGTCAGGGTTTTGTTTGCTCATCAATAAACTATTTGCAGCAATTTTTGAACTTAAATTCCAGGAGCAGCAGGTAATAATAGTTTATCCAAAAGGAGTATGCAATATAAATGCTTTCATCTTCTCAATGGAAGAAATGATTGCTTCAGTGTTGCTTTTGAGTCATAACTCTAGAAGAAATATCTTCTTTTGTTGAGATGAAAACAAGGCTATTACCTGCTAATCCTTTGCATCATAGGAAAGGAATATATTTTTACATTTAGAATTGGCACAATGAAAAATATTATCCTCTCTTACATTAATAGAAAGAGATAAAAGAGAGATAGATAGATGATAAAAAATTATTTAAAAAAAGTTGCAGTGGCCGGGTTTTTTCCCCACAGCGCTACACTGGGTCCCCTGGACACCGTTGAGGTATCACCACATGTTGCTGCTCTCCAGAGGGGTAAGGTATGGTGCACCCCAATGGGAAATATATCCACAGAGTCAGAATTTGTACTTAACCAGTGTGCTTTTGTACTGGAGGAACTCAAGTGCAAAACAATACAGGCAAGGCACTGAACTGGCTTTTCCAGTTTACTTCCTGGCAGAAGATGATTATGTGCTCAGAAAAGGCCTGAGCTAGCTGACCCTTTCTTTTAGAAGACTCGTACCCTGGCTGATGGGCTGGTGCCCCAGTGACTGTGACTCAGTCGTCCAGCTGGCTCTTTGGTCAAAGGGCTGATTACCCAGGGTCTGAGGCAGAGTACCTCCATCTCAGTGTCTTCATCTAGTCACTCTTGTAGTCTAGAAGAGTTTTTCTTAATAAACACTGGTCCCCTTCTGCAGACAACTAAGGGCTCTAACTGCTCTCCTTATATACTGTTTCTAGCTGAACTAGAACCTTCTAGTCGGAGGGGTTGAGGGGAGAATAACTCTTTCAGTCTGTAACAGTCCTGTATAGAGTAGTGATGAGCGGCAGGTGCCATATTCGATTTCGACGAAATTCGCGAATATTCGAATGAATATTCGTTTCATATTCGTCGAAATCGAATATTCGTCCTTTTTCTAGTTATCGCGATTAACATGCGATTTAAATAATCGCATATTGCGATTTGTACTTAAGGCTACTTTCCTATTGGTTTCATATCTAGAATTAGCGAGGATGACGAATATGACGAATGTATTCGTCTATTCCTCAAAACGAAGATAACGAAGTATTCTACATCTTCGTTTTAGCTACCTATTCGTCAACTTCGCTAATTCTAGCAATCAAATAGGAAGGTTGACGATAGAGACAGCTGTGTTAAATTCGCTATGCGATTTTTTTTTTTAAATAAATAGAATACTTATAATAATTTTATCAAGTAATATAATTATTGTATTAAAAAAAAAAAATCGCATAGCTAATTTAACTACAGCTGTCTGGTAAGTCAACCTTCCTATTTGATTGCTAGAATTAGCGAATAGCGAAGTTGACGATGACGAGACGAATAGGTAGCTAAAGCGAAGATGTAGAATACTTCGTTATCTTCGTTTTGAGGAATATGACGAATACATTCGTCATATTCGCTATTCGCTAATTCTACCAAGCCAACCATAACTTCTGTGCTCATGGAGCGTCCCCATCACCATGGGAACGTCTCCATATACTAAAATGTACTGTCGGATTTGAGGAATTACGTTGAAATCGCAATGCGATTAATTCAAGTTATATTAATCGCATTGCGATTTCAACTTAGAGCTGGGTTTATAATGGGTCAGCTTGCTAGAATTAACGAAGTTAACGAATATGGAATATAGCAGCAGTGCTAAGTTGAAATCGCAATGCGATTAATTTAACTTAAAGTATTCGCATTGCGATTTCAACTTAGCACTGCTAGTGCATAGCTATACTCCATATTCGTTAATTCTAGCCTATGTAAGATAGCAGTGCTAAGTTGTAATCGCAATGCGATTAATATAACTTGAATTAATCGCATTGCGATTTCAACGTAATTCCTCAAATCCGACAGTACATTTTAGTATATGGAGATTCTCCCATGGATGGGGACGCTCCACATGAGCACGGAAGTCGGCAGAAGCGGCAACGGGCACTGACTAGAGCAGCCAGGAAGCCAGGAATCCTCAGGACAGGTAAGAACTACTTTTGGGAAGTAGGAAAGAAAAAATATAACAAAAAAACAAAAAAACGAATATTCGAAATAGCGAATTTATAGAGCTATATTCGAAATATTCGCAATTAGCGAGTGCCGATATTCGCTAAAAAATTCGCTTTTCGAATATTCGCGCTCAACACTAGTATAGAGTTTCAATACAGGTCTATGGGAATGACTAAGCATTCTTTCCAGACATAAACAAATCTTCATATGCAACCACCAAATGTGGGGAGTCGCTCTGGTAGATAGCGGTGCGGGTGCAGTACAGAGGCAAAACAAGGAGTCCAGAATGTGCAATAAACAGTGTTTTATTCACACTGACACAAAACAAACGATAAACAGTCTCTTGGTGTTAATTCACACACACATCAGAGGTCATGAGGCAAAACAAAAAGAGTCCAAAGCAGGATCCAATCACCTGTGAGGTTTAAGGTGCGGGTTCGCACCTGGCTGTCAACCGAGCCGCAGGACAAACCATCTTCAGGCTTCCAGGAAAAACCCCACTTTGCTGAGCTCCTTCCTCCAGGTCAGAGAGCTCCACAGCACTGTTAGCAGCTCCAGGACAATCACAGCCACACCTGCTGGTGCTGGCTGTGTTTTAAAAGCCCGGGAAAAACCGGCCTGGACCGTGGGAAATAGGCACCCACCCAACTCTTTGCCTACTCCCAGTAAGAGCCGGCCCGGATTGGCTTTGCAGCCAAACTAAATACAAATGTGTCAAGCAGCACTAGCTGCTGCTGACACCAAGAAAACCCGGCTCTTACCTCACCGAGGCCAGGAACCTCGGTGACACGTACCTCCGTCGACCACGGTACCTTGCACCCTCTTACACAGGGTATTACCTGCTAATCCTGTTCATTAGAGAAGTTTTGAAAAATTTGATTTGGCAACTTTGCTGAAGTTAGCCAAAAATTCAAATTGTTATGAATCAATTTGTCCCAAATCACTATAAATCAGGTATACTTAGGCCACTCTGCCTTAGGGAACAGCCACACAGAGCGGCCATGTTGCGGGTTGCAGCCATGCTGTGATGAAGAACTACGAGGCCAATTAGCCCGCAGCTTCCTTTCATTTAATAATGAAGACCGCACTGTATAGTACTTCTTTATTGCAGCACCTTTAAGCAGGGGATGTTGCTGGTATGGGGTTTGGCTGGTTAGGGTGGGAGGACAATATGCAAATTATTGCTGTTCTTGCCTGCAATTTCCTGCAGGTTATTTGACAGTAAAGACAGAATATTCACAGAACCAGAGATAGGTGCACGCTGCCATCACACTAAACCCTCACACTGATGTTAAAAATTGAGAGTTAGTTCGACATATCCTACTAGGAGGACGTGTCTTAAGCCTCGGGCACCAGCGTCAAGGTCTCTCAAGTAGCCCGTGGGCCCTAACACACACCTACCTGCGCCATATGGGCGATATCAGGGGCCAGTGGGCAATTACAGGAGCATTAGGACGACTCACAAACATCTCCTCTGCTACCTCCAGCATGTGGCCATGCTTGCAATGGGAGGTGGGAGGTGTCTATGAGCCCTACCCAAGACTGACTGATATAGCCCAAGGCTCTGAATTCTTGCCACATCCACATAAATTTCATCTTATGTAGGATGTCCATTGTGGTACTTGTAGTCCGTTGCTGGCATCATCCATTGTATGCATTTTTGCTGGTGATTGCCATTAGCAACGGACTACAAGTGCAGGATGTGCTCCCCTACAGAAATGCACAACTGCATATGGGTATGAGCGCATCCTGCTTTCTTATCACTACATTTTCTGATGGTTTATAAACACAGAATATTAAATCAGCTCTGATATACCCACTTCTCCAACCCCAGCGCTCTCCTGTCCTACAGGTGGGAGCCCTTCTTCTGCCATCTGCTTTTCCTCCTTTTCCACATCATCTGATATTGATGAGAATATGTCACCAGGAACATCTAGCTCTTCCTTTCTCAGCATTTTGCAGGCTTTTCTAGGACATGGACACTTTGAAGGATGATTTGGAAGACGGTGACAGTCATCATTCAGACCTGGCCCTCTAAGGGGTGCAGACTGAATGGTATTGGTTGACACACTGGCAGTGGAATAATAAAGGCTTCCATTTTATTGGTATTGAATTACATTTACGGCTGGTGTAGGAATAAGTAAATGTAGGAATAAATTAAACTGATGCAGAATAACTCTCCCTGCACTCTTAATATTCTTCTATTAAAATCGTTTTTAGCAACACTGTCTCTAGAACATGAGCGGTTTCCATGTCTCTACCTATGTGCACATCACAGGGCAATAGCAGAGACTGCATGGAATGAGTGTTTTATTGGGCTGTGACATCACAGAGGATGACTATCTGCAGATTGCTTGGCTGCACTGCATTATGGATGATCTTACATTCCCGGTCTTCTTACTTTCACTTTGTAACATGCGCAGCCACCATTTGTGCCACAAAGTGTGAGAAAATTTGGATTCTTTGTGAATTGAAGTATTCCTTAACATTGTACTAAATTCCGCTTTGAATGCTTCGCTCAACAGCACGGTTCATCATAGGAATATACACTACTCACAAAAAGTGGGATATTTAGCTTTTGGGTAGTGTTGAGCGAACCCATTCCAGTTCAGATCCGTACCAAACTTTACGATTTTTGGTACCGGACCCGAGCCCGAACTTTGCCGGAAAAGTTTGGGTTCGAGTTCGATGGTCGAGCATTTAATAAAACTTGTTGAAAGGCTGCAGGGCAGCCTATCAACAAGCTTTTAAGCTGTAGCCACTTAGAAGCCATCACAGCTACGCCTACTGATGGCATGGCTGTGATTGGCCGGTGCATCATGTGACCCAACCTCTATATAATCTGGATCACGTGTAGCACCACCCATCATCTTTGAGTAGTTCAGGGACAGAAAACAGGCAGCTGAAGTGAGGAAGAGTGTTAGGAATCACATCTGGTTGGTAATTCTGTGGGTGACCTATAGCGATTTTTGTGGGTGCAATACACCATCTTTGCACCCCTGACACAGAAAGATAATCATAAATCTGGCTGTTAATTCTGTAGGTGACCTATAGCGATTTTTGTGGGTGCAATACACCATCTTTGCATCCCTGACACAGAAAGATAATAATAAAGCTGGCTGTTAATTCTGTGGGTGACCTACAGCGATTTTCTGGTGGGTGCAATGCAACATCTTTGTACCCCTAATAGACAAATATAATAGTTAATCTGTCTGTAAGTTCGGTGGGTGACATATACCAATTTTTGTGTGAAGTACACCTGCACTGCATACATGACAGGAAATAAATATAGTTACTCCGTCTGATAGTTAGGTGGCCGACATATACACGTTTATTGTGTGAAGTACACCTGCACTGCATACGTGCCAGGGAAAAATTATAGTTAATCCGTCTGATAGTTCAGTGGGCGACATATTCCCATTTATTGTGTCAAGTACACCTGCACTGCATATATGAGATGGAAAATAATTTAGTTCATCTGTCTGATAGTTCAGTGGGTGACATATACCCATTTATTGCGTGAAGTACACCTGCACTGCATACGCGACAGGGAAATAAATATAGTTAATTCGTCTGTTAATTCGGTGGGTGACAAATACCAATTTATTGTGCGAAGTACACCTGCACTGCAAACCTGACATGGAAATAAATATAGTTAATACATCTGTTAGTTAGGCAAGGGACATCTATCGATTTATTGTGTGAAGTACACCTGCACTGCATACGTGACAGGGAAAATAATATAGGCTCAGTCTGTTAGTTTGGTGGGAGACATATACCCATTTATTGTGTGAAGTACACCTGCATTGCATACGCAACAGGGAAAATAATATAGCTAATCCATCTGTTAGATTGGTGGGTGACATCTAACCAATTTGTGTGTGAGGTACACCTGCACTGCATACGTGACAGGGAAATTAATATAGTTAATCCGTCTGTTCGTTCGGTGGTAGACATATCCCCATTTATTGTGTGAAGTACACCTGCATTGCATACGCAACAGGGACAATAATATAGCTAATCCATCTGTTAGATTGGTGGGTGACATCTAACCAATTTGTGTGTGAGGTACACCTGCACTGCATACGTGACAGGGAAATTAATATAGTTAATCAGTCTGTTAGTTCAGCGGGTGACCTCAATAAATGAGGGCATAAAAAGGGACGTGGCCCAGAATGTTCAGGGTTATTTTGTAGGCCAGAATATGGGTGTATGAATGGTGAGGCCAGAACAAGTAGAGGCAATCGTAGATTGGGTGGCTGACAGTGCCTCCAGTTCCTTCACATTGTATCCCACCCGGTCCCCTGCTGAAAGCGCAAAGTTGGCACCTGCAGCCCATGGGTATCTGTCTTTCACCCCACCTCCTTGCAAATCAGCCAAGCAGTCTGAGCCCCAAGTCATGCAGCAGTTTCTTATGCTTTTTGATGACTCTGCTGGCCCGGTTTCCGTGGGCCATCCTGCCCCAGAAGTGGAAGAGATGGAGTGCACCGATGCCCAACCACTTATGTTTCAGGATGTGGACATGGGAGGACCACCGCAGCACATCTCTGATGATGCTGAAACACAGGTGCCAACTGCTGCGGCTTTCTGCAGTGTGCAGACTGGCAAGGAGGGCAGGGGTGAAGAGTGGGTGGAAGATGATGTGGAGTGACGAGTGACGCGAGTGACATTTGCAGTTCGGAGGAAGAGTTAGTGGTCAGACAGCACCAGCTGCACAGTAAAAGAGGGAGCAGTGTGCAAAATCAGAGTGGCCATTCCCCAGCCAACATGCCTGCTACTGCCCACAGCATCCAGGGACTGATCACACCAAAGCCAGCTCCAAAGAGCTCCCTGGCGTGGCAGTTCTTCAGACAATGTGCTGACGACAAGACACGAGTGGTTTGTACACTGTGCAATAAGAGTCTAAAGCGAGGCATAAATGTTCTAAACCTGAGCACCACCTGCATGACCAGGCAACTAAATGCAAAGCATGAGCTGCAGTGGTGTAAACATCTTAAAAACCACAAAAGATCTCAGGCTCCGCCTGCTCCCTCTTCTGCTGCAGTCTCGGCCTCTTCCTCCCACCCTGGAGTGATAGTGGCACTTGCCACCCGCAAACAGGGAATGTGGCAGCAACACCACCACTTCCGTCACCTAGCATCTCCTCAATGTCCCATGGAATTGTTCAGCTGTCCATCTTCCAGAGAAAGAGGAAGTACCCCCCTACCAACCCGCGATCCCTGGCCCTGAATGCCAGCATTTCAAAATTCCTGGCCTTTAAAATGCTGTCATTCCGTCTGGTGGAGATAGAGACTTTTAAAAACCTTATGGCGGTGGCTGTCCCACAGTACATGGTAGCCAGCCGCCACAACTTTTCCAGGCGAGCCATCCCTGCCCTGCACAACCATGTGGCGAACTAAATTAGGTGTGCACTGTGCAACGCCATCTGTGGCAAGGTCCACATAACCACCAATACATGAATACGTAGACCAGTAAGCATGGGCAGGGACATTATATCTCCCTAACTGCACACTGGGTAAATGCAGTGGCGGCTGGGCCTGAGGCAGATAGCAGTTTGGCGCATGTCCTTCCTCCACGAGGAATGCAGGACATTTCTCTTTGCCTCCTGTTGCCTCTTCCTCCTACTTCACTTCCTCCTCTACCGCCTCCTCATCCGGTCAGCGTAACACCTTCATCACCAATTTCAGCACAGCCAGGAGGAAACAACAGCAGGCTGATTTGAAACTCATCTCTATGGGGGAAAAACCCCACACCGCGCAGAAGCTGTGGGTGGGCATGGAACAACAGACGAGTGAGTGAACGGTTGGTGCCACTGAGCCTCAAGCCTGGCCTGGTGGTGTGCGATAATGGGCGAAATCTCGTAGCAGCTCTGGGTTAAGCCGGTTTGACGCACATCCCTTGTCTGGCGCATGTGCTGAATTTGGTGGTGCAGATGTTCCTAAAAAATTCCCCCGATATGTCAGAGCTGCTGCAGAAAGTGCGGGCCGTCTGTGCGCGCTTTCGGCGTTCTCACTCTGCTTCTGCTCGCCTGTCTGCGCTGCAGTGTATCTTTGGCCTTCCCACTAAGCGCCTCATATGCGACGTGCCCACAAGGTGGAACTCCACCTTGCACATGCTGGAGAGACTGTGCGAACAGCAGCAGGCGATAGTGGAGTTTCAGCTGCATCACGCACGGGTGAGTCGTTCTGCGAAATAGCACCACTTCGCCACCAACGAGTGGGCCTCTATGTGGGACATGTGTGCCGTGTTGCACTGTTTCGAGTACTCTACCAACATAGCAGTGCCGTTGATGCTGTCCTCAGAGTTACTATCCCACTTCTATGTCTCCTTAAAAAAAAAGCTCGGGCGGATGCTGGAAGAGGATGTGGCACAGGAGGAAAAGGAGGAGGAAGAGGGATCATTTCCACGGTTATCAGGCCAGTCATTCACAAGTGGCTCGGAGGGTGGGCTCCTGCACCAACAGAGGCCAGGTACACAATTGTCTAGCCAGGGCACAGTTCTGGAGGATGAGAAGGAGGAGGATTATGATGAAGAGGAACCGTATTCACAGCAGGATGGCACCCAAAGCAGCTCATGGGCATCAGTGGAGCGTGGCTGGGGGATACAGAAGATAAACAGACGATACACCTCCCACAGAAGACACATGAGCGACTAAATGCTTCAATGCCTGCGCAATGACTGCCGAGTTGCCCACATTCTAACCAGTGCTGATTACTGGGTGGCCACCCTTCTGGATCCCCACTACAAGGTCAACGTGCCGTCCTTAATTCCATCAATGGAGCATGATCGGAAGATGCGCGAGGACAAGCGCATGCTGGTAGGCACGCTGCTGATGGCATTCCTACCTGATACCGGGGCTCAGTGGAAGCACAAGGCGAAGGCAGAGGAGGAGGAAGAAGTCACCAACACAGCTGGGGCACCACCAGCACCTTGGAAGGGAGGGTTAGCATGGCCAAAATGTGGAAAAGCCACAACAACCAGCACCACCAGTTGATATGGAAAGTCTTAGCAGGAGGCAGCATTTCAGCAACATGGTGGAACAGTACGTGTGCACATGCCTACATGTACTGACTGAAGGGTCTGCCCATTCAACTTCTGGGTCTCCAAATTGGGCACATGGCCTGAGCTTGCCCTTTTATGCCTTGGAGATGCTGGCCTGCCCTGCTGTCAGTGTATTGTCCGAGCGTGTGTTTAGCACGGCAGGGAGTGATCACAGACAAGCGCAGCTGCCTGTCCACAGTCAACGTGGACAAGCTCACGTTCATTAAAATGAACCAGGATGGCACAGGACTTGTCCGTACCTTGTGCAGAATAGACAAGTATACCGGCCGCACCCAGCCATTGTTATACTCCTGCGCACTTTCTCTTTGCATTCTCTTTTCTATTTTCCAATGTTTTAGGGTCTTCCCATATTTATAAAATTAAAATAAAAATAAAGAAAGGAAAAAAATACAAAAACAGTGTTGGCTACCTCCTCTTGCTCCACCACGGCTTCCATCTACACCACCATGTCCCCACTGCCTCCTCAACTTCATACTCCATTTTCACCTCCGCCTCCTAGTTCAAGATTATTTTTACTTTTTTATATTCTACGTTATTTTAAGTGATTTCCCTATCCACATTTGTTTGCAGGGCAATTGTCCTGCTCATATCCCCATTTTCCTTTTGCAGCCCTCTAGCCCTGTCTATAACTTTTTTATAGCCATTTTAGTGCCCCAAAGTTTAGGTCCCCATTGACTTCAATGAAGTTCGGGGTCCCGAACCCAATTTTGTGGCAAACCCGATGAACCCGAACTTCCAGGTGTTTGTTCAACCCTAATTTTGGGTGAAATTTATGGAAATGTAAAAAGTTCACGCTATCATGAAAGTAGGGCATTTAAGTAAAAGCAGCAATGATGATTTCCCCATGTCAACAGTAGTGGGTATACCCCCACAAAAATGTCAATGTCTCAATAATTTGTCATGTGGCCTTGAGCATCAATTACAGCTTGACAATGATGTCTCATGCTGTTCACAAGTCGACTTATTGTCTGCTAAGGCATGGCATCTCACTTTTCTTGAAGGGCAGCCCTCAGGTCATTGAGGTTCTAGGGTACAGAGTTACGAGCCTCTACACGATGACTCAGCTGATCCCATAGGTCTTCAATGAGACTCAGGTCTAGAGAAAGTCCAGGCCACTCCATTGGAAGTACCCCAGTCTCCAGCAGACCTTATCTAATGGTGTGATCTTGAAGAGCTGTCTCATTGTCGTCCATGAAGATGAAATTAGGCCTGTGTTGTTCATGCAGAGGTACAATGACTGGATTAATGATGTTATTCAAGTAGTATGGGCTTGTCACTATACCATTCACAAAGAGGACAGTTCTGTATTAACTAGACACACCGGCTCACACTGTAACACCACCACTACCACTAAAGGCTCGTCTGATGACAACAGTGGCTAATGCATAGCACTCTCCTTGATGTCTCCAACATCAGCGTAGATGCTCCTTGGTCCATGCAAGACAATACTGCCTGTGCCTGGTTGTGTGGTCAGGTACTCTTGCAGGTTGTCTAGCACGCAGACTCACTCTGATGTAAATGATTCCTAAAGGTCTGACATGACGCCTGGGTGCCTCTCATCTCCCTTAAAGGGGTTATCCGACCCCTTAAATGCCCGGGCTCCACACACACAATGTACTTACCTTGCTTCCTGGCACCCGCTCCACTACTGTTTCTCCCCATGCGCGGATGAAAACATCTGGCGTCGGGGCTGGAGTCAGCCAATAGCAGGTGGTGACGGAGACGAACTTCCCTAGCATCACAGGTGGGGGGCATTTCAGGGGTCAGATAACCCTTTAACTGTGCCTGGAGTTGTATGGCATTCATTATTCGGCTCTGCAGGGAATTTTTCACAATAAAGGGGTCTTCAGTGTGGGATGTAGCCAAAGGACGTCCACTTCTATGCTTTTCTGTGACTCTTCCAGTCTCTATGTATCTCTGTTTCAACCTGCTAATGACACTCTGTGACACTCTAAGCTCAGTGGCCACTTACTTTGGAGAACATCCTGCTTGAAGCCTCTCAATGGCGATGTACTGTTGATCAATTGTTAGGTGTTGTCTTGGTCTTATGTGGTAAAAATGTGAACAGCATGATGAGGAGGACTGTTTAAATACCAATTCTAATTGAACCAGGAAGTTTATTGGGCGATTCATGGATCAAACACCTTGTTGTGAATTTTGCTGTTAAGCTTCTTGTTAGAGAACAGCAAGTTGTGCAAAAACTACTGAAACATTGAATTGTGCATTAAAAAGTTTAGAGAATGTCCCATTAAGTTCACCTGTAAATGTTACAGTGCATTTTAGGTTCATCCTGTCTGAATGAGATCGCCTTGGTGTGGGTAGGCGGGCACAGATGTGTTTTGCTCAAAATATATTGGTTGAGAGTCTCAGATTTTATCATATCAGAGTTGAGGGCTTAGTCCATATATAATGCTTGCATCTGTTGTATTAGTGCATTATTATCTTTTTTCCTGTGATTTTTCCACAACAATACTTTAGCATTAGTTATATAGGCTAAATATGAGTGACAGACTCACTTTAAACTCATTATATTTAGTGAACTAATTTTAATGTGAATTAGAACAATTTCTTACAATTTATTATCAATACAATTGATAAGGTTATCTACTTCTATTAGTTTTTCAACTCAATGGTAACTTAAATGTCATCTTTTAATTTGGCTTCAGAATGGCCTCAGGAATTTATGCAATGCAGGAATATTAACAAAAAGATTTCAGAGAGACCAATAAAATACAATAAAATGGTCTCACTAATAATAACCAGTCCCATTCAGTGTCTATTTTATATCCTGGGTAGTTAATGCTACTTTCCTCTTTTCCGAAAAGATTGAAGCTCCAACAAATTACTAGTTCACCTATTTTAAGGACATTAAGGCAAATTTTTTAAGACCAGTGTTTTAGACGCTAGTCTTAATAAACGCCTAAACTTGTGATGGATCCGCTTGAGTTATGAAGAGGCGCCAGCCTCTTCATAACTTTGGCGGATATTCTGCCAGTTCTAAATGTAAGCCAGCTTCCGAGCGTATTACATTTGGACCTTTTCTACGCCTAAACCAGGCATAGAAAATAATAAATGAGACTGGCCTGCCGGCCCGTCCCCTTCCCCGGCCATGCCCACTTTTTTAGACCTGGTGTAAGCAGGGGAACTAGCCCTTGCCCCGCAAACTGCGCCTGAAATATACCTAATATAGGTGTATTTTAGCTTAATAAATGACCACCATTTTATTAATGTTCAAACATTAAACTATTTCTAAGATTTTGCTTTACAGCATTCTTCTGTTCTCTCACTCATCTGGGGAATTCGGTATTTTACAATGCAAGCCTAAATGCTAAAATATTGTGCAGGGTCTGATAGCAGGGAAGAGACAGCAGATTATTGGTCAACGGATATTGGATAGTTTAAATGGCTGTCCACTGGAATATATATATACCACAGTATTTTTCGTTTTATAAGACGCATCGGACTATAAGAATATAAAAAATATTTTATATATCTTTGAAGGGAATGTGGTTTACTGTAGTGGAGGGGTCAAGGTCAGTAACTTTAGGGTGTAGCATAGTGGGGAATAGTTTTGGTCAGCACCTGTTATCCTTACTGAGTCATCTCAATTGTAACAACCAGCAATGGTGCATGTGGTCACCTCAATAAACATAACTATCCAAATAAATGTGTCTCCTGTCATTGCTGTGTTGTGTCCTACTATTCTTCTTCTTCTGCTAGATTATATTTAAGTATTTGTCTGTGACACACATATACACAACAATACATAGTTCTGGTAGACACACAGCTCTACTATACACACAGCACTGCCATACACAGATGCAGCTCTGCTACTCACTGATAAAGGTCTGCTATACACATACAGCCGTGCTACACACAGAGAGATTTGCCACACACACATACACCTCTTCTACAACCATAGAGTTTTGTTTAACACACACACAGCTCTGCTACAGACATACAGCTCTGATACACACATACAGCCTGCCACACACATACGGTTAAGTTACACACATACAGCTCTGCTGCTACATCCATGCAGATCTGCTACACATATATACACACAAACTGCCAGCTATATAGTTCTTCTGTTCTGGCTCCTCCCATTGATGACATCATCAAAGGTCCTTATTATTCCTGTTTTTAAAGGGAATCTATTACCACGATTTTGGACTATTACCAGAAGTAATACATGGGTAGTACTGCAGATAAGGAGTCCATGTCACTACTTTTTATTTTCCACTGCCCCTAGTTCCCCGCTGTCAGCACTGACAGAGATGTGCAGAAATACACAGTCCGGACTCCTGTGCTGTTCTAACATAATCGAAAGGACTCATGTGTGTATGGATAGCAGCCCTAACATTTTATTTCTACGCAGTTGATAGGGAGGATGGAAGGCAAGAGTCAAATAAAAATAGTGATCTGGACTCCATATCTGCAGTACTACTCATGTACTACTGTAGATAATGGTTCAAAATCAGGGTGACAGATTCCCTCTAAAGGGGTTGAGCAGTGGTTTAATGCTGACCTATCCTAAGGTTCAGCAGGGTAGAACTCCCTGCACCCCTGCCGATCACCTGTGTGAAGGGTAGCAGTAGGAGATTGGAGAACAGAAATACATGGGGCCAGCAATACCATTGTGAAGAACAAAATACTGCCTCCTGTGGGACAGTATGAAACTATATCATAGTCCCTAGGACAGCAATACAGTTGAGTTCAGGGGCACTTCAAAGGAACTTTTT
This sequence comes from Bufotes viridis, assembly GCA_033119425.1. Classification (NCBI taxonomy): domain Eukaryota; kingdom Metazoa; phylum Chordata; class Amphibia; order Anura; family Bufonidae; genus Bufotes; species Bufotes viridis. The sequence goes on along the minus strand of CM065593.1, from coordinate 117,968,264 downwards.
TTCCGTCTAAGATATAGGAAACCAGACGGAATCATTATCTTTGCCATAGAACTCTATTATGATGGTTTAAAACTAGAGATGGCCCGAACTATCCGCCGGCGAACATAGCTTGTTCGCGTTCGCCGCGGCAGGTGAACACATGCAATGTTCGGTCTGCCCCCTATACATCATCATTGAGCAAACTTTGACCCTGTACCTCACAGTCAGCAGACACATTCCAGCCAATCAGCAGCATACCCTCCCTCCCAGACCCTCCCATCTCCTGAACAGCATCCATTTTAGATTCATTCGATATTTGCAGTCTTAGTGAGAGGAGGGACAGTGTAGCTGCTGCTGATTTAATTGGGAAATCGATAGCTAGGCTAGTGAATTCAGTGTCCACTCCAGTCCTGAAAGACTCATCTGATCTCTGCTGTAAGGACAGCGTCCTGACAGCACCCCAAAAGCCCTTTTAGGGCTGCAACATTAGTCTGCTTTTTTTTTATCCATATATATATTGCAGTTGCCTGGCCTGCCCGTGTGTGAGGAGCTGCAGGCCCACAGACTGTAGTGTGCCCACTGCCAGTGCCGACCCCTGTCATCCCGTGTGGCACAGGACTTTGCATAAAAAAAGGCATTTCATTTTTACACTTTAGTGTAATTTCAGTTGCTTGCCTGCTAGTGTGTGTCAGACCGACTTCAACTGACTGTAGTGTGCCCACTGCCAGTGCCCACCCCTGTCATCCCGTGTGGCACAGGACTTTGCATCAAAAAAGGCATTTCATTTTTACACTTTAGTGTAATTTCAGTTGCTTGCCTGCTAGTGTGTGTCAGGCCCACTTCCACTGACTGTAGTGTGCACACTGCCAGTGCCCACCACTGATACCGGGTGGCACAGTAGCTTGCCGATAAATAAGGCATTTAATTTTTAGACAGTAGTCTAATTTCAGTTGCTTGCCTGCTGCCAGTGTGTGTCAGGCCGACTTCCACTGACTGTAGTGTGCCCACTGCCAGTGCCCACCCCTGTCATACCGTGTGGCACAGGACTTTGCATCAAAAAAGGCATTTAATTTGTACACTTTAGTGTAATTTCAGTTGCTTGCCTGCTAGTGTGTGTCAGGCCCACTTTCACTGACTGTAGTGAGCCCACTGCCAGTGCCCATCACTGATACCGGGTGGCACAGTAGCTTGCCGATAAATAAGGCATTTCATTTATAGACAGTAGTCTAATTTCAGTTGCTTGCCTGCTGCCAGTGTGTGTCAGGCCGACTTCCACTGACTGTAGTGTGCCCACTGCCAGTGCCCACCCCTGTCATCTCGTGTGGCACAGGACTTTGCATCAAAAAAGGCATTTCATTTTTACACTTTAGTGTAATTTCAGTTGCTTGCCTGCTAGTGTGCGTCAGGCCCACTTCTACTGACTGTAGTGTGCCCACTGCCAGTGCCAACCACTGATACCGGGTGGCACAGTAGCTTGCCGATAAATAAGGCATTTAATTTTTAGACAGTAGTCTAATTTCAGTTGCTTGCCTGCTGCCAGTGTGTGTCAGGCCCATTTCCACTGACTGTAGTGTGCCCACTGCCAGTGCCCACCACTGATACTGGGTGGAACAGTAGCTTGCCGATAAATAAGGCATTTAATTTTTAGACAGTAGTCTAAATTCAGTTTCTTGCCTGCTGCCAGTGTGTGTCAGGCCCACTTCCACTGACTGTAGTGTGCCTACTGCCAGTGCCAACCACTGATACTGGGTGGAACAGTAGCTTGCCGATAAATAAGGCATTTAATTTTTACACATTAGTCTAATTTCAGTTGCTTGCCTGCTAGTGTGCGTCAGGCCCACTTCTACTGACTGTAGTGTGCCCACTGCCAGTTCCAACCACTGATACCGGGTGGCACAGTAGCTTGCCGATAAATAAGGCATTTAATTTTTAGACAGTAGTCTAAATTCAGTTGCTTGTCTGCTTGTGTGTGTCAGGCCCACTTCCACAGACTGTAGTGTTCCCACTGCCAGTGCCAACCACTGATACCGGGTGGCACAGTAGCTTGCCGATAAATAAGGCATTTAATTTTTAGACAGTAGTCTAAATTCAGTTGCTTGCCTGCTGCCAGTGTGTGTCAGGCCCACTTTCACAGACTGTAGTGTTCCCACTGCCAGTGCCCACCACTGATACCGGGTGGCACAGTAGCTTGCCGATAAATAAGGCATTTCATTTTTAGACAGTAGTCTAAATTCAGTTGCTTGCCTGCTGCCAGTGTGTGTCAGGCCCAGTTCCACAGACTGTACTGTGCCCACTGCCAGTGCCCACCACTCATACCGGGTGGCACAGTACCTAGTACGCGTAGTACCACTTATCTAAAAAAAATGACAGGCAGAGGCAGGCCACCCCGCAGGGGACGTCGTGGTTGTGGTGCTGTGATTTCCACTGTCCCTGGAATAATGCTCAGTGTTCAGAGGCCACGTACCCTGAACCCGAAAAATTCTGAGGACATAGTTGACTGACTTAGACAGGACAACCAATCTTCAACAACTTCCGCTAAGAACCTTGACGCACCATCCTCCTCCAGCTCAGCTTCGGTCACCTGCTCTCAACCACCACCACTACCACCACAGCCACCACAGCCGCTTCACTTGATCCATCAGAGGAGTTATTTACACATCAGTTGGATGCAATTAGTGATGCACAACCATTATTGCCAGATGATGTAGATTACAGGGATACGTCTCAGTCAGGCAGGATTACACACATGGACGTACAGTGTGATGATGATGATGATGATGTTGTACCCGCTGCTGCTTCCTTTGCTGAGGTGTCAGATACAAGTGAAGCGGTTGATGATGGCGATGTGTCCACAGATGCCACGTGGGTGCCTGCTCGAAGAGAAGAAGAGGGGGAATGTTCAGAAGGGGAGACAGAGAGAAGGAGGAGACGAGTTGGAAGCAGGGGGAGGTCGTCGCAAGGAGTTAGTGGCACAGTCAGACAGCATGTATCGGCACCTGGGGTCAGCCAGGCAGCACGCCAGTCAACGCATGCTGTTGCCACCACCAGAATGCCGTCATTGCAAAGCTCAGCAGTGTGGCATTTTTTTGAGTGTCTGCCTCTGATAACAGCAATGCCCTTTGCAACCTGTGCCAAAAGAAACTGAGTCGTGGGAAGTCCAACACCCACCTCGGTACAACTGCTTTGCGAAGGCACATGATCTCACATCACAAACGCCTATGGGATCAACACATGAGTACAAGCAGCACACAAACTCAAAGCCACCATGCTCCTCCTTGTCCAGCATCTTCAGCCACGTCAACCACTGCTGTCCTCCCTGCCCCCTCTCAACCAACCGCCACTCCGCCTCTCACCTTCAGCAGTTCCTGCTCATCTGCCCACAGTCAGGTGTCTGTCAAGGACATGTTTGAGCGTAGAAGCCAATGTCACAGAATCACCCCTTGCCCAGCGACTGACAGCTGGCTTGACGGAACTCTTAGCCCGCCAGCTTTTACCCTACCAGCTGGTGGAGTCTGAAGCCTTCAAAAATTTGTCGCTATTGGGACACCACAGAGGAAAGTACCCGGACGAAATTTTTTTCAAAAAGGCAATCCCAAACCTCTACAATGTCATTGAAAAGGAAGTCATGGCATCTCTGGCATACAGTGTTGGGGCAAGGGTCCATCTGACCACTGATACCTGGTCTGCAAAGCACAGTCAGGGCAAGTATATCACGTACACTGCGCATTGGGTCAACCTGCTGATGGCTGACAAGCATGGAACGCGTGGCTCCGCAGCGGAGTTGGTGACACCGCCACGACTTGCAGGCAGACCTACTGCCACCTCCTCTACTCCTACTCCATCCTCTTCGATATCCTCCTTGGCTGAGTCCTCTTCTGCTGTGTCGTCTGGCTGCACATCAACTGAATTCCCCAGCTCCCCAGGGGCTATTTGTCACGCCGTCTTGGGGTTGACTTGCCTGAAAGCAGAGAGCCACACAGGACCAGCACTCCTGTTCGCCCTGAACGCACAGGCGGATCAGTGGCTGAACCCGCACCAACTAGAGATCGGCAAAGTGGTGTGTGACAATGGAACAAATTTGTTGTTGGCATTGAATTTGGGCAAGTTGTCACATGTGCCGTGCATGGCACATGTGTTGAATCTCATCGTACAACGCTTTGTGTCTAAGAACCCAGGCTTACAGGACGTCCTCAAGCAGGCCAGGAAGGTGTGTGGCCATTTCATGCATTCCTACACGGCCATGGCGCACTTTTTTTATATTCAGCGGCGAAACAACATGCCAGTGAGGCGCTTGATTTGTGACAGCCCGACACGTTGGAATTCAACACTCCTAATGTTCGACCGCCTTCTCTAACAAAAAAAAGCCGTCAACGAGTATTTGTATGACCGGGGTGCTAGGACAGCCTCTGCGGAGCTGGGAATTTTTTTGCCACGTTACTGTACACTCATGCGCAATGCCTGTAGGCTCATGCGTCCTTTTGAGGAGGTGACAAACCTAGTCAGTCGCACCGAAGGCACCATCAGCGACCTCATCCCATTTGTTTTGTTCCTGGAGCGTGCCCTGTGAAGAGTGCTGGATCAGGCTGTAGATGGGCGTGAAGAGGAAGAGTTGTGGTCATTGCCGACATTAGATGAAACGCGTCGGGACATTGTATGTAGGCTTAAGTTCGATATTGCATACAGTTATACTTGCTCCTGAATATTCCCTATGTGTGTATCTGGGATGGTCTTTTTCCTTAATAGGGGAAGTGTACCCAGGGACAGGTTCCAGTAATGGTGCTATCCCTTGCGGGGTAGGACACTATTATCAGGACTAGGGAACATTAGGTCAAGTAGGGTCGTACCAGGGCCAACTACTATACCTACCCTAAACCCGGTCACGGTGACCCCCGGACCAGTCTCCGATATTACACACTTAGGTTTATTGGGGCTTAATTGCCTTATGTTGATGGCTGTGTGCCCGCCTTGACCCCTTTGAGGCATGAGCACATTAGGATTGGTATGCTGACGAATTGTGGCACACTTATTTTAAAATTTGAAGTAAACGTTAAGTTTTATTTTTGCAACCCCCTTTTTTCATTTTTTGAAGAGTTGTGGTCACCATCACCACCAGAAACAGCCTTGTCATCATCGCTTGCCGGACCTGCGGCAACGCTGGAAGAGGAGTATGAGGAAGAAGAGTCAGAAGAGGAATGTGGCGGCTTTGAGAAGGAGGAAGACCAACCACAGCAGGCACCCCAGGGTGCTCGTTGTTGTCACCTATCTGGGACCCATGGTGTTGTACGTGGCTGGGGGAAGAACAGACCGTCAATGACATCAGTGAGGACGAGGAACGGGAAATGAGTAGCTCTGCATCCAACCTTGTTCAAATGGGGTCTTTCATGCTGTCATGTCTGTTGAGGGACCCTCGTATAAAAAGGATGAAGGAGAACGACCTGTACTGGGTGGCCACGCTACTACACCCCTGGTATAAGCAGAAAGTGGCAGAAATGTTACCAAACTACCAAAAGTCGGAAAGGATGCAGCAGTTCAAAACCAAACTAAAAAATATGCTTTACACAGCTTATAAGGGGATGTCACAGCACAATGGGAATCTAACAGGGTAAGAGGTGAGTGTAATCCTCCTCCTACCACGGCGGCAAGGACTGGACGATTTACAGATGTGTTGTTGATGGAGGACATGCGGAGCTTTTTCAGTCCTCTCACGCACATTGAGCAGGCTTTTCACGCACATTGAGCAGATCACCCTGACGAAGCCGGACGTTGCCGGCGATACGCGTGGGGCTCTTTTTGTCGGTGGTTGTCCACATGGGGGTACCTGGCACAGACTTTTGACTGATTGCTTTCATTTATGCTTGTGTGGTTAGGTATGGTTCCCTGCACCATGTTGTTACTTGTATTCAGTTTGTATATGTGTCTGTACTGCCAGTACATTGTACTCTGATACTTTCTTTATTATATTGTGCCCTGGACTCCGCCGTTGTGCAGGGTTATCTCACCCGCTAATATTGTATACAATTTTTAATGTTTTTGTGTGTCTTCCTTTGTGTCTCTACTAATAAATTAATATTTTATAGTTATTTGACTGGATGTGCATTTAAGTAATAGTCTTCTTGGACTCTCTAGTGGTCCCCTTTACTTGATATAGTTGTTTTGGACTATTAATTGCACTCTTTTTCTGATACGTTAGTGTGTGCCCCTGAATATTGTGTGTAGTCTGATTATTTGGTGGTGGTGGTGGGTTACTTCTTGCCCTACCACCGTTTTCTATCAGGGTTTGGCACCACGATTTGGATTGACTTTTATTTTATCTTTTCGTCTGCCCATTGTATTTTGTATTAAATTTTTTTGGCACTCATGGCGGCTAGTTTGGAAGCCAGGGAGGCGGCCTGGAATTCACAGATTAAGAATGTGTTTCAGGAGGTGACTTTGGAGAGTGGTAATAGCGATTTTAAACATGTTACTTTGGAATTGATTGAGGCTCATAAGCTGTTCACTAGGGTGTGGTGGAATATCAAAAGCTTGGAGGAATACCTCAGGTGTTCCCTAGCCCCCAGAGGCCTTAGAGTTCAGAAATTTCCGGCATGGGAAGTCACTTCTGAGTTCAAAACTACCTGGGAAATTGGTTTAATGCAGTGCTCTAAGATGCTCATGGGGATGCTTATTGAACATGATAGAGTGCTCTTGAGTGAGGTCCGTATTAAAATCAAGGATTTAGAGGATAAATTGACTCAAATGCCAGTGGATCAAGTGGGTACGTTTCATGTCCGGCTGCAGACTATATTGGCTGAATATGAAAAGGAGGTCATGACTGGGAAGAAGGACAAATTCCAGAGGGATAAATTAGATTTTGAGCGGGGACAAGCCTTTAAATGGAAACATACTGGTAACTCTAGACATGTGGGTCGGGTCGCGCTAAGGTTCAGACAACAGTTCAGGGTGGTGCGGATAATATCACAAATAGTACCACCAGTGATGGTTTTTATCAGAGTCCGGCGAAGACGTCGAGTCAGGAGAGGATTACGTAAATCCAAAAAACGAGCATATGGTGCCCAGAGATATCCACACAATACGCAACAGTTTCAACCATCAACCCGTCGCAGGCGGCATTAGCCGCTCCAACTGTCATGGAGACCTCAACCAGGGAGGACACCTTGAAAATCATCAATCTCTCTTCTCATACTCTCACACAGGTGGAACAATCTGTCCTTTCTAAGGGTCTTTCTTTTCTCCCATGTCTAAGCTCGATAAATTTGAATTCATCAAGGATGTGTATCTTTTTGCAGGCAGCTGTGTTTTAGAAAATTGTATTCACAGCCTTCAACCTTATCTATGTTCCCAGAGGACGAAAGACGTGTTCTCTTGGATTTGATGGATTTACTACGTGAGGGGGACTCTAGTACAGGTAGGCGCACCTTCACACTGAGGAGACCATCTGACATTACTCCCAGTCTGAGCCTCTTTCCAAATGTTCACTTTTTTTCCAGGCTATGGTGCAAGAAATTCAACAACTAAAGACTAATAATGTTAGCCACGCCAACCTGAGGCTTGATGAGCAACGTGCTCTCAGGAATTTACAGAACAACCCAGCCTTTGTAATTAAAGAAGCCGATAAGGGAGGTAATGTCGTTTTGTGGGGCACGGAACTTTATATGCGGGAAGCAAAAGACAATTAAGTAATCGCAAATTTTATACTCCCTTACCATCTGACCCTACACAGGTTTTTCTCAGTAAGTTGTTGAGGCTTCTTGATTCAGCTGCCTGCATGCATATTATCACTCCCAAAGAACAGGAATTTTTGGAAGTAAAGTCTCCAGTGGTACCCACGTTTTACATGTTGCCTAAGGTACATAAGGACCTGGTGGATCCACCAGGTCGTCCCATTGTGGCAGGCATTGGGGGCTCTGTGAACAGGCCAGTACATACTTAGACTTTTTCTTGCAACCTTTCGTTCTAGGACTCAAATCTTATCTTCATGACTCGATGCAGCTTATTGAGATTCTAGAGAAGTTTCGCTTTCCACCTGGCACCTTGATCCTGACTTGTGATGTCGAATCCTTATATTCCATTATCTCTCATGATGATGGCATTTCCGCGGTTAGATACTTTCTTTCCAAATCACACACGGGTGATCCAGCTCATCACACGTTTTTGGTGAGCCTTTTGCATTTTGTACTACATCACAATTATTTTGTCTTTGATCGTGTCTTCTATAAACAAGTATCTGGGACTGCCATGGGGGCACGCTGTGCGCCCTCCTACGTGAACCTCTTTTTGGGTTGGTGGGAGGAGACACAGGTGTACCCCTTGGCCGAATATAATGAACATGTACTCGGTTGGTACCGGTACATAGATGATCTTCTGATTTTTGGCATGGAACACGACAACAATGCATTGAATTTGTTCAGCGGCTCAATCGAAATGCTCATAACATCTCTCTTACCCACAGGACGTCGGAAGAATCCATTGATTTCTTGGATTTAAGAATTATTATCAATGGAGACAGGATCCAGACCTCACTCTTTAGAAAACAAACGGCTACGAATAGCTTATTACAGTACAGCAGTTTTCATCCCCCTCATCTCCGGAACAGTATCCCTAAGGGACAGTTCTTGAGGATCCGTCGTAATTGTTCGGTTGATCAAGATTTCAAGGACACATCCAAAGACTTGACCACCCGTTTCGGGCTAGAGGTTACCCGAAGAAGGTGGTGGCCCGGGCTTATGAACATGCCAATGTAGTGGCACGCAAGGATCTCTTACAACCAAAATTCAGGACACAATCCAACAGGGTCCGGTTGATCACCAGATACAACAACCAGTGGCAGGACTTGTATAAAATGTTACATACCCATTGGTATTTATTGTCCACTGACACAAAACTTTTGGAACATATTGACCCACGCCCACACCTTACAGCACGTCGTGCTCCTAATTTGAAGGATATGTTAACGCGAAGCCATTTTCAGAGGCCCTCTTCATCCTTGGGACGTGGAATTAGGTTACAGGGAACATTTCCTTGTGGCAATTGCAATGTATGTCACCTGATGATTGGTAGTGACTCCTTTGATCTACCTGGGGACCGCACGTTTACTCTCAGGCAATATGTGAATTGCCGCACCAGAAATGTGGTTTATGGGCTTCTATGTAAATGTGATAAGGTATATGTTGATCAGACCGGACAAGAATTAAGAAGGAGAATACAACAGCACCTCTCTGCAATTGCTTTGGCCAGACGTGATAGGGAACGGGGTGATAAAGCCCTTACCTCAGTGGCTATGCATTTCTTGAATGAGCATCAGTGCAATACCCGGGGCCTTAGGGTTGTTGGTCTTTCTAAGATCCGTGAAAACATCAGAGGAGGTTCAATTACCTCCCAATTATTACGCACAGAATCCAGATGGATTTTTACTATAAATTCTCTTACCCCCAATGGCCTTAATGAGGAACTCACCTTTGTGGGCTTCTATGGTTAGTTGGTTCACTTTTATTTCACTTTCACTCTCTTTTTTTTTCTTTCTCTTTTTAGGGGCTTTTGGCTGTATGTCAGCCCTTACTCTGGGTTAGCACAGGACACATTCGTTTTTTTTTTTTTTTTCCCTATACTATTTTGATTTTGATGAGTTTATTATATGAATTATTATTGTACTATTTTTAATGTATTTATTATCATGAATTCATAACTAGTGATTCTGTGAATCAATCGATATGATCGATATTCAATACATATCAGTCATTATTAGATCTTGATGGGGTTACAGATTCTAGATTTATAGATTTCAGTATTCTAAATTCGTGATGAATGATGTATGTATAACAATATATTTAAAAATTGTTTGATTGCTTTCGTACACTTGCACATGTCACTTTGCACTTGTCACTTTGCACTTTGCATGTTTGCACTTGCACTTTAAGTAGGTTTAGATCATAGCGGGCCCGCTACATTTATAGTATCTTGCTTTTCCTTATGCAATATATTTCATGCTATTCTCTGGGTATTTTTCATCCTCTATGTAATATATTTCATGTCACGTTTTAGATATTATTTACCCTCTATGTACGTCTATTTAGACTGGCTTCCGGTATTTGGAACGCATTTTGTGTTCCAACGGAGGTCAGGTGACCAATAGTTTTTACATATAACAATTATCATCTCGGGTATTCTCCATATGGGCTAATTTGGATGGTCTCCCGGTATTTGGAACGCATTCTGCGCCTCAACGGAGGTCAGGTGACCGATGCTTCCGGTACATGACACGCAGATGCGTTCCATTCAGTGTCACTGACCTATTTCCGGTCACCTCACTTCCGGTACACGCGACTACATGCGCCCTGGCATACAACATGCCGCTGTTTAAGTGTGAATAATATGGGCAGGTGAGAATTGTTTAGCCATTTATTTAACATATATAAGGTTTGATGCACATTGAGCAGATCACCTCTGACGAGCCGGACGTTGCCGGCGATACGCGTGGGGCTCTTTTGTCGGCGGTTGTCCACATGGGGGTACCTGGCACAGACTTTTGACTGATCGCTTTCATTTATACTTGTGTGGTTAGGTATGGTTTCCTGCACCATGTTGTTACTTGTATTCAGTTTGTATATGTGTCTGTACTGCCAGTACATTGTACTTTGATACTTTCTTTATTATATTGTGCCCTGGACTCCGCCATTGTGCAGGGTTATCTCACCCGCACTTGTCCAATATTGTATACAATTTTTAATGTTTTTTGTGTGTCTTCCTTTGTGTCTCTACTAATAAATTAATATTTTATAGTTATTTGACTGGATGTGCATTTAAGTAATAGTCTTCTTGGACTCTCTAGTGGTCCCCTTTACTTGATATAGTTGTTTTGACTATTAATTGCACTCTTTTTTCTGATACGTTAGTGTGTGCCCCTGAATATTGTGTGTAGGCTTTTCAGTCCTAAACATCGCCACAGCTCCTTCGGGATCCAGCCTTAGAGAACGACTCGACCGACAGGTAGCAGACTACCTTAACAGCAGATATCGACACTCTGAGGAGCGATGAACCCTTCACCAGGGGCGCATATAGAATTCACTGGGCCCCATAGCAGGAATCTGAAATGGGCCCTCATAATCCTTCCCAAGCCCCTCTGACTAACCATTCCTGGTCCCTTCAACCTTCAACCCCAGCCCTCCCTTACCCATGAACGGTGCCTTAAGTAGGTACATTGGTGCTACATTACAGATTATTACTAGGGGTGACAATTAGCACAGCCAAGCCCCTGATGGAGGATATAGCAAAAAAAAATATAGTATTGAAGCATTGATGGATGTGTGGCAGCTTGTTCTGGAGCACCACAAGTCACAAAATGGCCGCCGATCAACCCAGAAAATAAGTGACAGAAAAACGCTCTGTGCAGCCAAAAACCAGCAATCAAGTAAATAGCAGAAGTTCACTGATTCTCAGCTGCAGATCGATCCGTTCATTAGGTGCTGTTGCTGACTTTTCCCTGCCTATCTCGCCCTCACAGAAGCTGCATCCTCTCCCTACACTAGTCAGAGCAGTGTGACGTGCGGCGCTACGTGACTCCAGCTTAAATAGAGGCTGGGTCACATGCTGCACTTGGCCAATCACAGCCATGCCATTAGTAGGCATGGCTGTGATGGCTTCTTAGGGCAAGAAGTAAGACGCTAGCTGATTGGCTGCTGTGCAGCCCTTCAGAAAGCGGTAAGAAATCGACGAACACCGAACCCGAACCCGAACTTTTTTGAAAATGTCCGGGTTCGGGTCCGGGTCCCGGACACCCCAAAATTCGGTACGAACCCGAACGATGCGCGAACTGTTCGCTCAACACTACTCCCACATAATAAATCCCCTGGACCTGATGGTCTACCATATAGCTATTATAAGACATACTCCTCAGTCCTCCTTCCACATATGGTTACACTTTTTAATTCTTTTTTGCAAGGCACACCTGTCCCTGATACATTCCTACACTCATACATTACGCTTATTCCTAAACCTGGAAAAGACCATTTAGACTGCGCGAACTATAGGCCCATTGCTCTCCTAAATTCTGACCTAAAAATATTTACTAAGACCCTGGCTGACAGGTTGGCATTCTGGTTACCGCAGTTGATCCACAAGGATCAGGTGGGGTTTGTCAGAGGCAGGCAGGGTGGGGACAATACAAGGAGATCTATTGATCTGGTCGAAGTCATCAACAACTGTCATCTTCCTGCCTTGCTCTTAGGTTTAGATGCCGAGAAGGCATTTGACCGATTGAATTGGTCATTTATGTTCTCCACCCTGCATGCCTTTGGATTTAGGGAGCCTTTGTTAACGCCCTACATGCTTTATATGCTCATCCTACAGCCTCGGTTAAATTCCCACATGCTACGTCTAACGTCTTCACCATACACAATGGTACACGTCAGGGTTGTCCCCTTTCCCGTTACTCTTTGTGCTTTGTATCGAACCCCTGGCTGCAGCGATCCGGGCTCATCCGGACATTCATGGGGTGAAGGTGGGGGCAATTGACTATAAGTTGTCACTGTTCGCAGATGATGTCCTGCTTACTCTGACGGATCTACACATTACCCTCCCGAACCTGTTTGATTTGTTGAGCGTTTTGGCAGACTCTCCGGGTATAAAGTGAACACAAGCAAGACTGAAGCATTACCACTTAATTTACCTTTAGACACTGTGGCACGCTTGAAATCGAATTTTCGCTTCCAATGGAATGAGGACTCCATACGATACCTGGGGGTTAACTTGACTGGTAAATATGTGTCTTTATACGCCTCTAATTTTCCTGCAGTCTTTCGAAGCTTGAGAGCACTTATGATTAAATGGCAGTCGCTTCCTATCTCCCTTTTTGGTCATATAGCGGCTGTCAAGATGTCTATCTTGCCTAAACTGCTATACCTCTTTGAGACGCCGCCAGTTTTGGTCCCTGCAGGAGAACTGCGAGGCTTTCAGTCTTCTATACTTAAATTTGTTTGGAATGGGAAGAGGCACTGTATAGCTTGCACTACCCTTACGGCCCTTAAAGCGAACCTGTCACCTGCTTTTTACCTCTTAAGCTGTTAACTGTACCTTATAGATCATTGTAACCTTGTTTCCAAACAGGTGTTCTTCGTTTTTCTGGGGTTTATATTCCTGAAAAAATCACTTTATAATCTCCTGCTCTGCTGCGTCTGAAGTCACCAGACAAGTCAAGGAGGCAGACCCTCCTTGACTGCTGGATGCGACTCCCCCGCCCTAACCCCGCCTCTCATCCCTATGATTGACACTAGCTCGGGGGCATATTCGCTGAGGGGCATAATGAGTCCATGAAAAATTAAACTTTTTGTCAAAAGTTAGCGGAAAGGAGACTTTGTGAGAAAAACAATAAAAAATCAATTTCCACTAACTTGTGCCAAAAATTTTTTTCTATGAACTCGCCATGCCCCTCATGGAATACCTTGGGGTGTCTTCTTTCCAAAATGGGGTCACATGTGGGGTGTTTATACTGCCCTGGCATTTTAGGGGCCCTAAAGCATGAGAAGAAAAATGCGTAAAAATGCCCTCCTAAAAGGTACTCATTGGAATTTGGGCCCCTTTGCGCATCTTGGCTGCAAAAAGTGTCACTCATGTGGTATCGCCGTACTCAGGAGAAGTAGCGCAATGTGTTTTGGGGTGTATTTTACATATACCCATGCTGGGTGAGAGAAATATCTCTGTAAACTGACAACTTTGTATAAAAAAATTTAAAAAGTTGTCGTTTACAGCGATATTTCTCACACACAGTATGGGTATATGTAAAAATACACCCAAAACACATTGCCCTACTCCTGAGTACGGCGATACCACATGAGTGACACTTTTTGCAGCCAAGATGCGCAAAGGGCCCTAAAACCAATGAGTACCTTTAGGATTTCACAGGGCATTTTTACGCATTTGGATTCTCACGCTTTAGGTTCCCTAAAATGCCAGGGCAGTATAAATACCCCACATGTGACCCCATTTTGGAAAGAAGACACCCCAAGGTATTCCGTGAGGGCATGGCGAGTTCACAGAATTTTTTTTTGGCACAAGTTAGCGGAAATTGATATATTTTTATTTTTTTATTTTGTTTTTACAAAGTCTCATATTCCACTAACTTGTGACAAAAATAAAATTTTACATGAACTCACCATACCCCTCACGGAATACCTTGGGGTGTCTTCGTTCTAAAATGGGGTCACATGTGGGGTATTTATACTGTCCTGGCATTTTAGGGGCCCCTAAAGGGTGAGAAGAAGTCTGGAATCCAAATGCGTAAAAATGCCCTGTGAAATCCTAAAGGTACTCATTGGAATTAGGGCCCCTTTGCGCATCTTGGCTGCAAAAGTGTCACACATGTGGTATCGCCGTACTCAGGAGAAGTGGGGCAATGTGTTTTGGGGTGTATTTTTATATATACCCCTGCTGGGTGTGAGAAATATCTCTGTAAACAACAATTTTTAAATTTTTTATACAAAGTTGTCAGTTTACAGAGATATTTCTCTCACCTAACATGGGTATATGTAAAAATACACCCCAAAACACATTGCCCCACTTCTCCTGAGTACGGCGATACCACATGAGTGACACTTTTGCAGCCTGGGTGCAAAGGGGCCCTAAAACCAATGAGTACCTTTAGCTTTACATGGCGGCTCACAATTTAGCCCCGCCCAAAATGCCAGAACAGTACAAACACCCCACAAATGACCCCATTTCGGAAAGTAGACACCCCAAGGTATTCACTGAGGGGCATAATGAGCCCGTATGAGATTGTTTTTTTGCCAGAAGTTAGCAGAAATGGAAACTTTATTATTATTTTTTTCCTCAGAAAGTGTCATTTTCCGCTAACTTGTGAAAAAAATGAAATGATACATGAACTCACCAAGCCCCTCCGCGAATACTTTGGGGTGTCTTCTTTCTAAAATGGTGTCATTTGGGGGTATTTATACTATCCTGGCATTCTAGCACCTGAAGAAACATGACAGGCGCTCAGAAAGTCAGAGCTGCTTCAAAATGCCGAAATTCACTTTTTGCACCATAGTTTGTAAACGCTATAACTTTTACCCAAACCAATAAATATACACTTATTGGACTTTTTTTATCAAAGACATGTAGAACAATACATTTAGAGAAAAATTTATATAGAAATGTAGTTTTTTTAAAAATTTTACAACAGAAAGTGAAAAATGTCATTTTTTGCAAAAATGTCGTTAAATTTTTATTAATAGCAAAAAAGTAAAAATGTCAGCAACAATGAAATACCACCAAATGAAAGCTCTATTAGTGAGAAGAAAAGGAGGTAAAATTCATTTGGGTGGTAAGTTGCATGACGGAGCAATAAACGGTGAAAGTAGTGTAGTGCGGATTTGTAAAAAGGGCCTGGTCACTAGGGGGTATAAACCTGTGGTCTTCAAGTGGTTAGTATCTGCGAAATCCTCTATGACCTCCTTTTTGTTTAACCCCTTATTTCCGGCGGGTATGGAGTCCTCATTTATTAAACATTGGCATGCTAATAAACCCCTTCCGGTTGGCTGACATTGTAGATTACAGAACCTTGCAAGTGCTGCCCTGGGATCAACTTCAGTCTACATTTCGATTGCCTAATGCAGCCTGTTACCAACATGCCCAGCTGAGACATTTTACCCGAAGCCTTTTTAACTCACCTCAGGTATCTAAACCTTCAGTGTTCGAACGTATTTGTAAGCTTTCAGACTCCACGAAAGGGTTGATCTCAGACATTTATGTGATTTTAGCTACACCTGCCACATCTGAGGTACATAGGCACTCTTACATGGCGAAATGGGACAGGATTTTGGGGCGTTCTATTACGGCCAAAGAGTGGACCCTAATCTGGAAAAGAACTGCGATGACTTCTTCTTGTGTAACACACAGGGAGAATGCATACAAAGTGCTAATGTTTTGGTATCATACCCCCCAAATGCTGAAACACCTAAATCCACAGGTGTCAGATAGGTGTTGGAGGTGTGAGTCTGCATTGGGATCTCATATTCATATATTCTGGGAATGCTCTTTGATACATTCCTTTTGGGTTGTTGTACAGGATCTCCTCTTTCAACTCCTCAACACTAGATTTCCGCTGGATCCTTTTTTTTACCTTTTAAATATGCCTCCGGTACCCCTAAGGAAACATACATTGAGGCTTACTTTATACGTTTTGACGGCAGCTAGACGTCTAGTGGCGAGCTTTTGGAAGAAGCGTACTACACCCTCCTGACTAGATTTAATCAACATTGTGACGGATGTCCGTAAAATGGAATATTTAACGGCGATGTTGGAGGTTCAGAGTGCCAGGTTTGAGAAAATCTGGCAACCTTGGGATGAGTTCTTTAATTCTTACTCATGATTCTCAATGCAATAGACTACCCCCCCCCCCTTCCCTCACTGGTCTTGTCGTGTGGTGTTCCCCCCTCTTCGTGGTTTCTGTCATGTGTTTTCATTATTGGACCTACGTTTGTTACCTGCGTAGGCAAACTCCTTTTTCTTTTTTTTTTTTTTTAGGAAAATTGCCCAATATATCTTTGATGTTTGGCATTGTCTTTGTACAGGCCTCAAGTCTGCTGTTTATTCTCTTTGACTCTGTATAATGAAAATGATCACTCAAGTGCCTTTGATGCATGTACCACTTTATTGTTTTACGGCAAAAAATATTTTCAATAAACAGATAATTATGAAAAAAAAAAAAAAACATTACCTTCACACTATTCCTGATGAGATAATCTCCACAAAATGTATGTTTTTCCTGCTTTCCTAGGGCCCGTACCTAGTGCTGTCAACAGTTTTGCAGGGCCAACCCCTTTAATGGTATCTCTGCACTGAAGATATATTTACTTTAAAGGGGTTGTGATGATAGATGTAAAAAATCAAAATCAGACATCATATAGTACGACAATCTCTTTCTAAGGACTCATTCAGATGGCTGTATGAATGAGTCTGCATCCGTTCCGCAGACCGTTCTGCAGACCCATTCATTTCAATCCGCATCCGTGGTTCCGTTCTGCAGCTCCACAGAAAAGATAGAGTTTGTCCTATTCTTGTCTGCAATCGCGAATAAGTATAGGCCTTTTCTATTTTGGTTGGGGCCATGTTTGGTCCGCAAATTGCAGAACGCACACGGCTAGTATTGATTGCAGATCCGCACTTTGTGCATCCGCAAAGCACTACGGTTGTCTGAATGGGCCCTAACAAAGCTAGAACCAGCCCTGTACCTCACATTGAACCAGAGATCAACGCATTAATTGCGCCTAATTGCTCTGCTAGATTTATTCCAAGCTAGCAGCTCAGGAGGTATGTCCTTTCACAGGAGGTGTGTCCTTTCTGCTGTAGCTCTTTCCCTGTGACTGCAACAGCTTCTAACAGGCTGGTGGCAGTTGAAGATTTAAACTGACCAGATACGACTAATTCAGTGATGTGGACAAGAAATAAGGAAAAGAACAAACAGCAGGTGACGCTATACATTTTATTGAATAGCTCAGAGGCTATACTAAATTTAAGAAGTATTCTGATCCGGGTGCTTGTTTTAAAAATTAGAATATTGTTTGTGGGGCAACCCCTTTAAATGGGTTGTTCAAGTTTTTTTTTTTTTGTATGTTTCTATCTAAGCAAATTTAGGGGTTTTCGATTCACTTATTTCATCTACAGTGGCCTGTTCTAGTTAGCCGAGCATCACATGACCTGTGATGTCAGCTTCTTTCCCTGCTCTGATGACGTTCTGTGCACAAGCCTAAGGAAGCAGGATGAGCAGGTCTGTCTCTGTGCACTGAACGTCACTGTAAAGGCTGTGCTAGTTGTAGTGACAAGCCACGCCCCCTGCACTGCCCGATCTGATACCTGAGCTGTCTGCCCTGTGTTCCACCCCACTGGACTTTTCCGCAATGTTTAACCCCTTCTACAATCAGTGGCACAGACTCAGGGCTGGAGGCTCTGCCTCAGGTACTGAGCAGCTGCAGAGAGACAAATGCTGTGCACAGGATCTTCCCTCCCACCTTACCCTGAAGACCAGAAGAGTTCTCTCATCTGTACTTTTCTGCTGGCTGTGAAGGAGTGACTGCAGAGCATTGCACAATAACAGGTAGGGGGAAGATCATGTGTGTATCATTGTCATTGTACTGTACAGCTGGGACTTGTAGTCCTACACATACAACATGCTGCTGAGTATCCCAGCAGTCAGACTGCAGACAGGGCGGCACTTTTATTTTCTCCCTTTTCAAAGCAGGGGAAAGGAAAGGCAGTCTTTGTTGACACCCACAAATATTTATGAGGAAAACCTCAGAGACTGTTGTTACACGCCCCCACAGCTCTGCAACTGCATGTCAACAAAGGGCCAGAACAGAGCTAGAGAAATAGAATTTTTTTGCCTAAAACTTGCTTGCCTATGTATATATTGCAGATTAGATTTACAGTGCCTTATTTTTAATTTTTTTTCCATAACTCCGACAACCCCTTTAAGCATTTTTGTATTCAGATAGTTTTAAACCAATTAAAAGGCCAAAATGCGAAAATTATTGTTTTGTTGGATAAAAAGTAAGATTTTAAGAATTATAGAATATACCTGTATCTAGATTTGCACCAGTATGGTTATCTGTGGGCAAGACAGATGTCTTTTCCTGCCTAACAAGTGTTCCAGAAGACATCATTGAAATATGACAATCCGTCTGCAGTGGGTTTTCATGTGTGAACTGTATCCTACCTTGGAAGAAGAATCCTCACGCTATCGACCTCAGCTATAATTAGCTAAACCGGTCTTTGTAGAAATTACAAGTTCTTCTGGTCAAACATTCAACTCATATTTTGCTAGCAATATGAGCTCAACACTAACTGACTGACAATCCATGCAAACACTGCTGGGTGGTTTGGATGGCACAGGTTCCATTACTACGAGTTGCAGTAATTGATTTTAACACATTGTTTTATTGGATGAAAGAGCAGATATTTTTATGTCAAGTCCCTGAAGGTTATAGAGGAAACTGGAAATGTTCTTGCTACAAACCAGAATCTGTTTTCAGTAAAAACAATGGAGCCTGTGAGATAGATGAATCATTCTCTCTGATTGCTGTAGACCAGGCTGGGGAGAACCCAGACCGCAGGAGACAAAGACGCTGCTTAGGGGAGACAGCAATGTGTACATACATGTAGTGTGCATTTACTAGATAAGAAAATGCCAACAAACATCTAAATGAAATGGAATAGGTCACTATAGAATAGCCTCCAATGAGACACACGAAAGAATGCTAAAAAAAAGTGCTACGTTTCACTAGGCTGAATATAATTAGCCTAAATGTGTCAAGGTCTCCTATAGGAATTCTGGAAGGCATATGGTAACTATGGAGTCTCGGTGAGGTTAAGCTAGAGGTGATGCTAGAGACTTTACATTCTGCGAGAGGACAGTGCTTTTCCTCTTGTGACTGCAAAAATGATTCATAGCAAGCTTTACATCACCAGCTGTCTCATAAAAAAGGACAGCAGTCTCTATACCGCATAGTGATACGGGAATTCAGGACCTTAGCTAGCTAATGGCCCCCTTGTGGCTGATGCATGTAATACTCAAGACATGCACTTTGCATAATTAATTACCTAGACAGATGTTTTCCTATAGTAAATCAAACCCTCCATGTCACAGCTGACAAGGCAGATATCTCTCATTAATGATTATGGTTTCTACTAGACATGATTATTATTTTATTCATCTCTCTAGCGCCAAACTGTACACGGATTGTCGTAACACACATAAGTTCCTGTTCCATTTGGGAGTTCATAATATAAATGCCAAATGGTTAAAGGGCATCTGTGAGCAGATTTGTATCTATGACACTGGCTGACCTGTTACATGTGCGCTTGGCAGCTGAAGGCATCTGTGTTAGTCTCATGTTCTTATGTGCCAGCAGATGAGTTTTAATATATGCAAATGAGCCTCTAAGAGCAACATGGGAGTTGGCATTACTCCTAGAGGCTCAGCGCAACTGCTGCGCCCTTTGCACTTTGATTGACAGAGCCAGACAGTGAAAACATCATAACACCTGCCTGGTCCTGTCAATCAATGTGCGGAGGACGCAGCAGTGGCAGAGAGAGCAGAGCCTTTTAGGTATAATGGTAACGCCCTGTTACTCTTTGAGTCTCATTTGCATATAATAAAACATCATTTGTCTCAGCAATGCGGGCACATATGAACATGGGACCAAATCAGATGCCTCCAGCTGCCAAGCGCTCATGTAACAGGTCAGCCAGTTTCATAGGTACAAAGCTGCTGACAGATGCCCTTTAAAGTGTTGCCCCTTAAAACAACTTATCCTCTTTCCACAGGTTTGAGAGGTAAGAGTCTGATCGGCTGGCGTCTAACCTCTGGGGCCTGGAGATAGCCTACTACTTGTTCTCAGCTATCTCTGGCAGTCCCATAAATTGAATAGGACATTGCACATGCATGTAAGCCACTCCAAACAGGGAGCACAGGCCCCTGTTCTCATCATCAGCAGGGACCCCCGCCAACGCTAATCCCCTATCCTGTCAAATAAGGGATAAGTTGTCTTAATGGGATAACCCTTAAATATATGACTTTTAAGAGTGTGGGAGGAAACCAGAGTACCAGGAGAAAACCAACGCAAAACATGTGAAGAATGTACAAACTCCATGAAGATTTTGCCCTTGGTAGGATACAAATGCAGGACCCCAGGAATGCAAAACAAGGGTATCAGCCACTGAGCCACCATGCTATTAGATACATTTACATGCTAACCTCATAGGTTACAATGAAAGACTAACTATTAGGGTACTTACACACTTGCGTTTTTCTTTTCCGGCATAGAGTTCCGTCATAGGGGCTGTATACCGGAAAAGAACTGATCAGTTTTCTCCTAATGCATTCTGAATGGAGAGAAATCCGTTCAGGATGCATCAGGATGTCTTCAGTTCAGTTTTTTGACATTTCAAGACGGAGATAATACAGCATGCTGAGGTATTATCTCCGTCTAAAATTCCGAACACTTGCATTTTTCCCATTGGAATGTATTAGTGCCGGATCCGGCATTCAGAATACCGGTAAAAATGTGAAGAAAATATATAACAGATCCGTCTCTCCGCATGACAAGCAGAGAGACGGATCCGTTCTTGCAATACATTTGTAAGACGGATCTGTAGCCGGATCCGTCTTCAAATGCTTTCCATTTGCCTGCAGATTGACGGATCTGGCAGACAGTTCCGGCGACGGAACCGCTTGCCGGATTACTCTGCCGCAAGTGTGAAAGTACCCTTAGCTGATCTATTTACTGCAAAACATAGGAAATAATAATAAAAAGTTAACTAAACTAAAATCTACCCACAGTGTTTGTTAGTCAGAAATATACTGGTAGACATCTTGCAGAAATCGAAGAATTTCTTTCCCTCCTGATGAGGAGGCAGGGATTAGCTGGAGAGTGGGGTTTATTGCTCCTGGTCATCTATGGCAGGCAGAAATGTTGGGGAGAGCACTTCTGCAACCAGTTGCCTTACAGCCAGACAAAAGTTTGTATGAAAGTGATGTGGAAATGACTGTTGTTTTCAGACACTAAGGGTCCATTCACATGTCCGTTGTTTAGTTCCGTATCTGATCCCGATTTTTCGGACTAGTCACGGAATAGTTGTGGACAGAATTCGGACCCATTGATTTTCAATGGGTCTATAAAATATGCGGACAGCACAAAGAGTGCTGTCCGCATAATTTTCTCAGTACATAGTGTCCGTAAAAAGATAAAACATGTCCTATTCTAATCCGAAAATTGCAGTCCGTTGTGCAATGCAAAGTCAATGGATCCGCAAAAATCGGAAGACATTCGGATAACTAATCCGTATGTCATCCGAAAAAAATGAAAGAACTTTCTGTTTTTATTAAGTCCAGCCCCCAGAGACTTTGCTATTCTTCTATCAGTTTTTTTTCGGATCCGCAAAAACGGATGACAAACGGAAAGAATTCTTGGAAAATAGGATCCGCAACACGGACGTGTGAATGGACCCTTATAGAAGACTTCTATGTATTCCTCCCAGTGTTTGTCAGTCTGTCAGAGTTTCTGCACAGTTCTGAATTAAACTGCCTGGCAGATATCTTGCAGAAATCACAGATCACAGAGAGTGGTGGTTAGTGTTCCTGGTCTTCTATGGCAGTCAGAACAGTTGGGAAGAGCACCTTCTGCAATCAGTTGCCTTACAGACTTCTTTATATACAGCATTCCCCACAGCTTTTATTGTAATAACATACCAGTTTAATAGACCAATATTTAACAGACTAAGGGAGAGCAAGATATTAGAAGTTTTATTTTTTTCTTTGATAAGTGAGAATGGACCTGCCAGCTTTCACTTGGAGTTCCTGATAGCATAGGACGTGTTGTGTCAGACAACTGTTCAGACAGCGCAGTACTGCGTGGTGGCCTTTGTCTTCGTGGCGCTGTGCTGGTGGGTAGGTGGGACCCAGGGCGTAGCTAACGGCTCATGGGCCCTGGTGCAAGAGTTCAGCTTGGGCCCCCTTCCCTCAGTGCTTTGTGTGTCTTCTTATGTGGCACAAGGGTCTTTGGGCCCCTCAGGATCCTGGGCCTGGTAGCGACTGCTACCTCTGCACCCCTATAGCTACGCCCATGGTGGGACCCAGTGCCGTGGGTGGCATAGTTGCATAGCAGGGTTGCTGTTTGACTCCTGGGTCCCGCCGCCTACTAGGGCAGTGCTGTGTTGTCACCGCGCTGTGCAGTGACAATTTTAGAGTAGGTCCCACTCTTAGAGGCAACCTCTGTGTGGTGAGTGGCTTATGCCTTTGATCAAAATGTACACCAATGCCTCTTGTACAGCATGCAGTATAGGGGCTGTACACTACATATTGCGCTGAGAAGAGAGTTTTATTAGATCCAAGCATAGCATTGTGGATGTGCGATCCAGTTCTGTTTTCTCCCCTTGATATATGTATTTTTTTCTTTTTTTAGGGTTTCTTTATCAGTTCATATGTAACGGGTAAGCCTTTTATATTTTTATGTTTGCCGTTCTTGAATTTGAAGTCCTGTGTGACTTGTTTCCCATTCTGTTTCCTGTTTGGATTTTTTGAAGGGATGTTGTTTGGTATTTAACTAGACAGGAAGCTCAGAACTAACTCTGGAGATTAACAGAAAATGTATTGCAAGCTGTGCAGCACATGGGCAAGAAGAAACTTGACTTTGACATTTGAGTAGTCAAAAAGATCATAGCACATACAAAAATAAGCAGTTCTCATACAATCCAAATGTCTACACATCTGGTCCACCTTCATTTCTACCCCATGTCCATCCCATGATCATTTTAAGGCACTGTCAAGGATTAAAAAAATATAGTTGCTTACTTCCAAAAATTGCAACACACTTCTGCATGTGGTTTGTGTGAGACTGCAACTCAGTCCCAGTCACTTCAGTACAGTATTAGTGCATGGATTGGGGTGGCACTAGCCATACATTTTGAATTCTTTAGGTAGGGTTCCCAAACTGCGGCTACCAAAGGCAGTTGAAAAGCCAATGTCTGCCAGTGGGTAAAACTGAGATATTATGTTCAGAATTGTGTGGCTATTGCCCATAGTCGTAGATGGGAAGGGATGGAGAAGAGTTATCCAAATTGATGTAAAGGGATACTGGCTTAGTTGCCCATAGCAACCAATCAGATTGCATTTTTGGAAAATGAAAGAATCAATCTGATTGGTTGCTATGAGCAACTAAGTCAGTTTTTCTTTACACTAATTTTGATAAATCTCTCTCTATGTCTAAATGATTTAACCCTTCTGATTGTTAGCTTATTTCTAGACCACCAACTCCTTTTATCAACACCTCTCCTATCATCCTTTTCCCCGGACTCTATCTCTACTACCTTAGTTAATGTTGCTTTCATTTTTATTTTTTTACAGATCGCGTGTGCCTCCATGAAGACTACTGTATTATTCTTTTATGAAAAGTGTGTTGTTGACTACTGAACATTTTCACTTTGTTTTGACCTTGTAGAAATTCAATAAAAATATATTGCATGAAAGGTATCTGCAGTACAAGCAAATTCCAGGTTTGTATAGCAATGAAGAAAAAAAAAGGGGCTGGAGGTCTTTGTTTCCACTGCTGCCATTTGCTTGTGACATACTAAAAGTATCAGTATAGAGATTGCAGTTGCAACCAGAGTAAAGGGCCCTTTGCACGGGCCGAGAATCGCTCAGATTATCGCTAACAAGCAAAGTGTTCATAGTAATGTTCCTTAGCAATGATTGGATGGTGTAAATGTAACGCAGATCACCTCATGAATGCGCAAAACGCTCATTCATTGGGTAATCCAATTGTTTGTGCGCACACAAAATGATTGTTTACCAACAGCAGATCGTGCCATGTAAACACGATCTCCTGCCGGCAAACTACAAGTCAGTATGGGGAAGGCGATGGCGTTAGTGATTGCTCCTCCCCATCTCTGGAGGAGATCGCTGCATATAAATAGCAGTGGTCTCCTCCACCAGCGATCAGCAGATTGTCGGGGGAGCGCTTCCTTCCTAACTATCTGCTGTAATATTGTGTAAAGGGCCCTTAAGGGTAGAACTGTACAAATTAGTGGAATAACTGCAGAATGAAGGATGGTATTGAGTGTTGGTGCTGTAGGGTGTCACAAAGAAGTCCTCTCTGTGTTTGCTACAATTTAGGCCCCTTTCACATCTGCGTTTTGCTTTCCGTCCTAGAGTTCCGTCCTCAGGGCTCTAGGACGGAAAGATACTGATCAGGATAATCCTAATGCATTCTGAATGGAGAGAAGTCCGTTCAGGATGCATCAGGATGTCTTCCGTTCAGTATGTGAACGTTTTTGGACGTTGACAAAACCGCAGCATGCTGCGGATTTGTCTCTGTCCCAAAATCCGGAAGACATGTCTTAATGCTGGATCCGGAATTAATGCCCATTGAAGTGCATTAATCCAGATCCTGAATTAAACTAAACGTCGTTTCGGCGCATCGCCGGATCCGACCTTTAGCTCTGCGCATGTACAGCAGCAGTTCAGATCGGGCCCCAGTGTAAGTACTCCGCAGCAGTGTACTTACCTGCGCTGCGACCTCCGGGCGCTCCTTCATGATGTCACAGGTCCAGGCGGCGCATTCATCTGCAGCGCCGCAGGGACCTGTGACGTCATGAAGGAGCGCCAGTGATCGCAGCGCAGGTACACTGCTGCAGAGTACCATGGCAGCCAGGACTTCAGTAGCGTCCTGGCTGCCATGGTAACCTGAAAGCATTTCGAAGACTGATCAGGATCAGGATGCTTTCAGGCGACTTATGCGTTCTGGACGGATCTGCCTGCCGGATCCTCAGAACGCAAGTGTGAAAGAGGCCTTACAGATATTGTGCTAGGCAGAAAGCTTAAAGGGGTTGTCCAGGATTTTATACAGATGGACCTTAAAATATATGTATGCACAGAACTAAAACATTAACAGGATTCAAGGGTCATTTAGCACAGTGGCTGTAAAATCCATTTCTTTATTCAGGAAAAACAGGGGAAAAAAACAACAGATGTATTGAATCTGCTGGACTCTGAGGATAAGACCATATCTTGTAAAGCCTTTATTTTAAATAAAAATGTTAGTGACTAGTAGGGCTATGACGACCTATGGTGGGTGGCCATGTGGCTCCAGGAGTATATTTTGTTGGGGTGTTAGAATATAGGATGAATTGCTATGTGAGAACAAGTAGAAGATTGCAAGGTTGACAGGTTGAAGTGTCTGCAGACAATTGCTTAGGGTAATATAGATGGGTAAAGGCAGGAAAAAGGGGCACTGAGGATTGGACGATGCCATTGGTGGGAAATGGTAAGAGGGATTTAGAAAATGAGGTGGTCATAGTTTTGGAATAGTTGCTTTGTATACAACTGTAGCAGTACGCAACTGCAGCACGGCAGTGTCTCAACCGCGACATGACCACGCGGTTTGGTTTGTACCCTCAGGGACCTCATTCCCAATCATTGGCAGCTTGTTAAAGCTGCATTTACATGCAGTGATTATTCCCTCTTTACAGGGATGAGCGATAGGTAGTATACATTCAAATTTACATCTTTTCTTCTAACGTTGAAGAAATGAATGGCGATCATAAACATATACCAGGACGTCTTGTCCTAAGCAAGAGTGTGGCAGCACGAGGGGGGCAATGTTTCAAAAAGTTATTATGGATACTTTATGTTTTCCCTGCCTTTTACAAATAGGCCGGATAGTGTATTCCTCTTAACTAGTCTTCATCTTGTCAGAGTCATAGCTAGGCTTTCCCTCTTTCCAGGCCAAGGTTTAAGCTTTTATGCATATTAAATAAATGTTGGCCAAGCTTCCTGATTTTGGCAGGACTGGTCCACCATGTAATGTGTATGGGGGCTCCCAACACTCACCTGACAGCAGATTGCAGAAGGAGAACAACATGCCTCATCCATTTTTCTTGGAGAGGTAAGCTGCTGTCCGATGTGTCTAGTAGCAGCTTTTACATTTCCCCATTCAGAAGACATGCCCACTATACTGATCCAAGCTATCATGTGAATGGGGGTTTAGCATAGATAACTGTTGGTTGAACAAGCGTATGACTGGCAGCTACCTGTAAGGTATGGATATCCTGAGATTGCTGCTCTAGCCCTGTATCTGCAGGACACATGCCCCTTCCCCCAGCTATGCTCCTGCATCTTGTAATTCCATTGACAAATAATGACTCTTCAGGAAATGTGACTCAGGCATATCTATCATCTTCTAAGATCGCTGCCCTGCAGATGACATGCCTTTCTTTCATGTTCTGTACACTTAAGAAACATAAGCACAATTAGTCTGTAATGGCTGCTTCAAACAAAGAGTAACACCTTCTTCTAAGTGGCGCTCTTCATTCTACTTATTCATAAAGCAATCTAAACTGCAAAAGTACCCTAAAATACAAAATCAATGCAAAATGAAAGATGATTTGAGTAAAGTAGAAGTTCTAGGAATCATTTAACTTGCATATTACTTTCAGACATAGAGATATAGCCAATGCGAGTCTGTCAATTAGGAAATCTGAGATTGTCATCGCACATAACTGGTTGCAGTAATGCAATGTATTGTTTGTAGCTTTGCTTAGACTTACTGAACCAAGTTAACATGTAGGGTGTCCTCAGCAGGCCATGTGTGGTACTGCAGCAGTGCTCACTCAAACTGGCTAGACTCAGAGACTTTAGCACAACGCTGGGTCACTTACATTAAATAGCCCAGATATTTTGCTAAAATCTGTATTGAACAGCTCTAGCTTGAGCCAAGTGTTTGAGATGTTCCGTACCCAGCACAAGTCCTTACATTCATAAAGTCCCGGCTCTCCCTTCCCTTCTACCACTGATGGACACTTAGGCTACTTTCACACTTGCGTTTGGTGCGGATCCGTCATGGATCTGCACAAACGCATCCGTTCAGATAATACAAACGCATGCATCCGTTCAGAACGGATCCGTTTGTATTATCTTCTTAACATAACAAAACGGATCCGTCTTGAACACCATTGAAAGTCAATGGGGACGGATCCTTTTTCTATTGTGCCATATTGTGTCAGTGAAAACGGATTCATCCCTATTGACTTACATTGTGTGTCAGGACGGATCCGTTTGCAAGCAGCGCTTTGGTGTCCGCCTCCAAGGCGAATGGAGGCTGAGCGGAGCCAAACTGATGCAAACTGAGCGGATCCTTATCCATTCAGAATGCATTTCAGGGCAAAACTGATCCATTTTGGGCCGCTTGTGAAATCCCGGAACGGATCTCACAAACGGAAACCAAAACGCCAGTTTGAAAGTAGCCTTACTAAAAAGTCAGTGGCAGGGAGACTTGTTTTATCTTTCTATATTGGATGAATTAGGTATATTAGAACTTACTCATCATGGTCAGCTTTTTTCTGCCCCTTTGGGGGTATATATTTGCCAAGTCAGTTTTATGCCTTTTTTTTTGTGGGTGTGCACACTTCTTGGTTATGCATTACACTTTCTTTGCATGGAGGGGTTTTCGTAGCACAAACATTGATGGTATAATGTTAGCAACTCTTTGACCCCACAGTTTATTTTTGCCAGGGTTGCCCAAGGTACTCAATGCCATCTTCTGCATATTAGAGTTTTGAGCACTGGCTTAGTAGAAAAATAAAACATATTGCGATCTGGTGTCCTTATCTGCACCACTACTCACGTGGTACTGCAGCTAATAGTCTAAGATTGTGGTGACAGATTCCCTTTAGTAATCTCAGACAAGACCTAAAATGGTTTTCTCCAGCACAACATTCTGAAACAGTGGCAGGAGAACTGGTCCAGCACCACAGAGAATAACTCTGGAGAAAAGGGGAGTATAATACATACTTATATATATTATTTTAAACCATTTTTGTGCTTGTCCGAATTATATTGGACAACACTGTTAAATATTTTAGCTTTGTGCTCTAGCACATAGTGAATATCCACAAATTTGGCACCCAAACAGCTGACCTTGCAGAAGTAGTTTCCTATGATCCAGCAAATAAAGGAAAAACGCATAAATGTAAACTTCCTTCTCCAATAGCAAATACTCAGGAGAAGTGCCGGAGAGGGTTAAAGACATCCTTTGTGATTATCCTCCACACGGATACATTAATAATGCGTTTTCATTTTCGTACAGTTGGCTTGTAATATCCTCGGTTTACCAGTAATAAATCACCCTGTGCGTGCCTTCAGCCGCACATCTGGATTACAGTTTACTTTGTAGTTAAGTGCTTCAGTAACTTACTCAGTGTAGATGGTTTACAGGAAACATTTCACATGCAAACATTTTTCTGTAAAGTTCACAGCACAAATGTAGGATGTTAGCTCCTCAGTAAAAGCCCCTTGTGCACATTATGTGAGTGTTCCTACTAGTGCACACTACGATATCACACACCGACTGTCACTACTTACCTATATGTGCACTCTCACTGTATGATCAGTGCAACTTCCCACTCAGGGCTGCAGCATGCAAGGTCTCCTGACACATCTACTTGTATCACCTTTCTTCAGGCTATATACCCAATACACCCAGCGCCATTACATAAAATGTCTTTCTTGCAATTCTCTGGTGCTAGTTATAGTGGTTAGAGATGAGCGAACTTTAAAAAAAAGTTTGGCGTTCGGCATTCGGGTTGTGGTAACTTGCGCATCCCGTTATGGATTCCACTACCGCGGACTATCGCCGCATATGGAATCCACAAGGGGCGGCTTCCACCAACCCAAACTGTTGAACAGCCGAAGGACCTGGGGTGACGTCACCGTCATGTGATCAGTGCAGGGGGCGTGGCTCAGCACTGGATTTGGTCCCGTGCTGAGCCACGCCCCTGCACTGATCACATGACGGTGACGTCACCCCAGTTCCTTCGGCTGTTCAACAGTTCGGCTGGTGGAAGCCGCCTTGTGGATTCCATATGCGGCGATAGTCCGCGGTAGTGGAATCCATAACGAGATGCGTGAGTTATCACAACCCGAACGCCGAATGCCGAACTTTTTTAAAGTTTGCTCATCTCTAATAGTGGTCTTTCCCTCTCTGTCTGAATTGTGACCTCTTGACTTTGCTATCATTTTTCTTGTAATACTTCAACTGACTTCTCACAGCCGGAATTACTGACTTTGAGGACACTATCCTTCATTTGTCGCTATTACCTATGCTTTCTGTTCCTGATTATGATCCCGTCTTCCATTTTGGTAGTGCCTGCTGTTGATGGCTAAAGCTCAAGTAATATATTCAGAGAGTTTATTCCACAAAGTATCACATGACACTTAAAGGGGCTGTCTCCCTTCTGTAAACGGCATTTATCATGTAGAGAAAGTTAATACAAGACCTTTTCTAATGTATTGTGGATATCCATATTGCTTCCTTTGCTGGCTTGATTCATTTTGCCATCACATTATACACTGCTCATATCCAGGGGTTATGACCACCTTACAATCAGCAGGGGTGGTCGCCTCTTTGGTTACCTGGACGTTGCCCCAGCCACATTACATCTGCACGGCAGCAGTAGTCATGACCCCTGGAAACAGGCAGCAGAGAAATCGATGGAAAAATGAATCAAACCAGCAAAGGAGACAATAGGGACAATCACAATACATTAGTAAGTGCCTTGTATTTGGTGGGTACTATCTGTCTTTGGGGAGAGCTCCTTAATCGTCGCGAGGAGGTTTATAGTTTATACATGCTCCTCTGGAATTTTTGGGAAGAAAGGGATGCAAATGAGCTCTTAACAAACTCTGCCTCTGATGCCCCCAGATGTAAGGCAGCTATCAATGTTTAATGTTGGACCTTTTCACTAGGCCTTGAGACATGACTTGGATAATAAATAAGCCAGCATCTCATCTGCAGACAGCTGTTTTTGGGTGATTGTCGCTCATCTGTGCAGAGCAGAGAGTACTGGGTTAACTGGGTGAGAGGCCTAGGTCAGGACTTGGGGTTATTATCTCTCCTTTGGGAGAGAATGTCTTAGTTTGCATAAGGAGACTTCTAGGCCATGCAAGTGCCATTATTAGTGCCTTGTATTAACTTTCTCTACATGATAAATGCCATTTACTGAAGTGAGACAACCGCATTATAGGTGCCATCAGGTTTACAAAAACACTTTTCACATACTCCATTTAGGAATTTTCAGTGAATAGACAATGCCCCCTCTTTTTGCCACCCTCGTTTATTACTAGTACTGGAAGATTTATCACATCTGATATTAAACATCTTAGAAAGCCACAGCCACATCTTAGATAGCCCCAGCTTTTCCCTAAATATGATTCACTGTTACAATCTGTGGCTGGAATACTAAGTTCATTGGGGCATATTCATTAACACTGTTTAATTTTACAAACTTAGAGGGTAATATATAAAATCCGATACACCAAGAAAATGGAGTGTTTTAGGCTGTTTTGTCAGCAGCTCTTATGATAAATTTATGAACCGCTTGAGACATTTTTTTGTGGTTTGTGCCATGGCCCGGATTTTTGTTTTTAAAAGGACACACAAATGTTTTGTGGGAGAAGTTTTTAGACATATTTATCAATTGCAACTTTTTCAAATGTTGCACTTAGGGAGTAATGTATTAATTGAGCTTTCCCAGAAAAGTGGGGTTCTTTTGTTAGTTTTTTTTTTTTTGTGGAGTAGGCAATTGATGAAAATAATTGCATCATTTTTTGTGGTTTGAGCTATGCCCAGCAGTTTACATTTACTAAGGGATGGACAGATATTTTGTGGAAGCTACATTTCAACTTTTAGTAAAAAGTAGCAAAAGAGTCGCAAGTGTTAAAGGGGTATTCCCATTTTGATGATCAAATCTAAAAGGTTAAACTGGTGCCATGCTTCCTTTTTATAAATATATTCTATTATTTATAATGGACGCATTTAGACAAATTTTGTTCCCTCCTACCCCATTGTCTACCTTTGGTATCCCATGGATACGGCCAACTCGCTCGGTCGCATCTATGGGCCGCTGCGCACAAGAACTTCTGCGATGCAGTGTCCAGCCTCTCCGCTCTATAGTAAACGCTGCACAAAAGAATATAGACCAGCGCATGCGCGGCCGCCAGGCGCCGTGCGCGTTCACAATTTAAATCAGACGCTGGACACTGCATCGCAGAAGTTCTTGTGCGCAAGCGCGGCCCATGGATGCGGCCGGCGAGAGGTGTCATAAGGAGGCGTGGCAGGCCTTCACTCAACTGCCTAAGCCCGCCCAGCCTTAGCAGCAGGAAACAAGGAAGTTAACAGCAGAGCTGGCTGAGGTGAGGCTGAAATCGTAAGATGGAAATACCCCTTTAAGATTATACTTTAGACAAAGAAATTACTATGTTATTTTTCAAAATTTGCAGCAAAAACTGGTTTCAAACTAACCAAATACTCCAAAAACATTGAATAAAGTGGCATCTTGATACGTTCTACCCAGCAGTAATCTAGTGGAGTAGAAAGTGATGGGACCTTTATTATAAATAACATTAGACTTGACTCATGCATGCAGCCATATCCTTTTGCAGTCTACAAAACATGGATCATGGATAGGGTCCACAAATAAAATTCGGATGCACACGGACCGTATCTTTATTTTATGGATCCACTATTTGAGGACCACAAAACGGATATGGTTGTGTGCATGAGGCCTAATTTGTGCAGCAATTTCAACAAGTGGTATGTAACATTTGCTAAATTCGTTGCATAAAAGGTTTAAAAGCACAGACACTCTAAGACTACTTTCACACTTGCGGCAGAGGAATCCGGCAAACAGTTCCGTCGCCGGAAATGCAGGATCTGTCAATCTGCATGCAAAACGGATCCGTCTCTCCGTTTGTCATCCTGAGAAACTGATCCGTTATATATTTTTTTCACAAATTTAAAGGTCTACGCATGTACTCTAACAAAGTGACTTTGAATATTACCATCACAATTCATGATCCCCTTAAACTAGACAGACTAAAAATGTGCCAGATTTATCAAAATGGCTGATGCTGTATGATAAATCTGTTGCGCTTCTAGACTGTCTAGGGGTAATGTATGAAGGAATTTGCACAAGAAAAGTGGAGTGTTTTCAGCTATTTTGTTGGTGGCGTAGGATTTGTGACAAATGTATTAAGGGGTCATTTACGGACAGATATAAGCCACTTTTGTTGCATATATCTGGCTCAGATTCTGTCGCACGCCAAGTTGCGTCAGAATCTGCGACTTCTTCACCGCTCACTCCGGGTCTAAAAAAAGGGGTGTGGAGTGGGTAGGGAAGGGGACAGGCTGGCTAGGCGCCTCTACATAACTTTAGCAATCCACCGCTAGCGCAGGGGCTCATTAGGACCGGCGTTTAAAACACCAGTCTTAATAAATGTGCCCCTATGTGTCTGCAACATTTTTATGTGAGTTGTGCCATGCCTGGCATTTTTATATACTAAGAGGCAGACAGGAATTACATTTTAGCCAGCTTTATCACAACAAATGTAAGAATTGTACTCCAGTACTCTGATGACACTTTTATGATAAAGAACTTTAGACTTTAGGCTGAAAAGTCCCTAGGTCATTTGTGCGACATTTTTAACAAATTGTGACATTTGGTAAATTTTTTGCAGGCACTAATTAAAAGTGACTTCAAATATTACATTATAATACAGTGCATTGCCCACTAAGATCATATCACCTATTAGTTGGCTTACATTACTCTAGAATTTTGTGCCACATGTTTTGGCATACATTGTCTCATCTTAAGCCATTGTCGAAAACAATGTAATAAATGTAGTGCAAAGCATACGCCAGTTTTGGGGCACAAATTACACCAGAATTCTGGTGTACTACTATTAATATAGCACCCCAACGTCTCTTCCTGAAACTGTTTAGTAATGGCATGTGTCCTGGTGGCCCAGTGCATTGTGCTATTCACTGCATTTGCGTGATCCTGGACAAACAGTAGTACAGAGGGGCTAGACTCAGTGAGCAAGGATAGTTATGTAAGCCGTGGTCTTCATAGAAGATCCAATTATTAAGCTACAAACAGTATTAGAAAGTTTAGAAGGTTTGCGGTGTTGTTAGGCTTCGTTCACATTACCGTTCAGCATTTCCGTTCCCCTGCTCCACTTAGAGCAGGAGAACGGAAAGGACGGATTCGGCACATAACTGAGTCGAACGAAACCTAAGGACCCCATGGACTATAATGGGGTCCGTTAGGTTTCCGCTCAAAAGATAATTTTAGAGTGGAGACAAAATTTGTGCATGCAGGACTTTTGTCTCCACTTAAAAATCTTCCTCTGAGCGGAAACCTAACGGTCCCCATTATAGTCTATGGAGTCCTTAGGTTCCGTCTCGGCTCAGTTATGTGCCAAAGCCGTCCTTTCCGTTCTCCTGCAGGAGGACAGAAAGGCTGAACGGTGATGTGAACGAAGACTTGGTAAAATAAATCCCTCACCTTGAGTGATTCAGGATTTTCCTTGCCAGCGGAGATTTATCATGAAGCACAATGTGACTGTGCATTTGGGTGGCTGAGAAATGAAACTTCAAACATCAATTACCCTTTGTAGCTTACAGTAATTGGGCCTATTATTTGTCATTATTTGTTGATGTGAAGCCTCCTGTTAATGACCAATGAGACATTTGCCGCTCATATGATTTTAATGCAGTCTCTTAAGGTGGGGGCTTTTTTTTAGCTGGAAATGGGACAATTGATCAGCTAATTGTCATATGTTTTCTATAAGGGTAATGTCAAGCAGTACAGCCAGCCGCATGCATCAGTTGACTGTGACCAATGGCCGCGCAATTTTTCATGTAGCCATTAGCTGCTGTGGTTGGTGTGGCTGGGCCTGACCATTTAGCCTTATGGCCCTTTACATGGAACGTCAGCGGAGATCGAGTCGCATTTACATGCAGCAATCATCTCTACTGTATGGGGACAAACGATCACTACAGGGATCGCTTGTCCCCATAAAATATCATTGTTTCTGGGCAGCAGATCCTAATTTATACTGCATGATCTGCTGCACAGAAGGATGATTTTAAGTGCTGATTTTGCTGTGTTTGCTCATCCAGCAGGTGATCACTTGCACCTATTACGCAGGTCAATTATTGAGAATGTGCATTTCTACTAACATTCATCCCCAATAATTGGCCAGATTGTCAGTCAGCATAAAAGCACCATTATCCTTATTCCCAGGAGTATGACCAGTCCCTGGTCATACATTTACCAGGCAGCAGCCACTCACCAATAAATGGGTGATCATTTAATACATGGATGGGGTGAACCTGCCAGAGTGAGATCATAGAGGAGAGAGATCTACAGAAAGAGATATCTTCATGAAACAACCCCCTTTATAATAGGTTTCCTTTTTCAAGTCTTTTTATGCAGTTTTAAAGCCAAAGCCAGGAACAGATCATAAATGGAGAACATATATACAGGCATGGGCATAGCTATAGGGGTGCAGAGGTAGCAGTCGCTACCGGCCCAGGAGCCTGAGGGGGCCTAAAGACTCTTGTGTCGCATAAGAAGACACACAAAGCACTGAGGGAAGGGGGCCCAAGCAAAATTTTTGCACCAGGGCCCATGAACCATTAGCTACGCCCCGTATACAGGATAGAATGAATTTTTCCTCATTTGAATCCACTCCTGGCTTTGGCTTCAAAAACTACATAAAAACCTGAAAGTGCTCAGCCTAAAGATCCTAATAATAGTAATGATGAAATATATAGGTGGTCAGTGACTACAAAAATAATTGAGTTAAAAATCAGGCTGATAGGTGTCCATTCCTAGACAATAATGTTGCCTTTGAGTGTCTTTTTGTTAATTTTTGCATTTTCTTGATAATTGCAAAAGTTAACGAAATGTACAAATCTCGAGATTTTACAGGGCTTAACCCTTTATTTTGGGCATTATATCAATAAGATTACTTAGTTATTTACTTGCCATCTTATGAAAAACCAGATGTGACCAATTGTGAAGGCAGTGTGATTTCTGTCAAATGACAGTCAAGTCATCTTTGCTACATTGACAAACCACACAAATCTGTGACTCTAATTAAATCTGAACCTTCCACTGCTTGCAATATCTGTATATCAGCAGCACATTTAACTCTTGTGTATGTTGTAGACAAAGTGACACCTAGTGGCTACCAGCCAAACTACTCACAGAATTCACATTCTTAGGAACGACCACAGTTCATGTTTACTGATACAGTAAACCTGGGGATCATAAAAGGATATATTTTTTAATTTTCTGCTGGTTTTGTTTTTCAAAACTGCATCAAGAAACCGAACGTGTATCTGTGTCCTATGAAGTTTCTATTAACTATTAACAAAGAGCTTACTATAGTATCTATTTATGATTATTACACATCCCTGTGACACAGATCTAACAAAAAGAAGCCAAATAACAATCAGCAACATAACTATAAGGGAGACCGACGGCCTTTCTGTCATATAAAGGAATATCAGACTTTATTATCTCTGTGCTGTGAATTTGATATTATCCTTGTATTATATTTAAGATCGTTTTCATGTCACTTTTAAGTCTGGTTTTGCATTGTGTGGTTGTGCAAAATTTATGAAATGGTACACAGTTTTCATGTATTTGGTGCAAATGCATTATGTTGTGTGCTTAGTCTTAAAAAATACACATGGAGCCTGCCTGGCATAGGATGTGACTTTTATTTGATTTTTCTGCAACATTTCAAGCGTCTCAGATAGTAAATGTGCTATAATCCAGGTCTAAGCTCACTTTTCTGCCTAAAACACAAACCACTTTGAAAAGTAGCAGGTCTCTTAAATGTCTCAGAAATGTCACAAAAGTCACAGTTGGCATGTTTACAGCAAAATCTTGATATATCTGGTTTGATGAATGAGCCCTTAGGTTTTTACATGAGATAAGGCTAGAATAAAGCCGATTTCCAGTCTCCTGATACTGATGACTGATCATTGATATGAGATTGGTAAAGGTCTGACCCCTGCATTTTCACTGATCAGCTGATCAATTATCAGTTTCCTGCAGCCTCTGGTGCCAAAGTTTGCTCTTCAATGGAGCAGGAAGCACAGCTTTGTAATTGCATGTAATTAAAAATTTTGCACAACCACTGATTTATTCAATAAAATGTATCTGTATAGTGCCACCTGCTGTTTCTTCTTTTCTTATTTATTTGTCCTGCTCACTGAGATGGCCACACATGCTTAGTTTCATCCTTCAACTGCCTCCTGAGCTGTGATAGGGAGAGCAGGGACACGCCCCTTAGCTGTAGCAGAAAAGACACTCCCCTGAGCTGTCAGCCTGATATAAATCTAGCAGAGCAATGAATGGAGAGAACTCTTGATCCATGTGAGAAACCTTTCTTGGGATTCAATATCTATGAGAAATTAATTAGATTTGTTTGCGCATTATCTAATAAAAATAAAATCCCATACGGTAATGTTAACCACAGCATTTGGCTACTTGACAAATCCCATGACTGTGTTTCCCTAGTATTAGTACACATACACCAGGGAGTTTCCCATTAAGACCCCCCAAGAGAAGTCCATGTATTCCTGGGGAGTAACCCCAAACCCAGGAAAGAACCCAAAGGTCTTTCACATACCTACTATTCTCACCACAGTTATAACTAGATTCTGCTGGAGAAATATATCGCTGTGATATCCCTGTCCATAGGAATGCATTGAGTAGATTGAGAACTGAATATTTTCAAAATCTGTATGTTCAAGTGAAATTCTAGGATGGGGCAATTTAAAAAAATTCACTGGCCACTGACTGGAGAGCAACAATTTTGAAGAGATTTTTAAGCCATACAATGTATTTCTATGGAAAACAATATGGTGATTTATGTTAGGTGGGTTCAAGCATAGTGATCAAATTACATTTTTGATACAAAAATAACAGCTAAACCATCATATTTTACTGTGAATTTGTGACAGTTGCTAGAAAAAACATGACTTGACTATAATTTGTAAATTTAGCCTAACTGTCCTTCTCCCACAACACAGACATGGAGAAAAAAGACTTTAGGGTGCTTTCAGATGAGCAATGTTCATATCTGGGTACTGTCTGACTGTAGAAGGGACTTGATCTGAACACTAACCCATTATAGTTAATGGGCCAAATCACACATGCAATTTTTCACATGGACCAGAGATCCATGCAGAGAAAATCACAGCATAAGGCCCCATGCACACGACCGTTGTTTGTTTCCGCGTCCGTTCCGTTTTTTTTCACTGATAGGATGCTTCCCCATTCATTTCAATGGGTCCGTCAAAAAATGCGGATGGTCAACCGTTTTTGTTCCGCATCCGTGATCCGTGTTTTCATTCCGTCAAAAAAATAGTGCATGTCCTATTTTTTTCGCGTTTGCGGACAAGGATAGGCATTTATACAATGGATCTGCCATAAAAATCGGATCCGTCAACAAAAACGGTCCGTCATCCGTTTTTTTTGACGGACGCAAAATTTCAATGCGGAGCGGACACGGAGTCAGGCAACGGTCGTGTGCATGTAGCCTAAACCATTTAGGTCCATATTACATTTCCACTTTGTGTGCTGGTGGCGGTGTGAGACTTTCTGCACAATATGGCATGTGTTGAAGCTTTCCAAATAGATTCCTCCATGCGCCTCATTATCAAATCAAAGGTATGATACATTTTTGGAATGCTTGGAGGCATAAATGGGGATGAAAATGTAAAAGAATAAAAAGGTACAGTACAAAGAGGTTCATTTTACGAATCCATTCAACAATGGGATAGATAATCAGATTTTCACCAGACGATTCTTTTAAAGGATTTTAATAACTACAAAGAATGGCACTCACCGGAATGGTTGGATTCTATACTTTATTTCTCACCAAATGCGGGCGGCAGAAAAGGTACAGAACGCCACAAAAGCGTGGCAAGCTTCGATGGCCTCAGACGTAATGACCCTATTGCGTCCCGCTCATATGCCAGCACTGCGGGTCATCATGTTACCACACAAACCAAACTCAGTGCTACATTATACATATTAAAAATATAACAAGATAACGTGTACACGTATTCATAAAAGAATGAGGTGGAATTTGAGGTGGAATTGGTACTCACTCTATACCTGAACATATAAGAACCTTAGGATAGCCTATATGTGCCTCTCTGACATGTGCAATTAAGCGGGGGCAATCTTTTCCGGAACCTATAAGCTGAAATGCTACCTTATCCTTTCAAATAAACTTCTTATGGTTTTACCAATATAGAAGCGACATCAGGAGCACATTATCAGGTATACCAGATATTTAATTCTACGTGTTATTAGACTATCAACCCGATGCTGAATCTCTCGTAATTTAAGCCAACTATGTTAGGGGTTATTGATTTAGAAGGAAGAATTGTCACACCGACGGTTATCTTTTGGTACATAATCCCTTAACCATATTGCTAGTTTCACATCTATGAACCTGCTCCTCACTAATTTATCTCTCAGCGTTTGGCTGCGTCTAAATGATATTATGAGGTTATTCCATGCCAAGTCCAAACCCATGATATCATTTAGACGCAGACATACGCTGAGAGATAAATTGTGAAAAGACTAGATTTGGGCTGTTTGGGATAGAGCACCACCCGTATCCAGCACCTATCACTCCAAATCCACCTACAGCCTATTCCGGTGCAAAGCAGTGTCATCCATAATCACACTATATGCAATACATAATTTTTTAAAAGCCAGGGACAACTTTCTGAACATTTTTATTATTGCATTGGCTGTAGTATAGGATAAAAGATATTTGATTTATCTTCTGAAGTTATCTTTTGAATATTATCATATATTGTAGGATCAGTTCTGTTTACTGTGAAATCCATTGGGTGAACAACTCTCTGATTGCTCAGTCTATAGCCTTTCTCTCTGCTCTGAGTGTTTTTAATGCTGACATCCCTTTTATTTCTTTATTTTATTTGGTTGCATAGATCTCTGCTCAAATGCATGTTCAGAAGAGAAGAAAGAGGGACTGAGTGATACAAGAGCATCTGATGGATTTCACACTGAATAGGACTGAGGCCTCTTTCACACTTGCGTTGTTACTTTCCGTCCTAGAGTTCCATCCTCGGGGCTCTAGGACGGAAAGATACTGATCAGGATTATCCCAATGTAATCTAAATGGAGAGAAATCCGTTCAGGATGCATCAGGATGTCTTCCGCTCAGTATGTGAACGTTTTTGGACGTTGACAAAACTGCAGCATGCTTCGGATTTGTCTCCGCCCAAAAATCCTGAAGACATGCCGTAACGCTGGATCCGGAATTAATGCCCATTAAAGTGCATTAATCCGGATCCTGAATTAAGCTAAACGCCGTTCGGCGCATTGCCGGATCCGACGTTTAGCTGGGCATGCGCAGCAGCAGTTCCGATCGGGGCCCCAATGTAAGCTGGGGCTCCAATCAGCTACCATGGCAGCCAGGACGCTACTGAAGTTCTGGCTGCCATGGTAAGTACTCTGCAGCAGTGTACTTACCTGCGCTGGCCGCCGGGCGCTTTATGACGTCACAGGTACCCGCGGCGCATAGATCAATGCGCCGTGGGGACCTGTGACGTCATGAAGGAGCACCCGAGGCCGCAGCGCAGGTAAGTACACTGTTGCGGAGTAGCTTACCATGGCAGCCAAGACTTCAGTAGCGTCCTGGCTGCCATGGTTACCTGAAAGCATATTGAAAACTGATCGTCTTCAATATGCTTTCAGTTGTCTTGCGTTAGACGGATCCGGCGGGCATTTCCGGCAACGGAAGTGCATGCCGGATCCTCACAATGCAAATGTGAAAGAGCCTTGAGCAGCTTGCAATGTCTGAGAATACATGCAAGCTGTAGAAGACAACCAATCTAATAAGAAAAAGTTGTTCACAGCCTGTAAGCAAGCTATGCCCTATCTTTTATAATTTATATGTCCCGAAGCAGGAATCAGACATTTTGTATTGACTACAGATATTACTATGCAAAAACCATATCCTTGTTGACAAATGTGGATATAAAAGTAGAATAATAAAGCACTGGAATAAATCAAAGTGAGCTGCAATTTACTTTCATGAAATTTAGCTTATCTATTGAGAATCGTGATTTCTGCAGAAGCCAATGCAAGCCCTAGTAGAATTTATATTATTAGTTTTGTATTCAAAGTTCTGAATCAAATCCAAGTTAAATAAAGGACTGAAACATGCTGAACAGAAAATTGCTGAGATTTTACTTTCTGGGCAATAGAAGATAAAATTTAGTTCATAGTTTGGTTAGAATCGCATACCCTCCAGGATATATAATGTTTAATACATTGCAAAAATAGTATTACTACATTGTATAAAGTGAAAGGCACTGCTAACCCTGAGCGTAATGCAAAGCAGAAGACATAAATTTGTGATTTCAATATATAAGTAAAAGCAAAGGCAAATCAATAACTTAAAGGCCAAACATTTGTGATTTGTACCTAACAGAAGACAGGTATGTAATAGGGCATGCTATTTTTATCTGTGACTGTATACTTCCATGCAATTACTTCTCAAAAACAAATAATTGAGACTTTCAGCTTCCAGAGGTGTAACTTGAAGCTCCTGGGAATGCTAAATCTCTAGCAGGTCCTTCTAACTATATAGCATTTCTAGTAGCTCTGCATTCTAATTGACAAAGGGGTTTGTAGGTCCTTTCAGGTAGTAGGGTCTGGGTGCGACTACAACCTCTGCAACTCTCTATAGTTATATCCCCGGGCTTATGTGTTTTCCAGCTGTTACAAGTACTGAAGAAAAAAAAACTAAAGTGCTAGTGCTGGGAACTATCAAG
This sequence comes from Bufotes viridis, assembly GCA_033119425.1. Lineage (NCBI taxonomy): Eukaryota > Metazoa > Chordata > Amphibia > Anura > Bufonidae > Bufotes > Bufotes viridis. Next base: position 117,927,063 of record CM065593.1, on the reverse strand, counting down.
GTGTTTCTTTCTTTTTTTGTTTTAGACTCTGCTTATAAGGAAACTCTGTATGCTTTAGATAAAAAATTCTATCAAATGTTGAATACTGAGAAAACCATTCAGTGTGTTCTGGAAGAACATCCATGTGCTATGAAATAAAGAGAACATATAATATAGTGTGACAATACTTAAAGGGGTTGTCCGGGATTGGGAAGATTGGAGTATGTGTACAACAATGCCCTAAAGGTTACAATCGTGCCTGTCCTACCTTTACCACATTTCTAATGCCCAGTTTAAAGCTCCAACTCTCAGCCGGAAGTGCTGTGTTTCCAAGACTCAGTGACGTACCGGATCCCTTTCTGCCAAGCGAAGCCTCTTCTTCCGCTTCGCAGGGAGACCGGTGACGCCACCCTCAGCCACATGAATTATTCAAAGTGCCTGGGTGGGCGGTAACAAGGCGGCAACCAACCGGTCTAAGCCACACCCTCTGGTCCAGTGACGTCACCGGGCATCGCGCTTTATTATGAATGAAGGAGGCATGGAGGAGGTGGCGATGTGCAGCAGGAGGCTGAATATTAATGAGGGGGCGGAGTCACAGTGGAAATGAAACCACTTGATGCCGCTGCGCTGGGAACCACACTGCAGTGTGGCAGGAAGTTAGGCAAAAATAAACATAGATGTACACAATGCGTGGGGGACAGTCGAAGCAATGTAGAAATGCCGAAAATACCTAAAAACATATGGGGGACCTTAATTCAGCTGTTAATAGTGAGTACACTTAAATAAATCCCGACAACCCCTTTAACTCCACTGAAAAGTATAATTAAAAGAAGATATCCAATGTAAAATTAACAATTCAATTAATTTAACTGAAATTAACACTGTAGCCCATGTAACACATATCATTACCAGTGTATCGGATACAAATTTAGCTTGGGTGGATGGGTGGCACAAGGTACTGTTAGTACAGTAGATATGCAGTATCCCAAATTAGGATACTGTCAAACTGTTCTTGTTGTGCAGTGTTATTTAATGTTATTTAATATGTGGATTCCTTGTAATGTACTAGCGTATCTGTGTATAGATCAGTTGGTGTAAGAAGTTAGGTGTTGGACTTAGATCCGTCCCTAGCTCAATTTATATCGACTCAATGAATAGTGTGCTAGTGGAGTAAGTGAGAGGAGGCTACATGTGCCTCCTCAGAGTACTAGACCTGAACTCCAGAGAATCACTATCGCTTGGAAATTTAAAGGGAGAATGCCAACTCAACTTCACAGTACTCTGGATAGAAAGAACTAGAAGGTCCAGAATGAGCATGACTGAGCATTGGAGTCAGTCAGTAAGGTATTTGCTGTTTGAGGCTGATAGAGACAGTGAGAGGGACATTGCTAAGACACTCTTCACACTTGGACATGGTCCGGCCCACTATATCTTAATCCTGACCCCCTCAGATGGGAATTACAGCCCAAGCATTCAAAAACATTATTGCCATCTTTAAATTCTGCAGAAAGAGAAAGAGACTGGAACGATAGAAGGAAAGAGTTCTAAATTCCCCAATCTGCCTATACTTATATATCTCTATCTGGGAAGATTAGCACTGAGAATTATTTGGATTTGCTTCAATTAGCATCTCAATCCAAGGACATTTCCAAAGAAGATAGAAGTTACCCGAGACATAATGATGTTTTTGTCATATATCTAGTTGGTATGATGAAGTCTTGTTAATCTAGAGGTAGCAAGATTAGACTGATACAGCTGATACAGTTGGTTAACCTGTTCAGAATATTTGTGTTGCCGATCTCCCATATATTGATGTTTACTGGTAACGTTATGCCTGACTATGTTTCACCCAATGCTCAAGAGACAACAGCAGAAAGTAGAGATACATTTCATCATTAGTGTTTGACCAATTAACTGCAGATACAATAAAAGAACATGTTATTGCTCTTGAAGCGTTAGATACCAATCTGGCCTGTTTTGTCCCAGGCATAACATATTTCTAGATATACGCAGGGTTGGGAATCTGCCAGATAATCACTAACAAGCATTCATAGAATTGCTCTTTAGCAATTATCTGGCAGTGTAAAGGTGCCGCCGATTACCTGATGAACGAGGGAATCCTCGTTCGTCGAATAACTGCATCGTTTGTATAGGCGCCTAAATCATCATTTGCTGGCAGCAGATCATGTTGTGTAAACAGCCTCTGCTGTCGGCAAACAACGAGTCTGTATGAGGATGAGCTATTGCATTAGCAATTGCTCCTCCGCATACTGTGGTGCAGATCACTGCACGTAAATGCAGCAGCCTCTTTCACTGATGAGTAAGCGCTTGCCGGGAAGAAATGCTTCCTTCCTGACAATTGCCTGCAAGCTTGGCCAGTATAAAGGGACCTTTAAGCATGTTGATGACTCAAGGCATATCATCATTGCAGTTGAGTAGGGTATAGTAATGACTGTTTGGTTTCTCTTAGTATTTTTGTAGCCTGTGGAAAATGTAATTGTAACAACCCCAATACAGGATGTGTCTCGATGGTGCTACTACAGTATTTTGGCTTATCAAGTAAATCGCATAATGGAAATGTATAGTATAGTATAATTTTGTATAGTTTTCTTTAATCCTTTCAGTACTGAGCCATTTTTCACCTTAAGGACCAGGCCAAATTTTGGAAAACTTTATGTGGTAATAACTTTGGAACACTTTTACTTATCCAAGCCATTCTGAGATTATTTTCTTGTGACACATTGTACGTCATGATAGTGGTAAATTTGAGTCAATATAAATCACTTTTATTTATAAAAAATCCTAAATTTACTGAAAATTTGAAAAAATAGAAATTTTCAAAATTTGTTTTCTCTGCTTTTAAGACAGAGAATGATACCTCGCAAAATAGTTATTACTTTACACTTCCCATCTACTTTATGTTGGCATCAATTTTAACAAAATTTCCAAAACCAACTTTTTAAGGATTAGTTTAAATATGTAGTCATTTTGTGGGGTTCACATAGAAGAAACTACCCATAAATGACTCAATTTTAGAAACTACACCCCTCAACTTATTAAAAATTGATTTTACAAACTTTATTAACCCTTTATGTGTTCCACAAGAATTAAAGAAAATTGTAGATGAATTTTCTAAATTTCACTTTTTGGCAGATATTCTATTTTTATCCATTTTTTCCAGTAACATAGTAAGGGTTAATAGCCAGACAAAACTCAACATCTAGTACCCTGATTCAGCAGTTTACAGAAACACCCCATATGTGGTTGTGAACTGCTTTATGGGCACAAAGCAGCGCTTAGAAGGAAAAGAGCGCCATATGGTTTTTGGAGGGCAGACACACTCCTACAGTAGAAACTTCCAAAAATTACCCCATTTTGGAAACCACAAGATAAAGTGACAGTTTTATTGCAACTATTTTGGGATACATATGATTCATATGCAAGGTAACCAAAAATGGCTGTTCTGGCACAGTTTTTATTTTCTGTTTTTATGATGTTTACCTGACAGGTTAGAGAATGTGCTATTTTTATAGAGCAGGTTGTTACAAACCTCGATGATGCCTAATATGTTTTTTTTATTTATTTATTCTCAGTTTTACACAGTAAAAGCATTTTTAAAAACTAAATCTTGTCTTTGTGTCTCCATTTTCTGAAAGCCATATTTTTTTATTTTTTGGGTGATTGTCGTATGTCATTTTTTGAGGGATAAGTTGATGGTTTGATTGGTACTATTTTGGGGTACATATGACTTTTTATACCATTTTTGGGGAAGTGAGGTGGGCAAAATTGCAATAACATAATTGTTTTTCTCTTTTTATGGCATTAAGTGTGCGGGAAAAGTAACGTGATCCTTTTATATCAGATCGTTACGGGCGCTTTGATACCAAACATGTATAGTGTATTTTATTTTCCATTTTTAACCAATTATAAATGTGCGGATATAGGAAAAGATTAGATTTTTTTAACACTTTTTGTACCCAGACCCACTTAGTTCTTGAAGATCCAGTAGGCATTATGGCTTTACAATACAATGCAATACACTGTACCCGGTAACCATGCCATGGTAACCATCGGGACGCTGCCACAGCAGCATGGCCGCCTGATGGGAGTGGGAGGGAACTTCCTTCTGTTAACTCCTTCCATACAGCGGTCTTCTACAGACCTCGGCATGGGAGGATGAAACGTCCGAGATCGGCGCCCGCTGACCTTTACTGCTTCTGCCACTCAGCCACCCTGAAAATGATTGTGGCAGGGGAAGGGGCTTGTTTGCTTTTGGGCTCCTGGCCATCCTAAAGGGGGTGATCGGGCACATTGGGGGAAGCAGGAGGGTTATTTATATATACATTTCAGCAGGTTCTGATCCCCACAGTCATGAACTGGGGGATCAGAACCTGTAGCTGGCCATTTACTTCTCTGAATGGCTAGTCTGTACAGACTAGCCAATCAGAGTGATCACCGGCCCGTAACTGCCCTCATTGGTCTCGGGCTGGTTAGCTCAACTCGCTGGCTGTGTGTAATAGCTGCGATTCAGCACTATCACCATGTACATAGACATGGTGACAGTTTGCAGCCATGATGAACCTGTATGTCATGGAGGCTTAATACAGTGCAGTCCATGACATACAGGTACGAAATGGTGGCTTACAGGGTTAACGACACCTGAAGGTTCCTGTTGGCTAAAATCGGGTTCAGTGGGTTTCCATGGCTCTGCATGCTGCGGTATTTTATGTGTTTTTGCCAGAATCAACGACATAGGCTCTTGTCGGAACCACGCAGTGGATCTGTACCTAGCCTTAACAAAGATAAAGATGAACTTTTCAGTCACTCAAGACAAATGCAAACAGTTATCTAATGAATTGAAAATCATCAAGGGAAATGTATAACAATTTTGATAATTATAGTTCAGAGAGGAAGGTAATATAATGAAAGTAAAATTACTTTCTTAAAACCTGGGAGAATATTGCAGATTTGCTTGTCATGATGTGGAAACCATTCATCTGCGAGCTCTAGAAGGTGCTTGGTATGATGGTTCAATTATAGGTAATACAATCTAAATTCTTTAGGCACATTGCAGCTGTTATACTGTAGAATAAAAGACTCATCAGGTGTAGAATGACATAGAAGAAGTCCATTTCTTTACCTGAATAGCAGTAGTTCCAATGAATTTGTAGTAAATTACTAGACACAGCCATAAGGTCATATTTCTCAAAGATTTTCTAAAAAATATATAGAAAAAGCTTGATAAGAAAAATGAATCAGTGTCCTTTCCAAGTAGAATATTCAGCTTTAGGATTTGAATTTATTCAGATTATAACCTGATTTACAGTGAATTAAGATACATTATGCTAATAACACAGCTATTAGAAACCACTCCATTGTATGACAGTTAAGCGGTTAGAAATTGCAGATGGGTCAATGTTCCTCGATTCAGCTGCTGGCAAAAAGAAGTAATAATAAAGACTGGGAGAACATAAAGTTAAATTATTCACATTAGCCCATTGCATGCTGCACATACACGATTTACAGTATAGTGCTTAAGGTTACAACCACACGGTTAGGTTTCCTGATGCAAATTTGCAAGCCATAACCAGGAGTAAATTAAAAAAGAGAAGAAGTTGTATCTGTCCTTTATATTTTTATGACCCACTTTTGATTTTGGCTTCCAAAACTGCATGCAAAAACCTGACCATGTGGCTGTACCCTTAATCACACCATGAGCATATCACTGTGAATTATAAAAGGTTCAATATCATTTAGATCATGCTGTATTGAATTGGCCTCATGGCTATATTATATATTGAGTAGTGTAAATCCGTAACCTACTTCTAGTGCATTTAACAAGTGGCAATGCATTCTAGCTCTGTGTACTATCATTACAAATATATTGATCTTTCCAAAGATGAACTTAGGGGGTCACTTTATTAAGACCGGTGTTTTAGACACCGGTCTTAATAACCCTCAGTGCTGGCGGTGGATTCGCAGAAGTTAAGTAGAGGTTCTGGCCTCTACATAACCTCGGCGTATCCACCATTGGTCTAAATGTAATAACCTTTGCGCCGAATCTGCAACAGATATATGCCAGAAAACTGGCTTATATCTGATAGGAAATAACCCTCTTAGTTTGGTATGATAATTACCCTCAAAGTGAGTGGCACTCCTTAGCTCCAGGAGCCCAAGCCCGCCTCCTTCAAGTGTTTAAGCCCATCTTCATTAAGAGCCCAAGCCTGCCTCTTCACATGTTTCCAGTACCGCCCTCGCACCTTCATGTCTGTCCCTCTTCTGCAGTGTCACAATATTCATACAGCTCCGCTTGCCTAGTCAACATATCCCTCGGCGAAATCTCACGCAAGAGCAGAACAGAAAAACTGTCTATACTTGTGTAGTACCCTAAACCTAAATTACTATGTTATATATTTCATTGTATTTTTGAGGTCACTGTTACCAGTAAGTATGTGGATGGCAACGTTTGGCAGGGAACAGGGCTAACCATTCTGTTCCTTCCTCTTGGTAGAAGTGCGATGGTCCTGCTTCCTGCCAAAAGGGGGACTTCCTGTCAAGTGGAAAGAAGATGTTGATTGCAGAACTCCTGCTCCCCCATAGCATTTTTGCAAAGATAACAGTTTACTCCAAGCCTCAAGTGAAGTCTTAAGATGCTAAACAACAGAGCAACTGCTACAACCAACATTAAAGACACTGCTGTAAGGTGAGGAAATACAGCTAAAACACCCATTGTCCAGAATATTAATAGGCCAGAACCACCTAAGTGCTAACTTGCTACCATCCAACCTGCCTCCAGGGAAGCTTTGCAATTGAAATCTCCTGAATGTGAATGCATTTGAAGTTCTATGTTGCACTTGGTAAAAAGACTTTGTTAAGTTTAATTCTGGCCTCAATTTTCAGTACTACATTTCCACTGCACAGATCCCCAGGGAGCAATAGCCTGAGGGAGAGCATGTGACACAACACTTCATCAGGGTCACTACTATTCCCATCCTCTGAACCGACTCCTCTGGGGCACGCAGTAGTTGTGCAGTGAGTACCCTACAGAGGGCATCATACTCAGGTGCCAAGCCCTGTAATGTCTTTATTTCACTTTGGGACACGCTGATCAGCTGGGCAGAGTTGCATGAAGATCGTGACATCGCAGAGGAATGGGTGGGCATGAAGGTGCAAGGGCTGGTACTGGGAACATGAGAAGAGGTGTGCTTGAGCTCTGTCAAAAGCATTCTGTCTTTCTGAAAGACAGATATACAGTGGCATGAAAGTTTGGGCACTCCTGGTCAAAATTACTGTTACTGTGAAAAGTTGAAGTTGCAAGTTGAAGATGAAATTATCTCCAAAAGGCATAAAGTTAAAGATTACACATTCCCTTTGTATTTTGTTCAAAAACATTTTTTCATTTTCACCTTTAACTTTTCCAAATTAACAAAAACAAAAGTTGCATGGTGAGCACCTAGTAGCACCCCATTTGGTTAGTATCACAGCTTGTGAATGCTTTTTGTAGCCAGCCATTCTTACATCTACCCCTAAAATTTTTCCCGTTACACTGGCTGCAACACAAGCCCTAGGCATGATTGATCCACTTCCATGCTTAATTGTTGGAGAGATATTCTTTTCATGAAATGATGTTTTTATCCAAACTTACCTTTGCTTAATGTGGCCAAAGAGTTTAAGTTTAACCTCTTTTTTTTTTTTTCATACTTCTAACAGCATTCCATAACTTCAGATTTTTCAGTCAGGCAGGGGTCCTGATTTGCTTTTCCAGCAATCCTATGAGCAGCTGTCTCCAGAACTTCTCTTGACTTCCACTGTTTTTGTTAACTACCATTTCTTAATGACAATTCAAACTAAGGAAATCGCAATCTGAAACTACTACAAAAGGCATAAGCTGAAGGCTTTACCATGACTCTCAGAGTCTCCTGATCTGAACATTATTGAAAATCTGTGGATAAACCTCAAAAGGGCAGTGCATGCAAGATGGCCCAGGAATCTCACAGAACTGGAAGACTTTTGCAAAGAAGAATGGCTGAAAAGCCCTCAAACCAGAATTGAAAGACTCTTGGCTGACTAAAAGCATTTAAAAGCTGTGATACTTGCCAATGGGGTTGTTACTAGGCACTAACCATGCAGGGTGCCCAAACTTTTGCTTCAGGCCCTTTTCCTTTTTTTATCTTTATTAAAATGTAAAAGATGAAAATTAGTGTTGAGTGAAGTGAGCTTCGGATGCTTCATCGGAAGTCACTTAGTTTAAAACTGAATAATACTGTACGGAGATTCGCCTCCGTACAGTATTATTCTGAAGCTTTGAACGAAGCAACTTCAGATGAAGTATCTGAAGCTCGCTCGCTGAACGCTAATGAAAATAAAAAGAAACTGTATTTGCTTAAAATACAAAGGGAATGGTCATCTTTAATTTTATGCCTTTTGGAGATCATATAATCTTCAATTTGCTTAACTGTCCGCAGTAACAGCAATTTGACGAGGGGTGACCAAACTTTTGCATGCCACTGTAGTTGTAATTTTGGTACATAGTGCAACAGTGCATTTCCATTTGTTCATTAGAGATGAGCGAAGTTTTGCGAAATTTGATGCGGCAGGTTTGACGAATTTTAACAAGAAATTTGATTTGTTCCAATTAATTTGTCTTAAATTGCTATAGATACTACAGTATGATTATTAGTGGCAGAATGATCTATTGTGTTGCATCAGGTACTGGTGTCTGAAAATCCTGGTTGATCCACGCTTCATTCATCTTTATGAAGGTTAGTCTCTCAACATTTTTGGAGGAAAGGCGAGTTCTCTTAGGGGTAACTATGTTCCTCCGCTGCACTGAACATCCACTCTGATGCCACACTACTGGCTGGGCAGGAAAGCATGCCCATGGCAAACTCGTCCAGTTGTGCCACACTTCAAGTTTGCATGCCCAGTAGTCCATGAGATGTAGGCACGATGTAGGCACTTAGATCATGGGTGGCAGGGTACTGTTTAAGTATGCCACCACCTGCTAGTTGAGATTCTGCTGCATGTCCCACTGCTGCTGCTGCTGGGTGGTTTCTTGAGAAGGCGGCTGAAGAAAACTGCTTATCAGAGACTCCACACTTAAATTGCTGCTTATGGAGCTGGTGCTTCCCCAGGTCAGACCTTCATTAGGACAGCAGATGGTGCTCATAAGCAGTGACCAACCGACTACACACGATGTCTCTATAGTAGTCTATTTTTGCATCCATCTCAGAAGGTCTAAAAAAATGTCCCCATTTTTGACTAGTAGTGAGGGTCTAACAATGTGCATAGCCAGTAGTCATCTCTCTGCTGAATCCTAACAATGTGGCTGTCACTACACAAACAAGAAAGTATGCATCTGGCCATTTATAAAAGGGACTTGGAGGGCCTCCCTGCCTCCATCTCTACTGCATACTGTCACGGTCTGAAGAGGTCATCTGCGCTCATCCTTGCCTTCGCCTCCAGCTCCTCATACTCCTCCTGCTTCTCCTGCTCCTCTCCTGTTGCTGGGACAGATAAACCACTTAGTTGTGTATAAAATTCTTGGGCTCCTCCTCTCCCAGTTCATGCTTCTCAGGGCTAAGATGGCCATGAGATGTAGGCACGATGTCTTCTGTCCCCTGCCAATCACATTTCTGAGCATCCCTCAAGCATGTGATGGAGTGGAATGACATCATTCATCCCGTACTTTTGCCGATTGACAAATAAAGGGCTTAAGCAAACTGCACATGTCATGCATAAGCTGCCACTGGCTAAAGTAGAAGTTGCACCGGGAGTAGACGTGTCTGTCTGCAGCATTAAGAAATCTTTGACTTCTTTCCTCTGCACATACAGGTGGTCTGGCATATGGAGTATAGAGTTCCAATGGGTGGAAACATTCCATATCAGGCAATGTTTGGAAAGAGCATTTTGCATTTGCAGCTAAAGGAGTGGCTGAAGTGCATACACAGTTTCCTGGACTTTTTTAACTCTTGCAGTTCAACAAGATTGAAGACAGGCGCCATGCAGGGCACATAGGTCAATCCTCCCTGTCACAGCACAGACAAAATGTTCTTCCCATTATCAGTGACTATGGTTCCTATCTCCAGTTGGTGCAGAGACAGCCAGTGTTTGATTTCTTTATTGATGATGCCGAGCAGTTCCTCTCCAGTGTGGCTCCATTCACCAAGGCTGACCAGGTGAAGAACTGCCCTAGCTGTGCATAGGTAATATGGTGGAGGACCACTGTGAACTGTGCCTAAAGGGGAGGGTGAAGATGCAGAGGAGGACATTGATGCAGAAATCTCAGCATTACAATGCATTCCATCACCTTGCCAAGTTTCTAGTTGTGTGCCTGGTTCGGAATGACATTTACCCAGTGGGCTGTGAATGACATATATTGTCCTTGACCATAGTTAAAACTCCATATGTCATCTCTGGCGTGAACTCTACCAGACACCGAGAGGCCCAAGGACTGGCTCACCTTCTGCTCAATGTACATATGCAGGGCTGGTACAGCTCTTTTGGAAAAGTAATGTCGGCTTGGGACTCTCTAACTTGGGGGCACAAGTCATCACTTCTCTGAAATTTGAAGAGTCAACTACATAGAAAGGGTGGGACTGTAGTACCAACAACTTGGCAAGGTGCACGTTCTGGTTCAGCTTCTAGATGAGTGCACGGATACTGCTGTCTTTTTGTAAATGCTGTTGAAACAAGTGACGAGGAATAGGAAAGAAGGAGCATCAGGAGCGATAGACGATTTCTTCCTTCTGCTGATGATGAGGAGCACTGACTGCTCAAGAGGGGAGAGGGCAACTGCTGCATCAGGCTGTAAGACTAAATAAGTGGCATGGTTTTCCCATGCCACTTTATGGTGACACGCCATATGTTGATGCAGGGCCATTGTGCTAACATTATCACCCTGACCGCACCTCACCTACTGCCCACACATCCTGCATACCACCATGCTAATGTTCCCCAGTGACTTGGTGAAAAATTCCCACACTATCAAGTGCGGCATTTTCCTTCCATCACTACGTGATGTCTGTGTGCTGCTGCTTTTGTGAACCCATGCACTGCTAGTGTGTTCCTCACAGGTATTCTCCCGAGTAGCAGACGGTGTACCCCTCCTGCATTTAGCTCCAGATCTCCCACTGCTTCCACCCTGCTGCCTCACAGGCACGCTTCCATCCTGCTGCCTCATGGGCACACTTTCACCCTGCTATCTCACAGGCACGCTGCCACCCTTGCCCCTGATTATGACGATGCCGTCTCTTCAAATGGCTCCCACATGCGATCGGCTACATCATCATCTACAAATGTTTGGTCGTCACTTGTGGCACCCTCACCTGCCTCTTGTGCACATCCCTGGCCTCTCACAACATGTGCTCCCACCAGTCTGTCATTCTCGTAGTTGCACAACCAAAGGAGTCTGCAGCAGACCTCTCTTTCAAGTCTGGGATGGCCTTTAACTGCTGACTGTCCTCACACAGCTCATCATCACTGAAAAGCAGAGCAAAGCCAGTGCCAGGGGCGTAACTATAAGGGAAGCAGGGGAAGCGGCTGCTTTGGGGCCCTGACCCAGAAGGGGCCCAGCCAAGAGGAGGAGAAGTACTAAAAGATTTTGTCAGGGCCCCTCAACATAATTACACAATGAAATAATATACAGTGGCAGTATAGACAGTGTAGAAAACGGATGGAACAGCTGCCAGGCCTGGTCTGAGAGAGCAACCTTTACTAGCCACAGGAAAGGGGGCAGCATGAAAGGAAGGGGTTGTGAAAAAATGACTGGGGGAGGGGGCCCCATTCAAAAATTTGCTGTGGGGCCCAGTCATTTCTAGTTATGCCACTGGCCAGTGCCTATCATTACTTGGCTAGCAGAAGGAGAAGGAAAAGGAAAATGCAAGTTCAGGACAGGTGAAGGCATAGAGGCAGTTTCTAGGCCATGCAAACTAAGCATGGTGTTAGATGAACCCACCGATTCCTGGCTGTGTGTATCTGTTGTTACTTGAGATGATTTTGAAGAGAGAGGAGTGCCCAGGCAACTGTCTGTTGGCCATAGTGTATAAGAACTGTATTGCTAACAGAACGGATTAGCTATGATAAATTTTGCTCCACTGCACACTTAAGTACAGGGCTATTAAGTATACCTGGCTGTAATACAGACGCAATGTAATGCTTCAGCTAACAGAAAGGATTAGCTATGATAAATTTCGCTCCACTGCGTAGTTATGTACAAGGTGATAAATTATACCAGCCCGTAATATTGATGCAACTTAATGCTACAACTAACAGAAGGGATTAGCTATGATAAATTTTGCTCCAATGAACACATACCATATTAGATCGCAATAAATTACACATGCCTGTAATACGGACGCAATGTAACGCTACAACTAACAGAAGACATTAGCTCTGATAAATTTCACTCCACTATACACTTATGTACAGGACAATAAATTACACCTGCCCATAATATAGACACAACGTAATGCTACAGCTAACAGAAGGGATTAGCTTGATAAATTTTGAAGCATGTGGCGATATATTACCTGTCTTTAATAATTAGGCACAAAAACTGTATCACTAAAATAACAGATTAACTCTGAATGTCGGTGCATTGTAGTGATACAGTTAGTGTGCCTCAATATTAAAGGCAGGTGTAATATATCGCCGTGTGCATCACTGTGATCACTAAAATGACAGATTAAGTCTGAATTATGGCATTATGGGTGATCTTGTATTCCTGCGCTTCTTGCTTTCACTTTGTAACACGTGTAGCCACCATTTAAGGAGGCTGAAATCTGATTTGGCCCCTAAATTAGATTATACTTTGCAACTTGGTTGTATCACATTGCAACATGATGATTAATTTCAGACAGGCACTGCTGAATTTAATTCATATGAACCCATAAATAACTAATAACCTATATTGATACAGCAGAGAGCACAGCATAGCCTGAAGTAGAAGTTACTAATGCAAGGTAGATGGCGACTGCTAAAGTGCAGAGGGACTAATAACAAATTTATTTCCCATTTTATGTATTTCCTATTTCTTATTCAGCACCAACTTGCAACGCTTAATACAGGATGATAAGGTTCTGTTGTGTATTATATATATATATATATATATATATATATTTATATAATGGTAAAAATAGAGCAGCACTCCAATAGTGGATAAAAAGCAGAAGTGTTTCTTTATTCACCCAAAAGGCATGGCAACGTTTCAGCTCCTATACCGAGCCTTTCTCAAGCAAACTGTGCAGTGCATGCAAACATTATATAGTTAGTGAATAGTGACATCATCATCAAGCGTCATTACCGCTCATTAACCCTTTACATATATATCATTAAATCGATCATATAACAAACTTCACCTAGTGTTATCACATGTTTAATCTAAACGTTCATAAGTGCAATATATAATAGTTCATGCATTACATGACTTAAATTAATTCATCAGTGCTTCCATAAGAAAGTCCATTTATCAAAAAAGTGCTGGTGCATAATTAGTTAATGTTTCCAATCGTCGCAGGCATGATCATTCCGCACGCCAGCGCTCACCGGCGCTGCGCAATTTCAGGAGAATACTCGCGCCGCAGATAGCCGGCGTTCGGCAAGAGTGGCTGGGCGCATGCGCCATGCAGCGCCGATATCACCGCTGCGCGATACCTTTCCGACGATGAACGCGCAGCCGCGCATGCGAGGGCGGCGTTCGCGTTCTTCAAAGACACTCGACGCAGTTCAACTACTCATACACCATCGAGGCTTCGCTCACTTTGCCAGGAGCCACGCCCACACCGTGTACTATCATGCCCAGGAAACAGCCACTGACTCAGCTCCACAGTATTGGCAGAGGAGGGTTTCCGGTACAACATCACTATAAAAATATAAAATGGCTGCAAGACAAAACGGATCGCCAATATTGTTTACTGTTCTTCAGGCTTCGTCAGTATACTTGCGCGGTAATAGATAACTGAAATCAGTTTCGCGGTGAAAAAGAGTAGCAGGTTTCAACAATATGTTTCGAAATCCGTACTGTACAGTTGTCCACCACCAATATCCACAGGACACCGGGAGAAGGCATTTCAACAGCCAAACTCCGTCTATAATCAATGTTTAGCTCATGGGGATAGAGAATCGCAGTACCAGTGGAGTTCCTTTTTAAAGTGGTCCTGTTATCAATCTGCCTGCATTATACATTATCACACTAGCATCAACTTTCTGCTTTTATCATGAAATGCTTTGATATTGCAACAATCGCGTTTCATGACAGGCTAGCGCGAGTGTCTGCGGATGTAAAACGCCGCCAACGATATCACCATACGGACATGACAGATATACAACATAATGACTGCACGTTAAATGACGTTCGTGTTTCCGCATCGACAAATTTCGTTTTCAGCGGCATTTGCAATTGACACATCTCCGCATGGAACAACCCATGTCGTGAAGAGTCGCTTGTTTTTTGGTCCGTCGCTCTGGTCAATGATCCCGAGGTTTTGATCGCCGGAGCATCAGGATTGCTAGCCAGGCACGGAGCTTCCAGCCGGGCCAATGCTTTTAATGATGACCCTATCATCCATTTTCCAGGTGCACATAGAATAAACCGAACCGGTTTCATTGGTTTGCTCTATTCGTTGTGGTTAACAAACCTTCAGTCTACCAGAGACATTTTTCTTGCAAAGTTTCCTGCGATTCGATACTGAAGCAGCTTGAATCTGTTGTTTCATAATATCCAATGTTGGCCCTGCGCATGTCAGACAGAGCGTGCGTCATGACATCACCCGCTGCTGGAAGATACGGCATGCGTCATTTCAATCTTGGCGCCCTGATTTTCCCGTGTCTGCGCAGTGCCATACATACAACTCGGGCCGCCATCATGGGTGAGGAAACCGTGCCCGGTACCCAAACACACACTGACGGCAGTCCGAACCATCCATAACTCACCCATCGAGTACTCTGCCCACTTTAATCCCATGCTAGAGGTCGGCGTGATATTTCACACGCCCACCCCCAACCGTGGGGTACTAAGGATCAAGTGCCCGTATAAAACAGGCCACTGACCCCAAATCACAGTATTGGCAGAAGGAGGGTTCTCCTCCAAGGGTACAACATCCACCATCACCAGGCACTATAAAAATATAAAAAATATTGCAAAGACAAAACGGGATCTTCTTGGACACTATTACGATGTTCTCAGGAGTCGCCTGTTGCATCACTTATAGGGGCAATAGATAACTGGAAATCAGCCGTCTCCCTGCGAGGAAAAAAAGAGAGAAAATTTCTTAAACAATTATGTTTTGAAACTATACTGTACAGTTATCTCACTCAACAATATTCACAGTGTAGACCATCCGGGGGAAGCAGGGCAAGCATTTCCCTCAACACAAACCCAATCTATAATCAATGTTTAGCCCATGGGGGACAGAGAACCCAGTGTATAAATCCAGTGGAGTTCCCTTTTTTTTAAAGGGCAACTCTGTTACCACCCGTCTGGGTATTGGTACATGGTCAATTATCCAGCATCGTAAATCCCTTTCGCTATGCTTTTATCATGAAAATGCCTTGATACTGGTAAATCAAGTCTGTTTTTTCGAATCGTGTTTCTATGATTATTAAGGCGAGTTTTAAGTCCGTGGATGTCTCGCCAACGTACAACACCTCACATGGACATGATAATACATATACAACATATTCGAATTGCACGTTAAATGATGTCTAATAGGGTATGTGTTTCCCGTACTGGGATGCACAAATTCTCTACTCTTTCTTATATATTTGCAATTGACACATCCCAAGCATGGGAAACAACCCATGTTTGGGTGTGAAAGAAGTCGTTTGTTTTACTACTTTCTTTGGTCCAAGGTCAGCTCTAATCAATTGATCCTTGAGGCTTTTGGATCGCCGGTAGGAGAACAGAGGGATTACTAAATTCAGGCACGTCTCTAATGGATTTTCCCAAAATGGGCCAATGCTTTTTAATGATGGACCCTATCATCTGACTACTCTCTGTGTACATAGAAATAAACGGAATCCGGGGTTTTATTGGTTTAGTTCTATTCTGATGTAATAACAAACCTCTGTCTAAACCAGAGACATTTTTCTTGTGTTTCCCTAACAAGGGATCCGGATAGCCACGTTGCTTGAACTTGGTTACCATAACATCCAATGTTTGTTCCACCTCAAGTTCATTTGACACAATACGCTTGGCCCTTAACATTTGCGAATATGGCAAGATTGAATCATCCTCTTTGGGTGATTACTAGTATACATTAAAGTTGTATTACGATCAGTTGGTTTGACAAACAATCTTGTTTCAAACTTCCCTTTGTCCCATATCACCTCTGTGTCCAGAAACTGAAGACTTTCCCTAGAGGACACTAACGTAAATTTCAGGGACTCATGTACGTCATTTAAATAGCTATGAAATGCATGTAGCTGCGATTCAGATCCAGTCCATACAAGGAAGGCGTCGTCTATGTACCGCCACCACACCAAGACATGTTGGAAGTGGTGCGATCCATAGACGACGTCCTCCTCAAATGCACGCATATATACATTAGCGTGCGTTGGGGCCATATTGGACCCCATCGCCACGCCCCTTTTTGTCTATAAAAGTATCCTCAAAGAGGAAGTAATTGTAGTCCAGAATAATCCTTAAGAGCCGCAAAATAAATCGTGTGCCCTCCTCAGATATAGTGGATAATGTCAACACACGCTCAACCGCCTTCAATCCTCTCGCATGTTCAATAGAGGTATACAGTGAGGTAACATCAAATGAAGCAATGATCACCTCACTGTAACCCGTCACATCCAAAGTTTGCAATTTGTTGAGAAAATCCACTGTATCCTTTACATATGATTTAGCGCCAATTGAAAAACCCCTTAATATCTTATCTAAAAAAATGGCTGGATGGCTAAAGATAGAATCAGATCCAGACACTATAGGTCTGCCAGGGGATCGATGAGTGACTTGTGTATCTTAGGAAGGATATACAAAACCGGAGTCACCGGATGAGTGACTGTTAGATAATGTAACAAGTCCCCATCGATCACCCGGCCCCACAGGCATCATTGAGACAATCCCGTATGAGTACAGCAATTTTAAACTTGGGGTCACCATTCAATTCCTCATAGACATTCCTGTCAGCCAATTGTCGTGCAACCTCATTGACATATTTGTGCTTGTCCATGACAACAACGGCGCCCCCCTTGTCCGCCGGTTTGAGGACAAGGGAGGCGTCCCGTTTCAGGGACATCAAGGCATCCGCTTCCTCCTTTCTCAAATTAGGATGCAGAAATTGACCTCCATTGTTCACAGCTTTCAATTCCTCCATATCACGTATAACATTACGTATGAATATATCTATTGCTGGTTCGTTTACCTTGGGGTTAAAGTTACTGTGTGGCCACTCACTAGTGAGTTTACTTTGGGGAGGCTGGCTCTTAGTCAGGGGAGTAACTTTAACCCCAAGGTAAACGAACCAGCAATAGATATATTCATACGTAATGTTATACGTGATATGGAGGAATTGAAAGCTGTGAACAATGGAGGTCAATTTCTGCATCCTAATTTGAGAAAGGAGGAAGCGGATGCCTTGATGTCCCTGAAACGGGACGCCTCCCTTGTCCTCAAACCGGCGGACAAGGGGGGCGCCGTTGTTGTCATGGACAAGCACAAATATGTCAATGAGGTTGCACGACAATTGGCTGACAGGAATGTCTATGAGGAATTGAATGGTGACCCCAAGTTTAAAATTGCTGTACTCATACGGGATTGTCTCAATGATGCCTGTGGGGCCGGGTGATCGATGGGGACTTGTTACATTATCTAACAGTCACTCATCCGGTGACTCCGGTTTTGTATATCCTTCCTAAGATACACAAGTCACTCATCGATCCCCTGGCAGACCTATAGTGTCTGGATCTGATTCTATCTTTAGCCATCCAGCCATTTTTTTAGATAAGATATTAAGGGGTTTTTCAATTGGCGCTAAATCATATGTAAAGGATACAGTGGATTTTCTCAACAAATTGCAAACTTTGGATGTGACGGGTTACAGTGAGGTGATCATTGCTTCATTTGATGTTACCTCACTGTATACCTCTATTGAACATGCGAGAGGATTGAAGGCGGTTGAGCGTGTGTTGACATTATCCACTATATCTGAGGAGGGCACACGATTTATTTTGCGGCTCTTAAGGATTATTCTGGACTACAATTACTTCCTCTTTGAGGATACTTTTATAGACAAAAAGGGCGTGGCGATGGGGTCCAATATGGCCCCAACGCACGCTAATGTATATATGCGCAGATTTGAGGAGGACGTCGTCTATGGATCGCACCACTTCCAACATGTCTTGGTGTGGTGGCGGTACATAGACGACGCCTTCCTTGTATGGACTGGATCTGAATCGCAGCTACATGCATTTCATAGCTATTTAAATGACGTACATGAGTCCCTGAAATTTACGTTAGTGTCCTCTAGGGAAAGTCTTCAGTTTCTGGACACAGAGGTGATATGGGATAAAGGGAAGTTTGAAACAAGATTGTTTGTCAAACCAACTGATCGTAATACAACTTTAATGTATACTAGTAATCACCCAAAGAGGATGATTCAATCTTGCCATATTCGCAAATGTTAAGGGCCAAGCGTATTGTGTCAAATGAACTTGAGGTGGAACAAACATTGGATGTTATGGTAACCAAGTTCAAGCAACGGGCTATCCGGATCCCTTGTTAGGGAAACACAAGAAAAATGTCTCTGGTTTAGACAGAGGTTTGTTATTACATCAGAATAGAACTAAACCAATAAAACCCCGGATTCCGTTTATTTCTATGTACACAGAGAGTAGTCAGATGATAGGGTCCATCATTAAAAAGCATTGGCCCATTTTGGGAAAATCCATTAGAGACGTGCCTGAATTTAGTAATCCCCTCTGTTCTCCTACCGGCGATCCAAAAGCCTCAAGGATCAATTGATTAGAGCTGACCTTGGACCAAAGAAAGTAGTAAAACAAACGACTCTTTCACACCCAAACATGGGTTGTTTCCCATGCTTGGGATGTGTCAATTGCAAATATATAAGAAAGAGTAGAGAATTTGTGCATCCCAGTACGGGAAACACATACCCTATTAGACATCATTTAACGTGCAATTCGGAATATGTTGTATATGTATTATCATGTCCATGTGAGGTGTTGTACGTTGGCGAGACATCCACGGACTTAAAACTCGCCTTAATAATCATAGAAACACGATTCGAAAAACAGACTTGATTTACCAGTATCAAGGCATTTTCATGATAAAAGCATAGCGAAAGGGATTTACGATGCTGGATAATTGACCATGTACCAATACCCAGACGGGTGGTAACAGAGTTGCCCTTTTAAAAAAAAGGGAACTCCACTGGATTTATACACTGGGTTCTCTGTCCCCCCATGGGCTAAACATTGATTATAGATTGGGTTTGTGTTGAGGGAAATGCTTGCCCTGCTTCCCCCCCCGGATGGTCTACACTGTGAATATTGTTGAGTGAGATAACTGTACAGTATAGTTTCAAAACATAATTGTTTAAGAAATTTTCTCTCTTTTTTTCCTCGCAGGGAGACGGCTGATTTCCAGTTATCTATTGCCCCTATAAGTGATGCAACAGGCGACTCTCTGAGAACATCGTAATAGTGTCCAAGAAGATCCCGTTTTGTCTTTGCAATATTTTTTATATTTTTATAGTGCCTGGTGATGGTGGATGTTGTACCCTTGGAGGAGAACCCTCCTTCTGCCAATACTGTGATTTGGGTCAGTGGCCTGTTTTATACGGGCACTTGATCCTTAGTACCCCACGGTTGGGGGTGGGCGTGTGAAATATCACGCCGACCTCTAGCATGGGATTAAAGTGGGCAGAGTACTCGATGGGTGAGTTATGGATGGTTCGGACTGCCGTCAGTGTGTGTTTGGGTACCGGGCACGGTTTCCTCACCCATGATGGCGGCCCGAGTTGTATGTATGGCACTGCGCAGACACGGGAAAATCAGGGCGCCAAGATTGAAATGACGTATGCGCGTATCTTCCAGCAGCGGGTGATGTCATGACGCACGCTCTGTCTGACATGCGCAGTACAACACTTCCGGACGCCGACATGTACGGCGTTGAATGATTCTCCTGAAGTCGCCTTGAAGCTTCCGGATGGGGGTATGTGTCTGGAATATCGTCATCTCCCTGCGACGATTGGAAACATTAACTAATTATGCACCAGCACTTTTTTGATAAATGGACTTTCTTATGGAAGCACTGATGAATTAATTTAAGTCATGTAATGCATGAACTATTATATATTGCACTTATGAACGTTTAGATTAAACATGTGATAACACTAGGTGAAGTTTGTTATATGATCGATTTAATGATATATATGTAAAGGGTTAATGAACGGTAATGACGCTTGATGATGATGTCACTATTCACTAACTATATAATGTTTGCATGCACTGCACAGTTTGCTTGAGAAAGGCTCCGGTATAGGAGCTGAAACGTTGCCATGCCTTTTGGGTGAATAAAGAAACACTTCTGCTTTTTATCCACTATTGGAGTGCTGCTCTATTTTTACCATTACATAATTTTTGGAACGGTTTGTCCTTTTTGGAGCTTTGCACCCAGCTACTTGCAGGTGGTGCTGCCTCATTTTTGCATATATATATATTATATATATATATATATATATATATATATGTATATATGTGAAACTCGAAAAATTAGAATATCGTGCAAAAGTCAATTTATTTCAGTAATGCAAATTTAAAAAATTCCATTAATACAGCTTAAAAATTAGAATTTTGTTAAAAGGTTCAATATTCTAGGCTCAAAGTGTCACACTCTAGTCAGTTAATTAATCCATACCCCTAAGCAAAGGGTACCTCAAAATTGTGGCTTTGGGGTTTCTTGAGCTGTAAGCCATAATCATCCAAATTATAGCAAATAAAGGCTTGAAATATCTTGCTTTGCATGTAATGAATTTATCTCATATATTACTTTGACCTTTTATGTTGCATTACTGAAATAAATGAACTTTGCAGGATATTCCTAATTTTTCTGAGTTTCACCTGTATATTAGGGTGTTTCACTTGTAATGCAAAAATTTTATGTTAAAATTTTTGCAGACTTTGCTTATGCCCGAGTCTCAGTGATGTAAAAGATATATATGCCAAATTTCAAGAAGATTGGATAATATTTAGGGGTTGCACATATTGATCACTTTTATCAATTAGTACATTATATGTATTACTAGTTATTACTATTAAAACTAGGTTTTTACTCTAATCAGGGTGTATATGTTTGTTCAAAATGTGAGCAAATTACCCATTTGGAATCACACATCCAGTCTCTAAACAGGCGAAGTTGCAACACTGAAAGCCACTGACAATTTGGAAAAGAGTTTGCTGCTCACTGACCAAGCACTCTATGGAGCAGATAATGGGGAGAGTGACAGTGAGGGGGCTGAGGAGAGTAAGGTAGTTAGCTGGGTAACAGTAAGAAAGCAAGGTAGAGGGAAGAGTGCCAGGGAGGCTAGCCCTGATCTGACACACCCAACAAGTTTGCACGGTTGGCAGATGAGGGGGTGACAGTTCAGGGACAGCACTGCTTCAGCCGGACACTTCCTCTGCCAGTCAGTGGAATGTCAGCTCCAGTAAACAGAGGACCAGAAGAGCAGGGCAGGCCAGACAGGTGCTGGTAGTGGGAGACTCCATTATTAGGGGAACAGATAGGGCGATCTGTCACAAAGATCGTGATCGCCGAACAGTGTGCTGTCTTCCTGGCGCTAAAGTCCGACAAATTGCGGATTGGGTTGACAGATTACTGGGAGGGGCTGGAGAAGCTCCAGCGGTCAACCAAACTTCAAAAAAGCTAAATTTAGCCAACTAAGCAAGGCCATAGGCCTAACTAACTGGGACAAAGTCCTCAAAAATAAAAATGCAACTACAAAATGGGAAATTTTTAAAATCTTGTAACATCTAATTGTGAGAGGTACATACCTTATAGAAATAAAAGGCTAAGAAACAATAAGAAACCAATGTGGATAAATAGAAACGTAAAGAAAGCAATAAATGACAAAAAGAAAGCATATAAATCACTAAAACAGGAGGGGAGTCAGGAAGCACTGGTAAACTATAAGGAAAAAAATAGAATATGTAAAAAACTAATAAAAATTGCCAAACTAGAGACCGGGAGATTTATTGCCAAAGAGAGTAAAACTAACCCTAAAATGTTCTTCAATTATATAAATGGTAAAAAATATAAATCTGGAGTCGGCCCTCTACATAGCAATGAGGGGGGTGTTGCAGAGAGCGACGAGGACAAAGCAAAACTATTGAATATTTTTTTCTCCACTATATTCACTGAGGAAAATAAACTGTCAGATGAAATGCAGAATGTAAAAGTAAATTCCCCATTAAAAGTGCCCTGTCTGACCCAGGAAGAAGTACAACAGCGACAACAGCGAAAAAGATTAAAATAGACAAATCGCCAGGACCGGATGACATACACCCCCGTATCCTGAGGGAATTAAGATATGTTATAGCCAGGCCTTTATTTCTGATATTTACGGACTCTATACTGACAGGGAATGTTCCACAGGATTGGCGCATAGCAAATGTGGTGCCAATATTCAAAAAGGGTCCAAAAACAGAGCCTGGAAATTTTAGGCCGGTAAGTTTAACATCTGTTGTTGGTAAACTGTTTGAAGGGTTTCTAAGAGATGCTATCTTGGAGTATCTCAATGAAAATAAGCAAATAACGCAATATCAGCATGGCTTCATGAGAGATCGGTCATGCCAAACAAATTTTATCAGTTTCTATGAGGAGGTAAGTTCTTGACTTGACAGCGGCTAATCAATGGATGTCGTATATCTGGACTTCTCCAAAGCATTTGACACTGTACCTCATAAAAGGTTGGTATATAAAATGAGGATGCTCGGACTGGGAGAAAATGTCTGTAAGTGGGTAAGTAACTGGGTGAGTGACATAAAACAGAGGGTGGTTATTAATGGTACACACTCAGATTGGGTCACTGTCACTAGTGGGATACCTCAGGGGTCAGTATTGGGCCCTATTCTCTTCAATATATTTATTAATGAGCTTGTAGAAGGCTTGCACAGTAAAATATAAATTTTTACAGATGACACTAAACTGGGTAAAGCAATTAACACTGAAGAGGACAGCTTTCTCCTACAGAGGCTTGGGCAGAGAAATAGCAAATGAGGTTTAACACTGACAAATGTAAAGTTATGCACATGGGAAAGAATAATGCAAGTCACCCGTACATTATAAATGGTAAAACACTCGGTAACACTGACATTGAAAAGGATCTAGGAATTTTAATAAACAGCAAACTAAGCTGTAAAAACCAGTGTCAGGCAGTTACTGCCAAGGCCAATAGGATAATGGGTTGCATCAAAAGGGGCATAGATGCCCGTGATGAGAACATAGTCCTACCACTTTACAAATCTCTAGTCAGACCACACATGGAGTACTGTGTACAGTTCTGGACTTTTGTGAACAAGGCAGACATAGCAGAGCTGGAGAGGGTTCAGAGGAGGGCAACTAAAGTAATAACTGGAATGGGGCAACTGCAGTACCCTGAAAGGTTATCAAAATTAGGGTTATTCACCTTAGAAAAAAAGACGACTGAGGGGAGATCTAATATCTATGTATAAATATATCAGGAGTCAGTACAGAGATCTCTACCATCATTTATTTATCCCCAGGACTGTGACGAGGGGGCATCCTCTGCGTCTGGAGGAAAGAAGGTTTGTACACAAACATAGAAAAGGATTCTTAACGGTAAGAGCAGTGAGACTATGGAACTCTCTGCCTTAGGAGGTGGTAATGGTGAGTACAATAAAGGAATTCAAGAGGGGCCTTGATGTATTTTATGGAGTGTAATAATATTACAGGCTACAGCTACTAGAGAGGGTCGTTGATCCAGGGAGTTATTCTGATTGCCTGATTGGAGTCGGGAAGGAATTTTTTCCTCTTAAGTCGGAAAATTGGCTTCTGCCTCACAGGGCTTTTTGCCTTCCTCTGGATCAACTTGTAGGAAACAGGCCGAACTGGATGGACAAATGTCTTTTTCGGTCTTATATACTATGTTACTATGTTACTATGTTACTAATCAGTTCATTGATTCCAGTGACCAGTATGAAAGAGTATGAGCGATAACACCAAATCTAACACACCTGCTTCCCATTCACACCTGAGGCGATATAACACTAACGAGTCACATGACACTGGGGAGGGAAAATGGCTAATTGGGCATAATTTCAGCATTTTAATTTAGGGGTGTACTCACTTTTGATGCCAGAGGTTTAGACATTAATGGCTGTGTGTTAAGTTATTTTGATTGCACAAACCACTAACGAACTAAGGAGTATAAAGGTTTACGTTCCTAAGATTATATCCAGTGGCGTACATACAGGGGTTGCAGGGATCACCTGTGATCGGGCCTGGAACTCCAGGGGGCTCGGCCACCTGTGGACCCACCCCCCAGGCTGGCAGGCCACCCTAAATCATGTTAAAAACAGCTGTACTCACATGTAATGGAGCACTCCTTTGGGGCCCCACATGAAGTACAGTGGCAATTTCGGGCCCCATCAGAGCGCTCCATTACATGTATAATATGGGGGAGGGGGTTTGCATGCACTCACTCACACCCGGCTGGCCGGCATTTCGCTTCCATAGTGAAGCAGGGAAACCTCTCTCATTCCTGCTTCACTGATCTTCACAGCTCAGGAGCCCCCCCTGCTGGCTGCACATCGCGCTGCTGGATGTGAGGAGATCTTAAAACCTGTGAATCTGCCTTCAGCACAGCCAGCAGTGTGATGAGTGTGGGAGCCTGTCATCAAGAAAGAAGGTAAGTATGTGTTGTTGTTTTTTCTAAGGCTGCAGACTGGGGGCAAAGGGCAAGAGGGGGGCATAACTAATTTGAGGGGGCACCTAAGCTGGCATAACTACTGTGAGGGGGCACATATGAAGGCATAACTATGAGGGGGCACATATGAAGGCATAACTACTGTGAGGGGGCAGGTAATCTGGCATAACCACTGTGAGAGGCACATATGTGGGCATATCTAATGTCAGGGACACATAATGTTGCATAACCACTGTGAGGGGCACATATGTGGGCATATCTAATGTCAGGGACATATAATGTT
The DNA here is from genome assembly GCA_033119425.1 of Bufotes viridis. Taxonomy (NCBI): domain Eukaryota; kingdom Metazoa; phylum Chordata; class Amphibia; order Anura; family Bufonidae; genus Bufotes; species Bufotes viridis. The sequence continues at coordinate 117,901,893 of CM065593.1, read as the reverse complement.
GCATAACTACTGTGAGGGGGCACATAACTGGGCATAAATATTTTGAAGGGGCACATAATCTGGCATAACCACTCTGAGGGGGCACATATCTGGGCATATCTACTTTGAGGGGGCACATAACTTTGCATAAATACTGTGAAGGGGCACATAATCTGGCATAACCACTCTGAGGGGGCACATATTTGGGCATATCTACTTTGAGGGGGCACATAACTGGGCATAAATACTGTGATAATCAGACATTACTACTATGAGGGGACACAATCTGGCATAACTACTGTGAAGGGACACACAATCTGGCATTACTACTGTGAGGGGGCACATATCTGGGCATATTACTGTGAGGGACACATATCTGAGTGTAACTACTGTTACAGGAACAAAGGTCGGCATTAGTACTGTGAGGGGCCTCAAGGTGGGCATTAGTACTGTGTGGTAGCACTAGATTACCCTGTACATTGGCATGGCTCAGTCTTACAGGCCAGCACAGCACCCCTGCTGGTGATATCACAGGGGCAGTCACCATCCCTTCCTTTCCTTTTCCTTTTTTTCTCACCACAGGGACCTTGTTCTGGATCCAACGTACATCACGCCGATGCCAGCGACACTCTGGATGAGGTAGGACCAGATTTTATTAGGACTGGGTGAGTGTAACCATTGGGCTTAGGGCTCTTTAATAGGAGTGGATCCTGTGCGGGTAATCCGCTGCGTGAAAGAGTGCCAAGCCCCGTTCTGGACAGGAGAGACACTGAGCATTAACATGATTGATAATGCTATGTGTCTCTCTGTGATCTTTTTACTACAAAATCACAGTGAGATAAAGTTGCCACCGTGATTTTGTAGTTAAAAGATTACAGTCAATCATGTTACTGCTCGGAGTCTCTGCTGTCTAGAATGGGGCTTGGCACTCATTCACACAGCAGATTAGCTCCATGGAAAGAGCCCTTAGTAGCTCAAAGCTTAACCCCTTAAGGACCGGGGGTTTTGGGATTTTTGCGTTTTTGTTTTGCGCTCCCTGACTTCCAAAAGCCATAACATTTTTATATTTCCACTCACATAGCCATATGATGGCTTATTTTTTGCGGGACAAGTTGTACTTTTTAACGCTACCATTTATTTTTGCATGTGATGTAGTGGGAAACGGGAAAAAAATTCCAAATGGTGTGAAATTGCAAAAAAAAAGCAATTTTACCACAGTTTTACGGGTTTTTAAATTACAACGTTCGATTTGCGATAAAACTGACTGGTTAATTTTATTCTTCAGGTCAGTATGAATCCGGCAATACCTAATATGTATAGTTTTTCTTGCGTTTTGATAGTGAAAAAAAAATTAAAAGTGGGAATTTTTTTATTTTATTTTTTTGTCACCATGTTTTGACCCCTATAACTTTTTTGTAATTATGCGTACGGAGCAGTGTAGGGGCTCATTTTTTGCGGGGCAATCTGAACTTTTAATTGATACCATTATGGGGTGCGTATGATGTTTTGATCACTTTTTATTCATTTTTTAGGAAATGAAGCGTCCAAAAATGGCGAATTAGCCATTTGGACGCTTTCTTTCCGTTTTTATGTTTACCGTATGGTGAATATTTTTAATATTATTATAGTATGGGCGTTTTCGCACATTACGACACCCATTATGTGTAATTTTTTTATTTTTTATTTATTTTATTTTCATTTTGGGGAAAGGAGGGTGATTTGAATTTTTATATTTTTTTATTTAATTTTTATTTTTTAAACTTTTTTTTTTTTTTACCACTTTCTTATAGTTCCCATAGGGAACTATAAGATGCAATCATCAGATTGCTATTCTCATATATTCCAATGCAATAGCATTGGAATATATGAGAAAATCGCATATTTCCTATGGAGCCTATTACAGTCATAGGCTCCATAGGAATACTGTGTAGTAACCTAGGTTTCATTCACAGAAACCTAGGGTACTACATGCATGCCCGGCTCCCCTTGTGGCCATCAGGAGCCGGAGCAAAACCGAAAGTGAAACTTTCGGTTTTTGCGTGATCAGATGCCGTGGTCAGGATTGACCACGGCATCTGAGGAGTTAAATGTCCGCGATCGGCATCGCTGCCGGTCGCGGACATGAGCTGCGAGTGTCAGCTTTAAAGTGCGGGCGCCATCTTTAAGTGCGGACGAAGGGCGTACATGTACGCCCTTCGTCCTTAAGGGGTTAAAGTGTAACTGCCATATCATTTTTTATTTTTTTTTGCTAAAGTGTAGGGCAAGTGATAGGTAACATTGTTGTAATATACTTTATTTAGCCAAAACGTTTAATTTTAGTAGTAAACTGGGGCTAAAATGGCCCTTAGCATCGCTCTCAGAAATAGAGGGGCGACGGGAGGGGGCCCCATGAATCAGTTTTGCACCGGGGCCCCATGGTTTGTGTGTACGCCACTGATTATATCCAAATTACCACAAAACCTGACTGGAACGTTAAAAAAACAAAGACAAAAAAGTCTTTATTACAAATAATATATATAAAAATATTAGGGTATATAACCCAAAATAGTCATATACAACAGGCTGGACGAGATTCACATGTTAGGGGTGGTGAATAGATTTGAACCAACCCTATATAACTCAATAGTGTACAGGGACAGAGTAAAGCAGCAGTGTGTACTAGCGTTATGAATACAATGGCTAATAAATATGCCATGTCAGTTTTCAGTCAACTATTTTAAGACATTGATTTAGAGACTGAATCTCCATCTCAGATCTATACATACACGGACTTCAGACCTGCAATGATAGTTTTATTCTGAGTGCATACATGTAGCTTTCTTTGCCTGCACTCCGACTTAACATTCTAGAGGTTCCGGAGGGGACTAAGTAGTTACATTTTAGGCAATTGTATAACGCTAGTACACACTGCTCCTTTACTCTGTCCCTGTACACTAATGAGTTATATGGGTTTTAAATCTATTCACCACCCTAACACGTGAACCTCGACCAGCATGTTGTATATGACTATTTTGGGTTATATACCTTAATATTTTTATGTATAATATTTTTAATAAATACTTTTTGTTTTTGTTTTTTTTTATGTTTCCAGTCAGGCTTTGTGTTAATTATTTTGAGGGAACACCATATTTACACTGTTATACAAGCTGTACACAGACTACTTTACATTGTATCAAAGTGTCATATTTGCAGTGTTGTCCCATGGAAAGACATAATGAAAAATTTGGACATAATGAAAAATTTCCAAAAAAGTGAGGGGTTTACTCACTTTTGTGAGATACTGTATATAGCTCATATATGTTTATATATGCATATATATATATATATATATATATATATATATATATAGCTATATATATATATATATATATATATATATATATATATATAGCTAAATATATATATATATATATATATATATATATATATAAAACAATTCTTTTATATAAACCAAAATTAATAAAGGTTAACTGTATTGCAGCTTTATACTGTACATCTGGCATATTATTCATGGGAGCAGATAAATAAAACAGTACAGAACAGAAAGTAAGGCTAACAGTATGAAGAAAACCAATGTGCTTTTATTCTTTTGTTTCTTCTGGTGTCACTCTCTGATGTTTTTCTCATCAGTTAACCCAAAGGTTGCTATACACATTAGTCTAAAGTTGATTAAAATGAACAATATGCCAAATGTTTTAGAAATTTTCATCCAACAGTAGGACAAAAGATTCTTTGTTCAAAGAAAGATCTTTAGTGGATTACAGATGTTATTTGAAAGAACATTCCCAGAAAGATCTCATATCCATTTTCTGATTACATTAACTTGTTTTCAGATCAAACAACTGTAATGGCCAATATGGACTAAAATGTGTATGGCCATGTCTATAAAAAGATCTTTCACCAGATGACTGCTTGTTCAACTGATTTTTAACCATCAACCAACTTCTGTCTAGTTTGTATAACCACCTTAAGAGAGAAAGGTAAGCACTGAAAATACTCTTAGCAAACATCTCTCTATCTATGTACAAATAAATTGCCCCACAGAAATGATTGGTTTCTGCATTCTATGCATATTAAACATTAAGTTGGTAGAAATCAACTTCAGTTTCATTAAGAAGGGGTTGTCTCACTTAGGCAAATTACATTTATCAAGTAGAGAAAGTCAATACAAAGCACTTATTAGTTTATTTTTATTGTTATATTGCCTCCTTTGCTGGCTTGATTCATTTTTCCATCACATTATACACTGCTCATATACAGGGTTTGAGCCCACCTCTTTAGCACAGATTCCAAGTGGTGAGAATGCAAGTTGCTGCGCATTTGTGTGTATGTGGGCTCCCAAGGTCGGAGCCACCATATAATTACTCCTTTGGTGGCATATATACAAGCATAAATAAAGTTTGGACTTTTTGTACCCAGTATATCTATTGGAGTGCCGTGTTTTACTATATGGAGCCATCAGATAGGCTGGCGTTTTTTCCTATAGTACGCAAGCATGGCCACAGCTCCAATCCAGCAAAAGTAATCCCTGGAAATGAGCAGTGTAAATGCAGTTTGCAGAAACAACGCCTTTAAGACCAGACTCTGCAATAGATTAGATCTTCATTTACACGCATACACAGCTGAACAAAAATAGCCTCACTTTTTTCTCTCTCAGTAAATAGATCCATTAATAAGTGTAGACTCAGCACCCAAACCTAATTAGAATTTGCTTCCAACTGTGAAGATGTATGCTTGGTGCCACGTGTATGACACACATACAAGTCTTCTAAGGTCTAATTTAATGTCTTAAAACAGAAGACTTAGATTGATAAGGTATCTAGATTTAACATATTCTGGCCTATATTGTAGTAAAAAATCCTGAAATAACTATATATATATATATATATATATATATATATATATATATATATTTATATTTTTCATTTGGTATAACTGGTACTGATAACAGAGCATGTAATGCTTTCATTATGAGGTCACCAGCTTTCATTTGCTGTTCCATTAAAAGCATATGCAATCTATGTTTTTACTTTGTAGACATTGTCAGCCTCTTCCAAGATTTGGAAGACATGGCATGTGGTTCTGAAATGCAATACCATTCTCTTCCACAATCACGTAGTTGGTTTGACCTGTGGAAAGGTGGATGCTGAATTATTTTTGTGGTGTCTCCAGATTATTGTATCCAGCACATTCTTGTACTCCTTTTCACAATTTCTCAATCTTGATTTTGACCTTATCCTTCTGATGGTTGTTCCTGTGGTTCTAGTTTAAAGTTTTTGGATACTTTGTGCTCCATTGTGTGTGTGCCACTAGTCCTGAGTTTAACAGTTAACATTACCATAGAGTCTGATCCGCAACCAGCAAGCAACACTGCACCACCTAAAATGTTTTCCAACCATTAAGCATATAGATACATTTATTATGAACTGCAACCACCAAGCATACTGTACCTTCAAGTGCTATCTGCAACCACCAAGATTACTGTGTCTTTACAGTATTTGGCTAACACCAAGAGCATTGTGCCATCTACTATGAACTGTAACCATAAAGTATAATGTACTTAAGTGTTTGTAACCTAAGAATTTGTACCACTGTTGTGTGAAAAAACAAATAAACAAACAGATGTGTCGGTTTGATTGGCACATTGCCATCTTACTTCACCCTGCAATCTTGCTTAATATTGTATAAATATACAATGCAAATATTAGGTGTTCATATTTAATCAGTCTACCTTTGCTGTACTACATAGTACACAGGCAATAATTAGAGTATATGATAATTATGCCAGAAATAAGCTTTAGTAAGATTAATTACCAGCAGGTGACCTTTCAAATTAGTGTTTAATGGTTTAGTTTTTACTTTTCTTGGTGGGCAAGTTCTTCTAGCGGCAGTTTTTTTTCCAGTTCTCTGTTTATTAAAGAAATCACATAGCATTAGAATAACCAGGATACATTAATGTGCCAATACAAATAAAACAGACTTGAGGTACACATAGGAACAGTTTTCTGACATAACATTTGTTGACACATTTGAAATTGCTGAAATAACCAGTTTTGAGAACATAATACAAAGAACATTTGGTTTATAAGGTGTCATTTTTAGAAGGAAAGTACATTCAAAAATTGCAAAGAACTCATAGAATAAGGCCAGACATTCGCTTTAAAGTGAATCCCTTCCTTTTATTATTATGTTGTTTTTTATTTATTATATGGTAACTGATGGCTAATCCAGTATACATAGTGTTTAGCAATGGGTAGTCTTTACATATTTACTATTTTTTTCTGTTTGGTGAGCAAAAACAGGCATCATACAGTACTTACCCAAGCTTATTTTTTAAATGAATTCCCAACTAGCTCAAGGTGTATGATCCAGTTTAATATACATTTATATCTTTTTATTCAGAGCTCAAAATCCCCTTTTAGGAATATATTTAAAATATAACATAGTTGCTGCCTGCAGCTGCCAGTAGAAGAAGCTTCCTGCATGCTGGGTTATTATAGCAGAATTTATTTAGCTCCTAAGCTACCTCTGGTGGTAGCTGCAGCATGTCCACTCTTTTATATTTATAGACTTTCCTCAAGATAGGCCATCAATATCTTATCGACAGGTGCCTGGACAATCTGCACCCCTATTGATCTATTCTGGAGTAGGTCCAGTGAAAGAAATAGGCATTGAACTACACAACTCTGTCCATTGTGTAGTGGACAGAGATGGTTACCGCAGTGCTACTCATATTCAATGGGAGAAGTGCTGCAGCAACTAGCATCGTCTGCTACACAATGCATGTTGCTCTGATGCCGACTTCTGGCAGCAGAGCTATCCCGAACTTCTATGAGGGCCCGGGGTGTTAGATGCCCGCCAATTAGATATTGATGGCTTATCCTGAGGATAGGCTATCAATATAGGAATAGTTGCACACAAGTGGTGGCGATCCGGCATGGAACAGCCTGCCTGATCTTTCCGCACTCTGCTATTTTGTAAGTTTGTAAGAATCTGTCCAGCCTCGTTCACAAATTTGCTGAGAATCGTCCAGAAGAATACTGCTGCACACAGCGGTTTCTTCTGGCCGATCCTCGCATATTTGCAGGAATGCAGCCAGATCTCCGCCTGGTCACTATTATAGTGAATAGGGCCAGATAGAGCTTTACAAACTTCCGACCTTGCCTGCTGGATCACTGCCGCTAGTGTGCAACTAGCCTTAAAAGACTGGACAACTCCTTTAGTGGCACATTCGGGGCATTTGTTTTTATTGTAATTTACTCATTTTGGGCTAAAAACAATTTTTTCAATTAATCTTTATTAAAAATCTTCAGCAGTTTTTGTTCTACAGTGTTGAGTTTCAGTCTTTTTGCTTTACACTGAGTTCCATGTTGCTGTTCTGATGGTTGGATGTATAGCCCTTATCTCTCAATTCCTGACAGCTCATAAACACTCATTATAGCTACATTCTTATTAAACTGATAAGAATATGATTTAAATTAGTGTTTATGAGCTGTTAGGAATTCAGAGAAATAGATCTAGAACAGCAACATGACAGGACACAGCATGAAAAAAAGAAAGTGCCAGTCTGCAGATAGACTGTAATTTAACCCTGTAAGACAAAAGCTACTGAAAATTTTTAGAGAAATGATTTTTAGCCCAAAATGAATAAGATGCAAAAATTGTATCTGAAGGTGTTCATAGCCTTTACTCTGATGTGTATAGAGTGGATTTGCAGCTCAGTATTAAAAAAACCAAAGCTCTGACTGCTATACAGATATCTAAAAAACGTATCAGATCCGAATTTCGATTTTGTATACTATAATAAATAAATAGATAATGTACTATACTAAGTAGCAGTGCTCCATGACGAGTAAACATGTCATATAGAACTAAGGGGTTAAAGAATGCAATGTTAACCAGTTGAAACTCTTTTTAAATTAGACCTGATGTAAAGAAACTATGGGGGTCATTTATGACCAGATATACGCCACTTTTGTGTCATATATCTGTCGCAGATTCTGTCGCACACGCCATGCTGTGGCAGAATTTTAGACTTATTTCCCGCTCACGTCAGGTGTATAAAAGTGGGTGTGTGCAGGGAAGGGATGGGCTGGCAGGCCAGTCTCATTTACTATTTTCCACAATTTTCTATGCCAGCAATAAGGTGTATTAAACGCCAGTCTTAAATTTTTGTGGACCAACTCCATGTAAGATAGATCTCAGAAATGGACGATTAATGATAACATTTTGCATTTATTTTTGTATTTTCAGAGTCATAGATAAATAGGAAAATGAAATATTACAGGGTATGAGCCTGATATTTGTTGGTTTCTGCTTACAATTTCTTTTTGTACTAAGAGGTTTGACTTCTTAACCCTTGACATTCAACTTTGAAAGGAAACAATAAGAAAGCAAACCAAAGGAAAGAAATAGGCTTTTCTGACAGAAACCTTTTAACGACTTTAAGTATCTGTTTGCTTCTCGTTTGAATGTCAATGTCACAGCCAGAAGAGGAAAAAACAGCTGCAATGCAGCATCCTACAGGCTAAATAATACTGTCTTTTGTGACCTTTTTTCAATTTTACGGTTCTCTCTCGCATTTCAAATTAACAGGCTGGGTTTGCTTTTTTGGTGCTCGGACTGGCAGAAGATGCATCATATTCTATAAGTCAATATTAATAAGCTTATCCTCAGGATAGGTAATCAATAGCTAATCAGTGGGGGTCAAATTCCTGCCACCCTGTCAATCAGTTGTTTAACTTCTTCAGGACCGCCGTGCGCAGGATTGCGTCCTGCGGGCGGTCCTGTTCTTCTGATCAGACGCGGTGGCGCGTCATCTCGCGAGACGCGAGACTTCCTGTGACAGCGCGCGCGTTCACAGCGTCTGGCGTCTGAAGAGTTGTACTACAGCCTGCCAGCGATGATCAATCGCTGGCAGGCTGTAGATGCGATATAAATCGCATCAAACAAGTATATCAGACGCTGTTTTGTGAACAGCGTCTGATATACCTGCTACCTGGTCCTCTGGTGGTCCCATTTGCTGGGATCGACCACCAGAGGACCAGGTAACTATGTAAAAGTGCACCAAACACTACACTAACCCCCCTCACCAATTAACCCCTTGATCACCCAATCTAGACCCCTGATCACCCCCTGCCATTGATCAAACCCCTTGTAAGGCTCCATTCAGACGTCCATATGTGTTTTGCGGATCCGTGGATCCGCGGATCCACAGATCCTCAAAACACGGACACCGGCAATGTGCTTTCTGCATTTTGCAGATCCGCACATTGCCAGAACTATATAGAAAATGCTTTTCTTGTCCGCAATTGCGGACAAGAATAGGACATGTTCTATATTTTTGCGGAAAGGAAGTGCAGACCCGGAGCGCAGATCCGTAATTCCGGATCCGAGCGGGACAAAGTCTGTCCCCATAGAAATGAATGGGTCCGCAATTCCGTTCCGCAAACAGAATTGCGGACGTGTGAATGGGGCATAAGGGTCCCTTATCACCGCCAGTTAGTTAGCTACTTGTTAGGTAGCTAGCGCCCAGCCCACCGCACCGCAGTCACTGATTTTGGCAGAGATTTTTCATCCACATTGACCGATGCGAATGAAAAAATCAGTGCCGTTCATTTTTTTTTTTCAGCGCAGAGGCTGAACGGAAAAAAATCTCATTACCCGTATGCTCAATATACGGAGAATCGCAGAAACTCCTAATGCTGGCCATACGTGTAATGATTGCGGAGACCTTCAAATGCCAGGGCAGTACAAAAACCCCACATGTGACCCCATTTTAGAAAGAAGACACCCCAAGGTATTCCGTGAGGGGTATGATGAGTTCATGTAAAATTTTATTTTTGTCACAAGTTAGTGGAATATGAGACTGTAAAAAAATAAAAAATCAATTTCCGCTAACTTGTGTCAATTTTTTTTTTCTGTGAACTCGCCATACCCCTCACAGAATACCTTGGGGTGTCTTCTTTCCACAATGGGGTCACATGTGGGTATTTATACTGCCCTGGCATTTAGGAGTCCTAAGCGTGAGAATCCAAATGCGTAAAAATGGCCTGTGAAATCCTGAAGGTACTCATTGGTTTTAGGGCCCTTTGCGCACCTAGACTGCAAAAAGTGTCACTCATGTGGTATCGCCATACTCAGAAGAAGTGGGGCAATGTGTTTTGGGGTGTATTTTACATATACCCATGCTGGGTGTGAGAAATATCGCTGTAAACGACAACTTTTTAAATTTTTTATTCAAAGTTGCAAATTTACAGAGATATTTCTCTCACCCAGCATGGGTATATGTAAAAATACACCCCAAAACACATTGCCCTACTTCTCCTGAGTACGGCGATGCCACATGTGTGACACTTTTTGCAGCCAAGATGCGCAAGGGGCCCAAATTCCAACGAGTACCTTTTAGGAGGGCATTTTACGCATTTTCTTCTCACGCTTTAGGGCCCCTAAAATGCCAGGGCAGTATAAATACCCCACATGTGACCCCATTTTGGAAAGAAGACACCCCAAGGTATTCGCTGAGGGAATAATGAGTCCATGAAAAATTAAACTTTTGTCAAAAGTTAGCGGAAAGGAGACTTTGTGAGAAAAACAATAAAAATCAATTTCCACTAACTTGTGCCAAAAAAATCTTCTATGAACTCGCCATGCCCCTCATGGAATACCTTGGGGTGTCTTCTTTCCAAAATGGGGTCACATGTGGGTATTTCACTGCCCTGGCATTTAAGGGCCCTAAGCGTGAGAAGAAAAATGCGTAAAATGCCCTCCCAAAGGTACTCATTGGTTTTAGGGCCCCTTTGCATCTTGGCTGCAAAAAGTGTCACTCATGTGGTATCGCCGTACTCAGGAGAAGTAGGGCAATGTGTTTTGGGGTGTATTTTACATATACCCATGCTGGGTGAGAGAAATATCTCTGTAAATTGACAACTTTGAATAAAAAAATGTAAAAGTTGTCGTTTACAGCGATATTTCTCACACACAGTATGGGTATATGTAAAAATACACCCTAAAACACATTGCCCTACTTCTCCTGAGTACGGCGATACCACATGAGTGACACTTTTTGCAGCCTGGGTGCAAAGGGCCCTAAACCAATGAGTACCTTTAGGATTTCACAGGCCATTTTATGCATTTGGATTCTCACACTTTAGGGACCCCTAAAATGCCAGGTGAGTATAAATACCCCACATGTGACCCCATTTTGGAAAGAAGACACCCCAAGGTATTCCGTGAGGGGCATGGTGAGTCCACAGAGTTTTTATTTTTTGGCACAAGTCAGCGGAAATTGTTTTTTTATTTTTTTATTTTGTTTTTTACAAAGTCTCATATTCCACTAACTTGTGACAAAAATAAAATTTTACATGAACTCACCATACCCTCAAAGAATACCTTGGGGTGTCTTCTTTCCAAAATGGGGTCACATGTGGGGTATTTATACTGTCCTGGCATTTCAGGGGCCCCTAAAGTGTGAGAAGAAGTCTGGAATCCAAATGCGTAAAAATGCCCTGTGAAATCCTAAAGGTACTCATTGGTTTTAGGGCCCCTTTGCGCATCTTGGCTGCAAAAAAGTGGCACACATGTGGTATCGCCGTACTCAGGAGAAGTAGGGCAATGTGTTTTGGGGTGTATTTTTATATATACCCATACTTTGTGTGAAAAATATCTCTGTAAACGACAACTTTTAAAAATTTTTATACAAAGTTGACAATTTACAGAGATATTTCTCTCACCCAACATGGGTACGGCAATACCACATGAGTGACACTTTTTTGCAGCCTGGGTGCACAAAGGGGCCCAAATTCCAACGAGTACCTTTAGGTTTTACATGGCGGCTCACAATTTAGCCCCGCCCAAAATGCCAGAACAGTAAACACACCCCACAAATGACCCCATTTCGGAAAGTAGACACCCCAAGGTATTCACTGAGGGGCATAGTGAGTCCGTCTGAGATTTTTTTTTTTTTTGCCAGAAGTTAGCAGAAATTGAAACTTTTTTTTTTTTTTCTCAGAAAGTGTCATTTTCCGCTAACTTGTGAAAAAAATGAAATGATACATGAACTCACCATGCCCCTCCGTGAATACTTTGGGGTGTCCTCTTTCTAAAATTGTGTGATTTGGGGGTATTTATACTATCCTGGCATTCTAGCACCTGAAGAAACATGACAGGTGCTCAGAAAGTCAGAGCTGCTTCAAAATGCCGAAATTCACTTTTTGCACCATAGTTGTAAACGCTATAACTTTTACCCAAACCAATAAATATACACTTATTGGACTTTTTTATCAAAGACATGTAGAACAATAAATTTAGAGAAAAATTTATATAGAAATGTAGTTTTTTAAAAAAATTTACAACAGAAAGTGAAAAATGTCATTTTTTTGCAAAAATTTCGGTAATTTTTGATTAATAGCAAAAAAAGTAAAAATGGCAGCAGCAGCAATGAAATACCACCAAATGAAAGCTCTATTAGTGAGAAGAAAAGGAGGTAAAATTCATTTGGGTGGTAAGTTGCATGACGGAGCAATAAACGGTGAAAGTAGTGTAGTGCAGAAATGTAAAAAGTGGCCTGGTCATTAAGGGTGTTTAAGCTAGGGGGGCTGAAGCGGTTAAAGGGGTTATCCCATGACTAATGTAAAAAATGAAATCAGACATCGTATGATAATCTCTTTCTAACAACGCTAGAACCAGCCCTGTACCTCACATGGGTCCAGTGATCTCCCCATTCATTGCTCTGCTAGATTTATATCAAGCTGAATGCTCAAGGGGAGTGTCTTTTCTGCTGCAGCTAAAGGGGGCGTGTCCAGGCTCTCCCTATCACAGCTCAGGAGGCAGTTGAAGGATGAAACTGAGCACGTGCAGCCTTCTCAGTGAGCAGGACGAAGAAAGATGAAAAAGAGCAGGTGGTACTATACAGATATAATTATTGAATAACTCAGTGGCTGTGCTAAATTTTTAACTACATGCAGTTACAAAAGTGTTCAGATCCAGATGCTGGATCTAAACGGATAGAATATTTTTTGTGGGACAACCCCTTTAAATATGCTGCAGTACTCCAGTGAGCGCTTTGGCCTATTACAGCATAATAAGCACAGCGCCATACATTGTATAGCGGCTGTCCTTCAGTCCACGCTTATTCACTTGATGGGTCCAAGCTGCAAAAATTCTTGTGACTGATGAATGTGACGTTATCGCCAGGGGTGTCGGAAGTCAGATCTCCACAGATCACTTATTGATCACCTGTGCTGAGGATAGGCTACAGTATTAAAATTGAAATTTCAGAAGATCCATTTAATGTGGTACATATTATTCCCGCACAGGGTGTTCTGCAGCCCAGCAGTCTCTGGTTCTCCCAACATATCCAAAGGTTTGTAATGGAGTAATGTCTACTATTTGTATGTGGTGCCTCCATTTTTGGTGGATTATTATCCCGGGAAGGCTCATTTGGATTATACAGTACATTTGGAAAGTCTTCATAGTAGATATGAGTGAATTTCATGTTATGAAATTTGTTCACACTTCGTTTTTCTTGGTAAAAGCAGAATTGCGGTATGGATTCCGTTACCATGGACCATATCGCATAACAGAAATGGGACAGATCCGTTTGCAACCCATAGACTTCTATTATGACAGAATGAATAATGGAATGCCTCTAAAGGCATTCTGTCATAGAATTGCATTATGATCCGTGGTAACAGAATCCATAACGCAATTCTGCTTTTAGCACCAAACGAAGCGTAAACGAATTTACATTTTTTCATATTTTGTGTCCTTGTGCTACAATAAGACAAAGTTTAAATTTTTCCATATCATTCCTTCTTCAATACCCCATAATGACAAAGTGAAAACAGAATATTAGAAATCTTGCCTAATTTAAAAAAAAGTAAAACCAAAATATTGCATTCACATAAGTATTCAGACTCTTTACGCAGTACTTAGTTAAACTAGTTAGTTGGCAGTGATTAGAGCCTCCAATCTTCTTGGGTATGAAGCCACAGGGTTTGCACACCTAGATTTTGTGATTTTCTGCGATTCTCCTCTGCAGATCCAGTAAAGCTCTGTCAGGTTGGATAGGGACCGCTGGTGGACAGCCATTTTCAGGTCTCTCCAGAATGTTTAATCTGGTTCAAGTCAGGGCTCTGGCTGGGCCACTGAAGACAATCCCAGAGTTGTCCCTAACATACTCCTGTGTTGTATGGCTGCATGCTTAGGGTCATTGTTTTGTTGGAAGGTAAACCTTACACCATAATCGTGTTTCTCACAGGGGCAAATTCCAGGTGAGCTTTTTATGTGGCTTTTACTGAGGAGAGGCTTCTTTCTGGCCACTGTGCCACAAAGCCCATATTGGTAGAGTGCTGTAGTGATGGCTGACCTTCCAGAAGTTTTACCCATCTGCACACAGGATCTTTGGAGCTCAACCAGAGTGACCATTGGGTTCCTGGTCACCTCTGTTACCAAAGCCCTTGCCACACAATTACTTGATTTGGTGGGGAGGCCAGCTCTGGGAAGAGTCCTGGTTGTTCAAGAATTCTTTTATTATAAAAATTATACATGCCATTGTGCTCTTGGCAAATTTCAGTGCAGCAGAAATTTTATTGCACCCTTCTTCAGATCTGTGCCTCCATACGATCATGTCTCTGGGTTGTACAGGCGGTTATTTGCTCTGATATACATTCTTAGCTGTGAAACCTTATAAATTGTGGTGTGTTCTTCTAAATCATATCCAGTCAACTGAATTAACCAGGTGGACTTTTATCAAGGTGTTGAAATATCTCAAGATGATCAAGAAAAATGAGAGGCCCCAGAGGTCAATTTCAAGTGTCATAGCAAAGGATCTGAATACTTATGCTGGTGCAAATTTTTAGATTTTCCCTTTTAATAAATTTGAAAACATTTCTAAAACTCAGTTTACATTTTGTTATAAAGGGGACTGAGTGCAGATTGATGGGGAAAACATGATTTTTTAAAATTTTTAGCACAAAATTGCAACATAAAATATGAAAAGAGTCAAAGGGTCTGAAGAGCTTTGAATGCATTGTATATCTGTCTATCTATCTATCTATCTATCTATCTATCTATCTATAGTATCCCACAAAAGTGAGTACACCCCTGACATTTTGGCAAATATTTTATTATATCTTTTCATGGGACAACACTGAAGATATGATACTTTGATACAATGTAAAGTCAGTGTACAGCTTGTAAATTTGATGTGCTCTCAATATAACTCAACACACAGCCATTAATGTCCAAACCACTGGCAACTTTAGTTTTTAGCTTTAGCTTAGCTTTAGTTTTACAAGATCTCAGGTAATAATGGGGAGCAGGTGTGTTAAATTTGGTGTTATCGCTCTCCCACATTCTTATACTGGTTACTGAAAGTTCAACATGGTACCTCATGGCAAATAACTCTCCAAGGATCTGAAAAAATGTATTGTTGCTCTACCTAAATATGGCCTAGGCTATTAGAAGATTTCCAACACCCTTCAACTGAGCTGAAGCATGCTAGTCAAGACCATACAGCAGTTTAACAAGACAAGTTCCACTCAGAACAGGCCTCACCATGGTTGATCAAAGAATTTGAGTGCACATGCTCAGCGGCATATACAGAGGTTGTATTTTCAAAATCGACGTATGAGTGCTGCCAGCATTTCTGCAGAGGTTAAAGGGATGGGGGTCAGCCTGTCAGTACTCAGACCATACACCACACACTGCATTAGATTGGTCTGCATGGCTGTCCCAGAAAGAAGCCTCTTCTAAAGATGATGCACAAGAAAGACCGCAAAGAGT
This sequence comes from Bufotes viridis, assembly GCA_033119425.1. Taxonomy (NCBI): domain Eukaryota; kingdom Metazoa; phylum Chordata; class Amphibia; order Anura; family Bufonidae; genus Bufotes; species Bufotes viridis. Next base: position 117,886,128 of record CM065593.1, on the reverse strand, counting down.
TTGCTGAAGACAAGCAGACTAAGGAAATGGATTACTTGAACCATGTCCTGTGGTCTGATGGTTCAGATGGTGTCAAGTGTGTGTGGCGGCAACCAGGTGATGAGTACAAAGACAAGTGTGTCTTACCTACAGTCAAACATAGTGGTGGGAGTGTCACGATTTGGGGCTGCATGAGTGCTGACGACTGAATGCCTTGAATGCCAACATGTACTGTGACATACTGTACTGAAGCAGAGCATGATTCCCTCCCTTCAGAAACTAGGCCACAGGCAGAATTCCAACATGATAACAACCCCAAACACACCTCCAAGGTGACCACTGGCTTGCTAAAGGGTAAAAGTGCTGGGCTGGCCAAACATGTCTCCAGACCTAAACCCTATTGAGCATCTGCAACGGGCACCTCCCTAGGGCCCTCTATGTATAGGAATCCTGAGTGGTATAGTGCGGACTAAAATGTCCCTTTACTGTGTCACGGTGTTCCTACCTGGATAAGGCTGCACCCCAGGCTTTGGCTCCGATGCAATAAATAGGGGAATAATTGAGGGATTTTCACAAAAAATTGAGTCCAGACCTTGTATATAGTTGAACAGCAGCTTTACTTGAATAAATGTTCATGAGAAACAGTCTCCAGGCTTCATCTTGGTCCCAGCAAGCTCTAGCATGAAAACTGGCAGGCAAACTCGACTCTGCTACATCTGTTTCCGTCTGGCTCAGCTGTACTGACAGGCTGGCTGTATAACTCAGATTCTTCTGTATGCTGCACTTCTTTCTTTGTAGTCTGTCTCTAGATTAGTCCAGGGAACTTTCTTCCTGGCTCCTGAGGCTTCAAGCTTTGTCCTTTATGGCCAGCAGAGCTGAGGGCACACCCAGTAGAGACTTGCCCTGCACACCTTCCCCAAGCAGTGGGTAAGCTAGACTAGTTAGAACTGGTCCCGACCCTTCCTGCAGGAAGTGGGACTAGCCCTCTTCTTCACAGAGGGGGTTAGAATGGAATGGAAGTATAGCTCTGCCGTGTTTGCTGTCACCTGCTGGTGAACCAGGCATATTATATGTAAACATAAAAGTTGCAAAACATTAGAAATGCACAGTGTATAGGACCTGAACAAAATACATAAGATAACATTTTGTTAGACCAATAAACGCATTAGCAGGGTGTAGAAGTGGTAATGGGGTGTTACACATCTGTGGGGCATCTTCAAACAGAAGGTGGAGGAGCACAAGGTCTCTAACATCCACCAGCTCCGTGATGTCATCATGTGGAAGAGGATTCCAGTGGCAACCTGTGAAGCTCGAGTGAACTCCATGCCCAAGAGAGTTAAGGCAGTGCTGGAAAATAATGGTGGCCAACTGGCCACACAAAATATTAACACTTTGGGCACAATTGGGCCATTTTCACTTAGGGCTGTACTCACTTTTATTACCAGTGGTTTAGACATTAATGGCTGTATGCTGAGTTATTTTGAGGTCACACCAAATTTACACTGTTATACAAGCTGTACACTGACTACTTTACATTGTATCAAAGTGTCATATCTTCAGTATTTTCCCATGAAAAGATATAATAAACTATTGACAAAAATGTGAGGGTGTACTTACTTTTGTGAGATACTGTACTCTATCTATCTATCTATCTATCTATCTATCTATCTATCTATCTATCTATCGAATCTCTATCTTTTTCTGTCTATATATGTATGATATAGAGATATTAGAATGATAGATAGATAGATAGATAGATAGATATTTTAATTAAACCACAGAATCAAAATTGTAAAAACAGAACCCAGATCCATTGAAGAAATGTGAAATATTATGCTACTTATTCATTATAAGTAATTAAAATATGACCTGAAAGTCGTATCAGTAATATTTAAAACACTTTTATCAAAACTATCTAACAAAAACATCTGACCTCAAATCTTAGACTTTATTATTTAAAATTATCCTATCTATCTATCTATCTATCTATCTATCTATCTATCTATCTATCTATCTATCTATCTATATTACATATAATTAGTAAATTACATTATGAATGAGACCATGAAATTCTGAAGATGGGGAAGCATATCAAAACACCTGCAAAATGAAACATTGCTGTAATCCTATCCATTATACTATACTGCTTGTTTTTATATAGCGCTCTTGCAGTGGATTAAACCATTCCCTGCATGAAAGTAATGATGTCTTATCTATGTGATAAATCTTTATTGAAAATTGAGTTTCCACAAAACATATGGCACAGGAATTCAGACTGAATGTTTGTGATTATTTAAAGTAGCGTAATTGAACAGGCAGCTGCTCAATTCACGTTGGGATACGTTTTGAAATATACATGAGTGAGAGTGGTGCATTTTTGCAGTCCAAATTATGGTTTAGCTTGAAATCTTTCTACAGATGTCCTCCCAGCATGTAAGTTTTCAGAGATGTGAAAAGTGTCCTTCTGGATACATTTTGCCTCTTGAACGTTTCCCATTTATGAAATCCAAAATGTGTAACAAAAACACATAATAAGGCTACGTGCACACGACCGTATGTGTTTTGCGGTCCATAAAAAAAAAAAAAAAGGATAACATGACATCCTTTATTTTTTGAGGATCCATTGTAACAATTTCTAAAATGGACAAGAATAGGACATGTTCTACTATTTTTGCTGGTCTACAGAACGGACATACTGATGCGGACCCATTGAAATGAATGGCTCCCCATCCTATCTGCAAAGAAAAAACGGAACAGACACGGAAAAAAAAACGTTCGTGTGCATGTAGCCTAAAATGCATGAAAAACTAAAGAGGTTGTACAAGATTAGAAAAACATGGTTGCTTTCTTTCAAAACCAGTGCCACACCTGGTCATGCACTATGTCTAATATTGCAACTCCATGCCATGGAAGTGAATGGGGACTAGCTGCAATACCACACTCACCTATAATGATATAGAATGGTGCTTTTTTGGGAAGAAGGAAACCATGTTTTTCTAATCCTTTATACTGTAGAAAATTACCAAAATGTCAGCTGCACCTCGAGGAATTAAACCTGCTTGCAAACAGATCACAGATCTAGATTTATTCTAATATTCTTAATACTGTATTTTCTGGCGTATAAGACTACTTTTTAACACGTGAAAATCTCCTCAAAAGTCGGGGTCGTCTTATACGCCGGTATACTGCGTGCTGAAACTTGAGAGGACCTTTCACTGGTCCAACGATTGTTAGATAATGATATGTATGTGTAGAGCGGCGCCCAGGGATCTCCCTGCACTTTTACACTCCCTGCAATATTATCCCTGGACGCCGCTCTACACATACAGTATATATCATTATCTAACAATTGTTGGACCAGTGAAAGGTCCTCTTTACTTCCAAGCCGGACTGGAGAAGCTGTCCTTCTCCAGCTTCAGGGACAGGCGCCCTCTAGCTGAGCCACCGTGCTCTGCATCCCGGCCAGGCTCTCCTGAAGCAGCCCCTCTCCCTGCTCTCAGTGGTTTTCTCATGCTCGGATCGTCTGTTAATTTTTATTTGGTGTGCATTGGAAGAGGGGTAGTCTTATATGGTGAGTATAGCCCAGGGATCAGCAACCTGCGGCTCTCCAGCTGCTGTGAAACTACAATTCCCAGCATGCATACTTACTCTGCTCTTCTGTGAACTCTCATAGAGATGAATAGAGCATGCTGGGAATTGTAGTTTCACAGCAGCTGGAGAGCCGCAGGTTGCTGATCCCTGGTATAGCCCAAACCCCATATTTTAACAGGAAAAGTAAGGGGTCATCTTATATGCCCAGTCGTCTTATACGCCAGTAAAATATGGTACTTTATAGTAGAAGTTACATTATTCTTTATAATTCTTAGACATTTAAACTGGTGCAAAACTTCACGTTGAAGAGGTCTAATCATTCACTTAGCTATTGACAAGACAACTCCTTCAGCTCTTTACTGCCCCAGCCAGGATAGACCTTTAGGATTTAACTTTTTTTTTTACATTTTGGTATACATATAACTTATTACTTAACTTTTATGCAAATTTTCTCATCAATGAAACCAAAAGACCCATTCTTTAGACAGCTGCTTTCGGGTGATTGAGCCTCATTAGGTCAGATCAGGGTATTGATTCTCATTGATGAGACCCAGTGGGTGTATAAATACTTATTTTTCTAGCAATGCTCCATGGTATGGAGTATGCAAAAGTATGCAAATTAGCTCATGTCAGTCAAAGCAGAAATTCCCCCAAAAAAAAAAAAGCAACCTGTCTGTAGACAGCTGTTTTGGGTTTCTTATTCCTGATCAGTACAGAGCAGCGTACTGATTTTCATTGAACAGTCCAGCTGGTTTATAGAAACTTAATGTTTCATGGAAAAATGGCATGAAAACGAGTTCATGTCTATATGGAGCCTTAATTATCGGACAGTTGTCCCTGGAAAAAGTACACCTGCTGGTTTTCTTCTGTGAAAACTAGTATCCCTCTCTGAGCTGGTAAGTACTTATTGAGAACCAGTCCTCCCTCCCATCCTTAACTTCTATAATACACCACATTATTTCTTTGTTCCAGTATATCATCCCTCAGATGGCAAACTTGCAGGTCATTTTTATGTCCTGGCTGGCACAGCAACCATTGGCAATCACATTGCAATGTGGCCTATGGAGCGGCAAACCACTTAAATGGTGCAGTCAGCATTGTCCAAGACATTTGTGGAATTAAACTGTCAGAACTGGAGTTATCTCTGACTTTGACCATTGTGGTGGGAACTCAGTCACCACCAGTCTTCCACAAGTGGTCAAATGGGCACATGTGTGACATGGAGATAGCTTTCCCTAGAAGCAATAGGAGAATACCTTGATTTGTGATGTAAGTTGCTGGGTATGATGGATAACATGACAGAATACTGCAAATATAAAGTTTATTATTCACTCACAGATCTTGATGGTTACTTCAACCAATGGACTGTTAAGCTTTACAACAGATCCCTTTTGGGCATAGTTCAGTAGTGGATAATGGCATTGGTAAAGCCCTACACAGCCCTGATGTTCTCTTTGCTTAGCCCTATATCACACTGTGGACCAAACCTAGTCAAAGAAGATAGGTTGTCAATTTAGCCATACACCAAACAACCCTTTTTAGTAGCAACTCGCACATGATGGAACCTGCGACTGACCAATCTTGTTGAAATAATGACCAGTACTACAGCCCTGCCGTCTGGAGTTGTATCCTTTATACACCACTCAGATCAGCCCTTTTACCAGGACAAGTGAGCAACACTAAAAAGAAAATACATTTTTACATTACAATAAAATAAAGTACACAAGACAACACAATACACTGTAAAATTATCAACTTCTGCATATATACCGTATATGTTCTGTCTTCATACACTTTCACACAGTGTGCAGTCTGACATTCAGCATAAACCATTCCTGTCTTCCAAACAAGAGGACTGTTCTTTGCAGTCTAACTTGTTTATTGGTAAACAGGAGTATTTTATTGATTGGTAAAACAGATATGCTTTTTACAAGGATGGTAGAGTTTAAGAAGGAGAGATGCAGAAGGACAACTGCTGATGTTCCCTGGTGACTGCATGCTTCTCTTTCCCAGGATGCTTTGCACTCCCACAATGCTTTGCATCACCCACAATGCAACATTCTTTGTAACAAGAAAAAAAACTAATTAAATTTAATTAAACTAATTTAATTAAACTAATTAAAGATACGCTATACACATGCGATTATAATGCTTTGATGTGCACTTATGAAAATTCTAAACCATGTAAATGCAATGTTTGTTTGCACGTTGTATCATGTGACTTCACGATTATGTCATTTTTGGGACACCCACATCACATGACTTTGCTGTGCTGTTATAAAAGAATGTTTGTAGCACTATTGTAATGCTTGACAAAGGCCTCATGGAGTAGGCTGAAACGTTGCCTGGGAATAAAGTATGGGTCATCACCACTAACTACTGGAGTGCTGCCTCGTGTCTGGTTACCTGTATATATATATATATATATATATATATATACACACAGTGGATATAAAAGTCTACATACCCCTGTTTGTTAAAATGTCAGGTTTCTGTGCTGTAAAAAAATTAGAAAAAAATAAATCATTTCAGAGCTTTTTCCATCTTTAATGTGACCTATGAAGTGTACCACTCAATTGAAAAACAAAATGAAATATTTTAGGTGGAGGGAAAAAATAAAAAAATAATGTGGTTGCATACTGGGGATGCAGCTGTGTTCATAATTAAGCAATCACATTTAAAATCATGTTAAATAGGAGTCAGCATACACCTGCCATAATTAACAGTGCCTCTGATTAACCCCAAATAAAGTTCAACTGCTCTAGTTGGTCTTTCCTGAATTTTTCTTAGTCGCATCCCACAGCAAAAGCCATGGTCCACAGAGAGCTTCCAAAGCATCAGAGGGATCTCATTGTTAAAAAGGTATCAGTCAGGAGAAGGGTACAAAATAATTTCCAAGGCATTAGATATACCATGGAATACACTGAAGACAGTCATCATCAAGTGGAGTGCCATTACCAAGAACTGGACGTCCCTCCAAAATTGATGAAAAGACGAGAAGAAAACTGGTCTGGGAGGCTACCAAGAGGCCTACAGCAACATTAAAGGAGCTGCAGGAATATCTGGCAAGTACTGGCTGTGTGGTACATGTGACAACAATCTCCCATATTCTTCATATGTCTGGGCTATGGGGAAGAGTGTCAAGACAAAAACCTTTTCTTACTGAAGAAAAAATCCACGCCAGGCTACATTTCGCAAAAACACATCTGAAGTCTCCCAAAAGCATGTGGTAGAGGTGTTATGGTCTGATGAAACCAAGGTTGAACTTTTTGGCCATAATTCCAAAAGATATGTTTGGCGCAAAACAACACTGCACATCACCAACAGAACACCATCCCCACAGTAAGGCATGGTGGTTAAGACAGAGGAAATTATGAACACTTCCAAATACCAGTCAATATTGGCACAAAACCTTCAGGCTTCTGCTAGAAAGCTGAAAATGAAGAGGAACTTCATCTTACAGCATGACAACGACCCAAAGCATACATCCAAATCAACAAAGGAATGGCTTCACCAGAAGAAGATTAAAGTTTTGGAATGGCCCAGCCAGAGCCCAGACCTGAATCCGATTGAAAATCTGTGGGGTGACCTGAAGAGAGCTGTGCACAGGAGATGCCCTCAAAATCTGACAGATTTGGAGTGTTTTTGCAAAGAAGAGTGGCCAAATCTTGCCACGTCAAAATGTGCCATGCTGACAGACTCATACCCAAAAGACTAAGTGCTGTAATAAAATCAAAAGGTGCGTCAACAAAGTGCCCACTTATGCAACCATATTATTTTTATGGTTTTTCTTCCCTCTACCTAAAATATTTCAGTTTGTTTTTCAATTGAGTTGTACAGTTTATAGGTCACATTAAAGGTGGAAAAAGTTCTGAAATGATTTATCTTTGTCTCAATATTTTACAGCACAGAAACCGGACATTTTAACAGGGGTGTGTAGACTTTTTATATCCACTGTATATATATATATATATATATATATATATATATATATACTGTATATAAAGGGCATCTACGTGAGGTACACACTGAATTTGTTAATGCATCCAAAATGTATTTCAGTTGAATTTGTACAAAATAGGACAGAAAAAAACTGTCTGTCTCCATATGAAATTAGTGCAAACAGAGGTGCGGTAATGACCTATATAACTCTACTGGAGCCTAATTACTGAGCCATACAAAATTGAGTTGTAATACTGCATCTGCATGAACCCTTACAATGTTAGGTTCTGGTTTCCAACCTCTGTACTATCTGTCAATTTATTATTATAATTTTTTAAATAAGTTAGCTGTATACCATTAACTTACAAATTTAGCAAGTTAGAAACCATTTATTCTGTGCAACACAATCTGTAGTGTTACATGTTGAGATACATTGTATTATATGTTTCTGCCACCAGATGGCATGCATAAACTCAACACACTGCCATCTGCCACAGAATCAGACAAAAGCCCCATAATTCAACCACTTTGCTTTCTCAAAATTGCCCACTTCTCCTCTTTTCTCTATGTCTGATACTTCCCATCCAGTCTTACCTGCTGCTTCTTTGAAGTTCATTGTTTTTTTAGTCTTTTGTTGCTTACTCTCAAAAATAATTTTGTATCTATTCCCTTTTTACATCCCCTTTTGATTCATGGGATCAGTCTCTTCATCTCCCAATAGCCTTCATATTCTCAAGTTGTTCAGGATGAGAGCCAATGTGAAACAAGGTGATTTCATTTGTATGTGCTGTATTTTATAATAAAATATATAGATACGGTCATAGGTTTTGTGGACTGGTGTAACAGTGAATGGGAAGAAACTTACAAGTTCACTAGGTCCATATGTATGGACGCCAAAAGTGTCACATACATGAACAAAAAGAACTGGAGGTGTGTCGAGATGTGATGCAATACAATGACTACTGCAATGTAATTGAAATCTCTGTTGAGTATTTGAATCTTCATTTCCACTAGGGGTTCAAGCTAAGTTACGATGGAATGCTGCAATTATTAGCGTACTCAAGCGAGCCCAAAACCCCTCTGATACTAAAATCTTTTAAGTCTGTATCTGCAATGTACAGTACATTTACCATAGACATCAGGAAAGTGCCATACATATATGTTAAATGAACCATTAGGCCCTGATTATATTGCTAGACCTCCCTTCTGTGGTATACTCGGGGATTTCCAAATTTTTACAGCATGAAATAACACTGCAGACTGTGCAGAGGCATCCAGAGAAAAAATATACCGCGTGGTATATGTTTTTAAACTATGGGTGATGGATGGCAGGGGGAGATTTTCTTGCACCAGAAAAGTGCCTTTAAAAAGTTGAAAGCTGTGTGTTTGCAACTTTTTAATCTTTTATACTTAGTTTCAGTACTGTACAGAGTGAGTGCTCCGTACAGTATTAGAATGTATTGGCTCCGATGAGCCCAAGTTACCACTTGGAACCGAACCCGAGTTTTACAGTATAAATCAATTTCTGAAGTTATTATGCGAAGTCTCGCGAGACTTCGCTGAGTACTAACTTCGGCTCACCAAGCCAATACATTCTAATACTGTACAGAGTGCTCGCTCCGTACAGTATTGAAACAAAGTTTTATGTGAATCGACTTCCGATGTTTAACCAAAACATAAAATACCAACACTGTAATATAAGACATGACAAAACCCTTCTACAAGTATATATCTGCCAGTATTTGGAGCTGAAGGTCTTCATTTGAAAGTTATATAATAACTAATATGTAGAGATAAACGAAATGAGTTCATTTTTCCAATCTGTCACATTTTGAGTGATTAGGAGTCTCAAATTAATTTGTGCAGTAGAGCTTGGGAAGGTTACTCAGTTTTACAGAACAAAGGAGCTGATTATAGCATAGGTTTTGCTGGGACTTGGGTTGGAATGACTAGGTGCAATATTTTATTAATGTTATTGTTCATTCGGCTTTTTGCATTTGCAGCCATGGGAAAAAGACTGTAATTTAGTAGAAAATGAATATTTTTCTATTGTCGCTTACTTTCCTAAGCAGTCTATGATGATTCTTACTTTGCTATTGTTCGATGTGATCAGGGAAGGTGGCGTACAGAAACAAAAACGGATCATTCTTAATTACAAAGTGTTATTTGAATCATAACACAACTCACTGGAGCACTTTACAATTGAAATGTTTTGGTAAAATAATTTGCTTGCTCAATAAAGAGCGCGAGAGACTTGTGTCACAAGCCCTCATTCCATCCATGGGAGGTAACCATGGCAACTGAGGACTCTCTGAGGGCCAAGTAAAAATGCCTCAATTAATGTTTCGAAATTGGAATGTGTCCATTTTCTAAAAGGATGTAACTAAAGAGACATATCAACCAATCACACAGTGTTCATGCTAAGATGATCCAGCTAAGCTAATGTTTATTTATTTTTTGAATATGTCATATGATAGAATACAGTATTCAACTACATAAGCATCTATACAGCTAGCACAGGTATTACTGCAGGATTTTTGGCTATTTTTCAACCCATAGTAAAGGCATTCACAGACATAAGTAACATAATTAATTGGGGAAATCTGAGATCATACTTGATACTGAATAAATCAAGATGTTTAGAATTTTTGTTTCAATGTTTTTATATTAGCATTTTACTAACATGTCTACCAATCTCTGTGGTTTCAACAAGTCCATGGTGTTTCCTTTCAGGTGTTGCAATTTGACTGTTGAGAGTATATATATATATATATATATATATATTATATTAATTTATTTATTTATATCTATATGTACAGCACTGTGCACAAGTTTTAGGCAGGTGCGGGAAAAATGTTGTGAAGTAAGAATGCTTTCAAAAATAGAAGTCTTAGTATTTTATTTTTATCAATTGACAAAATAAAAATTGAATGAACAAAACAGAAATAAATAACTCAAAATCAGTATTTGTGTGACTACCCTTTGCCTTCAAAACTACATCGGTTCTTCTAGGTGCACTTGTACACAGGTTTTGAAGGAACTCAGCAGGGAGTTTGTTCCAAACATCTTGGAGAACTAACCACAGATCTTCTGTGGTTGTAAGCTTGCTCAAATCTTTCGGTCTGTAGACAGACTTGAAGATCAGGGCACAGTGATGGCCATATCATCACTTCCAGGAGTCCCTTTTCTTTAGGCTATATGCACACGACAGTTGTTTTTTGCTGTCCGCAAATCGGGATCCGCAAAAAAAACTGATGGTCCATCAGTTTTTTTTGGAGGATTCCTTTGTTTTCACAGATCCCCTGTAATAAATGCCTATCCTCGTCCGCAAATGAGAAAAAAGTAGGACATGCACTACTTTTTTTGCTGAAGGGAAACACGGACAACGGACGCTGAACAGAAACGGATAAACTGTCAGCATTTTTTTGCTGACCCATTGAAATGAATGGGTTCCTGTCCTATCCGCAAAAAAAACTGAAACGGAAGCCGAGAAAAACAACTGTCGTGTGCATTTAGCCTTTGACTGAAGATTGGCTGTATGTTCGGGGTCGTTGTCCTGCTGCAGAATAAATTTGGAGCCAATCAGACATCTCTTTGGCATCTGTAGTTAGTTCTCATGGATGTTTGAAACAACCTCCCTGCTAGCTTCCTTCAAAAACTGTGTGCAAGTGTACCTAAAAGAGCTGATCCTACTTTGAAGGCTTTTGATTTAGATTCCTCTTTTGTTTATTCACTTTGCAGTTTGTTAATAGATAAACTATTAACCTTTCTATTTTTTAAGCATTCTTGCTTTGCAGCATTTTTTCCACACCTGCCTAAAAAGTTTCCCCAGTATGATATATATATATATATATATATATATATATATATAATGGATTTGTAGGCAGAGGTACACACGGGCACTTAAAGGACGACTTTGTACTTAATAAATTTTGCCTCATATATTTTAATGCTGTACAGAAACAGGTCTCCGTACAGCATTAAAACAAACTGTTAGAGCGAATCAACTTTGGATTTATGATCCAAAGCTCGATTCGCTCAACACTAATAATAGTATTACAGGTTATAGTTATTAGATTTCTGTAGAATCCAGAGAGTTATTCCGATTGCCTGATTGGAGTCAGGATAGAATTTTTACTCTAAAATGAGGAAAATTGGCTTCTACCCCACAAGGTTTTTGTGTTTTTGCTTTCCCCTGGAACAACTTGCAGGAAAACAGGCTGAACTGGATGGATGTCTTTTCAGACTTACAAATTATGTATGTTCCGTATGTTACTATCATGGAGCAATGTGTAGACTGACTGGCAGTCAGAATGAATCAAACTTCAGCTGTGTGAACTTCCCACTACTGTTGTAGCATATTATACTTAATTTAAAATTAAGCAATTGGCTCTACATAACGCATCCTAACAGGGTGACTTGTTACAGAGCCTGATGAGGGATTTTGGCATATGTAATCTTTTTGACCTTAACAAGATGGCCAAAGGTGAACCATAGAGGAAACGTAATTATTTCTTGAGGATCCATGTGGATTTAGGCATAATTGAAACTTCTCTATTTCACAATTGCTGTTTCATAGTACCCATTCCCATGCTTTTCTTAGCATGTGTCAGAAATAGCAAATTTAAAGGGAAAGTGTTATCAGAAAAGGACCTATTGTTTAAATCATATTTTTATGTTTAAAGGGGTTGTCGTAACTTGCTTGTTCTTGGCTCCTTCATGGCTCTCTGGGCATTGAGACCCTGGGGGTGGAGCTAAAATATTAGATTGATGGCATAGCGAGAAGGGCAGGAGGATGCAACCCCTGTTCCTTGCTTGTGCGAGCATGCTTCTAAGGCTTCTAGTGTAATAGAATCAGGCGCGTACATACAGGGGTCGCAGCAGTCGCAGTTGCGACCGGGCCCGGCACTCCAGGGGCCCGGCCGCCTGTGGACCCCTGCAGTAGCGCTGTACCGGGGCCCTCACTGGGGTGCCAGAATAGCGCTGACACCATACTGCGGGCGGGGCAAGGGAGCGCATAGTTCCCTGCCCTGCCGCCGCTCACCGCTATAGGCTTCAGGCCTAATAGGCCTGAGGCCTATGCGATAGTGAAATCCCGGCACAGGCGTGCGCGATGACGTCATCACGCACGACCGGGGCCGGGACGCAGCTAGCACAGAGAAGTGTGAGCGTCTTCTCTGCAAGCAAGCGCAGGTAAGTATTTAGCTTTTAGGTTTTTTATCTCTTTTTTATTAATTTTTATGTGACAACTTTGGGGGACATGTGGGGAAAAATTATTATGGAGATAATGGAGGAATTACTTTGTGGGGGCAAATGATTGTGGGGGCAAATTACTATACGGCAGTGGGGGGAACTACAGAGTGAAGGAAACTACAGAGTGGGGAAACTACAGTGTGGGGGCAATGTGGGGAAACTACTGTGTGAGGGGAAGTGTGGGGGGCAAATTACTATAGGGGCAGTGTGGGAGAAACTACAGGGTGAAGGAAACTACAGAGTGGGGAAACTACTGTGTGAGGGGCAATGTGGGGAAACTACTGTGTGGGGGCAGTGTGGGAGAAACTACTGTGTGGGGGCGGTGTGGGGAAACTACTGTGTGGGGGCGGTGTGGGAAACTACTGTGTGGGGCGGTGTGGGGAAACTACTGCGTGGGGGCGGTGTGGGAAACTACTGTGTGGGGGCAGTGTGGGAAACTACTGTGTGGGGAAACTACGGTGTGGGGGCAGTGTTGGGGAAACTACGGTGTGGGGGGACATGTGGGGGCAAATGATTATGGGGGCAAATTACTATATGGGGCAATGTGGGGAAACTACAGTGTGGGGGACATTACTATATGGGGTCAGTGTGGGGAAACTACTGTGTGGGGAAATTAGTGTATGGGGGCAGTGTGGGGAAATGACTGTGTGTGTGTGTGTGTGTGTGGGGCAAATTACTATGGGGGGCAGTGTGGGGAAATTACTATATGGAGGCAGCATGGGGGCGTTGCTATTGGGGAAGCACTGTAGGGGCAATTCTATTATTTTGGGGACACTATACAGGGATTACTGCCTGGAGCACAATATAGGATGTTTTTAGCGTACAGGGGTGAAGGCAGGTTAGGGGTGGGGCGGCGATGGGGAGGGGGCCCCATGGATCAGTTTCGCACCGGGGCCCCATGGATTGTGTGTACGCCACTGAATAGAATCTTTAGCAGTTTCAGGGATCCTAGCAGCTTGTAGTACACTCTAACATCACAGACGGGGTGGCTGGGGCCAGGACTGACTGTGCATGTGCAAAATAAGTGCGCTTTCACTCTTGTAAAACCCACCTGAGCAGCAGGCTAGTTTTCTGTGCGCCTGCGTGGCCACTACTGATAACTTGTGTTGAGCGAACAGTTCGAAAATCGCTCGGGTCCGTGATCGAATTTTGGGGTGTCCGTGACACGGACCCGAACCCGGACATTTTCAAAAAGTTCGGGTTCGGGTCCGTGTTCGTCGATTACTTCCCGCTTTCTGAAGGGCTGCACAGCAGCCAATCAGCTAGCGTTTACTTCTTGCTCTAAGAGCCCATCACAGCCAATACTAATGGCATGGCTGTGATTGGCCAGTGCAGCATGTGACCCAGCCTCTATTTAAGCTGGAGTCACGTAGCGCCACACGTCAAACTGCTCTGATTAGTGTAGGGAGAGGACGCAGCTTCTGTGAGGACGAGATACGCAGGGATAAAGAAGTGAATGATCTACCTTTCTACACCTGTGCATCAGAACAACTCAGCTGAGCTGTTCACTGAAAGTCACTATTTTGTTGAGACTGGACAGAGCGATTTTTACTGGCACATGTAACTGGGCTGACCGGGCGGTGGCCATTTTGGGACTTGTGGTGCGCCAGCACAAGCTGCCACAGAGTCTAAACCAAAGCTCCAAAGAAGTGAACAATCTACACCTGTGAATCAGAACAACAGCGATTCAGCTGCTCAGTCAAAGTCAATTTTTTTTCTGGCTGGGCAGACCGTTTTCTGGCACATGTTACTGGGCTGATAGGCGGCGGCCATTTTGGGACTTGTGGTGCTACAGCAAAGCTGCCACAACGTCCATTAATCTCATGTAATAGTCGATTTTTTCATAGATATACTACATCAGGGGTTTGGCTGTGCTTGTGTCACCCATACTAACTGCAAAGATATTTAATATATCAGTGGTGAAACTGAAAGTAACCCACTTGGATAGCAAATCCCATGAATGTGCTGTTCCAGCTAGGCTAGCCAGTGCCACTACAGCCAAGTCCAATACTGTCAGCCAGAATTTTTTTTTTTTTTATGTGCCAGAAATATAAATTAAAAAAGCTTTCACCGTAATAATAAAATTATTCTGGTGTTAGACCAGAAGAAGCACTCCTGTTGTAATTAATACTGTAAAAAGGCTTAGGCAATATTTCTCCCAGTGTGGGAAATTTATCTAGCAAAACTAGCATTTTAAAAATTCCAGTGTTCTGAAATACCAGCAGTCCTCTTGTAATTAATACCGCAAAAAGGCATTATATCGTCCAGTGTTGTAATTTTGGTGAAAAAAGGCCAATTTAATCAATCTGGTGTTAGTTACACCAGAAACAGTAGGCCTCACGTTTTTACTCCTGTAAAAGGAATTAATACCGGAAAAAGGCATTACATTGTCCAGTGTTGTAATTTTGGTGAAAAAAGGCCAATTTAATCAATCTGGTGTTAGTTAGACCAGAAACAGTAGGTCGCACGTTTTACTCCTGTAAAAGGAATTATATCTCCCCGTGTGGGAATCTATGTACCAAAACTAGCATTTTAAAAATTCTGGTGTCCAATTTGCAGCAGTTTTCTTGTAATTAATACCGGAAAAAGGAATTATATCTTCCAGTGTGGGAATTAATGTACACAAACTAGCATTTTAAAAATTCTGGTGTCCAATTAGCAGCAGTCTTCTTGTAATTAATACCAGAAAAAGGCATTACATTGTCCAGTGTTGTAATTTTGGTGAAAAAAAGGCCAATTTAATCAATCTGGTGTTAGTTACACCAGAAACAGTAGGTCTCACGTTTTTACTCCTGTAAAAAGGAATTAATACCGGAAAAAGGCATTACATTGTCCAGTGTTGTAATTTTGGTGAAAAAAAGGCCAATTTAATCAATCTGGTGTTAGTTAGACCAGAAACAGTAGGCCCCACGTTTTTACTCCTGTAAAAAGGAATTATATCTCCCTGTGTGCACCTTACATCACAAATCAAGGTGCATTCCGTTTTTTGTGGAACGGAACAGCTGGCCCCTGATAAAATAGTACAATCCTTGTCCGTTATGCGGACAATAATAGGATATGTTCTATCTTTTGTGGATCCATTGCAATGAATCTGTATACGGAACGCAAAAAACGGAAAGTAAACAGAAAAATAAACGTTCATGTGCAAGAGGTCTAATCCAATCGATGCCCTAAGGATAAGATAGACCACCAATATTATATTCTTGAAAATCCGCTTTACATAGTATTACCTCCCATAGTAAGAAAACAATGTGTAGTAGCTATATGTCTAGTGTATAATTAAAATATATATGTATAAATGAAATACATGTGAAGCCTTTAAACATTTAATCCAGTTTTCAAATTGTCTTTGTAAGGATCATTTAATTCACCGTTGTCTAGCAGAACTAAATGTCAAGTTAAGCTCTTGGGGATTGTGTTTTATATTAATATTATTATACAATATTATTATCTCTATGATATGCCACAGCATAATGATTTTGAAGGCATCTTCTCTTGGATGTTCTCCAGTTCCAAGAACTGTTTTCAGGTTAATAAGGCTGCGTTATAGTTTCATCCACCATAGCTTGATGCAAGTTTCTCTGCACAGTGTAAAACTAAGGATTAGCACTATTATCAGGAGAACAAATGACAAATTCAGCACAGCTACATTTGTAGATGGGTATCAGATGCTGGGTGACAAGCTAGAATGATTACAATAGGGGTAACCAGATGTTCAAGGGCATATAGATCTACATTGTTACTTGCAAACATGTCGCTAATTTGATTAGCACTTATAGTATAGTAGTAAATAGGTTCCATGTTTGTCTTGAATTTGCTTTTGTTTAAAGATGTAGAGTTTATAGTAACATAGTAACATAGTAACATAGTATATAAGGCAGAAAAAGACATTTGTCCATCCAGCTCGGCCTGTTTCCTACAAGTTGATCCAGATGATGGCAAAAAAACCCTGTGAGGCAGAAGCCAATTTTCCCCACTTAAAGGGAAAAATTCCTTCCCGACTCCAATCAGGCAATCAGAATAACTCCCTGGATCAACAATCCCTCTCTAGTAGCTATAACCTGTAATATTATTACACTCCAGAAATACATCCAGTCCCCTCTTGAATTCCTTTATTGTACTCACCATCACCACCTCCTCAGGCAGAGAGTTCCATAGTCTCACTGCTCTTACCGTAAATAATCCTCTTCAATGTTTGTGTACAAACCTTCTTTCCTCCAGATGCAGAGAATGTCCCTCGTCACAGTCACAGTCCTGGGGATAAATAGATGATGGGAGAGATCTCTGTACTGAGCCCTGATATATTTATACATAGATAATAGATCTCCCCTCAGTCGTCTTTTTTCTAAAGTAAATAACCCTAATGTTGATAACCTTTCAGGGTACTGTAGTTGCCCCATTCCAGTTATTACTTTATTTGCCCTCCTCTGAACCCTCTCCAGCTCTGCTATGTCTGCCTTGTTCACAGGAGCCCAGAACAGTACACAGTACTCCATGTGTGGTCTGACTAGAGATTTGTAAAAAGGTAGGACTATATTCTCATCACGGGCATCTATGCGCCTTTAAAGCAACCCATTATCTTATTAGCCTTGGCCGTAGCAGCCTGACACTGGTTTTTACAGCTTAGTTTTCTGTTTATTAAAATTCCTAGATCCTTTTCCATGTCAATGTTACCGAGTGTTTTACCATTTAGTATGTACGGGTGACTTGCATTATTCCTTCCCATGTGCATAACTTTACATTTGTCAGTGTTAAACCTCATATGCCATTTCCTGCCCAAGCCTCCAATCTATCCAGATCCCTCTGTAGCAGAAAACTGTCCTCTTCAGTGTTAATTGCTTTGCAGAGTTTAGTGTCATCTGCAAAAATGATATTTTATAGTGCAAGCCTTCTACAAGTTCATTAATAAATATATTGAAGAGAATAGGTCCCAGTACTGACCCCTGAGGTACCCCACTAGTGACAGTGACCCAATCTGAGTGTGTACAGTTAATAACCACCCTCTGTTTTCTGTCACTCAGCCAGTTACTTACCCATATACAGACATTTTCCCCCAGTCCGAGCATTCTCATTTTATATACCAACCTTTATGAGATACAGTGTCAAATGCTTTGGAGAAGTCCAGATATACGATGTAAAGGGGGAATATTGATTATTAATATTTATGAAAATATCAATAATTAATATTCATAAATAGGCAGAGGGTCTATTGATGACTCCGCCTATTTATACCTTAAATAAAGATCTATACCTCCTTTTGCCTTACACTATCCACTGAACTCATCTTAGTGCGACTTACACTGCTACTATATACTGCGGCGCCTACGATACCAAAAGAGTACACGCTGTGCTTAGATAATAAAAGGTATTTATTAACACATTACATGTCTATAGTCTATAATTATATATATCCATATAAAAGGGAATATGAATATATATATTTATAGCCACACGGTAATACAGTCAGTATACAATTACAACACTACAACACTACTACACATACAATATTCCTAACTATTCTACATATAATTCCAATTCCACCCCACAAACTAGCTATACAATTACACTAACATACATTACAGCAGTAACCCACCCACCTGGCTACTCACAGTGTCCCTACTGCAATATCACAATGCAGTCCAGGGGTAATGGCACTGCAAGGGTTAACACAACATGGGTTGCAGGGGTCAATCTGCACACAGCAGCCTTGAAGGGGAATAGGGTTACAGGGCTGCTTGGCACTGCAAGGGTTCTGGGCTGGGGTACTGCTGGGCTGGATAAGGGCTGCAGCAGTTAAGGGGTTAATAGGGGGTAAGGTGTACACAGCAGCAGGAGTTGATGCTGCTGGGCAGGAAAGGGGTACATGGGAATGTTGGGATATGAGAAATCTGAGCAGGGGTATTAGGGGTACTCAGCCATCTCCAGGTCCAATCTGTGTGTGTCCTTCTCAGTCAGGAGCCGAGTTCAGAAGAGCCCTACTTTGTCGTGGCCTGCCCTAATATCAGGTTTTGGCATTTGACCTCACTTCACTGAAGACGGATCTACCTTGTGAGCCCTCCCCCAGGTAGTTTGGCCATGGGCAAAGATGGGGGAGAAAAACAGGTTTAGCATGTAAGCCATGTGCTGATCAAAAGGTGCCATAAAGTCTGCAATCTCCTGTCCTGGACCCACATCAATGCAAGCCATGGCCTACAGGCTAAACACTGGCCTGTATCAAGTTGATAAGATAAAAGGGGCATGGAAAGAGGGGGCATATATGGGATATATATATGAAAGGGGACATATTCTATAAGGGGACACATATATATATATATATATATATATATATTTCAACCCTTCCTCAACATACGACATCCATTGATTCGCTGCTGTCAAGTCTAGAACTTACCTCCTCATAGATACTGATTAAATTCTTTTGTCATGACCGATCCCTCATGAAGCCATGCTGATATGGCGTTATTTTCTTATTTTCATTGAGATACTCCAAGATAGCATCTCTTAGACACCCTTCAAACAGTTTACTCACAACAGATGTTAAACTTACTGGCCTATAGTTTCCGGGCTCCGTTTTGGACCCTTTTGAATATTAGCACCACATTTGCTATGCGCCAATCCTGTGGAACATTCCCTGTCAGTATAGAGTCCGTAAATATCATAAATAAAGGTCTGGCTATGACATCACTTAATTCCCTTAGGATACGGGGTGTATGCCATCCGGTCCTGGCGATTTGTCTATTTTAATCTTTTTAAATCGCTGTTGTACTTCTTCCTGGGTCAGACAGGGCACTTTTAATGGGGGATTTACTTTTACATTCTGCATTTCATCTGACAGTTTATTTTCCTCAGTAAATATAGTGGAGAAAAAAATATTTAATAGTTTTGCTTTATCCTTGTCGCTCTCTGCAACACCCCTCATTGCTATGTAGAGGGCCGACTCCTTCAGATTTCTATTTTTTACCATTTATATAATTGAAGAATATTTTAGGGTTAGTTTTACTCTCTTTATCAATTAATCTCTCGGTCTATAGTTTGGCAATTTTTATTAGTTTTTACATTTTATATTATTTTCTTTATAGTTTATCAGTGCTTCCTGGCTCCCTCCTGTTTAAGTGACTTACTGTATATGATTTCTTTTGTCATTTATTACTTTCTTTACGGTTCTATTTATCCACATTGGTTTCTTATTGTTTCTTCGCTTTTATTCCTATAAGGTATGTACCTCTCACAATTAGATGTTACAATGCTTTTAAAAATCTCCCATTTTGTGGTTGTATTTTTATTTTTAAGGACTTTGTCCCAGTTAGTTAGGCCTATGGCCTCGCTTATTTGACTAAATTTAGCTTTTTTGAAGTATGGTATTTGTGTTCCTCCCTTTAGAAACTCTAGTTTGAAGGATAATTGGAAGGTTATTACTTTATGGTCACTATTTCCTAGGTGTCCCTTAACCTGCACATCTGTTGTTCTATCAGGTCTATTGGTTAATACTAAGTCCAGTATGGTCTTCCCTCTAGTTGGGTCCTGAACCAGTTGGGAAAGGTAATTGTCTTTGGCTATTGCCAAGAACCTGTTTCCTTTACGGGATGTACATCTTTCAGTTTCCCAGTCTATATATGGGTAGTTAAAGTCCCCCATAATAACGACTTCATTATGATTTGCCGCCTCGTCTATCTCGTTTAGTAATAGATTTTCTGTGGACTCTGGTATATTAGGTGGTTTATAATAAACTCCTATTAGTAACTTATTATTGTTTTTGCCTCCATGTATTTCTACCCTCAGTGACTCCACATGTTCATATAGATATAGATATAGTAATTATAAAAGCAAATAATTCAGGGCTGGAGTTTTAAATCGCCCAGAACAGATGCATAATTAAAATTGGGATAGAGTATTTGCCAATGGAAACGTGATGCACTTAGGCTTCGTCTTCTGCTCACTGCACAGATGAGAATGATCTGAGATGAAACCTATGCCATGTGCTATTTTGTTTTCTTATATAAAAGTTATAGCTTTTATAGTCTTAAATCTTTAATGAGCTTCCAAAGTTCCTTTTAACACATAATTGCATTTTTTCCCCACAAGCTATTAAGTTTGCACAATAAACATAGTTTCATTCTCTCCAAATCAGTCCCCAAATTAATGGGTTCTCCACATTCTGGTTACTGTTGACCTTTTTTTCTTTTCAATGTGTTTCTGGCACTTATCAATATAGCCTTTGTTGAAATTTTGTGCCATTTTCTGCATTTCACAAGGTAAGCCGCCGTGTTTGCCAAGTCTCTTCTGCTGTCCACATAGACATCCCGTCCATAGAATAGCTGGTGATGGAGGGTCATGTGAACAGGCAAATCACCTCCCTGTGATGTCTCCTCCAAATACAGCTTGGAGTAAGTGCTGGAAATCTAAATCTGATGGTCTGTCCAACTGGGGCTGTGAAGAGGGAGAAGAGGAGAGAGCCTAGGCCTGAACCCTAAGGAAGCCCAACAGTGAGAGGGAGAGGAGAAGAAATGGAGCCAGCGAATGATACATCTGAAGGAAGAAGAGCTAATGGTTTCACCTTGAAGCCCATGAAAGGAGATAAGAGAATAGAGAAAAGATTGGAGAGGGGACAGACTAGTGAGGGGAGGCCAAATAATAGTGAGTTACAATAACTGAAGCAGGAATGGATCAGGGGGCAATGAGAGTTTTGTTGTTTCCATAGTGAGAAAGAGACGGATTCTAGAGATGTTTTTGAGGTGAAGGTGACATGATCAGGCGAGAGACTGAATATAGGGGTGAAGGAGAGATCAGTGTGAAACGTCACACCAAGACAGTTGGCGTGTCGCCTAGGAGTGATGATAGTGTCACACACTGAGAGGAAGAAATCGGGTTTTGGTAGGTTAGTAGATGGAGAGAACACAAGAAGTTCCGTTTTCAAAAGATTTACTTTCAGATAGAGAGAGGACATGATATTAGAGACGTCAGAGAGACAGTCACTGGTGTTCTGTAGTTCATCAGGGGTGATGTCGGGGATGAAGTGTATGTTGTGTGTCATCAGCATCAGATGGTACTGGAAACCAAATCTGATGATCGTCTGTCCAATTGGCGCTGTGTAGAGTGAGAAGAGGAGAGAGCCTAGGCCTGAACCCTGAGGAACCCCAACAGTGAGAGGGAGAGGAGAATAAATGGAGCCAGCGAATTATACACTAAAAGTGCAGTCAGAGATATATGAAGAAAACGAGGAGAGGGCAGTGTCCTTTAGGCCGATAGACTGTAGCACATTGAGTAGGAGATGGTGGTCTACAGTGTCAAAAGGTCAAGGAGAATGGGTTCTCCAAGATTAACAATTGTTGACCTATCCCTAGGATAGATCATCCATATCAGATTAACGGGTGTCCAACGCACGTCACCCTGCACTCTACTTCAACTATGGTGCAGTGTATGCAGCTGATTACTGCAGCATCGCTGTCTTTCACTTCAATGGGAGCAGCACTACAGTAACGAGCTTAGTTTACTTCCCAATGAATGCAGCTACAGTAGTCCTGAACAGCTGACTCGGAAGTGGTGGGGGTGTTGCACTGCTGGCAATCTGATATTGATGACCTATCCTAGGAATAAGTCATCAATTGTCAAATCCTAGAGAAACCCTTTAAGTATTTCTTTGCTAGAATAGGTATCTACATTCCTGTCTAAAGCAATAGAGTATTCATATCTTCTTAGGACTGCGCTATGACTTTAGTCCTGCAACATTTTTATAACCAGGTTCTATGATTGAAATTAGATGTTTCAATTGTTGTGCAACTCAGGTCGCTTTCCTGCTCCAATAAATGTAAGGAGCAAAAAGTTATGCAACAGTTATGCAAAAGCTGTTGTCCCATCCTCTTCTATTATGTGCTACAGTTGCATTTTGCAATAAAACTACATCAAAATGCATCTCCCAATTAATTATCCTGTTATAGAAGCTTTGCATTGCATACAATTCCATTAGAATGACTTGTAGTGTCTAATTGTTTTTAAATATATAGTCATCAAAGCCTTGTACATGTATGCAGCTTTGCAATGAAATATTTCCACTTTCTAAGCTAAATAGTAAAATAAAATATAAATTAGCAGAGAGTTTATTGTGCTCTTTTCTAATGTCTCTCATGTCAGGGGGAAAGTTGTTCGAAATTTGTTTAGTTGAAACTTGTTTTGTGTCCAATTTGCCAAATCTGTAAAAATTTGATTCAGGTGCAAATCGATTTTATCCAAATCAAATGTGCCCTGATCTTCCAGAAAATTGGTATATGACACTCTGAGGTCTCCTGGGACTCATATTTTTGCTCTCTTTCTCTCTCTTTTTCTTAAAAAATCAGATTTTTACCTTTTCTGTCTCACCCCCTCGTTTTAAGCTCTTTAATTCACTAACAGCAATAGCAAAAAAGTCAGTGACAATGACTTATATATCTATGGCTAAACACATAGTTGATGATGTTAACAAACAGCGTGTTTTAAAACACACTGCACAAGTGCATTTGTTATGCTTTTAATAATAAAAACATTCCAAAAACAGTGGCTTGTTGGGAAAAATCATACAAAAATTATGCCTAAGCAAGGATAGATGCCTGCCCATGCGTATACATACAAATGTTAATGTCAGAAGAAACAGTGGCTGTTGTTATGGCAGTGGGTGTGGATCCACTGTTTAAGCCAACTGGTTTGACTTTTCTCTAAATGTAAGAGCGTTATCCTGCCAGCTCCATGGTATTTCTTTAACCCCTATACAGAGATCTGGGCTTCACTGCAGGGAACGACCAGACCTCTGGCTCCTGGAGTAGTCTCAGTTGATTAACAGATGACTCATGGGAGTCCCAGACACCAATGCAAGGCACTGAAGGAACAGGCAAAACATGTATTCAGAAACAGGCAGAGTTTGTATGAAACTGACACGGGCCTGATGTCAGGGCTGGCAATAAACTGTTAATTATACACGGTAACAAAATTATAGCAGTTTTTTTATCATTTAAAGAGGATTAATTATGCACCCCTTCAACAAGCACACTGGTATTGACATGAGGAAATTTTACAAGGTAGCAAAATTGTAACTGTTTTTAAGAAATAAAGGGAGTAATTTCATAGCATTTGCAACAGAATTTATGCTATTGATGCTGGTGCTGAAGGTGCCAGCATGAACACTATAAAACACTTATGAAACTTGAGGTTTTTACAAAAAAAAAAAGGCTGGCTGTTTACAGAAAAAAGAGGTTGTTTCAAAACTTTGTCCATTGCAGAATTTGAGGTGCAACACAAAATTTTCACTTGACAGCAGCTGTATGAAAACAGTACACACACAGAAGTCTAAGTGACCAGTCCTTCTCTATTTCCCTGATGAAACCCTGACCTTTCTACCTAGTGATTAAATCTAATTAAATACTGTCGCTGTACTTTCCCTACCACATCTAGATTACTGGTTTGTACATGTTTGCTTTTAGGCAGACACATCCAAGAAACATGCTCACAGATGGCAAGCAGTGCTCAGAATGGTGTATCTCCAGCCCAGAGGCTGAAGGAGCTGCCATAATCCTGCACCTGATTGGCTCACAGGCTGTCTTGTCAACCTGTGAGCCAATCAGTGCAATCCCCTCTCCTTGGGTCTTGTGATCCACCATCTTCATTCTCCCTGTTACTTTTCCCACCAATTGTCACTGTAAAATCTTGTGGGAACCTTTTTGGTGCAGTTCATCTAAAGCGAATCGCCAAAACTTCTGATTCATTTGGCGGCAGAATTTTTGTGAAATTTGCAACAAATCCTATTTGTCCAGATTTCATTCACTTTCTAGGACGAAGCCTTCAAAATGCTGTAAGATCAATTAGTTCAATAAGTTGCATTATCCGTACTGCATGTCCCATGCAACTTTTCTTCTTTTCTGCGCCAAATTCCTTTATTCCTGTCTAGGAGTTCAAAATGGAGGGAAAAGATCACAGATTAATCCCAATCCCAGTCACTAAATAGACTTGACTCCGCTGTGGCAGACACTGCTTTTTGGGCTCCACAGACCTCTGTATCATCACTGGCAGGATGGCAAGGCAATAGATAAGATGCTGACCTCTGGCTGAAGAGTAAAACATTTGTGGTGGGACTGACATTAAAGTGGTTGGCCACTTTCTTTCTACTGTTGATCAATTTGTTTGTAAGCTGCTTATATGGCACTTATTATTATAGTCTTTGATATTGTGCATTATTTTCTATATTTTTAAGTATTCTCACTTGTTAGCTAAGTCTTTTATGCTGTCCACACAGACGTACCAGCCATAAAATGGCTGCTGATGGTGGGTCGTGTGACTAGACAAATCACCCGGTCTCCTCCATTAAACTACACTACACCTACACTAAACTGTCAACATTGCAAGTGCAGATGGCTTATGTAGTGTATTTGAGTGGAGAAGGCTGAGTGATGTGCCCGGAGTTATAATTTTCTGGTAACATGACCCTACATCAGTGGCCATTTTATGGCCAGGTCTTCCGTGTGGAAAGCACAGTAGATTTTCCCAGCAAGGGGACATGACATGACATACTTTAGTAAATGTTATATAGTAATTTTACATACACATTGGTCAAAGGTAGCCAGAAAGTGGCCAACCCCTTTAATTCTATGTGGTGAGAACATTAGAAAAGCATACACAGTACCTGATAAATCAGTAGTCTGTGCTTACCACTGCATCCTTTCAAGCAGGTACAGTCACCAGAATGGCTACCCACTATCCCATGCTGTAGTTTTGGCAGTCTGTGTCTGCTGACGCCTTGATGTTCAGCCACTGGGGCAGCAATGCTCTGTTCACTCCACACAGGCTAAGGCCTGCTTCTTGCCTGGTCTGGTCTGCCTGTAGGGAGCACGTGCAGTCCATTTGGTCTTAAAGGGCTCATGCGCATGCGCCTTCATATTCCCTTGCCTATGACTGACCAGCACAGGGTATTCAAAGCACCTTCCTCTGTGGGAGGGTAACTAAGCAATGAGTTCTATATGTTCATTCACTATGAAGGTGTGCCATTGTTCTGTTTAATCTCTCATGTACCAACTTTTGCCTGTTATCCGGATTTGAACTTTTGCTGCTGACCTGACCTCTACCCATCTGTCATACTGACCCTTTGCTGCCTCCTCTGACCGTCAGACTGTATTTGAAATGCATGAACACTGTCTGCCCTGAAATTGGCTTGTTTACTGAGAACAGTTTCCCTGATCCCTTAGTGCTTTCCATTGGGGTCTCTTGACCCTCATGAGTCAGCAGTCACTGAGCAGAGACCACTGCATGAGGTAGTGGCCTGGTGCAGCACAGTCCATATCCTTGTACAGGGATTAAAGGGTGAAATCCAGGGGCTGCCAAGGTATCACTGTTAAGAGTAGCCCAAAGCCAAATCTGCAGATCCACCTGTGCTTCCATACCATAACACTAACAGTGTCAATAATTAGTGTTACAAGGGTACAAGTCCTTATTTACTTATTTGGTTTCTATCAGTCTCACACAGGAGGATTTAATTGGACTTATTATTTTTTTATCACTCAGTATTGTTTTCCTGTGTCTTAATTTTCAAAATGATATGACCTCAAGTTTATGATTTTTTTGTTCTTTGACTCCAAGTTATGCAAAGGTTCCATGACTAAATAGTGTATGTAAACATATATGGGGTTGTTTATTAAGACCAGCGTTTTTGACGCATCCACCACCGGCGACTAACAACCTAAAATCTATGCCAGCTCCCTTGTTGTGTAGATCATTTTCTACACCAAAAACTGGCATACAAAATGATAAATGGGATGGGCCCTTTTTCCTGCCCACGATACGCCCTGCCCTTTTTAGAACTGACGTACATGGTGTGGAAGGGGAAGTGGCATATATCTAATCATAAATGACCCCATAGACTTGAAAAGATGAGATATAATTTCCAATTGCGTATATAAAAATGGTCAAGTTATTTTCTTGTGTATTTTTCTATTTATCACACATATTTATGCTCATTTACAAGCATCACTCTAACACTTCGTACAAAACAGATTTACTCATTCCGGTATTTCTATCTTCTTATGTAAAGGTGATATTTTTTAAACACCATCCTGGTGTGACCTTGACGTATAAGACAAAATGAATAATTAATAGCCTGGAAAGAGTGGATTTGCAGTACAAAGAATAATGAATGATGTTTAAACTGAGTCTCTGTAAGGTTTTCATATTTAATGTATTAATGGCCAACGTTAATTTCATTTCTAAAACTAAATATAAATGTTCTACTCAAGCAAGTTACTCGTTATTCGTTAATAAAAATAAACATAAATCAGAAAAAAATTTTTGCCCCTTTAATTATATTGTAAGATGAGGGCAATTTATAATACAATTATTATGTTGTCATGTGTATATGCATCCCCTTTGGAGAAAATAAAATTAGCACCTGACCACTAAAACCCAGCCCTTCGGAATCGGAAATGGTAATAGGAGTTTTCCTGGATTCTACAGTCAAGCCCCATGGAAATGCATAACACCCTAGACATGGCGTCGCCCTCGCACAGTAAGGGATCCAGATGCTTTTCAGCTTGAATACCAGAGGATGACTAAAATATATCATAAACTTTAACTCTTCCCTGAAACAACTTACAAATTAATCATTGTAATAATTATGCTCAGTTTAATGTGGGCATCACATGGAGTTTAAACATCCCATCTCTGACAGCCAGCATTCCCACATAATGAGCATATCACATTCTGGGACCCCTACACCGGTTATATTTGGTATTAAAAAGATTAGCATGATGAAACATGCATTATTAAAACATGTTAGGGCTCGGTTATCCATTAGGGTGGACGGGAAGACATTTTTATTGATATTTCATATTTGCCACGAATGAGATAGCTGGAGCAAGCACATGTAATGAATGCATTCCCAGAAGTCTGGGCCAGGAATGGGAGGGAGAGCCCTCTAAATTCCACCTTCTGTGGAATTTGGATGAAAATTAGGGATTTTTATCCTTTGTTGAAACAATTTGGGGATATGATCGTCGACATTGGGTTGTGTTCCATGCACTCCTATCCCCAGAACAGAACTGACTTATCAGGCAATTCAATAAGTAATAAGAACCTTTCTGTTTTTATCCTTTTATTTTTATAACAGTTTCTGCACACCTATGTATGTGCTTCTTCAGTACAAGCACCGCTATTTGACACCTTCCGACGTCTGAACCCCCTCCCCCTTCTTGATTGACAGACCTAGAGTACGACTTTGACTTGGTGGATGGCTGCCTCCTGGTGCTTGAAATTTCCTGCCAGCAAAGGAATAAAAGTATGATTTTATCAAGAACCGTGGCACCGAAAGTGAGGAGAAAGGTATTTTTTAAACTGCAGGATCACCCCTACCAAGCTATGTGCCTGGCGTAATAGGGGTGATCTGGGTGATAGAGCCGCTTTAAGTACTGTGCATTTTGATTACATTAAAGCTACATCTTTAAAGTATAACTGTCAAATTTTTTTTTTTTTACTATTGGATTCTGGTGATTAATATTACCTTATTGGCCCTGTTTTAATTTCTGATTCTTAAATAAATAACCCCTAAAAGCCACCTAAAAGTCCCCAGTATTGGCTATATTTACCTGAGATAAAAATCATGTTGCTATGCCCCTTCCGTCTACCAGATAGAGGACGGAGCACGCTGCGTGCACTGGGAACTGATAGTGAGTCAGCATTGTAAGGGAATGTATAAAAAGCCAGGTTCTTCCTGACAGGAGATAACAGTGCTGGGCTGTGTGTGTGAACTTCTCCACATGTCTGTGCTTGGCAGACACTCCCTTAGCAGTTCTGGAGAATATACAGCTCAGAGAAGATATGGGGCTGCTCAGTGTATAAATGACAGCCTTATCTGATAAGAGGAGAGCTTGTAGGAGAACTACAGGCTTCAGCCAGACCTGGGAACTTCACTGCAAGACCCCCGTATACAGAGCTGGTCTTCACTAACTTCACTGCAGGTGTCCTATGGATTAGCCTCAGGGCTGAGGGCAGCCATTTTAACAGAATAGTGAAATTGCAGTTTTATGCAGACTGGTTGCTAAGGGCTGAATCTTATTAAATAAGGGGTAAGTAAGTCTAATAGTTATTGATTCAGGAATATTATCATATTAGTAACTACATATATGAAAACTGAAATTTGGGTCTAAATGTGACAGTTATCCTTTAATGGTTTTGAATCCTGACCTGAACGAGCCCAGTAACCTCCATTATACGTGTATGAGTGCAATTTGTGTTACTATGTGTCTGCTATTAGTGTGGCTAGTGCTACTGTGAGCCTGATTGCGAGTGGGGCACTGTGAGGTTTTCTATGAGTCCCTAATTATTTAGTATATTAATTTAAATATCATAGGTGGTGGCAGCGTTTTGGGTCTCATGAAAGGCTGCCTTAGGGTGCGATTTACTGTATGTTCAATCTGTGGCATGTGGCAAAGTGTGTGCAACAGATCAACCCTTAGCAGTCACTCCAGGGTCATGGGACAGAGCAGTCCCCGTACATGACAAGTTCTGTATGTAGTATTTAAATAAAGACGTACAGATCCAGAGCCCTCAGAGAACTTCATATCTGTCTAAATTGATTCATATCTGTCTAAATTGATTCTCTCCGGTGTACCGGAGAACTACTCTAGCATATGAAGAATATTCTTCATTCAGGTATGCTCAAATCCCTTTACATGTATGTAAATTACTGCAACAAATCAACTGCCTGCAATCATACCCCAAGACTGCTTTCAAGAGTTTGTATTGTGGATGGATTTTTAAGTGCCAGTATTATATCCGAAATACCCAAGTCTCCTGAGGGCCTACTAAACTGGAAATATATCACTGTTCTTTCGACCCTTTTGAGATTTAAAGGGTATGTAGTATTAGATTTTTTTACTATTTAAGATATGGATAAATATTATATTACCTTAGCATCTGTATAGTGTAAAGTTTGTAGTAAAGTGCTAGAAGGGGTGCATATTTCACCCACACTGAATGGGTCCACAATCCACAATTTAGGGCGCAGTGTGGAGCAGAGGCACAGATCGAAAGCCCACGGAAGCACTAAAAGCACTTCCGTAGGCCTTTGGGTCTGTGCCTCCACACCGCAAAAGATAGGACACATGCAATCTTTTGCTGTATATTAGCGGATTGCCACGGCCAGTGCCCGCAATTTGTGGTCCACAGCATGGGCACAAACAACCTATGGTCGGCTGAATAAGCCCCTAACAAGATGGGCAAGAGATGCTTATTTCATGTTTTTGTGTTAATCTTTACATGTGGTGGCTTCACCAAAGTGATGGTTAACTTGGATGCCCTGCATTGTGTTGAGTTTGATGAAAAATAAAGCAACATTTAGACTTTTAACCCCGAAGTCTGAGAGTCTGTCATTGCTGATCCCACCGCAAGTACATGAACCCACAGCAATAGCTAGCAGCTTTATAACTGATAAGGTTGTAAAGTTTGGTTCATTTGAAACCTTGCAGTAGAATATGAGTGAGGAATGATTATATTTATAAGGCATACATTGCCTTATAAATTCATTGTACTTTCAAATAATGGCAGTAAACTGTAAGAGGTTATCTATTACCATACCACAAATTAAGCATCTTACAATTTACAAGCCGCCATCTTACGTTCAAAATGGAAGCCTCACTTTTAGGCCTCTTTCACACGGGCGCTGCGGGTGCACTCCGTCAAACAGTGCGGGTGCGTTATGGAATCGCCGCAATTTTTCCCTGCGAGTGCAAAGCGCTGTCATGCGCTTTGCACGCGCGGGAGAAAAATCGGCACTTTGGTACCCAGACTCAACCTGCACTTCTTCACAGAAGTGCATGTTTGGGTCAGAAATTGTCCGCTGGTATTATTTCACATTATAACATAGTTATAATGTGAAATAATACCCTAGGCCATCTTCCTAATGTTGAACCCGGTGCTGAATGGGTTAAAAATAATAAACTAATCATAACTTACCTGGTCCATTTGATTGCGAAGCCCGGCATCCTCTCCATTAGCTTGTTACTAGGTAAAGGACCTGTGATGATAAACACAGCATCACATGGCTCAATCACATGCTCCATCACCATAGTGATGGAGCATGTGATTGGGCCATGTGATGTGACGTCATCACAGGTCCTTCAGATCATAGATGCTGCAGGGAAAGAGAGGACAGATCGCGACTACGCGATCAAGTGGCTAAGGTAAGTTAACTTTTATTATTTTTAACCCCTTCCTCATCATTTAACAATGCATTCTTTATTAAGAATGCTATTATTTCCCTTATAACCATGTTATAAGGGGAAATAATAGAGATTGGGTCCCGTTGCTAGCAACAATGCGGGAAAATCGCAACGCATCCGCACTTGGTTGCGGATGCTTGCGATTTTCCCGCAGCCCCATTCACTTCTATGGGGCCTGCGTTGCGTGAAAAATGCAGAATATAGAACATGCTGCGATTTTCACGCAACGCAGAAGTGATGCGTGAAAATCACCGCTCATGTGCACAGCCCCATAGAAATGAATGGGTCCGATTCAGTGCGGTTGCAATGCGTCCTCCTCACGCATTGCACCCGCGTGAAAACTTCGCCCGTGTGAAAGGGGCCTTACAGTTACCGATATTATAGTTGCTATCCTTGTGATGCCACAACTGAAGACTTGCAATGAGCATGGTAGAATAAAGTCGTCAGTAGTAATCTTTTGTGATGGCATATTCACTCAACTAATATTGACTGAAATAATTATAACATTTCATAAATCTTACAGTATAGTGCTTGCAGGATAACAAGCCGAACTGGATGGACAAATGTATTTTTTCGGCCTTATATACTATGTTACTATAATAATTGTAACTTGCAGATAAATAGTATATTAAGAATTTAAAAATTACTGTAAGACAGGGCATGTCAATTTAAATAACCTTTTCTTAACCTGAGTGTTTGGAAAGAAGTAAAAACCAAAGAAGAACAGAAAGTACTGCCAAGAACCAAGAAGAAGGGAAATTGTCATGAACTTAGAACACTACATGTAGTTACTAAAATTTATGATGAACTAGGCTCTGTTAACACCAGTAGATATCTGTTATTTAATCGATACAGCAGAACCATGTGGCAACCATTTTTAATCAAAGCCACTAGACTAATATGATCGTGGCTGGAGCTACAACTCCTCTCACATAAATTATAGTACTTTGTTTTCAGTGGATGGGAAGCCCACCTCTAAAGATGTTGCCTTCTTTTTCACTTGGGTTCTTCTCCTCAAATTATCATTTGTCATCCAGAACATCCAAGACTGCTTCTGGAGAAAACTTCAACATTAACTTCTGGACAGCTATCTTCCTGATAGGGTTCTGCTACTTAACACATGGGAATGTGAACCCTGGTTAATTTTTCCTCAGTGATTCCACAATATTCATTTAACTTAAAACAAAATCACTACTATAATTTAAAGGGAATCTGTTACCAGTTTTCTGCTGCTAGGATCTAACAACACAGCATTTTGCTAAGTAGATCTGTCACTAGTTTATATTGCCCTTAGTTCGGACACCACAAAACTGGTGACAGATTCCCTTTAAAGAATAAAAAGCCCCATGAGAATGTTTTAGCAGTAGACTTGTTGACTAATTTTTCTGTAGTCTTGATGATACTTCTCAAATCACACCTGTATATTTTTTTCAACAAGGCGTTGGTCTATTATGCTATAAGATTTAATTGCTATCTGCTCCAAGCCACTTGAGATTCTAAAGATGAGTAATATTGAGTACATTAAAGGCTACTTAAGAATAAGTACATTCCTAAAAACTGGGGTCTCAATTTTTCTTTACAGTGGAAAATACAAAATGACAATTTTTTTCTTATACTACTCGAGGACTTTCCTTTTTAAATACATTTTAGTACAATTCAACAGCACAACTGTTAGTTTTCATCTGTGTTGCTTAAAGGTGGTATTGGGTTTCTTGTTTTTTATTTTAGTTTGAACACTTTTCTAAAGTGCATATTGAGTGCATTAGGGTAGTTTCCACCTTTATGAACCTACATAAATAATACTAATACCAGTAAGGGTACTTTCACACTAGCGTTATTCTTTTCCGGTATTGAAATCCGGTAAATGGTGTGATGGAAAAAGGACTTTTCTTCTTTTAAATGGATTCTGGCTTGTTTTGTGGTCAGCTTTGAGCTGGGTTGTAGCTTCAGAGCGGCTGTACACCTTTCCCCCTTCTCTCTGTGCTGTACAAGTTTTCTGTTCCTGGAGAGGAGAAAGGGGGCACGAATCTGGGCACTGTCTCTCTCTCTCTCCCTACTGATGCTTCGATGTACATGCTTGAGCCAATCCCTTAGATGTTTGTATGCTGGACACATAGTACGCACAGCCTATAGAAGAGCACCTCTATGAAGTGTCACATATGATGTATGTAATATTATTGTTAGGATAGACGCCATTAGAAGATGGTCAAACTTTATATGTTTATGTTATGTTCACATTCCAAAGTAGTGTCCAGTGCGCAGGTCCACTGTTATCTCCTATTTTGTTATCTCTTCTTCTCTTTTAACCAATATAATAATGTTTTTCCTCAGGAAGCAAAGCCCCATTTGAAGAATGAATATACCGCTTGCTTTCTAAATTAAACTTAGATATTACGTAGACTCTTGTGTCTGCATTTCCTCTCCATGCATGTATATATAATTGGGAGCCCCCACATCAACCTGACTGGGTTTTAATACCAGAACCTAACCAGTGCCAGAACAAGGGTCTCAATACCAGAAAAAATGCTTCCATTTTTTCTCAATGCATTCTGAATGGAAAGCAATCCGTTCAGCATCAGGATGTCTTCCGTTCTGTCCCTTGTACGGTTTTTGACCGGACAAAATACCGCAACACTACCGCATTTGCCGGATGCGGCATTAATACGTTTTAATGGAAATTAATGCCGGATCCGGTTTTCTGATCTGCGCATGCGCAGTTCTTTCTAGCTTTGAAGAAATAAAATACCGGATCTGTTATTCCGGATGATACCGAAATACGGATCCGGTATATCAATGAATAACTCTAACGGATCGGGATCCGTATCTGCAAAAAAAAGATTTCCGTTTGCATACTGTCGGGCATTTTCATGAGTGTATATGATACCTGATGATATTATAGTTCAAAATGGATGCTTATTGTCTTTAAGAGACAGGCTGAACCAAAGTTTTGCTAAACGGCTGGAACAGGCCGAGATTTGAGGTCACACAGAGTTCAGTCTGTGTAAAAGTTTATACTGAATACAAAGAACATTGTATTTTAAAAAGTTATTGCCACAGATGTGAGCTTATCTGTTGGGAGTACACTGGATTCTCCAGACATGTCCATCTGAAGAGAACAAGGTTCATTCATATCATTATGCTCCATAGATCAACAGTGTGAGAAACACTCAGAGAGACGCCTAGAGGTCTATCTTTAGTTATTTCAAAATGTCCAAGTTAATCCTTATCTCTGATTTACAATGACGAGGGTCAAATATATATAATACAAGAGTGCCATAGTTAACTCTTTATAGTATGGTGCTAATAGTTTACACAACAGTGCAATCTGGAGACAGATGGATATCATTACACCATCCTCCATAGTTGCATTATGGGTAAATATGATCTCATAGAATCATTACCATATGAGCGTATGATTGGAAGATCCTAATCCAGGAGGATGTGGCATGAGATAATGGGGAAACAAGAAGAAGACTCAAAAGCAAAGAACAAGAACATTCCAACATTCCAATGTATTCAGCATTTCATATTGATGTCTAGGATTAGACATGCCCATCCTAATATCATGAGGTTTCCTCTGAACAATAGTGATGTATCTATAACTTAACTTCTTATTTTAATATCCTAACCAAATATTAGCTTTGTTATACAGTGACAAGCTGCTATTACTCACATGTATTGTGTTTATTTACTTATTTTAAGCTTAAGTTATAATGCTTTATATCAAAGTCGGATATATTCATTTGCATGTATCATTGTGTTTATTTACTTATTTATGTTTATAATCTTCTAACTAATAAATTTTGCATATTTTTATAATACCTGTGTATTATTGTATAATGCAAAACTACATCTTTAGCATTAATGTCATCCCACATGAAAAGAACTTATTATCTGAGGAAATTAGGTTATCTATACCAGGTCAATCAACCAAGAAGTTATGAAAAATTCATGGTTGATTACTTTTATGACCATAATTAAGAATTCTTAATTGAATTATTATAAACCCGACAATACAGATTTCCGGATCCGGCAAACAGTGCCGGCAACGGAACTGCCTGCCGGATTCTAACAACGCTAGTGTGAAAGTACCCTTATAATAATAATAATATCAACAATAATTTAATCTTTGTTATTTTAATAAAACAAAAGGTATGGAATAAAGAAGTACTAAACAAAATATGTCTGTATATCTTCTATTACATATTTTCCATTATACATAATAGAAAAGCAGTAAAACTGTTGTGTACGGGCAGGCAAAGTATTACTAGTATGTCAGATTGCAGTCTGTGTCTCATTACATTTGACCGTGTTTGACATACTTTTGCTAATTATAAACCAGTTACAAATATTCTTTTACGCTATGTATGGAGATTAGATGCAGAAGATAAACAGAACACTATTTCTTTTAAATTGCAGTCTCATTGATTAATTGCTCCTTTTCATCTCTCACATAGTCTTGCTTTGTATATGTCAAAGCTACAAATGGTTTTATTAATAAAAACTGTCTAAAATTCCTCAGGAGATATATTAAAATCAAAACATTCTCAGTTCAAATGAAAATAATATCCTTTCACAATCATATATTTAGTGTTAAAAGCTTTTGTTTCCTCCATTTATCAAAATACACCATAACTTAGATTATATGTGTGTATATATACAGTATATATACACACATGTATATCTTTAGCCATTTAAGTATATAACTGGTATTTTTTATTTTTTTAGCATATCCTGGAATTTATTTTGACCTGCATAAAACATCATACACTTTTCAGTTTCAAGTTCAATATACCATACATTTGACTGCTTGAGAGAGCAGGGTTTAAGCAAGGATTTTGTATAGCAATGATACTATTATTACTAGTTATTGTTGTCTTATGTTTGAACCAAAAGTGACTGTCTAACTAGAGCAACTTTAGTTTACAGTGTGTTCTCCACATTGGGGGCATCAGATTTATTTCTGGCATTGATCATAATTTACATAAAATGAGCTCAGAAAATTGTCCTATGTATCTTAAAGGGGTATTCCAGGCGATTAATATTGATGGCCTATCCTCTGTATAGGTCATTAATATCAGAATGGGGGACTCTGACTCCCAGCTAGTGACATTATGTTCATCAGTCACATGGTCTATTTGCAGTTCTGCCCTATTCAAGTGAATAGCTCAGTGCTCATAGGAGGGCTGTAGCGTCTTTAAATAGCCGATCGGCCATTAACCCCTTTAAAGAGAAATGTTACCGTATTGTGGACTAGTATAAATAAGTTTTATGTATTATGACATACCCAAACTAATGGAGCACAACTATCGTTTTATGTATAAAATAATGAAAGCTTAAAGGGGTTGTCTCAATTCAGTAAGTTGTATTTATCAGGTAGAGAAAGTTAATACAAGCCACTTGCTAATGTATTGTTATTATCAATATTGGTTCCTTTGCTGGCTGGATTCATTTTCCCATCACATTATACACTGCTGTTTCCATGGTTACAGACCACCCTGCAATTCATCAGTGGTGGTCGTGCTTGCACACTATAGGAAAAAGCATCAGTCTCTGTGGTGGCTGGGACCATGGGAGCGCACATAAGCTGGTGCTTTTTCCTATATTGTGCAAGCACGACCACCACTGATGGATTGCAGGGTGGTCTCACTGAATACTACTGATCTTAAGATATTTGCTGGCCTAATCGCCTAATGCATAGCGGAAATTGTGCCACCTTTTACACCGTAAGCAATATGCTGAACTTTCTGGGGACGGATGCTGAAAAAGTCTTCATAAAGACCTCCATAAAGAAACATGTGCTATCCTTCAAATGTACTCACAACCCTCAGCCAAATTACAATGCATCTTTGTCCCAGTCGTTCTTTATACTAAACAGAACTCACTAGGGATGCCTTTTGTCCTCTTTGCTGATAATCATGATGATATTTTTGTGATGATATTGGAGTACCTGTCTTAGGCGTAGAAAATCTCATACCAGCAAGGAAGCTGGTATAGATTTAGACTGGCGGTGGATGCACCAAAGTTATGTAGAGGCGCCACCAGTGCAGGGTTTTAGATGCCAGTCTAAAAAATGACCCCTTAGTGATTTAAGTTATGCAAATCAGAAGAGCTCAATGCAGGGCCCACCAATAAATTCATTCTGGGGGCCCACTGTACAGCTACATGCAAATATTACCTGACCCTGGTTCACAAATCCCTAAAACTGCACCGACATTTTTTCAGTACTAACATGCTGCCTATCTTATACCTCTGTTCTGTCCTGGAGAATCCTACTTACTGGGTCCTGTTTTGCACTAGGGACTAGGGACCCACCTTGTTTAGGAGCCATGAGTCACCCCTTCCACCATGGACCAGTCTCAGTCTGGCTCCATGAATATTTGCTTTCTTTGGTTCCATCTTGCTTTTTATACAGCTGATTCAGGGAAAACCACTGTCCTCTTACACAGTGTTACCACAGTGGCTGTATAGTGGATGTGCTTGGTATCACGCTCTGCCCTAGGTAAAGCTTAGAGACCCCCACCAGTGACATACTGATGACCTATCCAGATCATAGATCATCAGTTCTAAAGTCTTTTAAAAGCCCTTTAATTCAGTTTTTGTATGTTTGTTAGTCCCACTAGAAGACTTTAATGAAAATGGAAGACAACATGTCAAGCTAATCTGTAGTTGTTTGATAAATGACAAATCTGCTTCAATTAGATCATTTCCAGATAATTTCTGAAAACATCCATGATATGTTAATAGATCCAAAACTATTAAAGCAGCAAATATACTGTAAAAGATTCTGATCAACATAGGGCTCATGCACACAGAAGTACCGTGGCTCCATGCAGTTGTTCAGAGATGTAAGATGTGAACATAACTTTCTGTGGGCCAAACTTTTCTCTAAATGACTTTATAAGGTGTAATATTTTTTTCCGATATATTTCATATGAAGACATGTGTGTCTTTTAATTTTATTTAGATGCGGACGCTTCTACATTGGTAAAACCATCCGCTGCTTATTTGAAAGATTCCGAGAACACCTAAATTCCTTAAAAACAGGAAAGGGTGTCCCTCGGCTAATAGATCATGTGAACAGGGAACATAATGGAAACCCCAGTGTATTGACCTTTGCTGGTCTTGAAATAGTTAACCGTACAGAGAGAGGTGGAGACAGGGAGAGGGAACTTCTGAGAAGAGAAACAAAGTGGATCCTACGTACAGATGCAATGGGTCCCTTGGGATTAAATGAGAAAATAGACATGAATGTATTTCTTTAATGAATTATTCCTGTGTGTATCGTAATTTCGTATTTTTATTGTTTTATTAGTTTATGTACTTGCACATGCACTCACACTATTGAAGGGGTCTCGCTATTCACCAAGAATCCTTGTCCACTGTTGTGGAAACTCAGGTGTTGATTAACTAATTAATGCGATGATGCGGCTTCCTGTGCATATTTGTAAGTGCCGTGACCCCGCCAATAGTGAGAAGCCAGAAGAAGCGCACACGCGAAACGGCTGTTGCTTCGTGCTGTGTTTGCACCGTATGTACCCCCTCCTGCTATAAAATAAAGCGTACCCCTCTACAATCGGTGAGTGCCGCTCGTTTTAATATTCTCCTTCGCTTGAAGATATGTGTGTCTTTTAAGCAGTGTACCTTCCTCCCAAGTCCCAATACAAGATTGTATGACATTTTAGCCACTAAATATATAACACAGGGAGCTGGTGTATGGCTGTGTGACTAAACCCTAAGAATCAGTACATGCACACCTGATTCTGTATAGAACATTCTGTAGAGCTCTTTAGCTCAGTCTCATACAATACCATCTTGATTTTTTCTAATAGTAGCTTAACACAATTCCTACTACTAACAATACTCCACAAAATTTTTCTCTCAGACAACTACTTTAGATGATTGAAGCACTAGAAAATCTTTGAGTTTGAAAGATCTTCGAATCAATATGTGTAAATGCAGTCGCTAGATGGTCTGGTAATTGATATGATCCCACAGATGCTCAATTGGGTTCAAGTCTGGGGAATTAGTAGGCTAGGGACATACTTGGAAGTCTTGGTCATGTTCTTCCAACCAATGTCGGACATTTCTAGCCATGTGACATGTCGCATTGTCTTACTGGAAAATCCCATCTGCCCCAAGGAAGACAATCAGCATGTATGGGTGTACGTGCCATGCAGGGATGGATTCATAAATCAGTTGAGAGTGCCTTCCACATGGATGAGTTGGCCACAAGGACATTTTCGACACCATAACACACCACAACATCAGATTGTGTTGGTTGCAGGATGTTTGTTCTCTGATGTTTCTCACCTGACATGCCCATGTCAATCCATTCGATAAAGCAGAAAACTAGACTCATCGGAAAAGGCAACCCTTTGCTAAACAGCAGGGATCAATTCTGATACTGTCACAAAAAGTTAAGCCTATTCTGCCAATGCAATTTTATTAGCAGAGGTGCAGTGACTATCTGCTTTGGGGTAACATATACAGTAGGAATCACACTGAACTGTTGTTTTTTTATACACACGTCTAGAAGTCCTCTACCATTGGCAGTGAGCTGCTCCAATGTAGCATATCGGTCCTCCCTCGTGCACCTTAATAGCTTACATTTTCTTCCCACATCAATGAAACTAGGTGCACTACATTTCCATGTAACTTATTTGAAGTGGTGCTATTTGTACACTCACTAAATACTTTCACCACAGCAGAATGTGAACCGTTCACAAACTGCACAGTTTCAGAAATACTGACACCCTTTGCCCCGAAAGCAAATTATTATGCCTTTTGCAACTCTGATAAATCATCCCATTTACCTATGACAGCAAGGAGAGATATGTGTGCAGCCTATCACACTTTATATACCCACCATGCCAGCCCACTACACGTGACTTCCTTCATGAGCTCTGCGCTAACAACATCTAAAGTAGGAAGTGATCATAATAATGTGACTCGACTTTGTAGTTCATGGTCAGGAACAATAATGGGACTGGCAGTAAAATTGCTGAATGAGTATGTTTAGTTTTTTTCTTTCTTTTTTTTTTAATATAAGGAAAAATAGATTTGTTACCATAAAGTGCAAGGAAATCTTGCTTCGCAGTGAATTGGATTTTTCTGAAATTTGGATCAAAGTCAATTCGTTTGGCTTCGATTCACTCAACACTACTAGATATGATTGTTCTGGCTCAAACAAACTATTTAATCCCTCTAAAAGGAACCTTATCACATCTTATCGCAGCTTCAAAAGCATTAATTCCTTTGCATTGGTTAGACACACAGCCCCTTCCATGCAGGAATGACTTGCCAAGCTTGATCAGATATGTCAATTTGAGGAGATATCTAGTTGGATCATTAGGACTCGAGTCATGAAAGGTTTCTCCAGGTCTGGCAGTCCTGACGTACTCTTGCAGGTTCCCTCTAAGCTACCTGTCATGAACCTTTTGATATCCCAAGAGATTAAAGTTTGAATATTTCATTTTATTTATTTTTTATATGTTTTTCTTTTTTTCTCATTAGATTTGCCCATTAGGTAACAGCACAGAGGTATGTATACTTTTTCTAGATTTTTCTGCTTAGAGTTGCCTCTCAGTGCTTTTAAGTGCTTGTCTGTCTGTGGTCGTCTTCCCTCGGCTTTCAGTCCCCCTTCTCCCCCTCCTTTCTGGATTCCCACATATTTTCCCTTTTATATATACAGTATATTGGGTCTAAAGGAGCTATGTGTTCCCCTGATGGACATCAAGTGGACTGGAACATAGTCTGTACATTTGCTTGACATCATCTCATTGTATTTTTACATTTCATGTACGTTATCTTTTCTCTCTTTTTTATAAATTTGAAAATAATGTATTAGGTTGCTGCAATAGCGCTCCTCCCTAAGCTGTATCTAGTGTGGCTGCAGTATCTCAGCAGGACCGCACTAACTGCTGCACTATGTAAAAACACTACAATGTTAAATATCGATAACGCGCCTACCTTACAGTTGATAGTTCTCTGCCCAGTTGTATTCAATACTTTATGCTTGTTTAGGGATCCCAGACTGCGGTAGGTCACTTGCATAAATCCACAGGGGTCCCACGCTGAAATAAATCACCTGCTTGCATCCACAGTACATGCCCGGCCGGTAGCGTGGTTAGCGGAGGTAAGGGTTGAAATATACGCGCACTGAGGGAGCGGCTAGTGACGTCACTCCTGCAGCTACGGATCTCTGCAGGTGCCAAGAAAACCCCAACGCGTGTCTTTCCTCAGGGAGTCTTGCAGGAGTCTCGTCCTGCCCCCTTCTTATGCGCTCAAGAGGGTAATATTTAACCCCTTACACTCCACTCCACTATACAACGTGGTTTACCTATTCAAATGCAAAGAGCTAAATCTCAGCGTTCAAGCCATTTGGTATTAGAGAATCCATATTAAATATCTATTTTGTCTCTTCTCTTGACATTTCTTTAATAAAATCACCACCCCTTCTGTTTTTTTCACAATTTTTACTCCACAAAAGCTTGACCCAGCAAATTTTCCTTTATGTTTTTCTTTTTAGTGACGTGATAATGGATGTCTATCATATTTCCTATGTATGTTGTATACGTGATCCCCTATTCTTTTTTGAGAAGTCTTTTTGTCCGTCCAACATATATTTTGATACCGGGGCAGGTTATGATGTATATTGCTCCACTACTATTACACGTTATAAACTGCTTAATGGTCATTTTGTATGAGCCTTCAGTATTCGTTATCTGTGTCTTGATTTCGTTACCCAGTGATTTTTACATCCCATGCATTTTTGCATGGATAAAAGCCAGATCGTTGTTCTTTTATTCTAGTACATGTTTCTCTACCATTAATACTTTCTGTGCATAGATTTGTAGATGCAACTAGATTACCTATATTTCTGGCTCTACGGAATATGAATTTTGGTTCTACTGGGACAAACTCACCAATAATTTTATCCTCTTTAAGGAAGTCCCAGTGTTTTTCACTATTTTTTTTTTAAAGTGGCACTTGGCTGTTATAGGGTATAATTATTGGAGGGATTGGAATTTCTTCTATTTTAGTTTTCACTTTTCTCTTTTCCAATAATATTTGTCTATCTATCATATCTATCTCTGTACGTTGTTTTAACAATTTACCTCTATTGTATGCCCTTATATTCAAATTTCTTTTGCAAGAGTTCTGCCTGCCTCTTATATTCATCTTTTTCGGTACAGTTCCTTTTGATTCGTAAAAACTGACCTCTTGGAATATTCTCCAACCAACGGGGTAAGTGGCAACTTTCCATAGCGATAAAGTTATTTGCATCTGTGGCTTTGTTGAATGTCTTAGTGCAAATGCTTTTCCCTTTAATGTATATTGTTAGATCCAGAAAATATATTTCTTTTTACTATACGACAATGTAAATTCCAGATAAAATTAATTTTTATTAATGTCTTTTTAAAAATCCTGTAACGTTTCCCCCCTCCAAATAAAAATATTATCATCAATAAAACGCCACCAGAGGACGAGGCCCCCCGGAGTTCGCCATTGGGGTAGATATACTGATCCTCCCACCACCCAACGTGTAGATTAGCAAACCCGGGTGTGAACCTCGTCCCCATAGTGGTCCCCCACGTCTGGAGGTAAAATTTATTATTATATGTAAAATAATTTTTGTTAAAATAAACATAATACACTCCCCTAGGTAATCTTTTTGTGTTTCGTGCATTTGTCCCTTATTGCTTAAAAGTATTTCACGACCTCGCACCCTTTTTTGTTTCCAATAACGGTATAAAGCGATTTAACGTCTAATGTGCCGATTATGTAGCGCTCTCTCCATTCTACCTTAGTTAAAATCTGAAGGATATGTTTCGTATCCTTTAGGTAAGTTAGTAGTGATTGTGCGTATGGTTGCAGTTGTTGATCTATATATCTAGACCGAGGACTGGTTAGACAGTCTATGCCCGACACAATGGGTCTCCCTGGTTGTGATAGAAGGCTGCTTTTTTGCATGCTCCATATTTATTAATATTGCTTCTCTCTTATATAAGATTCCTTGTTGAACTAAGGGTTTTCAATTCTTTTTTATAAAGCTCTGTTGGATCTCTGTTGTTCAACACTTTATACTGTATGTTCTCCTGTCACCCAATATGTTCTCAGTTTCCCTGTGATAGTCATCTTTGTTCATAATGACTATCCCCCGCCTTTATCAGCGGGGTGGATAATGACCTGGTTGCTATCCTGCATGGAAATAATCGCTTTTCTCTCTTCTATGGTGATGTCGCTCATATATTGTTTTTTTTGACAGGATGAAATTTCCTGATGTCTTTTGTTACCTGATTCATAAAGTTGTTTAAGGCTGGAGAGTATTGCTGCACCGGTATCCCTGAACAAGTATAAAGTATTGAATACAACTGGGCAGAGAACGATCAACTGTAAGGTAGGCGCGGTATCGATATTTAAGAAAATAATGTTTAATAAAACTAAAGTGTATAAATCATCCAACAAAAGGCTTCTTACAGTGGAAGTATCATTTCAAAGCTTTGCTTGTAAAGCTCTTAGAACATGAGATGATATATTAGTCTTGAAGGCAGGGGCGTAGCTGTAGGGAGTGCTGAGGTAGCAGTT
Source organism: Bufotes viridis (assembly GCA_033119425.1). Taxonomy (NCBI): domain Eukaryota; kingdom Metazoa; phylum Chordata; class Amphibia; order Anura; family Bufonidae; genus Bufotes; species Bufotes viridis. The sequence continues at coordinate 117,842,551 of CM065593.1, read as the reverse complement.
GCTACCGGGCCCAGGAGTCTGGGAGGGCCCAAAGAACCTTGTGCTAAACCAGTTTTATAGAAAGTGCATGCTGCTCAAGTTACACCTCTGGCTGGAAGGAAGTGGTTAGGTCAAGAATTTGGCATGTGTGTGTATGTGGTGTGTGGGGTGTGGGGTGTGGGGTTGGGGGTCTGCCGTTTCAATTTTTGCCTCAGGCAGCATAAAGGCTATGTGCTCCTCTCCCACTAGCCACAAAGCACTGATGGAAGGGGCCCAAGCTAAACTCTTGCACCAGGGCCCATGAGCCTTTAGTTACGCCCCTGCTTGAAGGGGTAGGCCCATGAACAACACTTCTCACCTATCCATTGCATAGGTGAGGGATGCTCAACCTGCGGCCCTCAGCTTTTGTAAAACTACAACTCCCATCATGCCCAGCTGTAGGCTGATAGCTGTAGTCTGTCCAGGCATACTGGGAATTGTAGTTTTGCAACATATGGAGGGCCGCAGGTCGGGCATCCCTGGCATAGGTGATAAATATGTGATCACTGAGGGCTGACTACTTTGATAGCCACCAATCACAAGAACAGGAGAAATCAAATACCCTGTGTTAATGGAGTGGTAATGCTAACCATTGCTCTGTTCACTTCTATGGGGCCAAGTGAGATAGCCTAGCACTGTACAGAGATTGTAGCAGTGCTGGAGTAGTGAAGCCAAGACTAATGTAGGAAAGCTGGAGTAGTGGAGCCAAACTCAACATCAGACCTTCGTTCACATAGGGATCTCTGAGTCAACTGTTCTCGAGATTGGTGGGGGTCCCCACAAACTCACACATTTATGGCTTATTCTGTGGATAGATTATAAATGTTGTTTATTGACTAGTCCCTTTAATGGATGATATACTATTGCAAAATCATTGCCAAAAAAAAAAACTACAAAACCAGTGCATGAAAATACACCCTTAAAGTGTGCTCATTAGTTTATGGATGTTGTGAGGACTAGAAGAAGTTGTCCTAAAGCCTCTGAAGTTCCAAGCTATTAGCAGCACACCAATGGCTTTTCTGTTGCTAGTCTAAACAGCGTGAGGTTCACAGAAATTTATGGTGTGTAGTCGAGTGCTATTTTGATACAAGTTGATGATCACAAGCTCCTTTCATACTTCCACTTCCTACAGACGTATTTGCAAATAAGTACATAGAAGCAAGCAAAATAAATGGAAAGGCCGTACACTGGAAATCATTAGAAATTCATTAATTTCGCACCAATGTAAATTGTGTTGACAGACTCCTTCCAGCAATTAGTATATTATTAAACAGGCTGAAAAGATATCTGTTCTCAGGATTACAAAGACTTATTTACGGCATAAAAATAATTCCTGGGGTACAGTTTGTTGAATCCTGACTAATAAACATATTAAATCAAGCTTTCATGTCATATAAAAGCTGCTGAGTGGAGAAAGAAATTATATTCTTTATTACTGTAAACAATTCTTTACCCGGCCACATCATCTAAATTAAAGACTTACGGCTTAATTGAAATTCAAAACGTTATGCATCATAATTGATTTAATACAAAAAGCTGCCTGCTTCATTTTATAGCATGATAATAGTTTCATTAACCCGAGCACAGATGGAAATCACACATTTTAAAGACGTGAGGAGATTGACAGTGCTTCAGTTTACATAGTTTAGTGCTCTCATTAAGAGAAACAAAATAAGAGTATTGCAGGTTTGACACCTTTTAATGGCTAACAAAAATAGAAGTAATGATGTTACATAATGAGCTTTCAAGACACCAACAGTCCCTTCATCAGGCTGCTACAAGAATATATAAAGAAACAATATATATACAATAAGAACAGAGACATGGAGGAATAAATGGGCATTTAAAAATAACAGAATAACACATCAAAGATCTTGAGAATGAGTCCTTAATTATCTTACAGATAAGGGGTGTGAAAGTTTTCTTGTTGTGTGAAAGAACTTGTAGGTATGGTTGAGTGAACCTGAACTGTAAAGTTCGGGTTCGTACCGAACTTTAGGGTTTTGGTACCCGGACCCGAACCTGGACATTTTCGTAAAAGTTCGGGTTCGGGTTCGGTGTTCGCGATTTCTTGGCGCTTTTAAAAGGCTGCAGGGCAGCCAATCAACAAGCGTTTAACTAGTCTGTCCTTAGAAGCCATCACAGTCACAGCCATGCCTACTAATGGCCAAGAGCAGCATGTGACCCAGCCTCTATATAGGTTGGAGTCACGTAGCGCCGCATGTCACTCTGCTCTTCTCAGTGTAGGGACAGGATGCTACTGCTGTGAGGGAAAGATTAGGGAAGTATTCTGTTGAACTTGGTGGTGTGTTCAATCTTCAAACTACAGAGATTATTGAGGATGCTATGCTACATTTTTATACCCAGCCCTGAGCCCAGTGACACTTAAAAATAAACTTTTAATCCATCTGCTAGTTCGGTGGGTGTCGGCGGCCATTTTTGCAAGTGCAGTGCCCGTCCAACTGCATGTGAACTGCATGTGTGCCAGGGATATTACTTTAATTCTGTTCTGGAGGACAGTGGAGGACAAATTCTCTTTTTGGCCGTTCAAGTACCCCCTGCGGCTACAGTGCATACCTGGCAGTGAAAATTATTCAATTACATTAGTCTGCCACTTTTTTCTGTGACCTAAAGCAATTTTCTATTTGTCTGCACCAGACACTGCATATCTGACATTCCAATAAAACCACTTAATAATGCAGTTACCTTGCTGATATAAAAAGGCACACTTTTTTTTTGCAAGATAGTACATTTAGGGGCTATCTTGCATTTCTGAGAGTCCACTTAAAACGTTACATACTGCAGTAACATTGCTGCTATAAAAAATGCAATTTTTTTGGTGATAGATAGCAAATTTACGTGCTACGCTGCATTTCTGACAGTCCAAAACAAACATACTGCATTTACATTGGTGCTATTAAAAGAACACACTTTTTGAGCTATATAGGTGACAAGGATGTAAATTTGTAAAAATCGTCTGTTCCATTGGTGGGTGACATTTTGCCACTTTTGGCGTATACAAACCCCTGCTCTGCATAGGTGACAGGGAGGTACATTTCTAAAAATCATCTGTTACATTGGTGGGTGACATTTTGCCAGTTTTGCCGTATACAAACCCCTGCTCTGCATAGGTGACAGGAAGGTAAATTTCTAAAAATCATCTGTTACATTGGTTGGTGACATTTTGCCAGTTTTGGCGTATACAAACCCCTGCTCTGCATAGGTGACAGGGAGGTAAATTTCTAAAAATCATCTGTTACATTGGTGGGTGACATTTTGCCAGTTTTGCCGTATACAAACCCCTGCTCTGCATAGGTGACAGGAAGGTAAATTTCTAAAAATCATCTTTTACATTCTTGGGTGACATTAACCCAGTTTTGTCGTATACAAACCCATGCTTTGCATAGGTGACAGGAAGGTAAATTTCTAAAAATCGTCTTTTACATTCTTGGGTGACATTAACCCAGTTTTGTCGTATACAAACCCCTGCTTTGCATAGGTGACAGGGAGGTAAATTTCTAAAAATCATCTGTTACATTGGTGGGTGACACTTTGCCAGTTTTGCCGTATACAAACCACTGCTCTGCATAGGTGACAGGAAGGTAAATTTCTAAAAATCATCTGTTACATTGGTGGGTGACATTTTGCCAGTTTTACCATATACAAACCCCTGCTCTGTATAGGTGACAGGGAGGTAAATTTCTAAAAGTCATCTGTTACATTGGTGGGTGACATTTTGCCAGTTTTGCCGTTTACAAACCCCTGCTTTGCATAGGTGACAGGAAGGTAAATTTTTAAAAATCATCTGTTACATTGGTGGTTGACATTTTGCCAGTTTTGCTGTATACAAACCCCTGCTCTGCATAGGTGACAGAGAGGTAAATTTCTAAAAATGTCTGTTACATTCTTGGGTGACATTAACCCAGTTTTATCGTATACAAACCCCTGCTCTGCATAGGTGACAGGAAGGTAAATTTCTAAAATTCGTCTGTTCTATTGGTGGTTGACATTAACCCAGTTTTGCCAGCGAAAAACCCCTGCTTTGCATTGCTGACAGGGAACTAAATTTAGTAAAAATGTCTGTTACTTCGGTGGGTGACCGCAAAAATGAGGAGAGCATGAAAGAAGGGACATGGCCCTGATCGTGGTGCTGCTGGTGTTGGTGGAGCTCCTGTTGCAGGGAGAGGACGTGGTTGATCTGTGCCAGCTAGATGCCCAAATGAAACACCTTCCTCAGGTGCGCGTGAGCGACAGAGCCTTCAACGTTATTTAGTAAGCCCGAATGCCGCACTACGAATGGTGATGCCAAAAAAGTACAGTCGCTAGTAGATTGGGTGGCTGACAGTGCCTCCAGTATCTTCACATTGTCTCCCACCTGGTCCACTGCTAATGGCTCAGAATTGGCACCTGCAGGCCATGGGAATTTATCTAGCACCTCACCCCTTGCAAATCAGCCAAGCGGTCTGAGCCCCAAGTCATGCAGCAGTCTCTTATGCTTTTTGATGAGTCTGCTGGCAGGGTTTCCCAGAGACATCCACCTAGCCCTGCCCCAGAAGTAGAAGAGATTGAGTGCACTGATTCCCAACCACTTATGTTTGAGGATGAGGACATGGGAAGACCACTGCAGCACGTCTCTGATGATAACGAAACACAGGTGCCAACTGCTGCAGCTTTCTGCAGTGTGCAAACCGACAAGGAGGTCAGGGTGAAGACTGGGTAGAAAATGATGTGGAGGACGATGAGGTCCTAGACCCCACATGGATTCAAGGTCATGCGAGTGACCTGTGCAGTTCGGAGGGAGAGGCGGTGGTCGCACAAAGCCACCAGCACAGCTAAAGAGGGAGCAGGGTGCAAAAGCAGAGCGGCCGTCCCTAGACAGTACGCCTGCTACTGACCAACCGCACCCATCGATCAAGCAAAACAAAAACAGCTTCAAGGAGTTCCCTGGTGTGGCAGTTCTTCAGACAATGTGCAGACGACAAGACACGAGTGGTTTGCACCCTGTGCAATCAGAGCGTGAAGCGAGGCATAAATGTTCTAAACCTGAGCACAAGCTGCATGACCAGGCATCTAAGTGCAAAGCACGAGCTGCAGTGGAGTAAACACCTCCAAACCCAAGAAAGGTCTCAGGCTCCTCCTGCTCCCTCTTCTGCTGCAGTCTCGGCCTCTTCCTCCACCTCTGGAGTGACAGTGGCACCGGCCACCCGCGAACAGAGGATCTGTCAGCAACGCCATCACATCCGTCACCTTCAACAAGCAGCACCACAATGTCCCATGGCAGCGTTCAGCTGTCCATCTTCCAAACAATGGAGCGAAAGAGGAAGTACCTGTCATTCCGTCTGGTGGAGATGGAGAGTTTTAAAAACCTTATGGCGTTAGCTGTCCCACAGTACGTCGTTCCCAGCCGCCACTATTTTTCCAGGCGAGCAATCCCTTACCTGCACAAACAAGTGGGGGACAAAATCAGGTGTGTACTACGAAACGCCATCTGTGGTAAGGTCCACATAACTACCGATACGTGGACCAGTAACCACAGGCAGGGACGTTATATCTCCCTAACTGCACACTGGGTAAATGCAGTGGCGGCTGGGCCTGAGGCGGATAACTGTTTGGCGCATATCCTTCCGCCACCGAGGATTGCAGGGCATTTCTCTTTGCCTCCTGTTGCCTCCTGCTCCTACTCCTCTTTCTCCTCTAACACCTCCTCATCCAGTCAGCGTAACATCTTCACCAGCAACTTAAGCACAGCCAGGAGAAAACGATAGCAGGCAGTTTTGAAACATCTGTTTGGGGGACAAACCCCACACTGTGCAGGAGCTGTGGACGGGCATGGAACAACAGACCGATGAGTGGTTGGTGCCACTGAGCCTCAAGCCCAGCCTGGTGGTGTGTGATAATGTGCGAAATCTCATAGAAGCTCTAGCCCTAGCCGGTTTGACGCACATCCCTTGCCTGGTGCATGTGCTGAATTTGAATGTGGTGCAGAAATTCCTGAAAAACTACCCCGATATGTCAGAGCTGCTGCAGAAAGTGCGGGCCGTCTGTGTGCTCTTTCAAGTTTTCGCCCTGTTGCTGTTCTCCTGTCTGCGCTGCAGCATAACTTCGGCCTTCCCGCTCACCGCCTCATATGCGACGTGCCCACAAGGTGGAACTCCACCATGCACATGCTGGAGAGACTGTGCGAGCAGCAGCAGGCGATAGTGCAGTTTAAGCTGCAGCACACACAGGTGAGTTGCTCTGCGGAACAGCACCACTTTACCGCTACTGAGTGGGCCTCCATGCCAGACCTGTGTGCCTTGTTGCGCTGTTTCGACTACTCCACCAACATGACCAGTGCCGATGGCGCCGTTCTCAGCGTTACTATCCCACTTCTATGTCTCCTTGAAAAAAGCTTCGGGCGATGATGGAAGAGGATCTGGCACAAGAGGAAGAGGAGGATCATTTCCACGGTTATCAGGCCAGTCTTTCACAAGTCGCTCAGAGGGTGGGTTCCTGCACCAACATAGGCGAGGTACACAATTGTCCAGCCAGGCCACAGTTCTGGAGGATGAGGAGGATAAAGAGGAAGGGAGGATGAGGATAACCGTGTTCACAGCAGGGTGGCACTCAAAGCAGCTTAGGGCCATCACTGCAGCGTGGCTGGGGGATACCGAGGACACAGACGATACACCTTCCACAGAGGACAGCTTGTCGTTGCCTCTGGGCAGCCTGGCACACATGAGCGACTACATGCTGCAGTACCTGCGCAACGACCGCCAAGTTGCCCACATGCACATGCAAACAATAGAACTAAGAAATGGGGATCATTCTATGAAAAATAGAAGCTCTTGTGCGCTTTAACTTAGAATGATCTCCATTTCTTAGTTCTATTGTCTGCATGTTAAATGTTGTGCAGCCATGTTTTATTGTCTGAGGATGAATTTAGTCAGTTGTAGTACAGACTCTGAGATGATCCTATTTGCCTCCGGGTATACTCGGCAAGCAGTTAATCCATCATCATGTGGGATATTCGAATACAAGGATTCCACTTCCATGGTGGCCAAGATTGTGCCTTTAGTGAGGGGACCTATGGTTGACAGTTTGTTCAATAAGTCAGTGGTGTCCTGTAGATAACTTGTTGTGTTCCTCAATAATGGTTTGAGGATGCCCTCTATCGACCCTGAGATTTTTTCAGTGAGGGTTCCCACACCTGAAATGATCGGCCTCCCTGCATTCCCTGCTTTGTGTATTTTGGGAAGCATGTACAATACTCAGGTCCTGGGATTCTTAGGTACCAAGTCTAAAAGTTGCATGGATCCAGCAGAAAGACCCTGATCACCTTTTTAACTCTCTCAAATATTTCTGAGTTGGGTCTCCTCCATTTTGATATAGTATTGTGTGTCTGTGAGTTGTCTGTGTGCTTCTTCTACATAGTCCAAAAAGTTCAAAAGGAGCACCCCTTTATCTGCAGGTTTTATGGTGATTCCTTTGTTGTTTTTAAGATTTGAATCACCCTCCATTCCTGTATGTTAATGTTGAATGTTTCTTTTATCTGTTTGTCCAGTATTGCAAGCTGTACTACATTTCTAAAGGAGTCAATGTACTGGTCCAAAATGGTATTGTGGCCAGGGGAGGGTTCAGTCAGACAGTTTTTGTCCACCAGTGTCAATTGTGTTCGGCTGTTTGAGAATTCTCTCTCCTGTTTGTCATGGAATAACTCTTTTAGTCTTAATTAGAGTTGAGCGAACACCTGGATGTTCGGGTTCGACGAGTTCGGCCGAACTTTCGAAAAATGTTCGGGTTCGTGATCCGAACTCGACCTGAACTTCATCCCGAACCCGAACCCCATAGAAGTCAATGGGGACCCGAACTTTTGGGCACTAAAAGGCTGTAAAACACACCCGAAAGGGCTAGAGGGCTGCAAAAGGCAGCAAAATGTAGTTAAATCCCCTGCAAACAAATGTAGATAGGGAAATGATGAGTTAACATAAAATAAATAAAAATTAAACAATATTAATTGGAGTGAGGTCCCATAGCACAGAATCAGGCTTCAAGTCACCCACCAATGGAGAAGGTCACTTACTATTATTTTGACCACAGCACCCAGACAAAGGAGAGAGGTCCCACAGCAGAGAACCAGGCATCATATCACCCACCACAGGAGTAGGCCACCATTTAGTTACTTTGACCCCCTACACCCAGACGGAGGAGAGAGGTTACACAGCAGAGAATCAGGCATCATATCAACCACCACAGGAGAAGCCACCATTTAGTTACTTTGACCCCTGCACCCAGGAAGAGGAGAGAGGCCCCACAGCACATATTCTGGCATCATATCAGCCACCACAGGAGAAGCCACCATTGAGTTACTTTGACCCCTGCACCCAGGAAGAGGAGAGAGGCCCCACAGCACATATTCTGGCATCATATCAGCCACCACAGGAGAAGCCACCATTGAGTTACTTTGACCCCTGCACCCAGGAAGAGGAGAGAGGCCCTACAGCACATATTCTGGCATCATACTAACCACCACAGGAGAAGCCACCATTGAGTTACTTTGACCCCTGCACCCAGGAAGAGGAGAGAGGCCCCACAGCACATATTCTGGCATCATATCAGCCACCACAGGAGAAGCCACCATTGAGTTACTTTGACCCCCGCACCCAGGAAGAGGAGAGAGGCACCACAGCACATATTCTGGCATCATATCACACACCACAGGAGAAGGCCTCTTTCAGTGATTTAGGCCTTTGGACCCAGACAGAGGAGAGAGGCACCACAGCACATATTCTGGCATCATATCAGCCACCACAGGAGAAGCCACCATTGAGTTACTTTGACCCCTGCACCCAGGAAGAGGAGAGAGGCCCCACAGCACATATTCTGGCATCATATCAGCCACCACAGGAGAAGCCACCATTGAGTTACTTTGACCCCTGCACCCAGGAAGAGGAGAGAGGCCCCACAGCACATATTCTGGCATCATACTAACCACCACAGGAGAAGCCACCATTGAGTTACTTTGACCCTCGCACCCAGGAAGAGGAGAGAGGCACCACAGCACATATTCTGGCATCATATCAGCCACCACAGGAGAAGCCACCATTGAGTTACTTTGACCCCTGCACCCAGGAAGAGGAGAGAGGCCCCACAGCACATATTCAGGCATCATATCACACACCACAGGAGAAGGCCTCTTTCAGTGATTTAGGCCTTTGGACCCAGACAGAGGAGAGAGGCACCACAGCACATATTCTGGCATCATATCAGCCACCACAGGAGAAGCCACCATTGAGTTACTTTGACCCCTGCACCCAGGAAGAGGAGAGAGGCCTCACAGCACATATTCTGGCATCATATCAGCCACCACAGGAGAAGCTCACCATTGAGTTACTTTGACCCCTGCACCCAGGAAGAGGAGAGGCCCCACAGCACATATTCTGGCATCATACTAACCACCACAGGAGAAGCCACCATTGAGTTACTTTGACCCCCGCACCCAGGAAGAGAGAGAGGCACCACAGCACATATTCTGGCATCATATCAGCCACCACAGGAGAAGCCACCATTGAGTTACTTTGACCCCTGCACCCAGGAAGAGGAGAGAGGCCCCACAGCACATATTCTGGCATCATATCAGCCACCACAGGAGAAGCCACCATTTAGTTACTTTGACCCCGCACCCAGGAAGAGGAGAGAGGCCCCACAGCACATATTCAGGCATCATATCACACACCACAGGAGAAGGCCTCTTTCAGTGATTTGAGGCCTTGGACCCAGACAGAGGAGAGAGAGGCACCACAGTACATATTCTCTGGCATCATATCAGCCACCACAGGAGAAGCCACCATTGAGTTACTTTGACCCCTGCACCCAGGAAGAGGAGAGAGGCCCCACAGCACATATTCTGGCATCATATCAGCCACCACAGGAGAAGCCACTATTGAGTTACTTTGACCCTGCACCCAGGAAGAGGAGAGAGGCCCCTACAGCACATATTCTGGCATCATATCACCCACCACAGGAGTAGGCCACCATTTAGTTACTTTGACCCCTACACCCAGACGGAGGAGAGAGGTTACACAGCAGAGAATCAGGCATTTAGATCACCCACCACAGGAGTAGGCCCCAACTTAATGGGACCCCGGCAACCATGTCAGATGGCACAACCATCAGCTTCATATCAATCAGCACAGGAGAAGGCGACTTTGAAAGACTTTGACCCCTACACCCAGACGGAGGAGAGAGGTTTCACAGCAGAGAATCAGGCATTTAGATCACCCACCACAGGAGTAGGCCCCATTGAATCAGACCCTGGCAACCATGTCAGATGGCACAACCATCAGCTTTATATCAATCAGCACAGGAGAAGGCGACTTTGAAAGACTTTGACCCCTACACCCAGATGGAGGAGAGAGGTTTCACAGCAGAGAATCAGGCATCATATCAGCCACCACAGGAGAAGCCACCATTGAGTTACTTTGACCCCTGCACCCAGGAAGAGGAGAGAGGCCCCACAGCACATATTCTGGCATCATATCAGCCACCACAGGAGAAGCCACCATTGAGTTACTTTGACCCCTGCACCCAGGAAGAGGAGAGAGGCCCCACAGCACATATTCTGGCATCATATCACCCACCACAGGAGTAGGCCACCATTTAGTTACTTTGGACCCCTACACCCAGACGGAGGAGAGAGGTTACACAGCAGAGAATCAGGCATTTAGATCACCCACCACAGGAGTAGGCCCCAATTTAATGGGACCCCGGCAACCATGTCAGATGGCACAACCATCAGCTTCATATCAATCAGCACAGGAGAAGGCGACTTTGAAAGACTTTGACCCCTACACCCAGACGGAGGAGAGAGGTTTCACAGCAGAGAATCAGGCATTTAGATCACCCACCACAGGAGTAGGCCCCCATTGAATCAGACCCTGGCAACCATGTCAGATGGCACAACCATCAGCTTTATATCAATCAGCACAGGAGAAGGCGACTTTGAAAGACTTTGACCCTACACCCAGATGGAGGAGAGAGGTTTCACAGCAGAGAATCAGGCATCATATCAACCACCACAGGAGAAGCCACCATTTAGTTACTTTGACCCCTGCACCCAGGAAGAGGAGAGAGGCCCCACAGCACATATTCTGGCATCATATCAGCCACCACAGGAGAAGCCACCATTGAGTTACTTTGACCCCTGCACCCAGGAAGAGGAGAGAGGCCCCACAGCACATATTCTGGCATCATACTAACCACCACAGGAGAAGCCACCATTGAGTTACTTTGACCCCTGCACCCAGGAAGAGGAGAGAGGCCCCACAGCACATATTCTGGCATCATATCAGCCACCACAGGAGAAGCCACCATTGAGTTACTTTGACCCCCGCACCCAGGAAGAGGAGAGAGGCACCACAGCACATATTCAGGCATCATATCACACACCACAGGAGAAGGCCTCTTTCAGTGATTTAGGCCTTTGGACCCAGACAGAGGAGAGAGGCACCACAGCACATATTCTGGCATCATATCAGCCACCACAGGAGAAGCCACCATTGAGTTACTTTGACCCCTGCACCCAGGAAGAGGAGAGAGGCCCACAGCACATATTCTGGCATCATACTAACCACCACAGGAGAAGCCACCATTGAGTTACTTTGACCCCGCACCCAGGAAGAGGAGAGAGGCACCACAGCACATATTCTGGCATCATATCAGCCACCACAGGAGAAGCCACCATTGAGTTACTTTGACCCCTGCACCCAGGAAGAGGAGAGAGGCCCCACAGCACATATTCTGGCATCATATCAGCCACCACAGGAGAAGCCACCATTTAGTTACTTTGACCCCTTCACCCAAACAGAGGAGAGAGGTTCCACATCAGAGAATCAGGCATCATATCAACCACCACAGGAGTAGGCCACAATTTAGTTTATTTGACCCCTGCACCCAGGAAGAGGAGAGAGGCCCCACAGCACATATTCTGGCATCATATCACACACCACAGGAGAAGGCCTCTTTTCAGTGATTTAGGCCTTTGGACCCAGACAGAGGAGAGAGGTCAGAGATTAGCTTCATATCCCCAGCACAGCAGAAGACCGCTTTATTTGACTTAGGCCTCAGCACCCAGACAGAAGACAGAGGTAGCATGGCAGAGGTTATGGCTTCATGTCACCCGTTAGTTTAACCGCCACTTTCATCTGGTTAGGCCCCGGCGCCCAGACAGAGAAGAGTTTCATTCAACTGTGGGTTTCATAAAATTTGTATCAAATAAAGAAGTGGCCCGTAGCACAACAAGACATGTTTTAGGCAGTTAATAAGGACTACTCTGCACAAGGGAGGGACAGGTCCTGTGGGATCCATGCCTGGTTCATCTTTATGAAGGTCAGCTTGTCCACGTTGGCTGTGGACAGGCGGCTGCGCTTGTCAGTAATGACGCCCCTGCCGTGCTGAATACGCGTTCAGATAAAACGCTGGCCGCCGGGCAGGAAAGCACCTCCAAGGCATAACATGCTAACTCTGGCCACGTGGACAATTTCGAAACCCAGTAGTTGAATGGGGCCGAACCATCCGTCAGGATGTGGAGGGGTGTGCAGACATACTGTTCAACCATGTTAGTGAAATGCTGCCTCCTGCTAACACGTTCCGTATCAGGTGTCGGTGCAGATAGCTGTGGCGTGGAGACAAAACTTTTCCACATTTCTGCCATGCTAACCCTGCCCTCAGATGAGCTGGCCGTGACACAGCTGCGTTGGCGACCTCTTGCCACTCCTCTGCCTTCACCTTCCACCTGTTCCCCTGTGACATGTGGGAATGCTCTCAAGAGCGCCTCTATCAGCGTGCGCTTGTACTCGCGCATCTTACAGTCGCGCTCCAGTTCAGGAATTAAAGTGGGCACATTGTCTTTATACCGGGGATCCAGCAGGGTGGCCACCCAGTAGTCTGCACACGTTAAAACGTGGGCAACTCTGCTGTCGTTGCGCAGGCATTGGAGCATATATTCGCTCATGTGGGCCAGGCTACCCATGGGTAAGGACAAGCTGTCCTCTGTGGGAGGCGTATCGTCATCGTCCACCGTATCCCCCAGCCACGCACCAGTGATGGGCCTGGGCTGCCACCCCGCTGTGAACTTGCGTCATCCTCGTCCCCCTCCACCTCCTCCTCCTCATCCTCCTCGTCCTCCAGTACAGTGCCTTGGCTGGCGACTTGTGAACCTGTCCTCTGCTGCTTAAACAAACCTCCCTCTGAGCCAATTCGAACAGACTGGCCCGAAAGTGTTAGAAACGAGCCCTCATCCTCCTCCTCCTCCTCCTCCACCTGGGCCACCTCCTCTAACATCATTGCCCTAAGTGTTTTCTCAAGGAGACATAGAAGTGGTATTGTAACGCTGATAACAGTGTCATCGCCACTGGCCATGTTGGTGGAGTACTCGAAACAGCGCAGCAGGGCACACAGGTCTCGCATGGAGGCCCAATCATTGGTGGTGAAGTGGTGCTGTTCGGCAGTACGACTGACGCGAGCGTGCTGCAGCTGAAACTCCACTATGGCCTGCTGCTGCTCGCACAGTCTCTCCAGCATGTGCAAGGTGGAGTTCCACCGGGTGGGCACGCCGCATATGAGGCGGTGAGCGGGAAGGCCGAGTTCCGCTGTAGCGCAGACAGGCGAGCAGCGGCAGGATGTGAACGGCGGAAGCGCGCACAGACGGCCCGCACTTTATGCAGCAGCTCTGACATGTTGGGGTAGTGGTGAATGAACCTCTGCACCACCAAGTTCAGCACATGCGCCAGGCAAGGGATGTGCGTCAAACCGGCTAGTCCCAGAGCTGCCACGAGATTTCGCCCATTATCGCATACCACCAGGCCTGGCTTGAGGCCCACCGGCAGAAACCACTCGCCGGTCTGTTGTTCAATACCCCGCCACAACTCCTGCGCGGTGTGGGGCCTGTCCCCCAAACATATGAGTTTCAGAATGGCCTGCTGACGCTTACCCGGGCTGTGCTGAAGTTGGTGGTGAAGGTGTGTGGCTGACCGGATGAGCTGGTGGAAGCAGTGGAGGAGGAAGCCGAGTAGGAGGAGGAGGCTACAGGAGGCAGAGAATGATGCCCTGCGATCCTAGGGGGCGGAAGGACGTGCGCCAAGGAACTGTCCGCCGGGGCCCAGCCGCCACTACATTCATCCAGTGTGCAGTTAGTGAGATATAGCGTCCCTGGCCGTGCTTACTGGTCCACGTATCTGTGGTTAGGTGGACCTTGCCACAAATGGCGTTGCGCAGTGCACACTTGATTTTATCGGACACTTGCATGTGCAGGGAAGGCACGGCTGTCTTGGAGAAGTAGTGGCGGCTGGGAACCACATACTGCGGGACAGCCATGGCCATCAGCTGTTTGAAGCTGTCTGTGTCCACCAGCCGGAATGACAGCATTTCAAAGGCCAGCAGTTTAGAAATGCTGGCGTTCAGGCCAAGGGCTCGAGGGTGACTCGGGGAATTTGCGCTTCCTCTCTAAGGTTTGAGATATTGAGAGCTGAACGCTGCTGTGTGATATAGTGGAGACGCTAGTTGACGGTGGCGGTGGTGGTGGTGTCGGTGGCACATCCTCTGTTTGCTGCTCGGCAGGTGGCAACATTCCTCTCGAGGCGGAAGCCGAGGCAGCAGCGGTAGAGGGAGCAGGGGAGCCTCAGCGAGTGCCTGGTTTTTAAGGTGTGTACCCCACTGCAGTTCATGCTTTGCATGTAGATGCCTGGTCATGCAGGTTGTGCTGAGGTTCAGAACGTTAATGCCTCGCCTCAGGCTCTGATGGCAGAGCGTGCAAGTCACTCGGGTCTTGTCGGTAGGACATTGTTTAAAGAAGTGCCATGCCAGGGAACTCTTTGAAGCTGCCTTTGTGGGGCTGGGTCCCTGTTGGCGATGTCCAGTAGCAGGCGAACTCTGGGGGCGGCGGCTCGTCTGCTTTGGCCCCCTGCTCCCTCTTTGGCTTCGCTGTTGTCTCGGTCTCACCACTACCTCTTCCTCTGAACTGTGAAAGTCATCGCCACGACCTTCAGTCCATGTGGGGTCTAAGACCTCATCGTCCTCTGCATCGTCTTCCACCCAGTCTCCTCCCTGACCTCCTCCTGTTCAGTCTGCACACTGCAAAAGACGCGGCAGTGGGCACCTGTGTTTCGTCATCATCAGAGACGTGCGGACTCCGATGAGGTGGTATTCCCATGTCCTCTTCATCTGGAGACATAAGTGGTTGTGCGTCAGTGCATGGTATGTCTTCCTCCACTGGGGAAGGGCTAGGTGGACGCCCCTGGGAAACCCTGGAAGCAGAGTCTTCAAACAGAAGAAGAGACTGCTGCATAACTTGTGGCTCAGACCGTTTCCCTGATATGCTTGGGGGTGATGTGACAGACTGATGGGCTTGGTTTTCAGGTGCCACCTGTGCGCTTCCGCAGAAGACTGGGTGGAAGACCATGTGGTGAACGTGCTGGAAGCACTGTCGGCCACCCAATCGATTAATGCCTGTACCTGCTCAGGCCTTACCATCCTAAGAGCGGCATTGGGCCCCACGAGATATTGCGGTACATTCTGCCGGCTAGTTGAGGGAGTTCGTTCCCTACTGTGTGCGCCTGGGGCCGAACGGCCACGTCCTCTACCAGCAACAGAGGCTCCACGGACACCACCACGACCGCGTCCTCGTCCCTTAATAGTATTTTTCTTCATTGTTGCGATTCAACTCGCACCACAATGAAATATATTATTTTTTATAAGCAAAATCCCCTCACTGGAATACTTTCAGTCTTTTGACTGTATGGATTACAGATGGAATGACTGTTATATGTGAGTACCGCTTTCTTTGACAGATTCTAGTATGGGTACATATATGTTTTCCCAACCCCAGCACATTAATTTGCTAATTCCAGATGTATGAAACGCAGGCCTAACTGTATCTAGTATATTGAACGCCAGATAAACTAACTTGGCCTTTTTAAATAAAAAAATTCCCTCACTGGAATACTTTCAGTCTTTTGACTGTATGGATTACAGATGGAATGACTGTTATATGTGAGTACCGCTTTCTTTGACAGATTCTAGTATGGGTACATATATGTTTTCCCAACCCCAGCACATTAGTTTGCTAATTCCAGATGTATGAAACGCAGGCCTAACTGTATCTAGTATATTGAACGCCAGATAAACTAACTTGGCCTTTTTAAATAAAAAAATTCCCTCACTGGAATACTTTCAGTCTTTTGACTGTATGGATTACAGATGGAATGACTGTTATATGTGAGTACCGCTTTCTTTGACAGATTCTAGTATGGGTACATATATGTTTTCCCAACCCCAGCACATTAGTTTGCTAATTCCAGATGTATGAAACGCAGGCCTAACTGTATCTAGTATATTGAACGCCAGATAAACTAACTTGGCCTTTTTAAATAAAAAAAATCCCTCACTGGAATACTTTCAGTCTTTTGACTGTATGGATTACAGATGGAATGACTGTTATATGTGAGTACCGCTTTCTTTGACAGATTCTAGTATGGGTACATATATGTTTTCCCAACCCCAGCACATTAATTTGCTAATTCCAGATGTATGAAACGCAGGCCTAACTGTATCTAGTATATTGAACGCCAGATAAACTAACTTGGCCTTTTTTAAATAAAAAATTCCCTCACTGGAATACTTTCAGTCTTTTGACTGTATGGATTACAGATGGAATGACTGTTATATGTGAGTACCGCTTTCTTTGACAGATTCTAGTATGGGTACATATATGTTTTCCCAACCCCAGCACATTAGTTTGCTAATTCCAGATGTATGAAACGCAGGCCTAACTGTATCTAGTATATTGAACGCCAGATAAACTAACTTGGCCTTTTTTAAATAAAAAATTCCCTCACTGGAATACTTTCAGTCTTTTGACTGTATGGATTACAGATGGAATGACTGTTATATGTGAGTACCGCTTTCTTTGACAGATTCTAGTATGGGTACATATATGTTTTCCCAACCCCAGCACATTAGTTTGCTAATTCCAGATGTATGAAACGCAGGCCTAACTGTATCTAGTATATTGAACGCCAGATAAACTAACTTGGCCTTTTTTAAATAAAAAAATTCCCTCACTGGAATACTTTCAGTCTTTTGACTGTATGGATTACAGATGGAATGACTGTTATATGTGAGTACCGCTTTCTTTGACAGATTCTAGTATGGGTACATATATGTTTTCCCAACCCCAGCACATTAGTTTGCTAATTCCAGATGTATGAAACGCAGGCCTAACTGTATCTAGTATATTGAACGCCAGATAAACTAACTTGGCCTTTTTAAATAAAAAATTCCCTCACTGGAATACTTTCAGTCTTTTGACTGTATGGATTACAGATGGAATGACTGTTATATGTGAGTACCGCTTTCTTTGACAGATTCTAGTATGGGTACATATATGTTTTCCCAACCCCAGCACATTAGTTTGCTAATTCCAGATGTATGAAACGCAGGCCTAACTGTATCTAGTATATTGAACGCCAGATAAACTAACTTGGCCTTTTTTAAATAAAAAAATTCCCTCACTGGAATACTTTCAGTCTTTTGACTGTATGGATTACAGATGGAATGACTGTTATATGTGAGTACCGCTTTCTTTGACAGATTCTAGTATGGGTACATATATGTTTTCCCAACCCCAGCACATTAGTTTGCTAATTCCAGATGTATGAAACGCAGGCCTAACTGTATCTAGTATATTGAACGCCAGATAAACTAACTTGGCCTTTTTAAATAAAAAATTCCCTCACTGGAATACTTTCAGTCTTTTGACTGTATGGATTACAGATGGAATGACTGTTATATGTGAGTACCGCTTTCTTTGACAGATTCTAGTATGGGTACATATATGTTTTCCCAACCCCAGCACATTAGTTTGCTAATTCCAGATGTATGAAACGCAGGCCTAACTGTATCTAGTATATTGAACGCCAGATAAACTAACTTGGCCTTTTTTAAATAAAAAAATTCCCTCACTGGAATACTTTCAGTCTTTTGACTGTATGGATTACAGATGGAATGACTGTTATATGTGAGTACCGCTTTCTTTGACAGATTCTAGTATGGGTACATATATGTTTTCCCAACCCCAGCACATTAATTTGCTAATTCCAGATGTATGAAACGCAGGCCTAACTGTATCTAGTATATTGAACGCCAGATAAACTAACTTGGCCTTTTTTAAATAAAAAAATTCCTCACTGGAATACTTTCAGTCTTTTTGACTGTATGGATTACAGATGGAATGACTGTTATATGTGAGTACCGCTTTCTTTGACAGATTCTAGTATGGGTACATATATGTTTTCCCAACCCCAGCACATTAGTTTGCTAATTCCAGATGTATGAAACGCAGGCCTAACTGTATCTAGTATATTGAACGCCAGATAAACTAACTTGGCCTTTTTAAATAAAAAAATTCCTCACTGGAATACTTTCAGTCTTTTGACTGTATGGATTACAGATGGAATGACTGTTATATGTGAGTACCGCTTTCTTGACAGATTCTAGTATGGGTACATATATGTTTTCCCAACCCCAGCACATTAGTTTGCTAATTCCAGATGTATGAAACGCAGGCCTAACTGTATCTAGTATATTGAACGCCAGATAAACTAACTTGGCCTTTTTTAAATAAAAAATTCCTCACTGGAATACTTTCAGTCTTTTGACTGTATGGATTACAGATGGAATGACTGTTATATGTGAGTACCGCTTTCTTTGACAGATTCTAGTATGGGTACATATATGTTTTCCCAACCCCAGCACATTAGTTTGCTAATTCCAGATGTATGAAACGCAGGCCTAACTGTATCTAGTATATTGAACGCCAGATAAACTAACTTGGCCTTTTTAAATAAAAAAATTCCCTCACTGGAATACTTTCAGTCTTTTGACTGTATGGATTACAGATGGAATGACTGTTATATGTGAGTACCGCTTTCTTTGACAGATTCTAGTATGGGTACATATATGTTTTCCCAACCCCAGCACATTAATTTGCTAATTCCAGATGTATGAAACGCAGGCCTAACTGTATCTAGTATATTGAACGCCAGATAAACTAACTTGGCCTTTTTAAATAAAAAATTCCCTCACTGGAATACTTTCAGTCTTTTGACTGTATGGATTACAGATGGAATGACTGTTATATGTGAGTACCGCTTTCTTTGACAGATTCTAGTATGGGTACATATATGTTTTCCCAACCCCAGCACATTAGTTTGCTAATTCCAGATGTATGAAACGCAGGCCTAACTGTATCTAGTATATTGAACGCCAGATAAACTAACTTGGCCTTTTTAAATAAAAAAATTCCCTCACTGGAATACTTTCAGTCTTTTGACTGTATGGATTACAGATGGAATGACTGTTATATGTGAGTACCGCTTTCTTGACAGATTCTAGTATGGGTACATATATGTTTTCCCAACCCCAGCACATTAGTTTGCTAATTCCAGATGTATGAAACGCAGGCCTAACTGTATCTAGTATATTGAACGCCAGATAAACTAACTTGGCCTTTTTAAATAAAAAAATTCCTCACTGGAATACTTTCAGTCTTTTGACTGTATGGATTACAGATGGAATGACTGTTATATGTGAGTACCGCTTTCTTTGACAGATTCTAGTATGGGTACATATATGTTTTCCCAACCCCAGCACATTAGTTTGCTAATTCCAGATGTATGAAACGCAGGCCTAACTGTATCTAGTATATTGAACGCCAGATAAACTAACTTGGCCTTTTTAAATAAAAAAAATTCCCTCACTGGAATACTTTCAGTCTTTTGACTGTATGGATTACAGATGGAATGACTGTTATATGTGAGTACCGCTTTCTTTGACAGATTCTAGTATGGGTACATATATGTTTTCCCAACCCCAGCACATTAATTTGCTAATTCCAGATGTATGAAACGCAGGCCTAACTGTATCTAGTATATTGAACGCCAGATAAACTAACTTGGCCTTTTTAAATAAAAAAATTCCCTCACTGGAATACTTTCAGTCTTTTGACTGTATGGATTACAGATGGAATGACTGTTATATGTGAGTACCGCTTTCTTTGACAGATTCTAGTATGGGTACATATATGTTTTCCCAACCCCAGCACATTAGTTTGCTAATTCCAGATGTATGAAACGCAGGCCTAACTGTATCTAGTATATTGAACGCCAGATAAACTAACTTGGCCTTTTTAAATAAAAAATTCCCTCACTGGAATACTTTCAGTCTTTTGACTGTATGGATTACAGATGGAATGACTGTTATATGTGAGTACCGCTTTCTTTGACAGATTCTAGTATGGGTACATATATGTTTTCCCAACCCCAGCACATTAGTTTGCTAATTCCAGATGTATGAAACGCAGGCCTAACTGTATCTAGTATATTGAACGCCAGATAAACTAACTTGGCCTTTTTTAAATAAAAAATTCCCTCACTGGAATACTTTCAGTCTTTTTGACTGTATGGATTACAGATGGAATGACTGTTATATGTGAGTACCGCTTTCTTTGACAGATTCTAGTATGGGTACATATATGTTTTCCCAACCCCAGCACATTAGTTTGCTAATTCCAGATGTATGAAACGCAGGCCTAACTGTATCTAGTATATTGAACGCCAGATAAACTAACTTGGCCTTTTTTAAATAAAAAAATTCCCTCACTGGAATACTTTCAGTCTTTTGACTGTATGGATTACAGATGGAATGACTGTTATATGTGAGTACCGCTTTCTTTGACAGATTCTAGTATGGGTACATATATGTTTTCCCAACCCCAGCACATTAGTTTGCTAATTCCAGATGTATGAAACGCAGGCCTAACTGTATCTAGTATATTGAACGCCAGATAAACTAACTTGGCCTTTTTTAAATAAAAAATTCCCTCACTGGAATACTTTCAGTCTTTTGACTGTATGGATTACAGATGGAATGACTGTTATATGTGAGTACCGCTTTCTTTGACAGATTCTAGTATGGGTACATATATGTTTTCCCAACCCTAGCACATTAGTTTGCTAATTCCAGATGTATGAAACGCAGGCCTAACTGTATCTAGTATATTGAACGCCAGATAAACTAACTTGGCCTTTTTAAATAAAAAATTCCCTCACTGGAATACTTTCAGTCTTTTGACTGTATGGATTACAGATGGAATGACTGTTATATGTGAGTACCGCTTTCTTTGACAGATTCTAGTATGGGTACATATATGTTTTCCCAACCCCAGCACATTAGTTTGCTAATTCCAGATGTATGAAACGCAGGCCTAACTGTATCTAGTATATTGAACGCCAGATAAACTAACTTGGCCTTTTTAAATAAAAAAATTCCCTCACTGGAATACTTTCAGTCTTTTGACTGTATGGATTACAGATGGAATGACTGTTATATGTGAGTACCGCTTTCTTTGACAGATTCTAGTATGGGTACATATATGTTTTCCCAACCCCAGCACATTAGTTTGCTAATTCCAGATGTATGAAACGCAGGCCTAACTGTATCTAGTATATTGAACGCCAGATAAACTAACTTGGCCTTTTTTAAATAAAAAAATTCCCTCACTGGAATACTTTCAGTCTTTTGACTGTATGGATTACAGATGGAATGACTGTTATATGTGAGTACCGCTTTCTTTGACAGATTCTAGTATGGGTACATATATGTTTTCCCAACCCCAGCACATTAGTTTGCTAATTCCAGATGTATGAAACGCAGGCCTAACTGTATCTAGTATATTGAACGCCAGATAAACTAACTTGGCCTTTTTTAAATAAAAAAATTCCTCACTGGAATACTTTCAGTCTTTTGACTGTATGGATTACAGATGGAATGACTGTTATATGTGAGTACCGCTTTCTTTGACAGATTCTAGTATGGGTACATATATGTTTTCCCAACCCCAGCACATTAATTTGCTAATTCCAGATGTATGAAACGCAGGCCTAACTGTATCTAGTATATTGAACGCCAGATAAACTAACTTGGCCTTTTTAAATAAATAAAAATTCCCTCACTGGAATACTTTCAGTCTTTTGACTGTATGGATTACAGGTGGACTGGTATTAGTAGGGGTGACACAAGCACACCCAAGTCCCTGATGTAGGATTTCTATGGCACAGACCACTATTACAAGTGATTAATGGACGTTGGGAGAGATTGTGCTGCAGCACTAGTCCCAAGATGGCCGCCGCCTATCAGCCCAGTAACATGTGCCACAAAATGGTCTGCACAACCTTTAAAAAAATAGCCTTGGACTGTGCTGCTAAATCGCTATTGGTCTGAATCCCAGGTGTAGATGTCTGACTTGTTTGGAGCTTTGAATGCACACTGTGGCAGCTTCTGCTGCAGCACTACAAGTCGCAAAATGGCGGCCGGCGGTCAGCCCAGGTACATGTGGATGGAAAAATCACTCTGGCCACTCTAAAAATAGCCAATCCCTATCAAAAAGCAGCTCAGCTGCAGTTGTTCAGATGAATCACAGGTGGAGGAGAGAAATTTGCTTCCAGTTATTCAATTATCCCTGCCTATTCTCGCCCTAGCATCAGCTGCGTCTATCCCTGTTCTATTCACATCGGGAGTGAGCACGTCCCGACGTGCGCACAAGCTTATAAAGAGGCTGAGTCACATGCTGCACTCGGCCAATCACAGCCTTGCCAATAGTAGGCATGGCTGCGATGGCATCTTAGGGCAAGTAGTATGATGCATGTTGATTGGCTGCTTTGCAGCCTTTCAAAATGCGCCTAAATACATGCCGAACGACGAACCCGAACCCGAACTTTTTTGAAAATGTCCGGGTTCGGGTCCGGGTCCCGGACACCCCAAAATTTGGTACGAACCCGAACGATGCTCGAACTGTTCGCTCAACACTAGTCTTAATCTCCTTAAATATTCCTCCATGTCACTATAGAGTTTTTTTTTGTCAAGAGTTTTGGTAGGGCAGAATGACATTGACTCACATTGACTTGACTGTACATTGACTCATTTAGAAATGTACAAAAGGGAGATAAAGGCAGCTCTTACCTGCTCCTCTCAGCTGTGAGCACGGATTCAGCTCCTGGACACGGCTGACTTAAAAATTTACAAAACGTTGAATCCAGCTCAATAACAGTGAAGGAAAAAACTTTATTTTGCGGTCAAGTCATGTCAGGAGTAAGGACCGCAAAATGGTCCGAAACACGTAGACGAGACTATTTTTTCCTTCGCTGTTATTGAGCTGGATTCAACGTTTTGTCAACCTTTAGAAATGTAGTATAGTCTGCAATACTGGACAAACATATAAAAGAAACATTTAACATCAACATACAGGAAAGGAGAGCGATTCAAACCTTAAAAATCAACAAAGGAATCACCATAACGTAACGTTATGTCACTGTGCAGCTTTGGATATGACTAAGACTGATGTCATATTACTCTTCTGTGGGCTAATATTGTTTACCCCTTCAGGACCCTGAGATTTTTGCATTTTTTTTTTTGACTCCTGCCTTTCCATAGTCCTAACTTTTGTATTTTTCCATTCACATACCCTTATGAGAGCTTATTTTTGCGAGACAAGTTGTACTTTCTAATGGCACCATTTACGGTTGCATACCATGTAGTAAGAAGCGGAAAGAAAATTCCAAATGGGGTAGAATTGGGAAAAACGCAATTCTCATATCCATACAGTTTTTTTGTTACACTGTACAATATGCAGTAAAATTTTATTTCATTTTTTAAGTCACCTTGGGTGACAATAACTGGCAATCATTAAATTGCCCATTGTGTTCATTGATGGCTATATAGCCATCATTGAACACTTCATTTTGAATATAACAATACAATGCTGCCACCTAATGGCATGTATTGATATATTCTGAAATAGACACCAAAGCCTGCTTGAGGCTTCGGGCTATTTCAAAAATGTAGCAGGGTCTCCGATCTCCATCTGTTACCGCTGTTACCGAGCGGAGCGCAAGACTTCCGCTTCCGGACTGATCAGATGCCATGCATCTGAAGGGTAAAATGTATGCAATCAGCCTTAAAATAGCAGAAACCCGGCGGCTATGGCACCCGCTGCATGTGCGGCGGGTGCCAAGTTTAGGACTGCACATATATATATGTATGGCGGAGGTCCTATAGGGGTTAAACTTTGTAGGCAATGACAGCAGCAATATTGGTAATGTATACTGCAGTCTTTACAATGTGGTATCCATTGGATGACTTATCTTACTATTTCTCTAAACTAACATTATCACGTTTTATCCTAACAGCTATCTTCAGAGATCTAACCAGATGGATCTTTCCAGGAATTCACATTTTTCTACGACTGTCTACAGCAGTCTGCTGCACATGCTAAGCATATTATTATATATTTTAATAAGTGCGTCTTTATAAAAAAAAAAACTGTTAACTTTATGAACAAAAACACATATAAAATGAGTTACATGCCTTAAAGGGTTGTCCAGTTTTAACAGCGGTATGCCCTAAAATAAAAACAAATGATTATTTACTGTACCTAGCAGATCCTGTGCTGCTACCCCAGCAGAGCTTTGTTTTCCTGGCGAAAGCAATGACGTCACATTGACAACACTTAACCACAGCATACAATCACTGCCCTAAAGAGGCCCGTGATTGGCTCCAGCAGTCATGTGTTATTCATATGACATCACTGCTGCAGTCAGGAAAGCAGAGCCATAGTACTGATTACTTCTTTATTGCAGGTAGAGTTGTCTGGTATGCTTTTAAAACTGGATAGCCCTTTAACTCCTTAACCCCTTCCCAACCGCATAATGTAAATATACATCAGTGGTTTGGTATTTAAAGATGGCACCCACTCGCAAGCAGACAACCAGGACTAATGTATGTGATAGATGATAATGTGCAGCACGGTGGCTCAGTGGTTAGCACTGGTGCCTTGCAGCGCTGAGGTCCTAGATTCGAAACCGACCAAGGACAACATCTGCATGGAGTTTGTATGTTCTCCGGTAATCTGGTACACTCTAAAGACATACTCGTAGGGACCTTATAAATAATGTCAATTTCACACATATTATCCCTCAGATGTTGTGGACAGATGTGACCACTGCATCAGAAGCTCACCCCAACAGAGGATTGGGGAGTTGGATGGTGTGTGTGGCAGCCTTGGTGCTCCTAAATGATCGGAGGCTGCCGTTATGCCGCTATGTTTCTGTTAAGGCTAATGCAGTGGAGTCTATGAGAGAAGCAATATAATGATTGCTTGTCCAAGTTTCCTAAAGGATAAAATAAAAAGTGGAAAAAAAACTTTTTTAAAAATAAAAATACAGAGAAACAATAAAAATGAAAAAATAAACATCATAAGCACTGCTGTTTGCAAAATTACCCACACTTTTAAAATTTTAAAATATTTATCCCTTACAGAAAACAAAAAAGTCAAAACAGCAATTCGCAGTTTTTGGTCTCTTCACCCTCCACACAAAATCCTTAAAAAATCTGGTGGTACCAAATTAGTATTCGTATAGTATATTTAATGCAGAACTATTTTAAAAATTAAAAAAATGTATTTTTCAATGTTTTCATTTGTTACATTTTTAATGTTTTTCTGTCCCCTCATTTGATCAGTCATATAATGCTTTAGAATAATTAGCATTTCAAAACATTATTATTACCTGTCAGTATTATACTGACAGGCAACCAATCAGGCATTACATGATAGGTAGATATTGATGGCAGACATGGAAGTCTTTGTGAGCCTCATAGCTGCAATGGTAATCATTGACAAGATTGCCGAAGACTGATAGAGATGAAGCGGTTGCTTTTGAACAAGGCATGTAAGGGGTCAAATGATCAGAGGTTGCTCTAAACTCTGCCATTACAGGCAGTGTATTACCACCATTGCCCTCCTCTGATTGCATGGGCACACTTGCTGATACAGCAGCTGTGCTTGGTATCAGCCCCATTCACAACAGTGGGGATGAGTGCGATACCAAGTACAGCCACTATACAATGTACGGCACTGTGCTTGGTAAGCTGCGAAAGGTCACGGCACTCACAGGAGCGCTGGTGCCTTCTCAAACACCTGAGGATAGGTCATCACTCATCAGTAGTGTTGAGCGAAACATCAAAGTTGAATTCAGATCCTGCGCTGTTGCCAGCATTTTACTTTGAGTCAAGCATATGGAGAGACATGACAAGACTCTCATTCATTAGGAGAGTTTTGCTGCAAACGCTGAATTAACAGAGAGTATAGGACAATATCGGAGAGGAAGAGAGCAGGGAGAGTGGAGGGAGAGCTTAGGATACTGCGCAACTACAGACTCTGCTACAAATTATCGCTGTATACATAACTGTGCAGTGCACCAAGAGTCATAGCTAATCCATTTT
The DNA here is from genome assembly GCA_033119425.1 of Bufotes viridis. NCBI lineage: Eukaryota > Metazoa > Chordata > Amphibia > Anura > Bufonidae > Bufotes > Bufotes viridis. The sequence goes on along the minus strand of CM065593.1, from coordinate 117,816,163 downwards.
ATTAGCTTTTGAGTTACTGTGCCGCCAGTATTACAGGTGGGTCTAATTTATTGCTGTGTACATAATTGTGCACTGCAGTGCATCAATATTCATACCTAACCCATTCTGTTAGCTGTAGAGTTACTGTGTGTCTGTATTACAAGTAGTGATGGCCTGAACTATTCGCGGCGGACAGTTCCCGGTGAACATAGCTTGTTCGCGTCCGCCGCGGCGGGCAAACTTATTCGATGTTCGCGTTCGCCCGTATACTTTATCATTGAGCAAACTTTGACCCTGTACCTCACAGTCAGCAGACAAATTCCAGCCAATCAGCATACCCTCCCTCCCAGACCCTCCCACCTCCTATCTAAACGCAAGGACAGCATCCATCTTAGATTTATTCTGAAGCTGCAGTGTTAGTAATTGTAAATCGCAATGCGATTAATATAACCTGTATTATTCGCATTGCGATTACAACTTAGATCTGAGTTCCTAATGGTTGTATTGCTAGAATATAACGAAGATAACGAATATAGCGCTATATTCTCAATCTTCGTTATATTCTAGCAATACAACAACCATAGGAACTCAGATCTAAGTTTAATTCGCAATTGCGATTAATATAACCTATTCAACTTATAGCTGAGTTCCTAATGGTTTGTTGTATTGCTAGAATATACGTTATATTCTAGCAATACAACCATTAGAACTCAGCTTTAGTTGTAATCGCAATGCGAATAATACTTACAATTATTAATCGCTTTGCGAATCCATTTGATGCCTCTATTTAATTGTATATGACGGTTGACTATGACTACCACCAACGTTCTGCTGCCTCTAAAGCAAGATATCTGGGCGTTTTTGATAGAAGACGCATCAAAAACGCATCAAAAACGCATGTGCGTTTTTATAATTTTCATTTATTTTTGTGTATTTTGCCACATTTGGTTGCATATTTACATTTGGTATAGGCAAAAATGGTAGTCTAGATCATGTGTCTATACCAAAACATAGGATCATTGTTTGACAGCATATTTTCTAAGCCATGTAGCTGAATATAGATTTGGGCAGAGTAATGATCTAGACCTGTGTTTCCCAACCAGTGTGCCTCCAGCTGTTGCGAAACTACAACTCCCAGCATGAATTGCTAATAGAGCTGAGTTGCTAATGGTTGTATTGCTAGAATATAACAAAGATTGGGAATTTAATCTTCGTTATATTCTACCAATACAACCATTAGAAACCCAGCTCTAAGTTGAATTCGCAATGCGATTAATGCAGGTTATATTAATCGCATTGCGAATTCAACTTAAACTGGGTTCTAATGAGTTGTATTGCTAGAATTATATAACGAAGATTGAGAATATAGCGCTATATTCTCAATCTTCAATATATTCTAGCAATACAACCATTAGGAACCCAACTCTTAGTTGAATTCGCAAATAAGATGTCCCGAACTATTCACCGGCGAACAGTTCCCGGCGAACATAGCTTGTCGCGTTCGTCGCGGCGGGCGAACATATGCGATGTTCGGTCCACCCCCTATCATTGAGTAAACTTTGACTCTGTACCTCACAGTCAGCAGACACATTCCAGCCAATCAGCGTACCCTCCCTCCCAGACCCTCCCATCTCCTGGACAGCATCCATTTTAGATTCATTTGGAAGCTGCAGTCTTAGAGAGAGGAGGGACAGTGTAACTACTGCTGATTTAATAGGGAAATCGATAGCTAGGCTAGTGTATTCAGTGTCCACTCCAGTCCTGAAAGACTCAGATCTCTGCTGTAAGGACAGCGTCCTGACAGCACCCCAAAAAGCCCTTTTTAGGGCTAGTACATCAGTCTCCCTCCCAGACCCTCCCACCTCCTATCAAGGACGGCAGCCATCTTAGATTCATTCTGAAGCTGCAGTGTTAGTAGTTGTAATCGCAATGCGAATAATATAACCTGTATTAATCGCATTGGGTTATATTCTAGCAATACAACCATTAGGAACTCAGCTCTAAGTTGTAATCGCATTGCGAACAATACTTACAATTATTAATCGCTTTGCGAATCCATTTGATGCCTCTATTTGATTGTATATGACGGTTGACTATGACTACCACCAATGTTCTGCTGCCTCCAAAGCAAGATATCTGAACGCCTCAGGGGCCATTTGGGCGTTTTTGATAGAAAACGCATCAAAAACGCATCTGCGTTTTTATAGTTTTTCATTTTTATTTTATTTTTGTGTATTTTGCCACATTTGGTTGCATATTTACATTTGGTATAGGCAAATATGGTAGTCTAGATCATGTGTCTATACCAAAACCTAGGATCATTGTTTGACAGCATATTTTCTAAGCCATGTAGCTGAATATAGATTTGGGCAGAGTAATGATCTAGACCTGTGTTTCCCAACTAGTGTGCCTCCAGCTGTTGCAAACTACAACTCCCAGCATGCCTGCACAGCCAAAGGCTCTCCGGGCATGCTGGGAGTTGCTAGTTTTGCAAAGCTGGAGGCACACTGGTTGGGATACACTGAATTCTAGACTACCATATTTGCCTATACCAAATGTAAATATGCAACCAAATGTGGCAAAATACACAAAAAAATAAAATTAAAATAAAAAAATAATAAAAACGCATATGCGTTTTTGATGCGTTTTCTATCAAAATGCCCAAATGGCCCTGAGGGTTGCTAAGTTCATCACTGATCAAGGCATCTGATGTAAGAATAGAACTCTTTTAAGGGTTAAAAAATAAAAATACTCACCTCATTTATTTGGCCATAGCAGTCTCTTCCTGCTCAAACAGATGAGGCATGTTTTTTTTTTTTTTTTTACATTTCAGAAAAAATTGATTCGTTACCACAAAGCACAAGGAATTTCAGCTTTGCGGCGAATTTACCCTGAAATTTGGATCGAAGTCCAGATACTTTGATTTGAGCAACACTAATCAGTATTACAGACCATTGTTAATTTTAGGCTGATTGGGCTGGGTATATTTGACTTAAGTGATTTGTGACAAATTAATTCATAACAAATCAAATTTTTGTCGAACTTTGATGAAGCTTTCGAATTTTCTCTAGTCATCAGTATTAAAATCCCAGAAAACCCTTTAACCACTTGCCGCCACGCTAACGCCGATGGGCGTCAGCGGCGGCTCTCTCAGGTCTCACTGCCGCCTATCGGCGTCATCTCGTGAGACCCGAGATTTCGCATGAACACGCGCATGCCGCGCGATCGTAACCGGGACAACTGAAACTACAGCCTGCCAGCACTGATCATACGCTGGCAGGCTGTAGATGCGAATAAAAACGCATTTAAAATGCATATCAGACGCTGTTTTGTAAGCAGCGTCTGATATGCCTGCTGTTTGCTCCTCTGGTGGTCCATTTGTCTGGGACCACCAGGGCAAACATAAGTTAAGTGCACCAATCACTACACACACACCCCCCCCACCCCCCATCACTAATTAACCCCTGATCACCCATGTCACCCCCCCGATCACCCCCTGTCACCCCCCTCCTGTCAAAAATCACCCCCCTGTAAGGCTCATTCAGATGTCCGTATGTGTTTTGCGGATCCATGGATCTGCGGATCCGCAAAATACGGACACCGGCAATGTGCTTTCCGCATTTTGCGGATCCGCACATTGCCAGAACTATATAGAAAATGCCTTTTGTTGTCCGCGATTGCGGACAAGAATAGGACATGTTCTATATTTTTGCGGATCCGGAAGAGCGGATCCGGAAGTGCAGATCCGCAATTCCGGATCCGAGCGGGACAAAGTCTTTCCCCATAGAATTGAATGTATCTACAATTCCGTTCCGCAAAATTTTGCGGAACAGAATTGCGGACGTGTGAATGAGGCCTAAGGGTCCCTTTTTTTTTTTTGCACATTTTTAGAGATTTTTCATCCACATTGATGAAATGTGAATGAAGAAATCTGTGCCGTTCATTTTTTCTTTCAGCCCAGCGGCTGAACTGAAAAAAATCTCATTACCCGTATGGTCAATATAAGGAGAATAGTAGAAACTCCTAATTCTGGCCATACGGGTAATGATCTGATGACCCTCAAATGCCAGGGCAGTGGAAAAATCTCACAAGTGACCCCATTTTAGAAAGTAGACACCCAAGGTATTCGCTAAGGGCATAGTGAGTTCATGGAAGTTTTATTTTTGACACAAGTTAGCGGAAAATGAAATTTTTGAAAAAAATTCCCTTCCGCTAACTTGTGACAAAAATAAAAATTCCATGAACTCACTATGCCCTTAGCGAATACCTTAGGGTGTCTACTTTCCGAAATGGGGTAATTTATGGGGTGTTTCCACTGCCCTGGCATTTGAGGGTCTCCGCAATCATTACCCGTATGGCCAGAATTAGGAGTTTCTACTATTCTCCTTATATTGACCATACGGGTAATGAGATTTTTTTTTCAGAAAATCAAAGTGCAGAAACTCACTTTTTTGCACCATAGTTTGTAAACGCTATAACTTTTACCCAAACCAATAAATATACACTTATTGCATTTTTTTTATCAAAGACATGTAGAACAATAAATTTAGAGAAAAATTTAAATTGAAATGTAGTGTTATTTGAAAATTTTTACAACAGAAAGCGAAAAATGACGTTTTTTGCAAAAATTTCGTCAAAAAAAGTAAAATATCAAAAAAAGTTAAAATGTCAGCAAGAAAGAAATACCACCAAATGAAAGCTATATTAGTGAGAAGAAAAGGAGGTAAAATTCATTTGGGTGGTAAGTTGTATGACGGAGCAATAAACGGTGAAATTAGTGTAGTGTGGATTTGTAAAAGGGGCCTGGTCACTAGGGGGTATAAACCTGTGGTCTTCAAGTGGTTAAATTCTCTATCATAAATCCAAGTATTTGGCACATTTTTGGAGTAAACTATGGCTACTATCACACTTGTGTTTTGGCTTTCCGTTTGTGAGATCCGTCATGGGCTCTCACAAGCGGTCCAAAACAGATCAGTTTTGCTCTAATGCATTCTGAATGGAAAAGGATCAGCTCAGAATGCATCAGTTTGCCTCCGATCCGTCTCCATTCTGCTCTGGAGGCGGACACCAAAACGCTGTCTCCCATTGACTTTCAGTGGAGTTCATGATAGATCCGTCTTGGCTATGTTACCGATAATACAAGCGGATCCGTTCATGATAGATGCATGCCGTTGTATTATTGTAACGGATCAGTTTTGCAGATCCATGACAGATCCGCCCAAAATGTGAGTGTGAAAGTAGCCTAAGCTGACAAATGTGGTGCAAAGTTAGACTAGACAGTCTATAGGTGCTCCTGATAAAAATGAAACTCCACTTACTAACCATCTGCCGGGCATGGTACAAACCCAAGAAATAAGATCTTTTGTCCGTCTGAAAGAAAGACTATGCCAGATACAGCGACCTCTGGTACACTATTCCTCTACCTGAACAGCCTACCAGATTTCTAAATGCTGATATGAATTTAGAATTAATCTATGTCAGTAAATTCTTAAATCAATGAAACAGTTAAATATTGCGGTTCATTTTTTTGTTTTTGTAAAATTATAATCCTTTTAAAATTGATATAATATTTACTACAGTGACTGCAATGAAACATTAACATTGTAGAGATGTGGCTTTTATATCATTTCCAGGCCTTAATTGAAGCAGTTATATAAGCAAAGTAAGTATAATTGCTTTTTGCAGCAGAGAATAATTGATGATTATCTGTCAAACAGCATCAATTATTTAACTACAACAAAACCGTGTTTGTGGGTTCGAAAACTTCTATGCAAAGGCAAAATTATTTTCCTGCAGTTATTATCATGAGCATTCTGTATGATATGAATTGTACGTACTTGTTTTATTTCCATGTTTCCCAGATAGCAATAAAAGTGCAACCTGAATTGTATTATAATTGGGGATGAACTGATTAAGAAACCGTGAAATAGTGTGCATGCATTAGAGGCAGAACTAGTTTTTAACTGGCCATACACAAGATAACTGTTGGCTGAACAAGCCAACAGTTATATCTCCAAATTCCCCATACACATGCGTGCTTGGCTCGACATGTGCTGTGAATGGGAGAAGGGAGAATCCACTGCCAGACATCTTGGCTTATATCTTACCTCCTCAGGTGGCAAATGTTATGGAGAGACAAGCAGGGGTTTGGATGAGAAACATCTAATGTGTTTGTCACCTTTACACTTTAGGAACTTGCAAACACAGATTGCCTGGCCATTTAGTCTCTGCCAATCAAGTGAGCTTAAATAGGATCTGTCGGCGATCCTGGCATGTCTGCTTTTGAAAATATGCTTTTCACATTAAATATAAAGCATCTTGGTATTACCATTTCCCTTGTCAATAGTGCAGCGAGCCCTGGAGGGAAAGCGAGAATCCAGGAGTGGTGACAATGATGGTTGTAGTGGTACTTACGATATCGGTCCTCACTCTGGCACTCCCTGGACTGTGCAGTGAAAGGAAAGGTACATCCTTCCTACCTGGTGATGATTGGTTCTCTTGGCATCGATGGGTCTTTGGGGTGCAAGGCAGGGCTCCCTGGAAGTGACACAATGCAATGCTGTGATAGTGTGGGTGATAATACTGTGAAATGATAAAGCCATTTTTAGTAGAAGAAGTCAACTGTTGCTACACACAAACTGTAGGCACAATCTTTACAGTTTGCATAAAGTTTTCCAAAGGCTGCATATGGGACAGAATAGGCAATGAGATGTTCTCTCTGAGTCCTTTTTCAGTTAATCTGAGCAATCTTCCCAATTCAGCCAAGGGTTGCAATCTCCTCACTCTGTACCCTCTAATTCAGACAGTATTTCTACAGGACCCAGCTGGAGGGTGTATTCCTTTAAAAATGGCCACTATGTCTAGTCTTTAGTATGGTTCTTCTCACCCTCAGAAACTGGCACTTGTTACAGAACTTGCCCGTTCTTTGTTCACAGAGCTGGTCTATCTCTGTCTGCTGCTTCTCCTTGTAACTCTCACACTACTCAGGAACAGCTCCTAGTAGAAGGCGGGTTCAGGCAGCACCCAGCAACTACATCAAAGGTGCCAGAAAATTAATCCTTTCTTCACATACACAATCTTTGGGACACAAAGTGCATAGTAAAGACACATCAATCCTCTTGAGCAGTGAGCTGCTGGGTTACTGCATTATGTCACTACACATGCTGACACTTTCAGAGGTAGGGACTTGTCCTATGTACAATAAAAATTATATTACCCAGATGTTTATTTATTTATTTTTATTTATATGTTTCCAGGATGAATCTAAATGGAATGGCACAACACAGATGCTTCAGAATTGCTTTAAGCAGGGAATATAAATATCTTCAGTAAAAATGCCAGGAGAGCTGACAGATCTTCTTTAAAGAGGTTTTCATATCCTCCAGATATATATTCAATATTTGATTGGTGGGGGTTGATTTCTGACACCGCCGATCAACTGTTTGAAGAGCTGCGGCCTCTTCCTAGGCCAGTGAGTCACAATCATCCGACACAGTGACATGTCCTACAGTATTTTCAACTATGGTCGATCAGTGGCTGATCAACTTTTGTAAAACATACAAAGAAATCTGTTCTTTGTGAAGCACCTCTACATGCAGGGTCAGATGAAGGGTGGCAATAAAAATTACATCAGAGAGAGTTTCACCATTCACAGACAGGAGCAATTTCCAAAATACTTATTAGTAAGTAGTACTTAGAGTTTAATGATTGATCCAGGAATTCCCCAGCAGACCCAGAATCTAAGAGGGCTTTATTAGACAGTGCCTGAGATAGGTAGATTTATCTCCATAGTACAAGCGCAAATTGATGCTACACAATGTTAACACTATTCTACAGGAGATTAAAGGAGTTGCCTCACTTCAGAAAATAGCATTTATTATGTAGAGGAAGTTAATACAGCCCACTTACTATTGTGTGGTTATTATCAATATTGCTTTGTTTGCAAGCTGGATTCCTTTTCCATCACATTATACACTGCTTGTCTCCTTGGTCTACATCAGTGGTGGTCGTGCTTGCACACTATAGGAAAAAGCATTAGCCTATGTGCGCTTCCATGGTCCCAGCCACCAGAGGAGGCCAGCGCTCCAATAGTGTGCAAGCACGACCACCTCTGATAGATTGCAGGGTGGTCGTAATCATGGAAACAGCAGTTTATAATGTGATGGAAAAATGAATCTAGACAGCAAAGGAAGCAATATGGATAATAACAATATATTAGTAAGTGTTTGTATTAACTCTCTACATGATAAATGCCACTTGCTGAAGTGAGACAACTGCTTTCTATTTGCATAGGTTCTTTTTGAAAGACAGGTGCAGGACTGAAGAGGTCTGTGGAAAGTTGAAGCCAGCCGAGGCACATAACAGGCAGGATCAGTTCAAATTGTCTTTCCTGGAACCTAATGTCAATATGTTTGGATAAAGATATTAGATTATTCAGGGTTGCAGCAAGTCTCGCCCATCTAGCTTATCTTTAATTCAAACAGACAGTCCTTCCAAAAGGTAGTTACCATAGCTTTGTTATTCCAATTCAGTTTTGTAACCAACATGTGAAACTGAATGACTTAAGGTACTATTACACCAGCAGATATCATACAGATCACGATAAACAAAGATGTAATGACTCGTTAACAACAAAAAAATTGCTTATCATACACACAGATAATCGTTGGTACTTGCGGTTGTTACTCGCTCGCTTTTAAATTGTTCCTTGTTATTACATGTCAAAGATGGGGGACAGATGCTCGGTCAAAAGGCATGTACTGTATGAGATCGTTAGGGAGTAGACGACACCATATCATATGAACAGATCTTTTAGGAGCTATAATTTTTTATATGCTGAAAGATCACGATAGACAAGAAACAAGCGATTTCTCGCTCATCTTTGAATAGTTCATACTTATTACATCACAAGTTTCTCAATCATTTTCACGCACGAGAGTGAGCGAATGCCGAAAATCTGTACAATATTCGCTCCGTGTAATAGGGCCTTTACTGTTGCACAGTAGCTTCACCTTGACAAGTTGAAGGAAAGAGAATGCTGTAGATAAAGCCTGATCAGCTTTTTCAAAGACTTTCCTGAAGTACTGCAGATTGGACACAACATAATCGTTACACACCCAAAGTGGAGGACCTCAGGTCAGTGCTTCTCTGGACAGTAAAGACAAGATGAACACTACTTTTGTTCTATTAGGCAACTGATGTGCCAGGACTTCAAATAAATGATACATTGGTTAATAGTTCCTCTGCAGGACGTTGGCTTGCCATTATAGTGAATAGGTACTGAAAAGTGCATCCCAGAACTGAAGGAATCTGGCAGTGGCATGGCTTGAGCAAATTGACAGGAGGCCTACCTGGGTGGTGGATCCATATATAAAGGTCAGCACTTCAAATGTGAGATCCATGGGCAACAGCTAATGTGAGTAAAAACCATTTTGTAGCAAAATCAGTAGATTGAATTCGTAGTCAATCAAGGAAAAGGTCAAGACTGACAGAATTCATTAAATACAATAATCCAAGCAGACAAGGCAAAAAGCAGGTAGCAGAATTTCAGAGACAGTCAAGGTCAATCTAAGCACTAGAGAGCTAATCAATGCTCAGGTAAAGAGTAGTGGGAGAAGGGTCCTATATAGCCATATAGTTTAGCACTAAATTCATTAAGGACTGTTTAGCTGCTGAACTGGATGAGTCCGGTAAAATAGTAGAGTCAACGAACAAAGATATCAGTGCTGAATTTGAAAAATGGCCCTCTGTCAGTGGCAACAGAGACAGCAAGCAGAGAGTTTGACACTTGCCTTGCCGATGGCCAGTTTTTGTCATGTTTAAAGTGTTTACCTGCATTGTGGAATGAGTGGTCCAGGAGTCTGAAGGAAGTCAACTGATTATCCAATATATGGATAGCTTCTTCTGTGTGGTTTAAAAATGGAGCAGTCTCTGCCATGATCTACTAGACACATTTCTCCATGTTGCTGACTATGGATGATCAAATAGATTGTAATGAATCGATTTGTCTCATCAACCAGAGTTCTTCACCTGTGAGGGTCTGTCCCTGCTGGTGAAGAATGTCCCCTGCTGCTTGATAATGCTGTGGACCTCTGCGTGACCTTTCTGTAAAAGAATCATACTGGCATAAAGCTGTCTGTATGATTCCATTACAGAAAGGTCACACACAGGCACACAGCATTATCAATCATGATAATGCCATGCACATCCTCAATCCAGAATGCACAATCACTCTCTCTCACATGGAGCATGATTCCCGCAAGGGACAGGCTTGTGTGAAAGAACCCTAAGTCTTCCAACTTTTCTGTTGACCATCTATTGAAAGAGCCCATATTTTCCTTGGTGCTAAGAAGATCAAATTACAGAATTTGCTCTCTTTGGAAGTGCCCCCTTTAAAACTGACCTGCATGGAAATATTAATTAATCTGCAGGCAGCAAGTTGTAGATTAGGAGGAGCTGAGCAGATTAGTTTTATAGGAGTATGATTCAGTATTTCGCTCAATTAAATTCCTGTTCATTCTTGGTTTTGAAGTCAAGGAGGTGGTCCTATCAGTCAATGACAGTAATCTCTATATGCATAGGCACTAGAGGGAAGGCTGTCAATCACTGATAGGACTGCCTGCTTCATTTCAAGCCCAGAATGAGCAGGAATGTAAATAACTGAAATACAAGTTTTACTAAATCTTTTCCATAAAACTATATATCAATCTGCTCAGCTCTTCCTGCTCTATCAGATGCCACTTTACAATAAAGAGCACCAGACACTGCCCTACAATAAATAGAATCATATAAATAGTGCCCCTATATAGATTGCCCCCACCTAGTGCATATAAAATTGTGCCACAAATAATGTCCCATGTCTCTTTCCCAGAGAGGATTTCCGTTACAGGAAAGGAAATTGAGAAAGTGGGTCTGCTGTGCAGCCTACCACAGAACTAACTCACAAACTCGGTCTAAAGCTAATGTTCAGTGTTGAGCGTGAATATTCGAATAGCGAATTTTTTAGCGAATATCGGCACTCGCTAATTCGCGAATATTTCGAATATAGCGCTATAAATTCGCTATTTCGAATATTCGTTTTTTTTTGTTATATTTTTTCTTTCCCACTTCCCAAAAGTAGTTCTTACCTGTCCTGAGGATTCCTGGCTTCCTGGCTGCTCTAGTCAGTGCCCGTTGCCGCTTCTGCCGACTTCTGTGCTCATGGAGCGTCCCCATCACCATGGGAACGTCTCCATATACTAATATGTACTGTCGGATTTGAGGAATTACGTTGAAATCGCAATGCGATTAATTCAAGTTATATTAATCGCATTGCGATTACAACTTAGCACTGCTATCTTACATAGGCTAGAATTAACGAATATGGAATATAGCACTAGCAGTGCTAAGTTGAAATCGCAATGCGATTGTATAAGCTGCTATATTCCATATTCGTTAACTTCGTTAATTCTAGCAAGCTAACCCATTATAAACCCAGCTCTAAGTTGAAATCGCAATGCGATTAATATAACTTGAATTAATCGCATTGCGATTTCTACTTAGACCTGGTTTACTATGGTTGGCTTGGTAGTGATTAGCGAATATGACGAATGTATTCGTCATATTCCTCAAAACGAAGATAACGAGTATTCCACATCTTCGTTTTAGCAACCTATTCGTCAACTTCGCTAATTCTAGCAATCAAATAGGAAGGTTGACTATAGAGACAGCTGTGTTAAATTCAGCTATGCGATTTTTTTTTAATAGAATAATTATATTACTTGATAATTATTATAATTATTCTATTTATTAAAAAATATATATATAATCGCATAGCGAATTAAACACAGCTGTCTCTATAGTCAACCCTCCTATTTGATTGCTAGAATTAGCTAAGTTGACGAATAGGTTGCTAAAACGAAGATGTAGAATACTTCGTTATCTTCGTTTTGAGGAATATGACGAATACATTCGTCATATTCGTCATCTTCGCTATAATTCTAGATATGAAACCAATAGGAAAGTAGCCTAAGTTAAAATCGCAATACGCGATTATTTAAATCGCATATTAATCGCGATAACTAGAATAATGACGAATATTCGATTTCGACGAATATGAAACGAATATTCTTTCGAATATTCGCGAATTTCGTCGAAATCGAATATGGCACCTGCCGCTCATCACTACTAATGTTTTCAGACAGCGAGCAAGTGAAGAGAGAGAGGGCTAAATGTACGGGCTGGGGTATGTGGGCTGATGTTTCCACCAGGGTATCTGGAATTTGCCAAAAATGCTATATGCCTAATTTAGCTCTGGTACATGTAGTCTGAGAAGAGGATTCTGGAGAATCATTTTTAATAAAATGTATTATTATCATTAGAGATGAGCGAGCGTTAAAAATGATATTCGGAAGCTTTGTCTAATTTTTCAAGAAATTTGCTTAATTCCGAATTAATTCGTCACAAGCGCGTTAAATCAGGTATATCCAGGCCTGCAGGGAGAATGTATCTCACTGTGCATTGCAGCAACCTGCATAGCTAGTACAGTGGGTCAGTATAACAGGCAGGTCACATATATGGAGGTGTGCATCGTTGTGCAGGCCAGCAACAGTCGTAGTTAATCCCTAGCTAAACCAAAAGAAAAACAGGACCGTTGCTGTATGACAGTGGCAGCTCTGGCCTGTTGCTGTGGCTGCTGCTACCCAAACCCCCCCAAAATTATTTTGCTGCTACTTCTGCAAGCTCCAGAAACATTAGGACATACTGTACTGTAACACTAACTGTATATGTAAAATAATTTATTTAATGTCAATGTGGACACCCCACTAGCAGTAGAACAGGACAGGTTACACACCCCAATTTGAGAATTAAGGCCTAATAGAATTGCTTATGAATTAAACAAAGTGGACACCCCACTAACAGTAGAAATAGACAAGTTGTTCACCTAAGTTTAGGAATCAAGGCCTAATAGAATTGCTTATCTATTAAACAAGGTGGACACCCTACGTACAGTAGAAGTAGACTGGTTATTCACCCCAATTTAAGAATCAAGGCCTAACAGAAGTCACTGTTCAATTTGATAGCTCTGTACACTACACAGGGATTAATGCAAACTGCTCTATCTCCTGTGGATCCCTACAGTTTCAGATTATAGTCCCTGCCTTGCCCCTGCAGTCTCCCTATGCTCTCCTTACAGTGTGTAAAAACTCTCCCTGCGATCTCCCTACAATCTCCCTACGATCTCCCTACACTCCCCCTGCTCTCTCTATATCCAATATTCCACAAGTAAAACTTTTAGCAACACTGTCCCTAGCACTTGTCATATCTCTCCTATGCTCAGCTTACAGTGAAATGGCAGCGCCCGCACGGGATGGGGCTTTAAAGGGCTCTGATATCACAGGGGCTGGCTAGCTGCTGATTGGCTGTGTGCAAGACATTAGGGGTGATCTTGTGTTCCGGAGCTTCTTACTTTCACTTTGTAACATGTGTAGCTGCCATTTTAGGAAAAAATGATTTGTTGCCGCAAAATGTGAGGAAATTTGGATTTGTTGCAAACCCCTTTCATAACCTGCTGGAATGGCTGAATGCACAGATAGCTCAAAAGAGACTAACTCAGAATACAGTATGCAAATTATTATTTTAATACTCATGTATTCTCTGGCAGTAAGTCCACAAATGGCCATGTGCCATATTGTAGTGCTTACAAAGGACTCCTAAGCTTTGTTATAATGGGAGGGGACTCCATTGTACTTCAGTGCATAGACCCTTTGTGGGCGTACTGTCAGGGAATACAAGTGAGTAGAACAATAAAAATTGCAGACTCAGAATCTGTGTATTTTGAGCAACTCCATTCGTTCTCTGGCTCAAAAACTGTTTGTCAATCATATGCAAACTCTGTGAAACATAAAACAGGAATATGGTTATGAATTACGTATTTGCACAATAAGAACATGTTTTATTAACGACTGTTTTTAGGTATGGTATTGCTTATATAAGATTGTTTTGTAATTTGTTTGGAGACACTCTTTACTGAACAGTCATATAAGGAAGGCTGTCAGTCACTGATTAGATCTACCCACTGGACCCAGAATGAACATGAAATGGGATAAGATGAAATAGACACAACGGGGTCAATTATTAAGACCTGCATTTTAGGCAGCGGTTTTAACCCCTTAAGGACACGGCCCTATTTCACCTTAAGGACCAGTGTCACTTTATGTGGTGATAACTTTAAAACGCTTTTTCTTATCCAGGCCATTCTTAGATTGTTTTTCGTCACATATTGTACTTCATGACACTGGTAAAATGAAATCGAAAAATTTCATTTTTATTTATAAAAAATACCAAATTTACCAAAGATTTTGAAAAATTTGCAATTTTTCAAGTTTCAATTTCTCTACTTCTATAATAGATAGTAATACTGCCAAAAAAGTTATTGATTTACATTCCCCATATGTCTACTTCATGTATCGATCATTTTGGGAATGCCATTTTATTTTTTGGGGACGTTACAAGGCTTAGAAGTTTAGAAGCAAATCTTGAAATTTTTCCGAAATTTTCAAAAACCCACTCTTTAGGGATCAGTTCAGGTCTGAAGTCACTTTGTGAGGCTTACATAATAAAACCACTCAAAAATGACCCCATTCTAGAAACTACACCCCCAAGGCATTCAAAACTGATTTTACAAACGTCATTAACCCTTTAGGTTTTCCACAAGAGTTAATGGCAAATGGAGATAATATTTCAGAATTTCAATTTTTTGTAAAATTTTCCATTTTAATCCAATTTTTCCAGTAACAAAGCAAGGGTTAATAGCCAAAAAACTTAATATTTATTCCCCCGATTCTGCAGTTTGCACGAACACCCAATATGTGGTTGTAAACTGCTGTATGGCCAAACTGCAGTGCGCAGAAGGAAAGGAACGCCATATGGTTTTTGGAAGGCAGATTTTGCTGGACTGGATTTTTGACACCATGTCCCATTTGAAGCCCCCGATGCACCCCTAGAGTAGAAACTCCATAAAAGTGACTCCATCTAAGTAACTACACCCCTCAAGGTATTCAAAACCAGTTTTACAAACTTTGTTAACCCTTTAGGTGTTCCACAAGAGTTGTTGGCAAATGGAGATGAAATTTCAGAATTTCTATTTTTGTTACCTTGTCTCAAAAAAGTGTAATATAGAGCAAGCAAAAATCATATTTACCCTAAAATAGTACCAACAAAACTGACACCTTATCCCGTAGTTTCCAAAATGGGGTCACTTTTTTGGAGTTTCTACTGTAGGGGTGCATCAGGGGCTCTTCAAATTGGACATAGTGTCTAAAATCCAGTCCAGCAAAATCTGCCTTCTAAAAACCATATGGCGTTCCCTTCCTTTTGTGCCCTGCCGTTTAGCCATACAGGAGTTTACGACCACATATGGGGTGTTTGTGCAAACAAGGGAATCAGGGCAATAAATATTGAGTTTTGTTTGGCTGTTAATCCTTGCTTTGTTACTGGAAAAATGGATTAAAATGGAAAATTTGCAAAAAAATAGCTGTTTTGGGACCGTTTTTATTTATTGTTATTTACATCGTTGAACTGACAGGTTAAATTCTGTGCTATTTCTATAGAGCAGGTTGTTACGGATGCGACAATACCAAATATGACTACTTTTTGGGGTTTTTGTTTCACTTTTACATAATAAAGCATTTTTAAAAAAATTATTTTTAGTGTCTCCACATTCTGAAAGCCATAGTTTTTTTTTTTGGGCGACTGTCTTATGTAGGGGCTCATTTTTTGCGGGATGAGATGCCGGTTTGATTGGCACTATCTTGGGGTGCATATGACGTTTTGGTCGCTTGCTATTACACTTTTTGTGATGTAAGGTGACAAAAATGGCTTTTGATACCGTATTTTTATTTTTATTTTTGCTGTGTTCAGCTGAGGGGTTAGGTGTTATTTTTATAGATCAGGTTGTGACGAACGCGGCGATACATAATATGTATACTTTTTATTTATATAAGTTTTACACAATAATATAATTTTTAAAACAAAAAAATCATGTTTTAGTGTCCCCATAGTTTGAGAGCCATATTTTTTTTTTTTGGGGGCGATTGTCCTATGTAGGGGCTCATTTTTTATGGGATGAGATGGCGGTTCGAATGGTACTATCTTGGGGTGCATATGACTTTTTGATCGCTTACTATTACACTTTTTGTGATGTAAGGTGACAAAAAAATGGCTTGTTTGACAAAGTTTTTATTTTTTATGTTTACGGCGTTCATCTGAGGGGTTAGTTCATGTTATATTTTTATAGAGCAGGTCCTTACGGACGCGGCGATACCTAATATGTATACCTTTTTTTATTTATTTTGGTTTTACACAATAATATCCTTTTGAATAAAAAAAAACATGTTTTAGTGTCTCCATAGTCTGAGAGCCATATATTTTTCAGTTTTTAGGCAATTGTCTCAGGTTGGGTATAATTTTTGTGGGATGAGGTGACGGTTAGATTGGAACTATTTGGGGGTCATATGACTTTTTGATCGCTTGCTATTACACTTTTTGTGATGTAAGGTGGCAAAAAATGGCTTTTGACAAAGTTTTTATTAAATTTTTTTTGCAGTGTTTACTTGAGGGGTTAGGTCATGTGATATTTTTATAGACCAGATTCTTACGGACGTGGAGATACCCAATATGTCTACTTTTAGGGTTTTTACATTTAACACTAAAAAGCATTTTTGAAACAAAAAAATCATGTTTTAGTCTGAGAGGCATAGTTTTTTATTTTTGGCCAATTGTTTTAGGTAGGGGCTCATTTTTGCAGGATTTTTTGCGGGATGAGATGGCGGTTTGATTGGTACTATTTTGGGAGGCAAACGCCTTTTTGATCGCTTTGTATTACATTTTTAGTGATGTAAGGTGCCCAAAAATGGCTTATTTATACCATTTTTGGTTTTTTTTATGGCGTTCACCTGAGGAGTTCAGTCATGTGATATTTTTATAGAGCAGGTTTTTACGGATGCGGCGATACCTGATATGTGTAGTGTATTTTATTTTTAAAATTTTTATTCAGTGATATGTTTTTTCATTTTTACATTTTTTCACTTTTTACATATTTTTGACCCAGACCCACTTGGTTCTGAAAGATCCAGTGGATCTGGTGTCTGTATAATACAGTACAGTACACTATATAGTGCACTGTGCTGTATTTTGTACTTTACAAAGTCTGAATAGACCTTTAGCAGGTCTATTCAGACTTTCAGCACCATGGAGACAGGACGCTTCTGAAAGCGTCCTGTCCCCATGGCAACCATCACCCGCTGCCAGAACTGAGCAGGGGTGATGGGAAGGAGTGGAGCCCCTCCCTCTGTGATCCTATCCTGTTGGGGGCTGCAAAGGCACAGCAGCCCCCGATGGGAGAGGGAGGGAGCTCCCTCCCTGTTAACCCTTCAATACCGCGGTCCGTATAGAAGGGGTTAAACGGCTGGCATCTGATCAAGCACAGATGCCAGCCGTTTCTATCAGAGTGTCAGCAATGTGCCAACAACTCTGATAGATCCACTAGACACCAGGGAATAGACAGAGGAGGCGGGCGGGGATCGCAATCGCGTGCCGCACCGCCCGCCTCTCGCCGCCCGCAACCACCCCATAAACACTTTGGGGGCATTAACTCTCTGATCCCCGCGGTCACAGACCGCGGGGATCAGAGATCGTATAAAGCGCTGCAAACCGCAGGTGTAAATTGACCTGCGGTTTACAGCGATTGCCCATACGGGGGGGTCACAGGACCCCCCTGGGCATTGTAACAAGGTACCTGCTGAATGATTTCAGCAGGTACCTTGTTCCGATCACTGCCAGCTGAGCGGCAGTGATCGGAACTACTCATGACGTACCTCTACGTCATGTGTCCTTAAGGACTCAGGAAACATGCCGTACCAGTACGTCATGTGTCCTAAAGGGGTTAATAAGGCCCTGAAATGGTGGTCGATCCGACAAAGTTATTTAGAAGCACCGGCTTCTACATAACTTCGTCTGATCCACTGCCGCTTCTAAATCTATGTAGATTTAGACCATTTTCTACGCCTAAAACAAGATTAAAAAATGATGAATAGGAAAGGCCTGCTGACCCGTTGCCTTTCCCCGCCCATGCCATGCTCACTTTTTTAGACCTGGCGGGGGAAAGTCGCAGAACCTTTGCGCCACAATCTGTGCCTGAAATACGCCTAATATAGATGGATTTCTGTTAGTAAATAATCCCCCATGCATTTTTTATCTAAACTAGATGGTATCCATAGTGCCTCTTTTATACACGTTCATGAATGCCCACCATGGTTTACACCTAATTACTTGCACATATGGTGGCTAAAGGACCGAGTAAATAATGAGTAAAACACGAGTAAATAATTGATTTGATTGAGTGACGAATGAGCTGTTAACATTCGAACAACAACCCTTTAGGTGCTCAGGGCATCGTGTAACTGTGATTGTGCAATAGTTTGTCAGACAAACAGTTGCATTTCCACCCACTGTGGAATCGTCTGTAAACAACACCTGTTTACACTTGTGGAATTTTGAACACCAAATGATGATCGCAATGACAAGCTAAACAATTATCAGCTTGTCGTTCAATCATTCAATGATTTCATAATAACTGACTACATTTGTTGATTTTACGATTTCTCAAATGATATTGGCTGACACAATGGTTTACACCATTGTTATAGATATATTGAATGTTAAAATACAAATTCTGCAATGTGTTCTCCTCATGGCTTTGATTACAAAAACTGAGCTTTTACCTTGTCTATAAGAAACCTGAGTTCATAACATTGTTCCCTAAAATGAAGTGGGTAGAGATCCATCTGCCTGTCTATACACTACATGAGTGATGATCCTAGAGTGGCCATCAGCAAAGGCTGGTAGATATTGCTTAGATGTTATTAACTAGAGATGAGCAAATCAAAGTTGATGAAGTGGAATTTGAATTTCAGGAAAAATTTGATTCTCACCGAAGTTGAATTTCCTTACGCTTCGTGGTAGCGAATCACATTTTTCTCTAAAATGGCTGCTGCACGTGTGAGGACATGGAGAAAGGAACTCTGGGAATGTGGATCACTCATAATGCCATGCATGCAGCCAAACAGCAGCCAGCCAGCCCTTTGATGTCACTGGCGTATAAATAGTGGCAGCCATCTTAGATTGCGCCATTTACCAGTGTACTTAATGTAGGGAGAAGTGTCTGCAGGTGCTAGGGACAGTTATAGGAAACACTGGATTGTGGTGGAAAAACGATTTATAAGTGCAGGGAAAGGATAGGATCGTTGCACAGCATTTATGTAGAACAGGTTTCAGTAGGGGAGATTACAAATTGGGTAATAGGAACAATCCTATTACACCTTGGACTGAGGGATCCAAATTGCCATTATACAGCTCTGTCATTCTAGAAAACCGTTATTGTTATTAGGGTGCAAGTGCTGTTTCATATAGCCATTAACAAGGTATATTACAAGGAAATATTTCTACCATATGTCCTATTTGCCCTTGTGCGGTGCAGTTATATGTTGTAAGGCCCTTTTTGCCGTGTATTAGTGGCAAAAGAAAAATATTTTTTCCTTGTGCGGTGCAGTGATATATAGTATTCTAAAGCCCAGTTTGGTGTATTAGTGGCGAAGTACAAATATATTCGCCGTTCTACGTTGCACTTATCTATTCAAAAGCCCTTTGTGTTGTGTAAAAGTGGAAAAAAATGAGGGCCTATTTGCTGTTCTGGGGTGCAATGGTATATTCTAAAGCCCAGTTTGCCATGTATTAGTGGCGATATAAAAATATATTCACCGTTCAGCATTGCGCTTATCTGTTGAAAAGACTTTTGTGTTGTGTAAAAGCAGAAAAAATTAGGGCCACTCTGGGGCCTCCTCATGCTGCTTCCACCTCCACACTATGTCACCTTGCCACTCTGTGGTCTCCTGATGCTGCTGCCACCTCTACACTATGTCACCTTGCCACTCTGTGGTCTCCTGATGCTGCCACCACCTCCACACTGTCATTGTGCCACTCTGTGGCCTCCTCCTGATGCTGCTTCCACCACCTCCACACTCTGTCATTGTGCCACTCTTTGGCCTCCTGATGCTTCTGATGCTACCTCCATACTGTCATTGTGCCACTCAGTTGCCTCCTCATGCTGTTCCCATCTCCCCACTGGGCCACTATTTTGCCTTTTGGCCTGGCTGACATCATCATTTATTTGACCCTTCTTCTGATCTGTCAGAAGGAAGGAAAAATTAGAAGCACAACAGATCCTGTCTGTGTAGCAGCTCTATAGCCTGTATGGTCCCATCAGAATTGGCTTGTGATTTGGTAGCCAAAAGCAGGAGTGGATACAAAACACAGAAGACATGCAAATATTCCAATTACATGTCATATCTGTTTTGGATCCACTCCTGTTTCTTTGGCAATAGCAATTCTGATGGATTACTGACCAAATGCTGACAGAGTGAAGGCGGATGCTCAACAGACAGGATCCGTTTTTGGGGGTTATTGTCGTGATGGATCAGAGGAAGGGCACTAACATTGACCTGTAAGACTAAATTCACACTTGAGTTATTTGGTCGGTTTTGGCCTTATGACTGCCCAAATAAGTGAAGTGTGCAGTGATTCTAAGAGCGACGCCTTCGTCTGCATGTCATACAGACTCACAGTGATATTTCACTACCAGACTCCCTATGCCTGTTACTGCAAGGCACAGTGTTCTACACCACCTTAAAGGCTCTCTAAAACCGGGAAATACCCATTTTTTAACGCGATTCGCCACGAATAAATTTGGTTCAAACCAAATTTTTCACAAAAATTTCAGCTCATCTCTATTATTAACCAATTCCACACGGTATACAACACCTAAGAATATGCTTTCTGCTACACCCTCCCTCTGTTTTCTTTCAGTAACAATGGAAACCATAGGCACCAGTCTAGTATAAATGGCCTCCAGCAGTGGATTGGCCATTCACTATATAGGGATAACTCTTTGTGGGACAGTCATTTTAAGATGTGGCCTGCTGCCCTCAATAACATTTCTGTTGCTCAGCAGTCTGGGACTGCTTGTCATGAAATATCAATAAGCCAGAGATTATAATATTTGGCATGACTAGTACTGCTCCTCATATGTACAGAAATTACATTAGTTTTTACAATTGTAATTCTATCCCATTGTCTGAAAGGGGTATTCATTGTATTTTTGCTTTGACTCCCAGATACAATATGAGGCCAATTTTAGTTTTTTCCAGGGCAATTGTAAGTTCCCAGTCCATCCCTGGAGGATGGTTATTGTAGTAAACCTGTGTAGCTGATCCAGCTGCACTAGAGTTATGTCCAACACTGGATAACTGTCAGGAGGAGACATGCATCCATGGGCAGGGAAGTCACTGCAGAAGGCCTGAGAGTGTATTACAATAAATTGTTATTTCAAGAAGAAGATTACTCCAACACATTATCATAGATTTACACTGTGCACATTAGGATGTGCATCAATATATGAAACTAATTAGTATTCTGGACTCACATTGGTGAGTCCAAAATACTGGCCATGTGGTCAGAAATTAATCGTCATTCATACCTATCTATCACATCGAGCATTTATTTGCTAGATTAAAATAATTAGTGAAAGTAAGTACATTATGAAATGAAGACATAAAAATATGATGGGTCAAATCTAAATTGACTCTCATAAACTGAGAGCCAAAGGCATTGCCTTGTAGGCTTACCTTTACTTGGCTCATTAATGTAAATGATTAAAGGGCTTGTCCAAGTTATAAAAAGAAATATATAGCACTGTAAATCTGATGGGCAGCAATATATAACTAAGGTA
Source organism: Bufotes viridis (assembly GCA_033119425.1). Classification (NCBI taxonomy): domain Eukaryota; kingdom Metazoa; phylum Chordata; class Amphibia; order Anura; family Bufonidae; genus Bufotes; species Bufotes viridis. The sequence goes on along the minus strand of CM065593.1, from coordinate 117,794,361 downwards.
AGCAAGTATTAGCCAAAAAAATATATTTATTCATTTCCCTGGTTCTCTTCTGGCCCTTTGTTTACCCGTAATAACAGCAATCTCTGCTCCTCCTGCTCTGCAAAAGAAGTAAATACAAGGGCTGCCCTGAGTGACATGTTTGCCTGCTGGGAAAATCAGCAGCATGTTGAATTTGTAGGACTATAAGTCCCAGCTGTACAATGACACTGCTGATACACACAGGATCTTCCCCTACCTTTTCTTGTGCAATGCTCTGCAGAACTCCTCTCTCAGCTCCTGTGCCCAGCATTTGTCTCCTCACTGCCTGCAGGTACTGAGTAAAGCCTTCAGCCTTGAGTCTGTGCAGCTGAAGTAGTTAATGTTTTTCCTCAATAATCCAGGAGAGAGCAATAAGTAGCAGCTGACAGTGCAGGGGGCATGGCCAGCATAGTGACGTCTCGTGTACCGGCACATATCTGCTCTCTCAGGCTTGTGCACGAAACGTCATCAAAGCAGGGAGAGAGACTGACATCACAGGTCATGTGACCCTTAGTAAAATCCGAAAAAGCAGCAACTGGAGATAAAGTAAGTAAATTGTAAAGTCCTTTCATTTGCCTAGTTAGAAACATACAAAGAACAAAAAAATAACTCAGACAACCTCTTTAATAAACTAACTCTTTAATCAAACATTTGTGGCATGTAATTGCAATCTAATCACCAACTTGACTAAATTGATTTACATCAGTAGCAAAACTACTTCAAAGTTTTAATTGAATATATGATCTTACACTATTGTGTGGGCTTTTATGGTCTGTGACTCTGGTGAATTCTTTAAGTACATGGTATTCCACATGACTGGGCTTAGAAGATTGACATCATTCACAGACAGAAGCAGCTAAGCTGATCCATTATAAACTTACATGAGAAAAAGACAATACAGAACTATAACCAGGCCGGTTTTACTTTTAGACAGATTAGATAAATCACTCCCGATATGCATATTTGGAGATACTTCCCTTGGTGGTGAACTTCCTCATTGGGTTGTCTCTACATATAGTTCACATTGCTGTGTAGATTAAGAAACTTCCTGTCCTTGATCAGAACAAACTATCCAGTAGACCACCAGCCCATTATAATAACCTGTATCTTCATAAAAGAAGGCTGCCATATCCAATAATGGCATGCAGTATACATAAGATGAGACACTTGTATTATTAAAAGGAGAAGCAGTGGGCTGCAGGGAAGATTTGTCATTTAAATGATAAATTGTGACAAGAGTGGAAACATGCTGAAATGAAAATAGTCATAAGATTTTTTCTCTGCATGTGAGTTACAAGGAACAGAAAATGCTCTTGCATTAAATAAAGCACAAAATGCAGAGGTATCTCCCAGAGAAAGAAACCTGTCTCACTACAGCCACTTTTAGGAATGGCTATGTCACGGACGTTCGGTGCCAGCAGGAGATCAGTGAGACTGGCAACACATGGTTTGATCTGACAGGTTTCCTCTTGGACCAATAGGCATCTGTGTTGTTTTGGTAATGGCCACACCCCTTGCCTCAGGTGTTGCTAATGTGTTCATTTAACCTTTCTTATTTATAGTTGCTTCTCCCACCTATGCTGTGCATTTTATATCTTCAGTTTCAGTTTTGGATAGCTGGTGTGTGGATCTCAGCAGAGTTCCTGGTGCTTCCATTGCTCCTTTGAAGTTAAGTCTTTCCTTTCACTTTTAGTATTTTGTTTAAGTTCTGTGTATTGCATTTCCCTGTCATTTGTATTAAGGCCTGAGGGAGACTCCTGGTCGTCCTTCCTTTGGAGGAACAGGTTGTCTCAGTCCTGACTTTAGTACCAGGGTCCTATAGAGTTAGGACATTAGGTATTCTGTGTATGAACTCACCTACTTCTGGGGTCTGTTCATACTGGTAGTTAGTCAGGACTTTGATTAGGGTTTTAGTAGCAGGCTTTATTCCCTCACCCCTTTCCTTTCTATGTTCGGTGTGGTGTTTCCCTCCTACACTCGAACGTGACAGGCTCCTTATGAGTTTTTTTAACACACTTTGCAAAACAGTAAGGGAAAATAGTCACCCACATATCCATTAACAGACAGCTGTTCTGGGGTACTTACTAGGGATTAGCGAACTTCAGTTTTTGAAGTTCGAGTTTGAGTATATGGTGAATTTCATTGCGGATTCCATTACCACGGACCATAGACGGAATGCATAATGGAATGCCTTTAGAGGCATTCCGTTATTTATTCTGTCATAATAGAAGTCTATTGCCAGCATAACGGAAACCGGATGGATGCGTTATGCTGGCCATAGACTTCAATTATGACAGAATGAAAAAAAAACACAATTCCACCAAAGTTTTTGAGGTTTTGATATTATGATGTTCACTTTGTGGTAAAAATGACATGACATCCATATTCTGTGGGTCCATACGATTACAGAGATACCAAATGTATATAATTTTATTTCGTTTTATTACTTTAAAAAAACTTTTTCTTTTAAACCTAAATTTTCTTTGCATTGCCATCTTCTGTCAGCCATAACTATTTCTGTTTAAAGAGCTACATGAGAGATTTTTTTGCCAGGCAAACTGTAATTTTTGATCTTACCACTTTTGGGCTACATATGACTTCTTGATCAGTTTTATTCAATTTTTTGAGGGGACAGGGTGACTGGCAAACTGCGTGTTATGTTTTTTTTGTTACAGAGTACACCAGTCAGGAAAAATATTTTTATATTTTAATAGTTCAGACATTTTTGATGCAGCAATACGTGCTATGTTTATTTATTTATTTTTGTTTATTTTTTACATGTAAAATTGGGAAAGGGGGTGATTTGAAGTTTTTATATATAATATATTTTTAATATATATTTTTATATATAATATATTTTATGAATTTTTATATTAATCTTTTTCTACTTTTCACTCATTAACTTTTAGCCACCTTAGGTATCTATAACCTGCCATCTTCTAATCACTTGTCCCATAATAAAGAACTATTATAGTCTATGAGATTTTCATTGCCTGCTTTTGAGGCTGTGCCTTGGGAACAGCTTTACAGGCAGCTTACCATGACAGGCCTAATGATGAGCAAATTTATGAAAAATTTGATTTGGCACATTTGGCACAAAATTTTGATTTGGTGAATTTCACAAAGAAATTCGATTTGTGACAAAGTAAATTCATTACAAAGCACATTCCTTTGTATGTAGTGGGTGCAATGACAGGAACCGGCAATCGTGCTGCCCTCGTCATTGAACCTCTCAGATGCCACGTTCATTGCTCATAATGGCACCTGATATTAAAATTAAGGCCTTTCAGGGGATATTCCGGTTAAAAAAATAAAATACATACCTTATCCATTTGCTCAATCTTGTGCGATGACGCCATCACACTGGCGGAGTGCAATTACATCATCACTGAGATTTTGTGCTTTATCTTCAATCAAGGTGGTTGTGAAGGCCTCTCTGTGAGCAAATGGATAAGGTGAATATGTATTTTTTTGCCCCTTCAGGAAAAATAAATTCGTTATCACGAAGTGCAAGGAAATTCGGCCGCAGCTAATCACATGAAAGCTAATTTGTTTGGCTTCGATTTACTCAACACTACTGGGAACCTCTAGCAGGCCCCAGGCTGTCATGGTAACTGATCGGAGCCCCGAGATTTCATTGCAGGGACTCTAATCAGAAGGCAGGGGAAGCCTCTGTCTAATCTCATAGATACCATGATTGATATTGACCATGAGGGGTTAAATAACCAGTTTCAGTGTCATCGCCAATACTGGTCATTAGGGCAGGGTGCCTGCTGCATTATACAGCAGGCACTCGCGGTGTATGGAGTAGGTTCAGTCATGCGTTAAGGGGTTTAACAGGGAATCTCAGATCCTTGTAACTTGCGTATAAATAATTTTTCCTTTGCAATAATGGAAATCAGTTTCCTATGCACTTTCTTCTTAACAGACTTCTACTAGTGAAATCTGAGCTACAGTCAGCACTGTACATAGGAATGAAGGTCACATTGCAAGTACCAAATTGGGCCTCCCCATTAGGTGCTGGGCTTTGAAACCCAGGAAAGAAGGGTATTTGTTGTCCACGGGGTGGACTGGCCAGATAACCTACCCGAAAGACTCTTTATGGGCCAATGTCCAGGTGGCCTCCAGAGCACTCCTCTTGGATTGTCAGCCAGGTATATAATGATCTGACACTCCCAGCATTAATGACCCCAGGGATCCTCAGATACTTACTGTATGCACCCAGTCCACAGCCATTTTCCTGAATCCAACTGTATCACCATCCACAGGACAGCGATACAGTGAATACTGTGGCTGGGCACAGGAGTTGATGACTCCCTGCCCACCATTCACCCTCATAGTCTTCAAGTCACTAGGTTTGAAGACTATGAGGCAATAGAACTTTGCAGGCAGTCGCTAAGTGAAAGCATCACTGTGAACGCTTGTGCCAGGTCTCCACAGTGGCCACCTGTGCCAGGGTGAGTAGAATAGAACCATGCTGCTCCTTATTCAGACTGGTAGCCTAAACGCAATCATCCACATTCGCCGGCACTGGACATCGACAGGCTTCACCTCCAGGTATTTGGTCTCCACAACCGTTCATGTGCGTTTCTGCCGAAAATTCGCACAAATAGTGAGGTACCTTCAGGGTGTTTTTCTTAAAAAGGTTTTATTATACTCACAAGATTTTCTTTAAAATACAGCATATAAAATCAATACGCCCGACCCGGGTTTCGCACACTTGCTTTCTCAAGGGCGATCCTAATCACAATACAAACCACCACTATAAATCACATCCCTCCTCCCTCCCCCTTCATTACATCATTTCCTTCGGCAGGCTGACCATAAATACAGGAGTAGCTTCTTTTACATATAATCTATAATAGAACGTTTTACATTAATATCCTTTAGTTTACCACACAACGACTTTTATTATTTTTCCAAAAAACATCTCACAATCAGAATGAACACCATCTCCCTTCAACACTGCTTATTTATTCTCAGAAATAGTCGCGTGCTTATCCAGACCAATCATATACAGATGGCAGCCCCATTCATATAGTTCCTGCAATTGCCGTGTCTCTTTTCATTTGCATAGTATATGTTAATCGGGCTGAAAAAGACTCCGATTCGAAGCAAACATTTCATCCGATTAAATCAGACAAGGCTTCAGATCGAAGTCTATATTCAGACCTGACGGCTGCAGAGTTCGCAGCTGGTAAATCCATTCGATTTCCCTACTGTTAATATTCGCCACTGGGTCACCTCCTCTCCACTTTTTGGCACTAGTTCAATGCCCATAAATTTGAATCCTTTCGGATCTTTCCCATGGACCTGCTTAAAATGAAGGGAAACACTGTGGGTAGTGAGGCCTTTTCTTATATTTCCAATATGCTCTTGTATTCGCACTTTTAGTTTCCTAAGGGTCCTACCCACATATTGGAGCCCACACGGGCACTCCAACATGTACACTACCCCTTCATTTTCACAGGACATATTCCCCTCACTTTAAACTCACATCCAGTTACCTTACATCTCATTTGTTCCACATGGTGTTGTCTCTCTTTGCTCACTCTGTTTTTACATCCGCAGCAAAAACCGCAGCATGTGAACTTGTTCCCATTCACTTTATTGCGCTTTGTAGGTATTGCGATATGGACAAGCCGTGTCTTCAGATTCGGGGCTTTTTAAATACAATTCCTGGATGTTGGGGAATCTCCTTCCCAAAATGGTGTTACCTTTCAGTATTTCCCATTTTTTTCAGAATGTTTTTAATGACACCTTCATCTCTATTGAATTCTGTCAAAAGATAAAACAAAAATCTTTCTCTATCTTCCTTTTACATACACTTTCTTTCCTCTCTCTTCTTCAACCTCCTTTTGTATTTCCATTAGTTCTGCTTGATCACAAAACGGGCTTCTATGATCTTACTCTGCTCTCTGTAGTCACCCACTTCTGAGCAGTTCCTGGAAATTCGTTTATATTGCCCTTAGGTATATTGTTAAGCCAAGGAGAGTGGTGGCAGCTGCTAGTCTCTATGTATGCATTGACATCAGTTTCTTTGAAATAATTCTTCGTCTTAATTTCTCCATTTACAATAAAAATGCATAAATCTAGAAAATTTATCGTTACTTTGCTGATGCTGCAAATTCCAATCGTTGTTAGTTAAAGAAACAATGAAATCCTCCAAACCCCTTTTTCTCCCTCCCAAATTAACAAGCAATCATCAATGAAACATCTTCATAAAAATAATTCGCCCCTCTCCATTTTTTTCTTTAACACTGGAGTGTTGAGAAAGCAAGTGTGCGAAACCCGGGTCGGGCGTATTGATTTTATATGCTGTATTTTAAAGAAAATCTTGTGAGTATAATAAAACCTTTTTAAGAAAAACACCCTGAAGGTACCTCACTATTTGTGCGAATTTTCGGCAGAAACACTCAGGGACCGTTGTGGAGACCAAATACATGGAGGTGGAGCCTGTCGATGTCCAGTGCCGGCGAATGTGGATGATTGCGTTAAGGCTACCAATGTGAATAAGGAGCAGTGCGGTTCTATTCTACTCACTAAGTCTTTTGTGAATGGACCCACATCACATTCAGAACCTGCAGCGCAAGTAGAAAGAAATTGTCTCTTAGTGCAGATTACCGTTATTATTTATTTTGACCTGTGCCAGGGTGCAGGCATCTCAGGTAGCAGGTAGGTTGGGTCTCCAGAACTGGATACAGTATTTCAGATGTAGTTTCACCAATGCTCTATACAGTGGGATCACAATGTCTTTCTTCCTAATATTTATACCTCTAGCTTTACAGCCACTCATGAGACATGTGCTTGCTTTCCTTTCTGCCTGTCTACACTGTGCACTAATTTTGATCCCAACATCCTTCTCTTCTGAAGTCCTTGCTAACACAGAGCTGCTAATACAATATTCAGACTGAGCGTTCCTTCTACCCAAGTGCATTATTTTACATTTCGAAACACTGAACTGCAGTTACAAACCCCTCTAGGAATATCCATCCTGTTACACACTTTTGTGTCATCAACAAACAGACCAACCTTACCTACCAAACCTTCTCCTATGTCGCCTACAAAGATATTGAAATGATTAGAACCCAGGATGGATCCTTGAGGTACTTGACTTACATGGTTACATAGTTGTTAAGGTCGGAAAAAGACAAAGGTCCATCAAGTCCAACCTGTAATCCTATTATATTGATCCACGGAACAAATCCCTGCATCAACGTCCTTCTTTTTTTTTAAAAAGGGGTTGGGTCAAAGGAAAAGGTGTGTAGAACATGATTTCTATACATTGTCATAAGTCTCAATTTTATTTTGAATTAAAAACTGATCTAAACCTTTTTGAAGACATCTACTGTATTTGCTGTGACAAGTTCCTGCAGCAGACTTGTGACTTGTCTCTTCTAAGAGTGTACCCTATTAACAACAACACTCTGGTATCTATTAAAGTGAAATAGAGCTGAACAGAAAATTGGTGACAGAAAATCTGTTTTGGATTAAGGTAAAAAATAAAGAGATGAACAGCACTCCTTGGTATAGTGGGTGCTTGTCTCCAAGGGGGTGGTAAACAATCCCCCAAAACATGTGAACAGCAAGGAAAAATAAAAAATGGAGACAACACGTCCAAGTCTGTGGAGTTACACAGATTTGGACATGCTCTCTCCATTTTTATTTTGTATTTTCCTTGGATTAAGGTCAGTTTTTTAAAGATGGTCTCCTGGAGAGGTTTTATGTATGTCATAAAAAATCCAATAAATTTGCCAGCCAGAATAAAGAATTAGTGTTTTGGATTTAGGGATCAATGACATATATGCACATTGCAATCATCATGCAGCATATTTAGTACTTCCATACCACTGGAGCCCCACAAGTAATGACTGCACCTTTATAATAGAGCAGTTGCTCTTCATAACTCCATCACTTCATCACCGCCAGTTTAGGGTTTATTTAGACCGGCGTCTAAAACGCTGGTCTTAAATGTGCCCCTGAGTTTTGTTTTGCTGTTAATCCTTGATGGCTTACAGGAAAAAATGGATTCAAATGTAAAATCTGCAAAAGAAATTTCTCCTTTATTTTCCTTTACTTCTTGTGAAACAAGGTTTGTAAAATCATATTTGAATAACTTGAGTGTAGTTTCTAAAATAGAGTAATTAATAGGTGGTTTCTATCATGTAAGACTCACAAAGTGACTTCATATCTGAATTGGTCATATAAAAAGCAGGTTTTCGAAATTATAAATTTAAAAATTGCATCTAAAATTATAATCCATCCAAACATCTAAAAAAAAATGACATTTACAAAATGATGTCAACATAAAGTAATTACTATTTTATGAGGTATCACTATCCGTCTTAAAAGCAGAGAAATTGAAATTTTGAAAAGTCTGAAATTTTTAAATTTTCATTTTTTTATAAATAAAGGTGAAATATATCGACTCAAATTTACCACTGTCATGAAGTACAAGTAAAAGCATTACAAAGTTATTACCACATAAAGTGACACATGTCCTGGTCCAATAAGAGGTTGTCTTATCTTACCATTACTAAAACAGTCCTGACCACCTCCTGGCCAGGAAACAGCAGAGCACTCCGGCACTCACTGTTTCAGTAGCTATCATTGCCATACACAAGAGCTACAGCACAACAAGCTATTCTGTTTCTAAGTTAGGGCTCATGCACACGAACGTGTGCCCGGTGTTCCCTGCTTGCGGTCAACAATGCACGGGCAACATCCATGCCACTGCCGCAGACGGATCCACACCCATTCAACTTGAATGGGTCCGTGATCCGTCCGTCCTGCAGGAAAGTAGTGCATGCACTATTTTTTGCTGTGCGGAGGCACTGCCAGAAACACCACCGAGTGTAGTGCACCTCTGTAGTTCTTCAGTGGGGTTCCACTCCGCCCTTCCGCACCGCAGCCCTCGGATCGCGAACCCATTCAAGTGAATGGGTCCGTGATCCGTGATGCGGGATGCACACGGCCGGTGCTCGTGTATTGCGGACTCCGCTGTATGCGGGCCGCAATATGACCATGGCCGTCTTATCTTTTCTTAATAACAGCGAGATGAGACAACCCCTTTAAGGTAAAGAATGGCTCAGTCCTGAAAGGCTACTATTCCCAGTCCTCAGTACTAACATAGTGGGCTGGTTAGGTCTGGTCACCACTCACTCCAAAGTATTAGGTTCCAACTTCCCAAGTTAATGCTTCCAACTGGAAGTGATACAAAGCCACTTGCTTTATCCAAGTCTTACTCAAGCAGACCTATAAGCTTCAGCAGTCCAGAATAGGTCAACAGCTTACACTGCAGTACATACTAACCTCATGAGATCTCTAACTTTCTCGGTAGACTCTTCTCTAAATAAGTATCCTCCTTACTGTTAACTAGTGGTAGATGCACCTAGGCTTAGCAGCACTCTACCATACGCACTAGCTGACTGGCTATCAAGTGCTGTGAGTTCCTGATACTTATGACCTGGCCCCACCTGGGACACAACCCCTGTAGTGCAATTCTGTAGCATTTGCAGATGTGACCCTTGTCCTCTTCCAAGCCACAGCAACAGTATATTACACACTAAATACAGTACCTGAAATAAAACCAGATTCCAAAAAGTTGGGACACTATACAAATCGTGAATAAAAACTGAATGCAATGATGTGGAGGTGCCAACTTCTAATATTTTATTCAGAATAGAACATAAATCACAGAACAAAAGTTTAAACTGAGAAAATGTACCATTTTAAGGGAAAAATATGTTGATTCAGAATTTCATGGTGTCAACAAATCCCCAAAAAGTTGGGACAAGGCCATTTTCACCACTGTGTGGCATCTCCCTTCTTCTTACAACACTCAACAGACGTCTGGGGACCGAGGAGACCAGTTTCTCAAGTTTAGAAATAGGAATGCTCTCCCATTCTTGTCTAATACAGGCCTCTAACTGTTCAATCGTCTTGGGCCTTCTTTGTTGCACCTTCCTCTTTATGATGCGCCAAATATTCTCTATAGGTGAAAGATCTGGACTGCAGACTGGCCATTTCAGTACCCGGATCCTTCTCCCACGCAGCCATGATGTTGTGATTGATGCAGAATGTGGTCTGGCATTATCTTCTTGAAAAATGCAGGGTCTTCCCTGAAAGAGATGACGTCTGAATGGGAGCATACGTTGTTCTAGAACCTGAATATATTTTTCTGCATTGATGGTGTCTTTCCAGACATGCAAGCTGCCCATGCCACACGCACTCATGCAGCCCCATAACATCAGAGATGCAGGCTTCTGAACTGAGCGTTGATAACAACTTGGGCTTTCCTTGTCCTCTTTGGTCCGGATGACATGGCGTCCCAGATTTTCAAAAGAACTTCTAATCATGACTCGTCCACAGAACAGTCTTCCATTTTGCCACACTCCATTTTAAATGATCCCTGGCCCAGTGAAAATGCCTGAGCTTGTAGATCTTGCTTAGAAATGGCTTTTTCTTTGCACTGTAGAGTTTCAGCTGGAACAGGTGGATGGCACGGTGGATTGTGTTCACTGACAATGGTTTCTTGAAGTATTCCTGCGCCCATTCTGTGATTTCCTTTACAGTAGCATTCCTGTTTGTGGTGCAGTGTCGTTTAAGGGCCCGGAGATCACGGGCATCCAGTATGGTTTTACGGCCTTGACCCTTACGCACAGAGCTTGTTCCAGATTCTCTGAATCTTCGGATGATGTTATGCACAGTTGATGATGATAGATGCAAAGTCTTTGCAATTTTTCGCTGGGTAACACCTTTCTGATATTGCTCCACTATCTTTCTGCGCAACATTGTGGGAATTGGTGATCCTCTACCCATCTTGGCTTCTGAGAGACACTGCCACTCTGAGAAGCTCTTTTATACCCAATCATGTTGCCAATTGACCTAATTAGTGTTAATTGGTCTTCCAGCTCTTCGTTATGCTCAAATTAACTTTTTCCAGCCTCTTACTGCTACTTGTCCCAACTTTTTGGGACTTGTTGACACCGTGAAATTTTGAATCAACATATTTTCCTTTAAAATGATACATTTACTCGGATTAAATGTTTGATCTGTCATCTACGTTCTATTACAAATAAAATATTGACATTTGCCATCTCCACATCATTGCATTCAGTTTTTATTCACAATTTGTTTAGTGTCCCAACTTTTTGGAATCCGGTTTGTAAAATGTATGGTAAACTTCACATAAAATCCACAGTCCACAGAACATAATAGGGCAAAACATAGCACCATGCCATTGCCAGTTACTTTACTGGCAGTTGCAGTTAAAGGATACAGTTTGCTAGTGGAGGTGGTTCATTGCTCTGACAGTCCTCATCCGGCACCCCACTTCCTCTCCCGTACCCTGTATGCTTAACACATGATTTCACATTAAATTCTTCTTAAAATTCATGAGAAATAAGCCAGAGGTCAGGGTTTTGTTTGCTCATCAATAAACTATTTGCAGCAATTTTTGAACTTAAATTCCAGGAGCAGCAGGTAATAATAGTTTATCCAAAAGGAGTATGCAATATAAATGCTTTCATCTTCTCAATGGAAGAAATGATTGCTTCAGTGTTGCTTTTGAGTCATAACTCTAGAAGAAATATCTTCTTTTGTTGAGATGAAAACAAGGCTATTACCTGCTAATCCTTTGCATCATAGGAAAGGAATATATTTTTACATTTAGAATTGGCACAATGAAAAATATTATCCTCTCTTACATTAATAGAAAGAGATAAAAGAGAGATAGATAGATGATAAAAAATTATTTAAAAAAAGTTGCAGTGGCCGGGTTTTTTCCCCACAGCGCTACACTGGGTCCCCTGGACACCGTTGAGGTATCACCACATGTTGCTGCTCTCCAGAGGGGTAAGGTATGGTGCACCCCAATGGGAAATATATCCACAGAGTCAGAATTTGTACTTAACCAGTGTGCTTTTGTACTGGAGGAACTCAAGTGCAAAACAATACAGGCAAGGCACTGAACTGGCTTTTCCAGTTTACTTCCTGGCAGAAGATGATTATGTGCTCAGAAAAGGCCTGAGCTAGCTGACCCTTTCTTTTAGAAGACTCGTACCCTGGCTGATGGGCTGGTGCCCCAGTGACTGTGACTCAGTCGTCCAGCTGGCTCTTTGGTCAAAGGGCTGATTACCCAGGGTCTGAGGCAGAGTACCTCCATCTCAGTGTCTTCATCTAGTCACTCTTGTAGTCTAGAAGAGTTTTTCTTAATAAACACTGGTCCCCTTCTGCAGACAACTAAGGGCTCTAACTGCTCTCCTTATATACTGTTTCTAGCTGAACTAGAACCTTCTAGTCGGAGGGGTTGAGGGGAGAATAACTCTTTCAGTCTGTAACAGTCCTGTATAGAGTAGTGATGAGCGGCAGGTGCCATATTCGATTTCGACGAAATTCGCGAATATTCGAATGAATATTCGTTTCATATTCGTCGAAATCGAATATTCGTCCTTTTTCTAGTTATCGCGATTAACATGCGATTTAAATAATCGCATATTGCGATTTGTACTTAAGGCTACTTTCCTATTGGTTTCATATCTAGAATTAGCGAGGATGACGAATATGACGAATGTATTCGTCTATTCCTCAAAACGAAGATAACGAAGTATTCTACATCTTCGTTTTAGCTACCTATTCGTCAACTTCGCTAATTCTAGCAATCAAATAGGAAGGTTGACGATAGAGACAGCTGTGTTAAATTCGCTATGCGATTTTTTTTTTTAAATAAATAGAATACTTATAATAATTTTATCAAGTAATATAATTATTGTATTAAAAAAAAAAAATCGCATAGCTAATTTAACTACAGCTGTCTGGTAAGTCAACCTTCCTATTTGATTGCTAGAATTAGCGAATAGCGAAGTTGACGATGACGAGACGAATAGGTAGCTAAAGCGAAGATGTAGAATACTTCGTTATCTTCGTTTTGAGGAATATGACGAATACATTCGTCATATTCGCTATTCGCTAATTCTACCAAGCCAACCATAACTTCTGTGCTCATGGAGCGTCCCCATCACCATGGGAACGTCTCCATATACTAAAATGTACTGTCGGATTTGAGGAATTACGTTGAAATCGCAATGCGATTAATTCAAGTTATATTAATCGCATTGCGATTTCAACTTAGAGCTGGGTTTATAATGGGTCAGCTTGCTAGAATTAACGAAGTTAACGAATATGGAATATAGCAGCAGTGCTAAGTTGAAATCGCAATGCGATTAATTTAACTTAAAGTATTCGCATTGCGATTTCAACTTAGCACTGCTAGTGCATAGCTATACTCCATATTCGTTAATTCTAGCCTATGTAAGATAGCAGTGCTAAGTTGTAATCGCAATGCGATTAATATAACTTGAATTAATCGCATTGCGATTTCAACGTAATTCCTCAAATCCGACAGTACATTTTAGTATATGGAGATTCTCCCATGGATGGGGACGCTCCACATGAGCACGGAAGTCGGCAGAAGCGGCAACGGGCACTGACTAGAGCAGCCAGGAAGCCAGGAATCCTCAGGACAGGTAAGAACTACTTTTGGGAAGTAGGAAAGAAAAAATATAACAAAAAAACAAAAAAAACGAATATTCGAAATAGCGAATTTATAGAGCTATATTCGAAATATTCGCAATTAGCGAGTGCCGATATTCGCTAAAAAATTCGCTTTTCGAATATTCGCGCTCAACACTAGTATAGAGTTTCAATACAGGTCTATGGGAATGACTAAGCATTCTTTCCAGACATAAACAAATCTTCATATGCAACCACCAAATGTGGGGAGTCGCTCTGGTAGATAGCGGTGCGGGTGCAGTACAGAGGCAAAACAAGGAGTCCAGAATGTGCAATAAACAGTGTTTTATTCACACTGACACAAAACAAACGATAAACAGTCTCTTGGTGTTAATTCACACACACATCAGAGGTCATGAGGCAAAACAAAAAGAGTCCAAAGCAGGATCCAATCACCTGTGAGGTTTAAGGTGCGGGTTCGCACCTGGCTGTCAACCGAGCCGCAGGACAAACCATCTTCAGGCTTCCAGGAAAAACCCCACTTTGCTGAGCTCCTTCCTCCAGGTCAGAGAGCTCCACAGCACTGTTAGCAGCTCCAGGACAATCACAGCCACACCTGCTGGTGCTGGCTGTGTTTTAAAAGCCCGGGAAAAACCGGCCTGGACCGTGGGAAATAGGCACCCACCCAACTCTTTGCCTACTCCCAGTAAGAGCCGGCCCGGATTGGCTTTGCAGCCAAACTAAATACAAATGTGTCAAGCAGCACTAGCTGCTGCTGACACCAAGAAAACCCGGCTCTTACCTCACCGAGGCCAGGAACCTCGGTGACACGTACCTCCGTCGACCACGGTACCTTGCACCCTCTTACACAGGGTATTACCTGCTAATCCTGTTCATTAGAGAAGTTTTGAAAAATTTGATTTGGCAACTTTGCTGAAGTTAGCCAAAAATTCAAATTGTTATGAATCAATTTGTCCCAAATCACTATAAATCAGGTATACTTAGGCCACTCTGCCTTAGGGAACAGCCACACAGAGCGGCCATGTTGCGGGTTGCAGCCATGCTGTGATGAAGAACTACGAGGCCAATTAGCCCGCAGCTTCCTTTCATTTAATAATGAAGACCGCACTGTATAGTACTTCTTTATTGCAGCACCTTTAAGCAGGGGATGTTGCTGGTATGGGGTTTGGCTGGTTAGGGTGGGAGGACAATATGCAAATTATTGCTGTTCTTGCCTGCAATTTCCTGCAGGTTATTTGACAGTAAAGACAGAATATTCACAGAACCAGAGATAGGTGCACGCTGCCATCACACTAAACCCTCACACTGATGTTAAAAATTGAGAGTTAGTTCGACATATCCTACTAGGAGGACGTGTCTTAAGCCTCGGGCACCAGCGTCAAGGTCTCTCAAGTAGCCCGTGGGCCCTAACACACACCTACCTGCGCCATATGGGCGATATCAGGGGCCAGTGGGCAATTACAGGAGCATTAGGACGACTCACAAACATCTCCTCTGCTACCTCCAGCATGTGGCCATGCTTGCAATGGGAGGTGGGAGGTGTCTATGAGCCCTACCCAAGACTGACTGATATAGCCCAAGGCTCTGAATTCTTGCCACATCCACATAAATTTCATCTTATGTAGGATGTCCATTGTGGTACTTGTAGTCCGTTGCTGGCATCATCCATTGTATGCATTTTTGCTGGTGATTGCCATTAGCAACGGACTACAAGTGCAGGATGTGCTCCCCTACAGAAATGCACAACTGCATATGGGTATGAGCGCATCCTGCTTTCTTATCACTACATTTTCTGATGGTTTATAAACACAGAATATTAAATCAGCTCTGATATACCCACTTCTCCAACCCCAGCGCTCTCCTGTCCTACAGGTGGGAGCCCTTCTTCTGCCATCTGCTTTTCCTCCTTTTCCACATCATCTGATATTGATGAGAATATGTCACCAGGAACATCTAGCTCTTCCTTTCTCAGCATTTTGCAGGCTTTTCTAGGACATGGACACTTTGAAGGATGATTTGGAAGACGGTGACAGTCATCATTCAGACCTGGCCCTCTAAGGGGTGCAGACTGAATGGTATTGGTTGACACACTGGCAGTGGAATAATAAAGGCTTCCATTTTATTGGTATTGAATTACATTTACGGCTGGTGTAGGAATAAGTAAATGTAGGAATAAATTAAACTGATGCAGAATAACTCTCCCTGCACTCTTAATATTCTTCTATTAAAATCGTTTTTAGCAACACTGTCTCTAGAACATGAGCGGTTTCCATGTCTCTACCTATGTGCACATCACAGGGCAATAGCAGAGACTGCATGGAATGAGTGTTTTATTGGGCTGTGACATCACAGAGGATGACTATCTGCAGATTGCTTGGCTGCACTGCATTATGGATGATCTTACATTCCCGGTCTTCTTACTTTCACTTTGTAACATGCGCAGCCACCATTTGTGCCACAAAGTGTGAGAAAATTTGGATTCTTTGTGAATTGAAGTATTCCTTAACATTGTACTAAATTCCGCTTTGAATGCTTCGCTCAACAGCACGGTTCATCATAGGAATATACACTACTCACAAAAAGTGGGATATTTAGCTTTTGGGTAGTGTTGAGCGAACCCATTCCAGTTCAGATCCGTACCAAACTTTACGATTTTTGGTACCGGACCCGAGCCCGAACTTTGCCGGAAAAGTTTGGGTTCGAGTTCGATGGTCGAGCATTTAATAAAACTTGTTGAAAGGCTGCAGGGCAGCCTATCAACAAGCTTTTAAGCTGTAGCCACTTAGAAGCCATCACAGCTACGCCTACTGATGGCATGGCTGTGATTGGCCGGTGCATCATGTGACCCAACCTCTATATAATCTGGATCACGTGTAGCACCACCCATCATCTTTGAGTAGTTCAGGGACAGAAAACAGGCAGCTGAAGTGAGGAAGAGTGTTAGGAATCACATCTGGTTGGTAATTCTGTGGGTGACCTATAGCGATTTTTGTGGGTGCAATACACCATCTTTGCACCCCTGACACAGAAAGATAATCATAAATCTGGCTGTTAATTCTGTAGGTGACCTATAGCGATTTTTGTGGGTGCAATACACCATCTTTGCATCCCTGACACAGAAAGATAATAATAAAGCTGGCTGTTAATTCTGTGGGTGACCTACAGCGATTTTCTGGTGGGTGCAATGCAACATCTTTGTACCCCTAATAGACAAATATAATAGTTAATCTGTCTGTAAGTTCGGTGGGTGACATATACCAATTTTTGTGTGAAGTACACCTGCACTGCATACATGACAGGAAATAAATATAGTTACTCCGTCTGATAGTTAGGTGGCCGACATATACACGTTTATTGTGTGAAGTACACCTGCACTGCATACGTGCCAGGGAAAAATTATAGTTAATCCGTCTGATAGTTCAGTGGGCGACATATTCCCATTTATTGTGTCAAGTACACCTGCACTGCATATATGAGATGGAAAATAATTTAGTTCATCTGTCTGATAGTTCAGTGGGTGACATATACCCATTTATTGCGTGAAGTACACCTGCACTGCATACGCGACAGGGAAATAAATATAGTTAATTCGTCTGTTAATTCGGTGGGTGACAAATACCAATTTATTGTGCGAAGTACACCTGCACTGCAAACCTGACATGGAAATAAATATAGTTAATACATCTGTTAGTTAGGCAAGGGACATCTATCGATTTATTGTGTGAAGTACACCTGCACTGCATACGTGACAGGGAAAATAATATAGGCTCAGTCTGTTAGTTTGGTGGGAGACATATACCCATTTATTGTGTGAAGTACACCTGCATTGCATACGCAACAGGGAAAATAATATAGCTAATCCATCTGTTAGATTGGTGGGTGACATCTAACCAATTTGTGTGTGAGGTACACCTGCACTGCATACGTGACAGGGAAATTAATATAGTTAATCCGTCTGTTCGTTCGGTGGTAGACATATCCCCATTTATTGTGTGAAGTACACCTGCATTGCATACGCAACAGGGACAATAATATAGCTAATCCATCTGTTAGATTGGTGGGTGACATCTAACCAATTTGTGTGTGAGGTACACCTGCACTGCATACGTGACAGGGAAATTAATATAGTTAATCAGTCTGTTAGTTCAGCGGGTGACCTCAATAAATGAGGGCATAAAAAGGGACGTGGCCCAGAATGTTCAGGGTTATTTTGTAGGCCAGAATATGGGTGTATGAATGGTGAGGCCAGAACAAGTAGAGGCAATCGTAGATTGGGTGGCTGACAGTGCCTCCAGTTCCTTCACATTGTATCCCACCCGGTCCCCTGCTGAAAGCGCAAAGTTGGCACCTGCAGCCCATGGGTATCTGTCTTTCACCCCACCTCCTTGCAAATCAGCCAAGCAGTCTGAGCCCCAAGTCATGCAGCAGTTTCTTATGCTTTTTGATGACTCTGCTGGCCTGGTTTCCGTGGGCCATCCTGCCCCAGAAGTGGAAGAGATGGAGTGCACCGATGCCCAACCACTTATGTTTCAGGATGTGGACATGGGAGGACCACCGCAGCACATCTCTGATGATGCTGAAACACAGGTGCCAACTGCTGCGGCTTTCTGCAGTGTGCAGACTGGCAAGGAGGGCAGGGGTGAAGAGTGGGTGGAAGATGATGTGGAGTGACGAGTGACGCGAGTGACATTTGCAGTTCGGAGGAAGAGTTAGTGGTCAGACAGCACCAGCTGCACAGTAAAAGAGGAGCAGTGTGCAAAATCAGAGTGGCCATTCCCCAGCCAACATGCCTGCTACTGCCCACAGCATCCAGGGACTGATCACACCAAAGCCAGCTCCAAAGAGCTCCTGGCGTGGCAGTTCTTCAGACAATGTGCTGACGACAAGACACGAGTGGTTTGTACACTGTGCAATAAGAGTCTAAAGCGAGGCATAAATGTTCTAAACCTGAGCACCACCTGCATGACCAGGCAACTAAATGCAAAGCATGAGCTGCAGTGGTGTAAACATCTTAAAAACCACAAAAGATCTCAGGCTCCGCCTGCTCCCTCTTCTGCTGCAGTCTCGGCCTCTTCCTCCCACCCTGGAGTGATAGTGGCACTTGCCACCCGCAAACAGGGAATGTGGCAGCAACACCACCACTTCCGTCACCTAGCATCTCCTCAATGTCCCATGGAATTGTTCAGCTGTCCATCTTCCAGAGAAAGAGGAAGTACCCCCTACCAACCCGCGATCCCTGGCCCTGAATGCCAGCATTTCAAAATTCCTGGCCTTTAAAATGCTGTCATTCCGTCTGGTGGAGATAGAGACTTTTAAAAACCTTATGGCGGTGGCTGTCCCACAGTACATGGTAGCCAGCCGCCACAACTTTTCCAGGCGAGCCATCCCTGCCCTGCACAACCATGTGGCGAACTAAATTAGGTGTGCACTGTGCAACGCCATCTGTGGCAAGGTCCACATAACCACCAATACATGAATACGTAGACCAGTAAGCATGGGCAGGGACATTATATCTCCTAACTGCACACTGGGTAAATGCAGTGGCGGCTGGGCCTGAGGCAGATAGCAGTTTGGCGCATGTCCTTCCTCCACGAGGAATGCAGGACATTTCTCTTTGCCTCCTGTTGCCTCTTCCTCCTACTTCACTTCCTCCTCTACCGCCTCCTCATCCGGTCAGCGTAACACCTTCATCACCAATTTCAGCACAGCCAGGAGGAAACAACAGCAGGCTGATTTGAAACTCATCTCTATGGGGAAAAACCCCACACCGCGCAGAAGCTGTGGGTGGGCATGGAACAACAGGCGAGTGAGTGAGCGGTTGGTGCCACTGAGCCTCAAGCCTGGCCTGGTGGTGTGCGATAATGGGCGAAATCTCGTAGCAGCTCTGGGTTAAGCCGGTTTGGCGCACATCCCTTGTCTGGCGCATGTGCTGAATTTGGTGGTGCAGATGTTCCTAAAAATTCCCCGATATGTCAGAGCTGCTGCAGAAAGTGCGGGCCGTCTGTGCGCGCTTTCGGCGTTCTCACTCTGCTTCTGCTCGCCTGTCTGCGCTGCAGTGTATCTTTGGCCTTCCCACTAAGCGCCTCATATGCGACGTGCCCACAAGGTGGAACTCCACCTTGCACATGCTGGAGAGACTGTGCGAACAGCAGCAGGCGATAGTGGAGTTTCAGCTGCATCACGCACGGGTGAGTCGTTCTGCGAAATAGCACCACTTCGCCACCAACGAGTGGGCCTCTATGTGGGACATGTGTGCCGTGTTGCACTGTTTCGAGTACTCTACCAACATAGCAGTGCCGTTGATGCTGTCCTCAGAGTTACTATCCCACTTCTATGTCTCCTTAAAAAAAAGCTCGGGCGGATGCTGGAAGAGGATGTGGCACAGGAGGAAAAGGAGGAGGAAGAGGGATCATTTCCACGGTTATCAGGCCAGTCATTCACAAGTGGCTCGGAGGGTGGGCTCCTGCACCAACAGAGGCCAGGTACACAATTGTCTAGCCAGGGCACAGTTCTGGAGGATGAGAAGGAGGAGGATTATGATGAAGAGGAACCGTATTCACAGCAGGATGGCACCCAAAGCAGCTCATGGGCATCAGTGGAGCGTGGCTGGGGGATACAGAAGATAAACAGACGATACACCTCCCACAGAAGACACATGAGCGACTAAATGCTTCAATGCCTGCGCAATGACTGCCGAGTTGCCCACATTCTAACCAGTGCTGATTACTGGGTGGCCACCCTTCTGGATCCCCACTACAAGGTCAACGTGCCGTCCTTAATTCCATCAATGGAGCATGATCGGAAGATGCGCGAGGACAAGCGCATGCTGGTAGGCACGCTGCTGATGGCATTCCTACCTGATACCGGGGCTCAGTGGAAGCACAAGGCGAAGGCAGAGGAGGAGGAAGAAGTCACCAACACAGCTGGGGCACCACCAGCACCTTGGAAGGGAGGGTTAGCATGGCCAAAATGTGGAAAAGCCACAACAACCAGCACCACCAGTTGATATGGAAAGTCTTAGCAGGAGGCAGCATTTCAGCAACATGGTGGAACAGTACGTGTGCACATGCCTACATGTACTGACTGAAGGGTCTGCCCATTCAACTTCTGGGTCTCCAAATTGGGCACATGGCCTGAGCTTGCCCTTTTATGCCTTGGAGATGCTGGCCTGCCCTGCTGTCAGTGTATTGTCCGAGCGTGTGTTTAGCACGGCAGGGGAGTGATCACAGACAAGCGCAGCTGCCTGTCCACAGTCAACGTGGACAAGCTCACGTTCATTAAAATGAACCAGGATGGCACAGGACTTGTCCGTACCTTGTGCAGAATAGACAAGTATACCGGCCGCACCCAGCCATTGTTATACTCCTGCGCACTTTCTCTTTGCATTCTCTTTTCTATTTTCCAATGTTTTAGGGTCTTCCCATATTTATAAAATTAAAATAAAAATAAAGAAAGGAAAAAAATACAAAAACAGTGTTGGCTACCTCCTCTTGCTCCACCACGGCTTCCATCTACACCACCATGTCCCCACTGCCTCCTCAACTTCATACTCCATTTTCACCTCCGCCTCCTAGTTCAAGATTATTTTTACTTTTTTATATTCTACGTTATTTTAAGTGATTTCCCTATCCACATTTGTTTGCAGGGCAATTGTCCTGCTCATATCCCCATTTTCCTTTTGCAGCCCTCTAGCCCTGTCTATAACTTTTTTATAGCCATTTTAGTGCCCCAAAGTTTAGGTCCCCATTGACTTCAATGAAGTTCGGGGTCCCGAACCCAATTTTGTGGCAAACCCGATGAACCCGAACTTCCAGGTGTTTGTTCAACCCTAATTTTGGGTGAAATTTATGGAAATGTAAAAAGTTCACGCTATCATGAAAGTAGGGCATTTAAGTAAAAGCAGCAATGATGATTTCCCCATGTCAACAGTAGTGGGTATACCCCCACAAAAATGTCAATGTCTCAATAATTTGTCATGTGGCCTTGAGCATCAATTACAGCTTGACAATGATGTCTCATGCTGTTCACAAGTCGACTTATTGTCTGCTAAGGCATGGCATCTCACTTTTCTTGAAGGGCAGCCCTCAGGTCATTGAGGTTCTAGGGTACAGAGTTACGAGCCTCTACACGATGACTCAGCTGATCCCATAGGTCTTCAATGAGACTCAGGTCTAGAGAAAGTCCAGGCCACTCCATTGGAAGTACCCCAGTCTCCAGCAGACCTTATCTAATGGTGTGATCTTGAAGAGCTGTCTCATTGTCGTCCATGAAGATGAAATTAGGCCTGTGTTGTTCATGCAGAGGTACAATGACTGGATTAATGATGTTATTCAAGTAGTATGGGCTTGTCACTATACCATTCACAAAGAGGACAGTTCTGTATTAACTAGACACACCGGCTCACACTGTAACACCACCACTACCACTAAAGGCTCGTCTGATGACAACAGTGGCTAATGCATAGCACTCTCCTTGATGTCTCCAACATCAGCGTAGATGCTCCTTGGTCCATGCAAGACAATACTGCCTGTGCCTGGTTGTGTGGTCAGGTACTCTTGCAGGTTGTCTAGCACGCAGACTCACTCTGATGTAAATGATTCCTAAAGGTCTGACATGACGCCTGGGTGCCTCTCATCTCCCTTAAAGGGGTTATCCGACCCCTTAAATGCCCGGGCTCCACACACACAATGTACTTACCTTGCTTCCTGGCACCCGCTCCACTACTGTTTCTCCCCATGCGCGGATGAAAACATCTGGCGTCGGGGCTGGAGTCAGCCAATAGCAGGTGGTGACGGAGACGAACTTCCCTAGCATCACAGGTGGGGGGCATTTCAGGGGTCAGATAACCCTTTAACTGTGCCTGGAGTTGTATGGCATTCATTATTCGGCTCTGCAGGGAATTTTTCACAATAAAGGGGTCTTCAGTGTGGGATGTAGCCAAAGGACGTCCACTTCTATGCTTTTCTGTGACTCTTCCAGTCTCTATGTATCTCTGTTTCAACCTGCTAATGACACTCTGTGACACTCTAAGCTCAGTGGCCACTTACTTTGGAGAACATCCTGCTTGAAGCCTCTCAATGGCGATGTACTGTTGATCAATTGTTAGGTGTTGTCTTGGTCTTATGTGGTAAAAATGTGAACAGCATGATGAGGAGGACTGTTTAAATACCAATTCTAATTGAACCAGGAAGTTTATTGGGCGATTCATGGATCAAACACCTTGTTGTGAATTTTGCTGTTAAGCTTCTTGTTAGAGAACAGCAAGTTGTGCAAAAACTACTGAAACATTGAATTGTGCATTAAAAAGTTTAGAGAATGTCCCATTAAGTTCACCTGTAAATGTTACAGTGCATTTTAGGTTCATCCTGTCTGAATGAGATCGCCTTGGTGTGGGTAGGCGGGCACAGATGTGTTTTGCTCAAAATATATTGGTTGAGAGTCTCAGATTTTATCATATCAGAGTTGAGGGCTTAGTCCATATATAATGCTTGCATCTGTTGTATTAGTGCATTATTATCTTTTTTCCTGTGATTTTTCCACAACAATACTTTAGCATTAGTTATATAGGCTAAATATGAGTGACAGACTCACTTTAAACTCATTATATTTAGTGAACTAATTTTAATGTGAATTAGAACAATTTCTTACAATTTATTATCAATACAATTGATAAGGTTATCTACTTCTATTAGTTTTTCAACTCAATGGTAACTTAAATGTCATCTTTTAATTTGGCTTCAGAATGGCCTCAGGAATTTATGCAATGCAGGAATATTAACAAAAAGATTTCAGAGAGACCAATAAAATACAATAAAATGGTCTCACTAATAATAACCAGTCCCATTCAGTGTCTATTTTATATCCTGGGTAGTTAATGCTACTTTCCTCTTTTCCGAAAAGATTGAAGCTCCAACAAATTACTAGTTCACCTATTTTAAGGACATTAAGGCAAATTTTTTAAGACCAGTGTTTTAGACGCTAGTCTTAATAAACGCCTAAACTTGTGATGGATCCGCTTGAGTTATGAAGAGGCGCCAGCCTCTTCATAACTTTGGCGGATATTCTGCCAGTTCTAAATGTAAGCCAGCTTCCGAGCGTATTACATTTGGACCTTTTCTACGCCTAAACCAGGCATAGAAAATAATAAATGAGACTGGCCTGCCGGCCCGTCCCCTTCCCCGGCCATGCCCACTTTTTTAGACCTGGTGTAAGCAGGGGAACTAGCCCTTGCCCCGCAAACTGCGCCTGAAATATACCTAATATAGGTGTATTTTAGCTTAATAAATGACCACCATTTTATTAATGTTCAAACATTAAACTATTTCTAAGATTTTGCTTTACAGCATTCTTCTGTTCTCTCACTCATCTGGGGAATTCGGTATTTTACAATGCAAGCCTAAATGCTAAAATATTGTGCAGGGTCTGATAGCAGGGAAGAGACAGCAGATTATTGGTCAACGGATATTGGATAGTTTAAATGGCTGTCCACTGGAATATATATATACCACAGTATTTTTCGTTTTATAAGACGCATCGGACTATAAGAATATAAAAAATATTTTATATATCTTTGAAGGGAATGTGGTTTACTGTAGTGGAGGGGTCAAGGTCAGTAACTTTAGGGTGTAGCATAGTGGGGAATAGTTTTGGTCAGCACCTGTTATCCTTACTGAGTCATCTCAATTGTAACAACCAGCAATGGTGCATGTGGTCACCTCAATAAACATAACTATCCAAATAAATGTGTCTCCTGTCATTGCTGTGTTGTGTCCTACTATTCTTCTTCTTCTGCTAGATTATATTTAAGTATTTGTCTGTGACACACATATACACAACAATACATAGTTCTGGTAGACACACAGCTCTACTATACACACAGCACTGCCATACACAGATGCAGCTCTGCTACTCACTGATAAAGGTCTGCTATACACATACAGCCGTGCTACACACAGAGAGATTTGCCACACACACATACACCTCTTCTACAACCATAGAGTTTTGTTTAACACACACACAGCTCTGCTACAGACATACAGCTCTGATACACACATACAGCCTGCCACACACATACGGTTAAGTTACACACATACAGCTCTGCTGCTACATCCATGCAGATCTGCTACACATATATACACACAAACTGCCAGCTATATAGTTCTTCTGTTCTGGCTCCTCCCATTGATGACATCATCAAAGGTCCTTATTATTCCTGTTTTTAAAGGGAATCTATTACCACGATTTTGGACTATTACCAGAAGTAATACATGGGTAGTACTGCAGATAAGGAGTCCATGTCACTACTTTTTATTTTCCACTGCCCCTAGTTCCCCGCTGTCAGCACTGACAGAGATGTGCAGAAATACACAGTCCGGACTCCTGTGCTGTTCTAACATAATCGAAAGGACTCATGTGTGTATGGATAGCAGCCCTAACATTTTATTTCTACGCAGTTGATAGGGAGGATGGAAGGCAAGAGTCAAATAAAAATAGTGATCTGGACTCCATATCTGCAGTACTACTCATGTACTACTGTAGATAATGGTTCAAAATCAGGGTGACAGATTCCCTCTAAAGGGGTTGAGCAGTGGTTTAATGCTGACCTATCCTAAGGTTCAGCAGGGTAGAACTCCCTGCACCCCTGCCGATCACCTGTGTGAAGGGTAGCAGTAGGAGATTGGAGAACAGAAATACATGGGGCCAGCAATACCATTGTGAAGAACAAAATACTGCCTCCTGTGGGACAGTATGAAACTATATCATAGTCCCTAGGACAGCAATACAGTTGAGTTCAGGGGCACTTCAAAGGAACTTTTTTTCCGTCTAAGATATAGGAAACCAGACGGAATCATTATCTTTGCCATAGAACTCTATTATGATGGTTTAAAACTAGAGATGGCCCGAACTATCCGCCGGCGAACATAGCTTGTTCGCGTTCGCCGCGGCAGGTGAACACATGCAATGTTCGGTCTGCCCCCTATACATCATCATTGAGCAAACTTTGACCCTGTACCTCACAGTCAGCAGACACATTCCAGCCAATCAGCAGCATACCCTCCCTCCCAGACCCTCCCATCTCCTGAACAGCATCCATTTTAGATTCATTCGATATTTGCAGTCTTAGTGAGAGGAGGGACAGTGTAGCTGCTGCTGATTTAATTGGGAAATCGATAGCTAGGCTAGTGAATTCAGTGTCCACTCCAGTCCTGAAAGACTCATCTGATCTCTGCTGTAAGGACAGCGTCCTGACAGCACCCCAAAAGCCCTTTTAGGGCTGCAACATTAGTCTGCTTTTTTTTTATCCATATATATATTGCAGTTGCCTGGCCTGCCCGTGTGTGAGGAGCTGCAGGCCCACAGACTGTAGTGTGCCCACTGCCAGTGCCGACCCCTGTCATCCCGTGTGGCACAGGACTTTGCATAAAAAAAGGCATTTCATTTTTACACTTTAGTGTAATTTCAGTTGCTTGCCTGCTAGTGTGTGTCAGACCGACTTCAACTGACTGTAGTGTGCCCACTGCCAGTGCCCACCCCTGTCATCCCGTGTGGCACAGGACTTTGCATCAAAAAAGGCATTTCATTTTTACACTTTAGTGTAATTTCAGTTGCTTGCCTGCTAGTGTGTGTCAGGCCCACTTCCACTGACTGTAGTGTGCACACTGCCAGTGCCCACCACTGATACCGGGTGGCACAGTAGCTTGCCGATAAATAAGGCATTTAATTTTTAGACAGTAGTCTAATTTCAGTTGCTTGCCTGCTGCCAGTGTGTGTCAGGCCGACTTCCACTGACTGTAGTGTGCCCACTGCCAGTGCCCACCCCTGTCATACCGTGTGGCACAGGACTTTGCATCAAAAAAGGCATTTAATTTGTACACTTTAGTGTAATTTCAGTTGCTTGCCTGCTAGTGTGTGTCAGGCCCACTTTCACTGACTGTAGTGAGCCCACTGCCAGTGCCCATCACTGATACCGGGTGGCACAGTAGCTTGCCGATAAATAAGGCATTTCATTTATAGACAGTAGTCTAATTTCAGTTGCTTGCCTGCTGCCAGTGTGTGTCAGGCCGACTTCCACTGACTGTAGTGTGCCCACTGCCAGTGCCCACCCCTGTCATCTCGTGTGGCACAGGACTTTGCATCAAAAAAAGGCATTTCATTTTTACACTTTAGTGTAATTTCAGTTGCTTGCCTGCTAGTGTGCGTCAGGCCCACTTCTACTGACTGTAGTGTGCCCACTGCCAGTTCCAACCACTGATACCGGGTGGCACAGTAGCTTGCCGATAAATAAGGCATTTAATTTTTAGACAGTAGTCTAATTTCAGTTGCTTGCCTGCTGCCAGTGTGTGTCAGGCCCATTTCCACTGACTGTAGTGTGCCCACTGCCAGTGCCCACCACTGATACTGGGTGGAACAGTAGCTTGTCGATAAATAAGGCATTTAATTTTTAGACAGTAGTCTAAATTCAGTTTCTTGCCTGCTGCCAGTGTGTGTCAGGCCCACTTCCACTGACTGTAGTGTGCCTACTGCCAGTGCCAACCACTGATACTGGGTGGAACAGTAGCTTGCCGATAAATAAGGCATTTAATTTTTACACATTAGTCTAATTTCAGTTGCTTGCCTGCTAGTGTGCGTCAGGCCCACTTCTACTGACTGTAGTGTGCCCACTGCCAGTTCCAACCACTGATACCGGGTGGCACAGTAGCTTGCCGATAAATAAGGCATTTAATTTTTAGACAGTAGTCTAAATTCAGTTGCTTGTCTGCTTGTGTGTGTCAGGCCCACTTCCACAGACTGTAGTGTTCCCACTGCCAGTGCCAACCACTGATACCGGGTGGCACAGTAGCTTGCCGATAAATAAGGCATTTAATTTTTAGACAGTAGTCTAAATTCAGTTGCTTGCCTGCTGCCAGTGTGTGTCAGGCCCACTTTCACAGACTGTAGTGTTCCCACTGCCAGTGCCCACCACTGATACCGGGTGGCACAGTAGCTTGCCGATAAATAAGGCATTTCATTTTTAGACAGTAGTCTAAATTCAGTTGCTTGCCTGCTGCCAGTGTGTGTCAGGCCCAGTTCCACAGACTGTACTGTGCCCACTGCCAGTGCCCACCACTCATACCGGGTGGCACAGTACCTAGTACGCGTAGTACCACTTATCTAAAAAAAATGACAGGCAGAGGCAGGCCACCCCGCAGGGGACGTCGTGGTTGTGGTGCTGTGATTTCCACTGTCCCTGGAATAATGCTCAGTGTTCAGAGGCCACGTACCCTGAACCCGAAAAATTCTGAGGACATAGTTGACTGACTTAGACAGGACAACCAATCTTCAACAACTTCCGCTAAGAACCTTGACGCACCATCCTCCTCCAGCTCAGCTTCGGTCACCTGCTCTCAACCACCACCACTACCACCACAGCCACCACAGCCGCTTCACTTGATCCATCAGAGGAGTTATTTACACATCAGTTGGATGCAATTAGTGATGCACAACCATTATTGCCAGATGATGTAGATTACAGGGATACGTCTCAGTCAGGCAGGATTACACACATGGACGTACAGTGTGATGATGATGATGATGATGTTGTACCCGCTGCTGCTTCCTTTGCTGAGGTGTCAGATACAAGTGAAGCGGTTGATGATGGCGATGTGTCCACAGATGCCACGTGGGTGCCTGCTCGAAGAGAAGAAGAGGGGAATGTTCAGAAGGGGAGACAGAGAGAAGGAGGAGACGAGTTGGAAGCAGGGGAGGTCGTCGCAAGGAGTTAGTGGCACAGTCAGACAGCATGTATCGGCACCTGGGGTCAGCCAGGCAGCACGCCAGTCAACGCATGCTGTTGCCACCACCAGAATGCCGTCATTGCAAAGCTCAGCAGTGTGGCATTTTTTTGAGTGTCTGCCTCTGATAACAGCAATGCCCTTTGCAACCTGTGCCAAAAGAAACTGAGTCGTGGGAAGTCCAACACCCACCTCGGTACAACTGCTTTGCGAAGGCACATGATCTCACATCACAAACGCCTATGGGATCAACACATGAGTACAAGCAGCACACAAACTCAAAGCCACCATGCTCCTCCTTGTCCAGCATCTTCAGCCACGTCAACCACTGCTGTCCTCCCTGCCCCCTCTCAACCAACCGCCACTCCGCCTCTCACCTTCAGCAGTTCCTGCTCATCTGCCCACAGTCAGGTGTCTGTCAAGGACATGTTTGAACGTAAGAAGCCAATGTCACAGAATCACCCCCTTGCCCAGCGACTGACAGCTGGCTTGACGGAACTCTTAGCCCGCCAGCTTTTACCCTACCAGCTGGTGGAGTCTGAAGCCTTCAAAAAATTTGTCGCTATTGGGACACCACAGAGGAAAGTACCCGGACGAAATTTTTTTTCAAAAAAGGCAATCCCAAACCTCTACAATGTCATTGAAAAGGAAGTCATGGCATCTCTGGCATACAGTGTTGGGGCAAGGGTCCATCTGACCACTGATACCTGGTCTGCAAAGCACAGTCAGGGCAAGTATATCACGTACACTGCGCATTGGGTCAACCTGCTGATGGCTGACAAGCATGGAACGCGTGGCTCCGCAGCGGAGTTGGTGACACCGCCACGACTTGCAGGCAGACCTACTGCCACCTCCTCTACTCCTACTCCATCCTCTTCGATATCCTCCTTGGCTGAGTCCTCTTCTGCTGTGTCGTCTGGCTGCACATCAACTGAATTCCCCCAGCTCCCCAGGGGCTATTTGTCACGCCGTCTTGGGGTTGACTTGCCTGAAAGCAGAGAGCCACACAGGACCAGCACTCCTGTTCGCCCTGAACGCACAGGCGGATCAGTGGCTGAACCCGCACCAACTAGAGATCGGCAAAGTGGTGTGTGACAATGGAACAAATTTGTTGTTGGCATTGAATTTGGGCAAGTTGTCACATGTGCCGTGCATGGCACATGTGTTGAATCTCATCGTACAACGCTTTGTGTCTAAGAACCCAGGCTTACAGGACGTCCTCAAGCAGGCCAGGAAGGTGTGTGGCCATTTCATGCATTCCTACACGGCCATGGCGCACTTTTTTATATTCAGCGGCGAAACAACATGCCAGTGAGGCGCTTGATTTGTGACAGCCCGACACGTTGGAATTCAACACTCCTAATGTTCGACCGCCTTCTCTAACAAAAAAAGCCGTCAACGAGTATTTGTATGACCGGGGTGCTAGGACAGCCTTCTGCGGAGCTGGGAATTTTTTGCCACGTTACTGTACACTCATGCGCAATGCCTGTAGGCTCATGCGTCCTTTTGAGGAGGTGACAAACCTAGTCAGTCGCACCGAAGGCACCATCAGCGACCTCATCCCATTTGTTTTGTTCCTGGAGCGTGCCCTGTGAAGAGTGCTGGATCAGGCTGTAGATGGGCGTGAAGAGGAAGAGTTGTGGTCATTGCCGACATTAGATGAAACGCTGCCGGGACATTGTATGTAGGCTTAAGTTCGATATTGCATACAGTTATACTTGCTCCTGAATATTCCCTATGTGTGTATCTGGGATGGTCTTTTTCCTTAATAGGGAAGTGTACCCAGGGACAGGTTCCAGTAATGGTGCTATCCCTTGCGGGGTAGGACACTATTATCAGGACTAGGGAACATTAGGTCAAGTAGGGTCGTACCAGGGCCAACTACTATACCTACCCTAAACCCGGTCACGGTGACCCCGGACCAGTCTCCGATATTACACACTTAGGTTTATTGGGGCTTAATTGCCTTATGTTGATGGCTGTGTGCCCGCCTTGACCCCTTTGAGGCATGAGCACATTAGGATTGGTATGCTGACGAATTGTGGCACACTTATTTTAAAATTTGAAGTAAACGTTAAGTTTTATTTTTGCAACCCCCTTTTTTCATTTTTTGAAGAGTTGTGGTCACCATCACCACCAGAAACAGCCTTGTCATCATCGCTTGCCGGACCTGCGGCAACGCTGGAAGAGGAGTATGAGGAAGAAGAGTCAGAAGAGGAATGTGGCGGCTTTGAGAAGGAGGAAGACCAACCACAGCAGGCACCCCAGGGTGCTCGTTGTTGTCACCTATCTGGGACCCATGGTGTTGTACGTGGCTGGGGGAAGAACAGACCGTCAATGACATCAGTGAGGACGAGGAACGGGAAATGAGTAGCTCTGCATCCAACCTTGTTCAAATGGGGTCTTTCATGCTGTCATGTCTGTTGAGGGACCCTCGTATAAAAAGGATGAAGGAGAACGACCTGTACTGGGTGGCCACGCTACTACACCCCTGGTATAAGCAGAAAGTGGCAGAAATGTTACCAAACTACCAAAAGTCGGAAAGGATGCAGCAGTTCAAAACCAAACTAAAAAATATGCTTTACACAGCTTATAAGGGGATGTCACAGCACAATGGGAATCTAACAGGGTAAGAGGTGAGTGTAATCCTCCTCCTACCACGGCGGCAAGGACTGGACGATTTACAGATGTGTTGTTGATGGAGGACATGCGGAGCTTTTTCAGTCCTCTCACGCACATTGAGCAGGCTTTTCACGCACATTGAGCAGATCACCCTGACGAAGCCGGACGTTGCCGGCGATACGCGTGGGGCTCTTTTTGTCGGTGGTTGTCCACATGGGGGTACCTGGCACAGACTTTTGACTGATTGCTTTCATTTATGCTTGTGTGGTTAGGTATGGTTCCCTGCACCATGTTGTTACTTGTATTCAGTTTGTATATGTGTCTGTACTGCCAGTACATTGTACTCTGATACTTTCTTTATTATATTGTGCCCTGGACTCCGCCGTTGTGCAGGGTTATCTCACCCGTAATATTGTATACAATTTTTAATGTTTTTGTGTGTCTTCCTTTGTGTCTCTACTAATAAATTAATATTTTATAGTTATTTGACTGGATGTGCATTTAAGTAATAGTCTTCTTGGACTCTCTAGTGGTCCCCTTTACTTGATATAGTTGTTTTGGACTATTAATTGCACTCTTTTTCTGATACGTTAGTGTGTGCCCCTGAATATTGTGTGTAGTCTGATTATTTGGTGGTGGTGGTGGGTTACTTCTTGCCCTACCACCGTTTTCTATCAGGGTTTGGCACCACGATTTGGATTGACTTTTATTTTATCTTTTCGTCTGCCCATTGTATTTTGTATTAAATTTTTTTGGCACTCATGGCGGCTAGTTTGGAAGCCAGGGAGGCGGCCTGGAATTCACAGATTAAGAATGTGTTTCAGGAGGTGACTTTGGAGAGTGGTAATAGCGATTTTAAACATGTTACTTTGGAATTGATTGAGGCTCATAAGCTGTTCACTAGGGTGTGGTGGAATATCAAAAGCTTGGAGGAATACCTCAGGTGTTCCCTAGCCCCCAGAGGCCTTAGAGTTCAGAAATTTCCGGCATGGGAAGTCACTTCTGAGTTCAAAACTACCTGGGAAATTGGTTTAATGCAGTGCTCTAAGATGCTCATGGGGATGCTTATTGAACATGATAGAGTGCTCTTGAGTGAGGTCCGTATTAAAATCAAGGATTTAGAGGATAAATTGACTCAAATGCCAGTGGATCAAGTGGGTACGTTTCATGTCCGGCTGCAGACTATATTGGCTGAATATGAAAAGGAGGTCATGACTGGGAAGAAGGACAAATTCCAGAGGGATAAATTAGATTTTGAGCGGGGACAAGCCTTTAAATGGAAACATACTGGTAACTCTAGACATGTGGGTCGGGTCGCGCTAAGGTTCAGACAACAGTTCAGGGTGGTGCGGATAATATCACAAATAGTACCACCAGTGATGGTTTTTTATCAGAGTCCGGCGAAGACGTCGAGTCAGGAGAGGATTACGTAAATCCAAAAAACGAGCATATGGTGCCCAGAGATATCCACACAATACGCAACAGTTTCAACCATCAACCCGTCGCAGGCGGCATTAGCCGCTCCAACTGTCATGGAGACCTCAACCAGGGAGGACACCTTGAAAATCATCAATCTCTCTTCTCATACTCTCACACAGGTGGAACAATCTGTCCTTTCTAAGGGTCTTTCTTTTCTCCCATGTCTAAGCTCGATAAATTTGAATTCATCAAGGATGTGTATCTTTTTGCAGGCAGCTGTGTTTTAGAAAATTGTATTCACAGCCTTCAACCTTATCTATGTTCCCAGAGGACGAAAGACGTGTTCTCTTGGATTTGATGGATTTACTACGTGAGGGGGACTCTAGTACAGGTAGGCGCACCTTCACACTGAGGAGACCATCTGACATTACTCCCAGTCTGAGCCTCTTTCCAAATGTTCACTTTTTTTCCAGGCTATGGTGCAAGAAATTCAACAACTAAAGACTAATAATGTTAGCCACGCCAACCTGAGGCTTGATGAGCAACGTGCTCTCAGGAATTTACAGAACAACCCAGCCTTTGTAATTAAAGAAGCCGATAAGGGAGGTAATGTCGTTTTGTGGGGCACGGAACTTTATATGCGGGAAGCAAAAGACAATTAAGTAATCGCAAATTTTATACTCCCTTACCATCTGACCCTACACAGGTTTTTCTCAGTAAGTTGTTGAGGCTTCTTGATTCAGCTGCCTGCATGCATATTATCACTCCCAAAGAACAGGAATTTTTGGAAGTAAAGTCTCCAGTGGTACCCACGTTTTACATGTTGCCTAAGGTACATAAGGACCTGGTGGATCCACCAGGTCGTCCCATTGTGGCAGGCATTGGGGGGCTCTGTGAACAGGCCAGTACATACTTAGACTTTTTCTTGCAACCTTTTGTTCTAGGACTCAAATCTTATCTTCATGACTCGATGCAGCTTATTGAGATTCTAGAGAAGTTTCGCTTTCCACCTGGCACCTTGATCCTGACTTGTGATGTCGAATCCTTATATTCCATTATCTCTCATGATGATGGCATTTCCGCGGTTAGATACTTTCTTTTCAAATCACACACGGGTGATCCAGCTCATCACACGTTTTTGGTGAGCCTTTTGCATTTTGTACTACATCACAATTATTTTGTCTTTGATAGTGTCTTCTATAAACAAGTATCTGGGACTGCCATGGGGGCACGCTGTGCGCCCTCCTACGTGAACCTCTTTTTGGGTTGGTGGGAGGAGACACAGGTGTACCCCTTGGCCGAATATAATGAACATGTACTCGGTTGGTACCGGTACATAGATGATCTTCTGATTTTTGGCATGGAACACGACAACAATGCATTGAATTTGTTCAGCGGCTCAATCGAAATGCTCATAACATCTCTTTACCCACAGGACGTCGGAAGAATCCATTGATTTCTTGGATTTAAGAATTATTATCAATGGAGACAGGATCCAGACCTCACTCTTTAGAAAACAAACGGCTACGAATAGCTTATTACAGTACAGCAGTTTTCATCCCCCTCATCTCCGGAACAGTATCCCTAAGGGACAGTTCTTGAGGATCCGTCGTAATTGTTCGGTTGATCAAGATTTCAAGGACACATCCAAAGACTTGACCACCCGTTTCGGGCTAGAGGTTACCCGAAGAAGGTGGTGGCCCGGGCTTATGAACATGCCAATGTAGTGGCACGCAAGGATCTCTTACAACCAAAATTCAGGACACAATCCAACAGGGTCCGGTTGATCACCAGATACAACAACCAGTGGCAGGACTTGTATAAAATGTTACATACCCATTGGTATTTATTGTCCACTGACACAAAACTTTTGGAACATATTGACCCACGCCCACACCTTACAGCACGTCGTGCTCCTAATTTGAAGGATATGTTAACGCGAAGCCATTTTCAGAGGCCCTCTTCATCCTTGGGACGTGGAATTAGGTTACAGGGAACATTTCCTTGTGGCAATTGCAATGTATGTCACCTGATGATTGGTAGTGACTCCTTTGATCTACCTGGGGACCGCACGTTTACTCTCAGGCAATATGTGAATTGCCGCACCAGAAATGTGGTTTATGGGCTTCTATGTAAATGTGATAAGGTATATGTTGATCAGACCGGACAAGAATTAAGAAGGAGAATACAACAGCACCTCTCTGCAATTGCTTTGGCCAGACGTGATAGGGAACGGGTGATAAAGCCCTTACCTCAGTGGCTATGCATTTCTTGAATGAGCATCAGTGCAATACCCGGGGCCTTAGGGTTGTTGGTCTTTCTAAGATCCGTGAAAACATCAGAGGAGGTTCGATTACCTCCCAATTATTACGCACAGAATCCAGATGGATTTTTACTATAAATTCTCT
The DNA here is from genome assembly GCA_033119425.1 of Bufotes viridis. NCBI lineage: Eukaryota > Metazoa > Chordata > Amphibia > Anura > Bufonidae > Bufotes > Bufotes viridis. The sequence goes on along the minus strand of CM065593.1, from coordinate 117,759,590 downwards.
TACCCCCAATGGCCTTAATGAGGAACTCACCTTTGTGGGCTTCTATGGTTAGTTGGTTCACTTTTATTTCACTTTCACCTCTTTTTTTTTCTTTTTCTTTTTAGGGGCTTTTGGCTGTATGTCAGCCCTTACTCTAGGTTAGCACAGGACACATTCGTTTTTTTTTTTTTTTTCCCTATACTATTTTGATTTTGATGAGTTTATTATATGAATTATTATTGTACTATTTTTAATGTATTTATTATCATGAATTCATAACTAGTGATTCTGTGAATCAATCGATATGATCGATATTCAATACATATCAGTCATTATTAGATCTTGATGGGGTTACAGATTCTAGATTTATAGATTTCAGTATTCTAAATTCGTGATGAATGATGTATGTATAACAATATATTTAAAAATTGTTTGATTGCTTTCGTACACTTGCACATGTCACTTTGCACTTGTCACTTTGCACTTTGCATGTTTGCACTTGCACTTTAAGTAGGTTTAGATCATAGCGGGCCCGCTACATTTATAGTATCTTGCTTTTCCTTATGAAATATATTTCATGCTATTCTCTGGGTATTTTTCATCCTCTATGTAATTTATTTCATGTCACGTTTTAGATATTATTTACCCTCTATGTACGTCTATTTAGACTGGCTTCCGGTATTTGGAACGCATTTTGTGTTCGGAGGTCAGGCGACCAATAGTTTTTACATATAACAATTATCATCTCGGGTATTCTCCATATGGGCTAATTTGGATGGTCTCCCGGTATTTGGAACGCATTCTGCGCCTCAACGGAGGTCAGGTGACCGATGCTTCCGGTACATGACACGCAGATGCGTTCCATTCAGTGTCACTGACCTATTTCCGGTCACCTCACTTCCGGTACACGCGACTACATGCGCCCTGGCATACAACATGCCGCTGTTTAAGTGTGAATAATATGGGCAGGTGAGAATTGTTTAGCCATTTATTTAACATATAT